>CM056054.1:95106713-96306713 GCA_029574335.1 Rana kukunoris
GGTCATCCATCCACCGCGGGACAAGCGCCGCTGACACCCTCCTTCCTCAGCTTGGCAGACCTACAGCTAGTGGCCATGGATATTAAAACCACGCTGTCCGCAGCAATCTCGGACCTGAAAACTGACATCAGGGCCGTTGCAGCACGTGTGGAGATAGTGGAATCGGCGGCCATGATGCAAGGAGCAGCAATACAGCAGGTACAGCGTGTCACTGACACACATGCCAGACACCTCATTGAGATCCATAGACATCTGGAGGACCTTGACAACAGGGGCAGGAGGCGGAACCTACGCATTAGGGGGATCCCTGAAAACGTAGAAGGCCCCCAATTACAACCAGCAGTATGGGCAATATGCAATACACTCCTTGGCAGGCCTCCAGATGCTCCTATAGAGATGGAAAGGTGCCACAGGGCTCTGAGACCGAGAGGCAGAGATGATGAGCCACCTAGAGATGCTGTGTGCTGCTTAGTGAGCTTCACACAAAAGGAAGAAATACTGAGATTGGCACGTAATCAGGGGCAACTACATCATGAAGGAGCTCCTATACAAATCTACCAGGATCTCTCTCCCATTACGCTTCAACATAGAAGAGAGCTTCGCCCTCTTCTCACTGCTCTGCGTGACAGACGTATTGTATACCGCTGGAAATTCCCATTTTGTTTATCTGCGACCACGGGGAACCGCACAGCCTTCCTCCGTACGCCAGCGGATTTACAGGCATTCTGCGACACCCTGGGCATCCCCGTGATTCCTGTCCCAGAGTGGTATAGCGCCTTTATGCAACCCGAACCCTGGATCAACACACAGCAGGAAATGACCCCACGTTCCCAACGCAACCGCCAGAGGCGCCGCAGATCTACCTCCAGTTCACCGAGAAGGGACCTTGATGACATCGCTGATCGTGACCCGAGATCCTCACCCTCATCGGTTCGTCGAAAGACAGACCACTGAACTCAACTCACTACAGACTGTGTAGGTGAAGATATGTTCCTCACCTCCTGCATTCTTGTTGGCATGTTTACCGCCATATTTGAGTTTTGACTTATGATCACCAACCAAAGCCTTTGACACCCATCCGGTCTCCAACTGCTGCAGGTACTTGAGTGTTGACGTATCTCTCTCTGGCATTACTTAAGCGACTGATGCAACCCAGACTTGCTATCATACTCCAGGTGAGTTCTCAACCTGCTAGTACCTCCTGAAGGCTCTCCTCTTCATGCTAGAGACGAGACTGTCTACCTGCTTGGAATTTCCTACTGCCATACCTTATCTCTGCAATGCTGATATGCTCTGGAGCTCACTAGACCGAGCCCAGGTAACTGACTTCCTTTCCTAAATTCGCACCTCAGTTGAGCCACACCCGAGGGTGTTGCAGATGCCCCCGAGGGAGACGCATACACCTGAGCTACGCCATTACTCCCACAACATGACTGCCGTTTGAAACCCTGCATACTGCTCGCCGCAACTTAGTCTGATAGCACAGAGATAACGATACACGTATGCCGGTTAGATGTATTAGATAATTTAGCTTGTTTAGTATGGTCTAGGGCGCACAGCAGGACGTGCAAGACATTGAACGTGAGGTCTTCAGGACTAACAAAGGATGTAGCGTGTGTTGGGGATGGAGATGGAAATGCCATGCCGGAGATCTGGTTTCTGATGGAGCAGGATCCCCTGAGGGTCGAGCTGCTTCACTCTGATGGGCATTGGCAGTCCTGTTTTCTGACCCTGTCATACTGGCGGATGGGTGGGTAAACCTGCTTAGATGGTTGAGTTCTAGCCTCTTTATATTCGCATTACTTGTATTATTATGCTCACTGTTATACATGACTTGTTTAGCGCCCACACTTCATGCAGCGCTTTGTATGTATGCTGAACTCCGGACGGTTACACTCTGGTCTTTGCATAATTTGTCCGTTCCCTCGGCGGATTGAGGAAGCCGAGGGGAGATCATGTCTGTAGCTGTCCGAACTTCTTATAATACAACATAGACTTTATAGTTCTTATTGATGGTCTGTATGCTCACTTAAGGGGGCTCTATCTCGGCCCACACTGCCCCCCCTTTTTTTTTTTTTTTTTTTTTATTGAGGCTGCTCTGTCTGTTATGTATTTTCTCAAAGTGTGTTAGCTCTGGTTTGTCGACACGACCCATTACCCGGTGTTAGACTACTACCCCGTCTTAGAGTGGCTGGATTCCCTCTGAAAATAGCCGGCTTCTTCTTCTTCTTTTACCCTACTATACCCCTTCCCTGACCCCCCCCTTTTTTTAGGTGGAAGAGCAGGCCTGTCTCCACCTCCGGTAGTTACTCTGTGAGGTCCCTATCCTCGCCCTTCTTAGGGGATTCTTCCCCATCTATCTTATCCGCCTCCTCCTGTTCTCTCTTTTCCTGCTTTGTCTTTACTTCTCCCTGGTTTCCCCCCCCCCCCCCCCCCCTTTCCCTTTTTTTTTTTTTCCCTTCTGCCTCTCCTTCCCTCTACCCTCCCCTTCTCGCCCCTCCCTATCCCAGCCCCTTCTACCCTCTCCAGCACGAATAGCCCTGGTTGTCCATTTTTAGGCTCTCCCCTGTGTATATACGCCTCACCGTATACCATGCCATCCAGCCCAGCACGCTCAGTTCCCCTCTCTCTCAAAGTATATTCGCTGAACGCCAAGGGACTTAATGTCCCTGAAAAACGCAGCAGTGTGTTAGCAGAAGCACACCGACTTGGAGCACAAATCCTTTTCTTTCAAGAGACACACTTTAAATCAGGTTCGGTCCCACACTTCCGCAACGATCGCTACCCCACGGCCTACCATGCCACCTCCCCTAACTCTAAGACTAAAGGAGTATCTATCTTGCTCAGTAAGGGACTCTCTTTACATGTTGAAGACCAGATAATAGACCCGGAAGGTAGATACATTTTTTTGAGGGGCTCATGGAAGAACAAACCAATAACACTAGCTAATGTATACTGCCCCAATTCTAAACAGGTCACATTCCTTCGGGAAGTTCTTGCAAAACTTACACTCTTCCAAGTAGGGCTTCTGATTATGGGAGGCGACCTAAATGTCCCTCTAGACCCCCTACTGGACTCCTCTACCAGTACCTCCTCTCTCCCCTACTCTGCCCTTCGCCAAATCAAACTTCAGCTTGCATCCCTGACGTTACATGACACTTGGAGGACCCTCTACCCTAAAGACAAAGACTATACCTTTTTTTCAGCCCCGCACAATCGTTACTCAAGATTGGATTACCTATTTTTATCGCAAGCAGACTTATCTTCTCTCCACTCTGCGTCGATTGAACCGATGACGCTCTCTGACCATCACCCTATCACGATCACCCTGCAATTCCCTGACAGAGCCCCTTTCACTAAGCTTTGGAAACTAAACGAGTCTCTTCTGGCAGACCCTGGAGACCTAGCGGCGCTCACACGCGAAATAGAAACATTCTTTGTCCATAACGATACGCCAGATACGTCTCCCATGACACAATGGGAGGCCCACAAATGCGTCATAAGAGGCCAGTTGCTCTCGATTTCAGCCCGGAAAAAGAAAGAACGACAAGCCTTGGTTTTAAAGCTGACCACCAAGATACGCGCTCTAGAAACTCAGCACAAACGTACGTTGGCGCTTAAGACATCACAAGAATTGTCAGAAACCCGATTGCTGTTACGGGAAGAACTATTTAAAAAAGCACGACGACGTATTATATTGTCCCAGAAACTGTTCTTCGAACAAGGCAACAAACCAGGCAGGTTACTGGCCAGGGCCACCCAGCAACGTAAATTAACATCTACAATCCATCATGTTGTGGATGCCATGGGTGGAGTACACTCCAAAACCGAGGACATAGCACAACAGTTCCATTCCTTCTACAATAACCTCTATAATCTACGCCCCGGAGATGCGGATCCTGCGTCGATGGAGAATCGCCGAGAGCTAATTAAGAACTTCCTAGAAAAGCACAGTCCGGCGGCTTTATCGGCCCAGGACTCCCTAGCTTTAGAAGCCCCCCTGACCCGAGGGGAATTTCTAGCGGCACTCAAAACCACAAAACCTGGCAAGAGCCCCGGCCCAGATGGCTTTACGGCCATATATTATAAAACCTTTACTGACGTCTTAGCACCACATTTCCTTAAAGCGTTTAACTCTCTCCCTATTGACTCCTCTTACAGATCAGACAGACTGCTTGAAGCCTATATTTCTGTGATCCCCAAAGAAGGGAAAGATCCGACTAATGTCGCCAGCTACCGCCCAATATCCTTGCTTAATGTGGACATTAAACTCTTCGCCAAGATTTTGGCAACTCGACTATCTCATCACATACCAGCTTGGATAGGCCTAGACCAGGTGGGGTTTGTCCCTGGTAGAGAAGCCAGGGACAACACCATAAAGGCCCTGAACCTCCACAACTGGCTTACTACTTCTGGACAGGGTTTTTTTTTCCTAGCAATGGACGCGGAGAAGGCGTTCGACAGAGTGGCCTGGGACTACACGGCAGAAGTCCTAACTATGCTGGGACTGGGGACCCATATGCGGTCACTCATTCTCTCATTATACGCTAACCCAACCGCCAGAGTGAAAGTCAATGGTCACCTGTCGGACGCCTTCTCCATCCACAATGGAACCAGGCAGGGATGCCCCCTTTCTCCCTTGCTTTATATACTTACGCTAGAACCCCTTCTCCGGTGCATCCGAGCCAACCCAGATGTTAAAGGTATAAAGATACAGGAACGTGAACTTAAGATTGCGGCGTTCGCAGATGACGTTCTACTGTTTCTTTCCTCACCACTCACAACCCTACCAAATCTTTTGCAAATCCTAGAACATTTTAAATTGTTATCAAATTTAAAAATCAATTACTCTAAATCATTTGCACTAAATGTGTCTCTACCCACGGCATTAGCGAAGCACTGCCAGCTTGCCTTCCCTTTCCAATGGAAAACGGATGCCATACCCTATCTGGGCATCCAGCTTCCTGCTGACTTTGCAGAGCTTTACGACAGGAATTTCCAAACGGAACTACAGAGCATACGTCGCGATCTCCAAAAATGGGATAAGACCACCATCTCGTGGTTTGGACGAGCGTCCATTATTAAAATGACGATCCTCCCCAGACTGCTTTACAAAATTCAAACACTACCTATTTGTTTGCCGCCTTCCTTCTTCGGACTGTATAGGTCCATATGCAGATCCTTCCTGTGGTCCAACAAACCCCCTCAAATTAGTTGGAAGAAGTTGGTGCTTCCGAAGGCACACGGAGGAATAGGCTTACCTGACCTGCAACGCTATTACCGGGCAGTACACTTAACGCGCATCGTGGACTGGAAGGTACATAGCCAATATAAGGACTGGGTAAATGTTGAACACATGACAACGAACTCGGATTTACGGTATACCCCTTGGCTCCCTAAGTCACACGTGTCGCCAAGGGCCTTAACCCACCCCCTAGTCGGCGCCACCCTTCAAGAATTTGGTAGGGCCTGCGCTACTCATGAAGTCTCATCTAAATTCTGCCCAATCACTCCGGTAAGACACAACCCAGACTTCCCCCCAGGACTCTCCGGAACTTTTTTGCGATCTGAATGGCCACAAGGTGAAATGTTGGCTAAGCACTTTTTTTGGCGGGGTCGCTTTCTACGGCATGCGGAACTTGCTAGGTGCTCTGACACTGGCTCATTTCCATTCTGGTCCTATATCCAGCTTAAACACTTTCTAGATGACCCGTCCCGGAGAAAAGACTTCACAAGGACCCCTACGGTCCTAGAGTCTATATGCTCCCGCTCGACACCCCAGAATCATGTCATTTCCATGCTCTATGCCTCTCTATTTGAGGAGTCCTCCACACTCTTAGACTCAGAACGCTCCTACTGGAATTCTGTCTTGGGCTCAGAGATAGACAGGGAGAGTTGGGACCGTATACACTTATGCATTCACAAAGGCTCCCTGAACGTCTCTATCCAGGAAAATGGATACAAGCTGAAATCCCGCTGGTATAGAACCCCAGACCTGCTCCATAAGTTCTCCCCGTTGGTTTCTGACCAATGCTGGCGATGTGGCCAGGAGCGTGGCACGTTCCTCCACATTTGGTGGGAGTGCTCAATGCTCCAACCTTTCTGGCACAAAGTACACAACTTGACCAAAATGGTGTCTCTACTCCCTTTGGAATTTTGCCCAGCACAGTACCTTTTGCATTTCTCTGACAGTTATAGGTGGAAGTACTTCAAGTCGGTAGCAATGCACATGATTAATGCTGCTAGGATGTGTATACCGGTGCATTGGAGATCGTCATCCCCGCCCTCTATGGCTGAATGGGCTTCTCGAATAGATCGTGTCGCTGAGATGGAGGAACTGATCTACTCGGCCTCGGATAATATCTCTAAATTCGCTGCTATATGGGAACCATGGACAACCTTTAAAAGCTCTCAGTCATACAAAGATCTCCTTGATACTGCGGACTGATCCCGCGCTGTGACTATTGCCTATAGTTCGGGATGCAGACTCAGACTTATACTACTGACCTGGCGCGCAGCAGCGCTTTGACCACTAGATGCTGGAGAAGGTAGTTGGTAACTTCTGTACCCCCTCTCCTAAATTAGCTGCATTCGCCCTCACCTCCCCCCCCTTTTCCTATGATGTATCCCCTCCCTCACCAAACCTTTTGATCTCCTCCCCCATGCCCCCCCCCCCCTTTTTTTTTTTTTTTTTTCCTTTTCTTATTCTCTCTTCTCTTCCCCCCTTTTCTTTTCTCTCTTTCTTTCTTCCTCTTCTCCCTCTCTTATATTCTCTTTTGCTCTTTAATCCCCTCTGTGTCTAAACTCTTCTAGGATACGCTCGCCCAAACAAATCAACTTACCCAGGAAGCTATTTGATGTGTAAACTTACTCATTTTGTATCTGTGTTTTGCCAAAATGTGCCTCTGCGAAAAAGACTGTTTTTTTTTTTTTTTTTTTGTTTTTTTTTTGTCTTTTTGTTTTGTGTTTTGATTTATATTACTTTTTGTGTTTGGGCTCATGGAGCCGCTCCATTCTTTGTTACATGCAAATCTTCACAATAAAATCTTTATGGTTAAAAAAAAAAAAAAAAAGAAAATGATTTAAAGCTGGAAGCAAATATACCATTAAATAAACAAAATAATAAAATAAAGTTTATAAAAAAAAGTACATTCTATAATAAAGTTTAATAACATGTATATATATATATATATATATATATATATATATATATATATATATATATATATATATATATATATATATAAGTGTGTTATCACATGTCTGAAAACATTAGTTACATGTTCTTTTAAACTTTAGTTTCACGTTTTGAACTCAGCTGCACCATATCTCACAAATCTCGTGAGATTACAGGCACCCACTTTTACATCTCGGCTGTTTTCAGAGAAAAAACGTCACCTCTGTTCACCATCTAAGTTTATTAAACTGGCTGCAGAGGAGATAATTTTCCTCCTGAGAACTGCCGTGAACTGAACTGAGAAAAAAACTTCACAGTTTATTAAATGGACACCCAAGTGTCAACCAAGTTGTACTTGGAGAGGAGTTGAGAAAAACACAATTCGGTCAAAATACTGTGGGGAGTGTAAGGCGATTTGTCAAGAAATGGCAGGAGTACCTGATTGAAATCTCCACCCATAAACACCGTTCCAATTTTATGTGTATTCACCACTTGCAAAAGATGCGAGAGGAAGGATGAAGGTTGTTTATTGGGAGCGTAGTATGAGACAATAATGACTGCCATATCAATTATATGTCCCCGAAGTATTAGATATCGCCATTCTGGGTCTTTAATTTCTGATAATAAGGTGAAAGGAGTGGATCGGTGGAAAGGTTCCCCTTTGTTTGGAATTAGATGAGGCTATAACAATTTGTGGGTAAAAGGGAGACATGAATTTAGGCGTGAAATTATTGGTAAAGTGAGTTTCATGAAGACATACAATGTGTGCCTTTCGTGTATGAAAAGTACAGAATGCTTTGGTCCTTTTCTGTGGTACATTTATACCCTGGGCATTCAGGGATAGGATATTTATTGGAGCCTTAGTAACTGATTATAGGAAAGAGACTTACCAAGACGTATACAATTATGGTTTGATGTGTAAACTTAATGGGTCGTTCGTGCCAAATTCGAGTAACGCGCCACGGCCCATAATTCACTGCGGCATTGCACACTGATGATTGGCCAAGCATGCTGTATGTCCCGCATGCTTGGCCAATCACAGCACGCACAAAACGAAGAGCCATAATTGGCCAAAGGGTGGCTTTGGCCAATTATGGCTCAGGGCTTTAGCACACGCCCCACACTATAAAAAGCAGCCTGCAAGGCAGCCGCGTGTAGTGTGTTGCGGCATTGTTAAAGAGATCAGTCCTATAGAGAGAGATAGAGAGACAGTGGGCCAGATTCAGAAAGAAGTTATGCTGTCGTATCTATAGATGCGCCGCGTAAGTGTCAAGATGCGCCGTTCTATCTGAGCGCCGTACCCAGAAAACCACATACGGCAGAAAATTTTCTTTGTCCGACCTGCGTAACTTGTCAGCGCCGGCGTATCGCAGGCGCACACCTAGATTAGTATGCAAATATGCAAATGAGGTAGATACGGCGATTCAGAAACGTACGTTTGTGCGGCGCTGGCTGCGCTTAAGCTGTACTTCTGGCCTAAAGTTACCCCTCATAAAGCAGGGGTAACTTTGCAGCAGACATGCACAGGTCAGTTGGAGAGCAGCTACAGCAGCACCGTAACGGACGATTTGAGCAACCACACTTGCAGGACAACACACATCTGTGTGCCAACATGCCAGGGGCAGCTGTGGTCATAGCACCACTGCGTCTACGGGCACGTAGGAGGGCACAGGAGAGGATTTTTCAAACGCGCATTAGCCTCTTTGGCATGGGTGATTCGGAGGTGTATCGCATCTTCATATTCAGCCCTGATGCCATGCTGGAAATTACCACAGCCCTGCAGGATGACATCACCAGCCAAACACACCGCGTACAAGCAGTGTAGCTACTGGTCAAGGTACTGGCAACACTGCATTTCCTTGCCAGTGGATCTTTTCAGCGTACAAGTGGAGTTGTGGCTGCGCTGTCACAATCCACCATGAGCAGATGTGTGCACCAGGTTGTCCCCGCAATCCTCAGACGCATGTCCCACCACATCATCAGATCCACCACTGAGCATCTGCGGCAGAAGGCAATGCTGGATTTGTACAGGATTGCAGGATTCCCACGCACCATCTGGGCCATTGATTGCACAAATGTGGCACTACAGCCCCCCTGTGCCACAGAGCACATGTACCGCAATCGCACTGGCATTCCATCAACGTACAGGTGATAGCCGATGCCCAATACCTCATATGGCACGTCCGTGCCAAACACCCCGGGTCCTGCCATGACAGCTACATATACCGTCAAAAGCACCATCCCAGCACAATTTGAACAGAACGTGTACAGGGACAGCTGGTTGCTTGGTGAGTGATATGGGAGTCAGGCATGACTGTCCGACCCCATTATGTCAGCATCACGAGTGGCACATGCACAGCTATCATCCTCCTGTCTTTTCCCTTCCAGGTGACTAGGCATATGTACTTGGGCCCCATCCCATGACTCCATTCCGGGATCCCCAAACCAGAGGAGAGAGAAGATACAATGAAGCACACATCAAAACCCGTGCAGTGGTGGAGCAAACATTTGGTCTCCTGAAGTCCCGTTTCCATTGCCTGGATAAGTCTGGGGGTACCCTGTTGTATTCCCCAAACTTTGTGTGTCCGATCATCGGTGCATGTTGCATTCTGCACAACTTTGCCGTGAGGAAGGGCCTGGAGATTGACCTACGTGATGACCTGACCCCCCAACCACACTGCCCCCCCCTTCCAGAGGCGACCCCGTCTGCTGAGGGAAGAGCAGTCAGGAGGGTCCTCGTTTTATGAATCTTAGATCGTTAAACACACACATTCATCATGGCACACAGACAATGCACACATGCACACCACTGTGGTCCCTAGATCACACACACCACATCCACATCACATTGGATTAGCCCAAGTCCACCATGCAGGACCAGGGAGCAGCAATGCCGCGTCAAGGCCCCAATGATGTCGCTGTCCATTCATACGTCATTCATACAGTCGTGGGGAGAACTTATCCCCAACGACCGAGGGTGACACCCCTTACTGGCAGGAGTGCCACACCCCCCACATTCACACACCATTCACACACCATTCACACTGTAGGCTTCACTCCTCTGTGTGCATAATATTTAACATATTTAACAAAAAAAATAAAAAATGAGCATACAAAAATAAATAAACAAGCTCATACCTTGAGCATTCAAAAATAAATAAACAAGCTCATACCTTGAGCATTCAAAAATAAATAAACAAGCTCATACCTTGAGCATTCAAAAATAAATAAACAAGCTCATACCTTGAACATTCAAAAATAAATGAACAAGCTCAAACATTGAGCATAATAAATTAAACAAAATGACATTTATTTGCCCTGTCTTGGGCTGCGCCTGGTGCCAAGGCTCCTGGGCCTCAGTTGCCTGGGAGGAGCCTCGGGTGGGGGGGGGGTATCAGGAGGAGGATCATCCCCCAGTGTCTCCCTGGCTGCCTGCCTGCCCTCCATTGCCAGTGCAATGCGGGTGAGGACCGCATTAGTCTGGCTCCCCACCGTCTCTATGGCAGCTGTATTGGCCTGTTTTGCCACTGCCAGGCTCCGGACCTCTGCCACAAGGCCTTATGTGGTGGCCTGGAGCTCCCCCAGGCAGGTGACAATTGCCAAGCAGTTTGCACTGACATCCTGCAGGCTGTCAGTCATGTTATTACTCTGTGCACCCTGCTGGGTCAGGGCCTGCTGGACTGCCAGTGTGCAGGCAGCCTGGGTCTGGGCCAAGGAGGCCAGGCTCTCTGCCATACGGCGCATGTCACCCGCTATAGAGCCCAGATAGCGGGACTGCCGGGCCTGGTCCCTCGCTAAATTCTCCTCCAAGGCAGCTGGATCACCCCTGGTCTTTCTAGTAGCCTTCCTTGGGGCAGTAGAGGCTTGAGGCCGTGTGTATTGGGAGACCCTTAAGGGACTTCCCCTGATGGAGGGGGAGGATAAGGGGATATCCCTGATGGGGGAGGAGGCCCTTGAGGGGATATCCCTGATGGGGAAGGGTGTTTGTGAGGGTCCTGGGATATGGATCTCCTCCAAAAGGTAGACCCCTTCCTCAAGAGCAAAGTGCTCCTCCTCCACTTCCTCCAGAGGAGAGGTGTGGGCAGAGTCCTCCCTAGAGGTCGTGGCTTGGCCATCAGCCGACGAGGGGACAGCTCCCTCCTGGGCATCTGTGGATGACACAAAACATTCACATGTTGGTGGACCCACACACTTGTCACATGTTCCCTTACCCCCCCCCCAACATGCTACACCCCAGATAGGAGATAAAAAACACTTACCTGTCCTCAAGGCCTGATCCAAGGATTTATAGCCTGGAACTCCCTCCACCTGCTCCCTCTCCAGGGACTGGGCAACGACCTGCTCATCAGGAGTGAGGGTAATTTTCCTGGCAGGTCCACCTCCTGTGCCCCTGGCATGCCTACTCATGTTGGCCAGCTTTTCCTTGACAAGGCGACGCAGGTCATTTATTTTCTTGGCGATGTCCTTGATAGTGAATTGACCTGGGCAGTGATTTGCTGCAGGATCTCCTCCTTCCTCTGCTTACTGGTCTGCCACTCTGTGCCCCATGGAGGCATGCACCATATTGTGAGATACCCGCTATAATAATTGCCCTCTCTTCAGGGCTAAAATTCCTCTGTCTCCTCTCCTTTGCAGGCATGGCTCAAAAAAGATGGAGCCAATTTCCGTTCAACGGGCGCTTTTATACACTAGACCGGCATATCTTAGGGGTTACGGCGTGCGGAGGTGTGCGCATGCGCAAAAGGGTGTGGAACTGACGTCCACGTCACAGCGCCGTTCGTTCGGCCCTTCATTTGCATGGGGACACGCATCATTAACATGGATCACGCCCACTTCCTTCCTACTTTGAATTATGACGGCTTACGCCGAAGATTTTACGTTACACCGCCGCATTGTCGGGCGCATTGGCTTTCTGAATATCATCTGGCGTCTTCGCGCTATGCCGGCATAGCGGAAAAATATACGCTATGCATGCATAAAGATGCGCTGATGTATCTGAATCTGGCCCAGTGTCTTTATTACTAGATAGATAGATAGAGCAGGCAGGCTAGTCAGTTTGGTTAAATTTACAGTGTGTAGAGGATATATATACATCCCTAGGAGTTGTACATATATGTATACACTGTATAGTTTAGCTAGATCAGCTATTCCTATTTGTCAGGCAGTTGATTGTGCTAGCTGCAGTCTTCTAATGTGTTGTATTGCCCGTGTGCTGTATAGTTGCACTGGAACCTACTTGTAGTTGACTGCACTTGTGCTGTATAGTTTTCACTTAAACGTACCAGGTGTTTACTGCACTTGTGCTATATAGATTGCACTTAAACTTACCAGGTGTTTACTGCACTTGTGCTGTATAGTTTGCACTTAAACCTACCAGGTGTTTACTGCACTTGTGCTGTATAGTTTGCACTTAAACCTACCAGGTGTTTACTGCACTTGTGCTGTATAGTTTGCACTTAAACCTACTTGTAGTTTACTGCAATTGTGCTGTATAGTTTGCACTGAAACGTACCAGGTGTTTACTGCAATTTTGCTGTATAGTTTGCACTTAAACATACCAGGTGTTTACTGCACTTGGACTGTAAAGTTTGCACCTAAACGTACTTGGTGTTACTGCACTTGGGCCATATAATTTGCACCTAAACGTCCTTGGTGTTTACTGCACTTGGTCCGTATAGTTTGCACCTAAACGTACTTGGTGTTTACTGAACTTGGGCTGTATAGTTTGGACCTAAACGTCCTTGGTGTTTACTGCACTTGGGCCATATAGTTTGCACTTAAACCTACTTGTAGTTGACTGTAATTGTGCTGTATTGTTTGCACTTAAACATACCAGGTGTTTACTGCACTTGGGCCGTATAGTTTGCACCTAAACGTCCTTGGTGTTTACTGCACTTGGTCCGTATAGTTTGCACCTAAACATACTTGGTGTTTACTGCACTTGGGCTGTATAGTTTGCACCTAAACGTCCTTGGTGTTTACTGCACTTGGGCCGTATAGTTTGCACTTAAACCTACTCGTAGTTGACTGCACTTGTGCTGTATAGTTTGCACTGAAACGTACCAGGTGTTTACTGCAATTTTGCTGTATAGTTTGCACTTAAACGTACCAGGTGTTTACTGCACTTGGACTGTAAAGTTTGCACCTAAACGTACTTGGTGTTACTGCACTTGGGCCATATAGTTTGCACCTAAACGTCCTTGGTGTTTACTGCACTTGGTCCGTATAGTTTGCACCTAAACGTACTTGGTGTTTACTGCACTTGGGCTGTATAGTTTGGACCTAAACGTCCTTGGTGTTTACTGCACTTGGGCCATATAGTTTGCACTTAAACCTACTTGTAGTTGACTGTAATTGTGCTGTATTGTTTGCACTTAAACATACCAGGTGTTTACTGCACTTGGGCCGTATAGTTTGCACCTAAACGTCCTTGGTGTTTACTGCACTTGGTCCGTATAGTTTGCACCTAAACATACTTGGTGTTTACTGCACTTGGGCTGTATAGTTTGCACCTAAACGTCCTTGGTGTTTACTGCACTTGGGCCGTATAGTTTGCACTTAAACCTACTCGTAGTTGACTGCACTTGTGCTGTATAGTTTGCACTTAAATGTACAAGGTGTTTACTGCACTTGTGCTGTATAGTTTGCACTTAAACGTACCAGGTGTTTACTGCACTTGTGCTGTATAATGTAAAAGAAAATCAATCAGCGCAATAACAATACAATATAATAATAAGCAGCTGAACACTAGGAATCAATAATATAAGTTCCTGAGATAATATACATACACAAAGAATAGGGCAGTGCTATATAAAAGTCCATCCAAGAATACTCCCTGTGATACTCCAATAGTGTTGAAATTTAAACACATGCAGGTGATGAACGTGGATAAAAGCAAAACACCTCCACCAGTAGTAAGAATGGCCTCTCACCTCCCAGATCAGACCCTATAGCAAGATCAGGGTCATCAGCGCTTTCCCATATGGGATAAATCCAGGGGATGATGTTGCCAGCTAACGAGCAAGAAGCCAAAACAGATACACTCTGGCCAGGTGGTGATTCATTCATATAAAGAAAGGAAATAACATAGTGTACTCTGTATGTGCACAATGTTTATTAAAAACGAGTGTAAAAAACTCACATTTACAAGGCACTAGTCCAGTGCCAGGATATAAAGCGATGCAACATGTGTAGTTTGTAGAGCTGTGGCTGCGGGTGCCGCCACGTCCTTCCCTCCGAACGTTGCGTCCCTAGGGCGGGACTTCTTCAGCGGAATGTGGGGAGGGACGGAAGAACACCCAAGAAATAGAGACCTGTAGTCATGGAGACGCCGCGACCGCGTCAAACGACGCAATAGAAGATCCCAGGCCGCGCCCATCAGGTCATATGACCTAACATGTCAGATGACCAGGGAGTGCTCAAAAGAAAACCCGCGCCACTCTGACCTCTAGTGGTACAATAACATACCACAATATAATGTATGGACATACACAATTCAGGTCAGTATAAAAGGCACCAAATATCAGAAAAGTAAACATAAATGCATATGACCCCTTTCAACTAGTATATGCAGAACCATATATAGATACAAATGGACGTGAAGACATCCGCAGCCAATCATAACATACAGATATACAAAAAAATAATAATAGAAAAATACGCATTATTTATGTATAAAAATAATTACAATAATTACAACAATAATAGAAATAATAATGAGATAAAATAAACGATCAGAAATAAAACCATTAATATTGAAATCGACATTAAGTCCATCAGGGCAGAGAACATGGGTTTCATAAATCCAATGGGATTCCCTTTTACTTAATTGTTGAATAAAGTTACCTCCTCTCCAGTGACGGTTAACCTTTTCAATGCCCCAAAAGCGTAAACCTTTGGGGCGTTTGTTATGAAATGTTTTAAAATGCCTGGATACATTATGCGTAATTTTACCTTTTTTGATGTTACTCACATGTTCCGCGATGCGGACATGCAAAGGTCTGGAAGTTCTGCCAATGTACTGCAAGCCGCAGTATTTTTACACTTGTTTTTAATAAACATTGTGCGCATACAGAGTACACTATGTTATTTCCTTTCTTTATATGAATGAATCACCACCTGGCCGGAGTGTATCTGTTTTGGCTTCTTGCTCGTTAGCTGGCAACATCATCCCCTGGATTTATCCCATATGGGAAAGTGCTGATGACCCTGATTTTGCTATAGGGTCTGATCTGGGAGGTGAGAGGCCATTCTTACTACTGGTGGAGGTGTTTTGCTATCCACGTTCATCACCTGCATGTGTTTTAAGTTCCGCGATGTGGACATGCGAAGGTCTGGAAGTTCTGCCAATGTACTGCAAGCCGCAGTCACATTCCAGCATATAAATAACTCCTACAGTGTCACAAGTAATTAATTGTTTGATAACATATTCCTTGTTAGTGGCAGAGGCCACAAATTGTTTTCTTTTCTTAATATTAACTTTTGACTGCTTACAGGGAACACACCTGCCACAGGCATAAAACCCCCCCAGAAATTTAAACATCCTGTTATCAGAAATCACTAGAGGATTTCTTGTAGATAAATTGTGGTCTGGCTGGTAATACAGGCCCAAAAACCTTGTCCTGTTGGAGGATAGACCAGTTTTTAACAATCATTTTTTCGATTTTTTTGTGCTGAATACTATAATCCATAATCATTCGGAAATTATGTTTATCCCTTCCAGACTCTGCATTAGGGATGAGCCGAACACCCCTGGGTTCGGTTCGCACCAGAACGTTCGAAAAGACCACGGGTTCGCACAAATATTTCGAACTCCATTGAAGTCTATGGGACCCGAACGTTCAAATTCAAAAACGGTCGTTTTAAAGACCAAAATTCAATTAAATGTTGGAAAACGTCGTTCAGAACCCGGGTCTTGCCCCAGGGAACATGTATCAATGGAATCTTTTTTAAACGGCCGTTTTTTCCGGAGCAGCCATTGAAAAAAAAAATTCCTATAAATATCACACCTGCTGGGTGTCTATAGTAGTGGCACGTGTTTAGAAATGTCCCTGCACAACATGAGAGGACTATAAAAAAAAAAGTAATTAATGCTACTTGCGCAAGTTCTGTGTGGCAACATTATGTTGAATATTTTAGCGGTGGTGGGGGGCCATTATTGTTTTGTGAAAGAATTTTTTTAGAAAAAAGGGCACCCCTCAAACATACTGTAATTGGAGCGCAACAAGGAGCCACATGCAAAGTATTGCATCAAAAATTGTTATTAGGTGCCCCTGTTAAACAGGGGCAGAAAAATTGTGCCTTGGGCACAACACAACACTGCAACCCCTCACAATAACTCCAATTGGAGCGCAACAAGGAGCCACGTGCAAAGTATTGCATCAAAAATTATTAGGAGCCCCTGTTAAACAGGGGCTGAAAAATTGTGCTTTGGGCACAACACAACACTTGCAACCCCTCACAATAACTCCAATTGGAGCGCAACAAGGAGCCACATTCAAATTATTGCATCAAAAATTGTTATTAGGCGCCCCTGTTAAACAGGGGCAGAAAAATTGTGCCTTGGGCACAACACAACACTGCAACCCCTCACAATAACTCCAATTGGAGCGCAACAAGGAGCCACGTGCAAAGTATTGCATCAAAAATTATTAGGCGCCCCTGTTAAACAGGGGCTGAAAAATTTTGCCTTAGGCACTGGTGGCGGAGCCCAGAAACACAACATTTCTTACTAGCTATCAGCAAGAAAAGTGAGGAGGAGAAGGATATTCCATCAGTAGCATAAGAGGACAGTCACTCAGCATCAGCAGTCTAAAAGGGATCCGACTTTTCAACAAAAAGATATTATTCATTAATATCAGCATCAGGTGCTTGGTAGCTGGTGTTAATCCAAGCCTGATTCATTTTATGAAGGTCAGTCGATCAACAGAGCCGGTGGAGAGGCGCACCCTGTGATCAGTCACAAAGCCTCCAGCAGCACTGAATGTCCGTTCTGAAAGAACACTGGATGCAGGGCAAGCCAGTAGCTCAATTGCGTACTGGGCAAGCTCTGGCCAGTGATCCATCCTCAAGACCCAGTAAGCCAGAGGATTTTCGGTGGGGAAGGTGTCCAAGTCGGATCTTGCTCCTAGGTATTCCCGGACCATGTAAACCAGACGCTGGCGATGGTTGCTGGAACCGGTCAGACCTTGGGGCTGCGGACTAAAAAACTGCCTGAACGCATCCGTCAGACGACCACCTTCTCCACCGCCCCTTCTGTGACTCACCGAAGCCTCAGCAAGACGTTGTCCAGAGCCAGGTTTTGGTAATCCCCCCGGTTCTGGGAACGCATTGCACAGACCCTTCTGCAAGGCCTCCTGCAGAAGTTTCATCTTCTGCTCCCTCTACGATGGCAACATAAGGTCCGCAACCTTACTCTTGTAACGTGGATCAAGGAGAGTCGCCAGCCAGTAATGATCCCTCTCCTTAATAGCACGTACACGAGGATCCTTACGCAGGCTTTGCAGGATCAGGGAGGCCATGCAGCGTAGGTTTGCAGAGACATTCGGGGCACATTCCTCTGGGTCACTGAGGACAACAGGATCCACAGGCACCTCATCCCGGCCACATAAAACTCCACGTGCTCCTTGGGACTGTAAATGATCCCTTGAAGACTGCTGCTGCTGAGTGCTAGGCTCCACCTCCATGCTGCTGATACAATCCTCCTCCTCCTCTTCCTGTGTGGTAGGTGGGCAAGCAGGACCACTGTCTGGGTAAAGGGGGTCTTGAGAGGTAAGGAAGTCCTCCTCTTCCTCCCTCTGTTCTGCCTCAAGGGCCCTGTCCATTATTCCACATAGCGTGTGCTCCAACATGTGAATAAGAGGGACAGTCTCACTGATGCATGCACTGTCACTGCTCACCATCCTGGCGGACTCCTCAAATGGTGACAGGACAGTGCATGCATCCCACTGGCGTGGGGAAAAAAAACCTAGCTCCCCTGACCCAGTTCTGCTGCCATATTGGCACAGGTACTCATTGATGGCCTGTTGCTGCGTGTGCAGCCGCTGCAGCATGACCAACGTTGAGTTCCATCTGGTGGGCATGTCACAAATTAGGCGGTTCTTGGGCAGGTTGTATTCCCTTTGGAGGTCAGTCAGCCGAGCAGTGGCATTATATGACCTCCAAAAACTGCACACAGACTTTCCTGGCCTGCTTCAGGACATCCTGCAAGCCCGTGTACCTGCCCAAGAACCGCTGCACCACCAAATTGAGGACATGCGCAAAACAGGGCACGTGGGTGAGTTTTCCCTGTCGCAGGGCAGAGAGGAGGTTGGTGCCATTATCGCTGACCACCATTCCAGGCTTCAGCTGGCGTGGGGTCAACCACCTCTCAGCCTGACCCTGCAGAGCTGACAAAACCTCTTCCCCAGTGTGGCTCCTGTCTCCCAAGCACACCAGCTCTAGCACCGCATGGCATCTCTTGGCCTGCATTCCTGCGTATCCCCTCGTATGCCTACGGAGCACGGCTGGTTCGGAGAAAACATCCCCACAGGAAGAGGCCACAGAGGAAGAAGAGGAGGGGGTGGATGAGAGAGGTGTGTCACAAGCAGTAGTAGTGTTTTGGAGGCGTAGTGGCGGAACAACCTCCAAAACCACTGGACCTTGCCCTGCGTCCTTCCCAGCTGCCAGTAGAGTCACCAAAAGACAGGTAACGTCCCTGTCCATGCCTGCTGAACCATGAGTCATCGGTAATATGCACCTTACCACTGACCGCCCTGTCCAGCGAGGCTTGGACATTGCCATCCACATGCCGGTAGAGAGCCGGAATAGCCTTCCGTGAGAAAAAGTGCCGTTTTGGTACTTGCCACTGAGGTACTGCACATTGCACAAACTCACGGAAGGGGGCAGAATCCACCAACTGAAAAGGTAGCAGTTGAAGTGCTAGCAATTTCGCTAAGCTAGCATTCAACTGCTGGGCATGTGGATGGCTGGGATTGTACTTCTTTCGGCTCTGCAGCAGCTGGGGCAGGGAAATTTGCCTGGTACTATCAGTAGATTGACTGCTACTACTAGCTTGTGACACGCCTATTTCTACACCTTCACTGCAGGCTTCAGAGAGGACTGGGGGTCTACTGGGGTTGGAGGTCCCAGAAGGGCAAGGGGGGGTACGCTTTTGTCTTTGGTGTGGGTCTTTTTGGTGTGCTTGCCAACAAGCTGCATGGCAGGTCGACATATGTCTGGACAAGCATGTGGTACCCAGGCGGTTGATGTTTTAGCCACGCGAGATACACTTGCAACATAAGTTGCAAATAGCAAAGGTACGATCTTGTGGACATGTTTCAAAAAAGGCCCACACCAAAGAACTTTTGCTGTACCGGTCAGACACAGCAGCGCCATGCACAAGCGCCGTAGATGTGCGCTGTAATGCAGTGGGTGTGACCTTAAGCTGACCGCTGGAGGGCATCCTGCCTCTTTGGAGATGTGCCTGTGCCTCGTCCTCCTCCTCCTCCTCATCCTCCTCTCTCCTATCAGGCACCCAGGTAGAGTCAGTGACCTCATCATCCCCTTCCTCCTCATCACTGTCAACAACCTGGCAGTATGCTCTAGCTGGGGGAACATCATCACTGACAAATTGCTGTCCCTCTCGGCGACCCCCTCTCCCTGGGCTCACATCAATGCCTTCCTCTATCAGTGTTTCGTCATCGGAGTCTTCAAAATGCTGCGCATCTTCCTGCAGCATGTACCCAACACTGTGTTGAAACAGTTCGGGGGACTCCTCAGGAGGACATGGTGGTACTAGGGAAGTATTGTGTGAAGCCATTGTGCAGAGGGAAGAGGACGCCTTGGCAGCTGCTTTGCCAGATAAACTTTGATCAGTCTGTGTGAGAGAGGATGAGGAGGATGAGGACGGCTTCGTCATCCACTCTACTAATTTCTCTGCATGTTGAGGGTCAACACGGCCAGCTCCCCAAAAGAAGGACGAGCGGCCACGGCCATGGCCACGTGCTGAAGAGGATGCACCACATACACTACCAGCGTTACCTCTACATGCAGAGCCTGCTTGCCCTTGTGACTCTCTGCCTCTCTTTGTTGTCCTTCCAGACATATTTATGCGTTCAGGTGGTATATAACAGCACATGTACAGTGACACCAACTGCGTTCAGTTGGTATGTCACAGCACAAGCGGAGTCACACCAACTGCGCTCAGGTGGTATGTAACAGCACACGTACAGTGACACTAACTGCGCTCAGGTGGTATATAACAGCACAGGTGCGGTGACACTAACTACGCTCAGGTGGTATATAACAGCAGACGTACAGTGACACTAACTGCCCTCAGGTGGTATATAACAGCACAGGTGCGGTGACACTAACTGCGCTCAGGTGGTATGTAACAGCACACGTACAGTGACACCAACTGCGCTCAGGTGGTATATAACAGCACAGGTGCGGTGACACTAACTGCGCTCAGGTGGTATGTAACAGCACAAGTACAGTGACACTAACTGCGCTCAGGTGGTATATAACAGCACAGGTACGGTGACACTAACTGCGCTCAGGTGGTATGTAAAAGCACACATACAGTGACACTAACTGCGCTCAGGTGGTATATAACAGCACAGGTGCGGTGACACTAACTGCGCTCAGGTGGTATCTAACAGCACACGTACAGTGACACTAACTGCGCTCAGGTGGTATATAACAGCACAGGTGCGGTGACACTAACTGCGCTCAGGTGGTGTGTAACAGCACACGTACAGTGACACTAACTGCGCTCAGGTGGTATATAACAGCACACGTACAGTGACACTAACTGCGCTCAGGTGGTATATAACAGCACAGGTGCGGTGACACTAACTGCGCTCAGGTGGTATATTACAGCACACGTACAGTGACACTAACTGCACTCAGGTGGTGTACAACAGCACAGGTGCGGTGACACTAACTGCGCTCAGGTGGTATATAACAGCACACGTACAGTGACACTAACTGCGCTCAGGTGGTATATAACAGCACAGGTAGTCCATGTAAGTTGGATATTCCTATTATTACCATTGAGACGGCAAATAAAGGAATCCAATGAAATCCTGTCCCCATTCCATATAATTATCAGGTCATCAATATAACGACGATAACAAACCAACTCAGGGGGGCGACATGAGAAAATTGCTTCATCCTCCCAGTGGGCCATAAAAATGTTGGCAACACTGGGAGCAAAACGAGCTCCCATAGCCACCCCCTCTGGTCTGTAAGAAATATTCACCATCATGCCAAAAATAATTCTTGGAGAGACAAAAATCAAGACAGGATAAAAGGAACTCCTGATGTCTCCCTGATAGAAGTGATGTGGACAATGCCCATTCAACTGATATCATGGCATTGCTATGTCCAATAATAGTATAAAGTGAACTCACGTCCGCTGTGACAAGTATACTGTTATCGGAACACCCCAAAGATTCTAGTATTTGAATGATATGTTTAGTATCTTTCAAGAAAGCATGGGTCTTAACCACCAGAGGCTGTAAGAATGAGTCGATGTACTGGCCCAATCTGGCCATCACAGAATCAATCCCATTTACGATCGGCCTACCTGGAGGGTTGATACTGTCTTTATGGATCTTAGGAAGAAAATAAATGATCAGAGTTCTGCAGAACAAGGGGTCTAGGTACAATGCTTCTTTCCTAGTGAGGATCTTCATATCTCTCCCATCCTCAATAATACGATGTAGTTAATCTTTGAAGACGAACATAGGATCCTTACTTAGGGTCCTTATCAGAAAGTAGATGTAACATTTCAGACTGATAATATTCCTTACTGAAAATGACTACCCCCCCCCCCCCCTTTGTCCGCAGGTCGGATAACAATATCCTTCCTTTTTTCCAGAGATTCAATTCCCCTTTTGATATATAAGGGATCTTGCACTTTTTTAATACTCATTACATCCAGATCCTTCATTACCATGTTCTTGAACACATCCATAAATTTATTATCAGGATTAAGAGGGTTAAAAATCGATTTATTCCGTAAACCTGAATGGTCGCCAGAATGAGATACCATAGTTCTACTGGGGTTTGCCAAAAAATATTTTTTCATATTAAGAGACCTAATGTATTTCTGCAGACTAACATAGGTTTGAAACGTATTTAAATTTCTAGTGGGTGCAAATTTCAAGCCTCTATCAAGGACCTTGATTTCATCCTCATTGAGGCTAACCCCACTAAGTTTAAAGATCCCAGCACCCGTTATGGCTTGGGTCTTTTGTACCCACCTGCCCCCTATCCTTCCTCTCTTCCTTTTCTCTTTCTTGGAGTACCTGCATTGGGAGGTATATGGGGTGGTGGGTGTTTCCACCACTCCCCCGGGGGGGGCGGGTACTGAGTAAAAGGGATCGACTGAGGTGTTTGGCGAGATCCTAAAAAATCACCCGCTTCATAGGAACTTTGTCTGGCCAAAGGTGCAAACCTGTTTTGCGTGGGTATAATTTGGGAGCCTCCATACTGAGAGGTTATGGGAGGATAGAGAACTAACTCCTCTTCCCCTACCCCTTTTACCTTTTTGAAGCCTCCCCTAACAGGGAAACACCTTTGTGGAGAAGAATAAGCATTGGGTTGGGATAAATGATTAAATGAAGGATCATATGATCTGGGTGGGACACTCAGAGTATCATTGATAGGCCTAACTTCATTAGTGTTAGTGACTGCAGGGGGGGGGGGGGGGGTAAGTGTTGCTCCTTAAAAATATTATTAACCCCCGTGAAGTCATCCCAGTCCCTAATAAACTTTTTCTTCTTTTTATTTTGAATCTCCAGATCCCATTTAACCAACTTGTTTTTAAGTTCAAAAAAGGGAATTATCGGTGTCTGTCTTATACAGTGCCACATCCAAATGAAAAGTCAGAAACGGAAAGAACTGGAACCCCTGACTGGACTTTTAAGGCACTCGTGGCAAACAAATTATGTAAAGAGAATAGTAAAACTGTATATAATATTTATTAGAAAAATAGAAAAAAGAAATTCGATAAAAAAGTTGACATGATCAGAAATAGACACAAAACATTTGTACATATAGATTCAGAATTGCAGCATTATATTATATGATGTGATTCTCTGTATTGTCCCGACGTTTCTGAGAGAAATCTCTCTTTCTTCAGGGGTAGAGTGAGGATTCACACATTTGTAGCTGCACAAGCTGTGTCATGAACAGGTCATTCTGATCACGTGGTTAAAAGCATGAGCTGCCTGCTGGTCTGGGTCTATTGGTGTGGTTAATTATATAGAGGGTTGGTATTGGAGATACCTGGTGAATGGCCAGGTTGTTCCCCGGAATAGAAGTGCTGCTGAAACCAAGAATTCTCTTGCGCCCAAATTGCTTTTAATTGGTAAGGTAGATTTTGTTGGGCTTAAATGGATCTATGGAGAGGAGTAGTCATGTTGTCCAGCTGGCAGTTGGACTGTGAATCACATCACATCATGTCAACTTTTTTATCGAATTTCTTTTTTCTATTTTTCTAATAAATATTATATACAGATATACTATTCTCTTTACATAATTTGTTTACCACGAGTGCCTTAAAAGTCCAGTCAGGGGTTCCAGTTCTTTCCGTTTCTGACTTGTTTTTAAGTTCTCCTGAAAGTTTAAGGAATTCATCACTATCTTTCAGAGGTTCAATATTAGTGGTAATATCTTTAACCTGAGAATCAAGTATAATGCGTTTCATTTCTTTGCGAACTAAAAGCAATTCAATCAATTCCAGGCCTTTCTTAATAAAGAAACTACTCCATTCAGACATGGACTCATTGTCAACCAAGCCATCATTGGGTGCAATGTCCCACCTCAAACGTTTAGGTATAGGTTTGGCAGACAGATATTGTTTAACCACTTGCTTACTGGGCACATAAACCCCCTTCGTGCCCAGGCGAAATTTCAGCTTCCGGCACTGCGTCGCTTTAACTGACAATTGCGCGGTCGTGCGACGTGGCACCCAAACAAAATTGGCGTCCCTTTTTTCCCCACAAATAGAGCTTTCTTTTGGTGGTATTTGATCGCCCGTGCGGTTTTTATTTTTTGCGTTATAATGAAAAAAAGAGCGACAATTTAAAAATATATATATATTTTTTACTTGTTGCTATAATAAATATCCCATTTTTTTTTTTTTTTTATATTTTTTTTTCTCAGTTAAGGCCGATACGTATTCTTCTACGTATTTTTGTAAAAAAAAAAAAAAAAAAATCACAATAAGTGACTGCTTTGCGCAAAAGTTATAGCACCTACAAAATAGGGGACATAATTATGATTTTTTTTTTTTATATTTTTTTTTTACTAGTAATGGCGGCGATCTGCGATTTTTATTGGGACTGCGATATTGCGACGGACACATCGGACACTTTTGACACATTTTTGGCGCCATTCACATTTATACAGCGACCAGTGCTATAAAAATGCACTAATTACTGTATAAATGTGACTGGCATTGAAGGGGTTAACACTAGGGGGTGAGGAAGGGGTTAAATGTATTGCCTGGGTGTGTTCTAACTGTATGGGGGGAGGGGGGTGACTGGGGGAGGTGACCGATGCTGTCTCCCTATGTACAAGAGAAACAGCATCTGTCACCTCACTGACAGGACGTGAAGCTCTGTGTTTACACTCAGAGCTCCACGTCCCTGCTGTCTCACCGACGATCGCGTGTACCTGACGGACATCGCGGCCGCCGGGTACACGCATCGGATCCTCGGTGATGCGTCGGGACTGTTTTTCCCCGCCGCGCGCCACCCTGTGGCGCGCGCGGGGAATTACAAGCAAATCACGTCCAAAGACGTCAACCCGGCGCCTCAGGTCTGCGCTGTTCACGTCTTTGGACGTGAAGCGGTATTGAAGTGGTTAAAAGATGCAATATCCCACCACGTTTTAACCTTTTTCTCAAAAAGATGACCCAATTTGCGAAAAGATTGTGATAAATCATCGATCGGTTCACAAGGTTTTCTAGAGGAAACGTCTGTGATAAGGACCTCACGAGTTTCTAAATATTGAAAAACATCCATTACTGCTGCTAGATTGTATAAAATTGAATAAGTAAAATGTAAAAGAAAATCAATCAGCGCAATAACAATACAATATATTAATAAGCAGCTGAACACTAGGAATCAATAATATAAGTTCCTGAGTTAATATACACAAAGAATAGTGCAGCGCTATATAAAAGTCCATCCAAGAATCTTGCCTGTGATACTCCAATAGTGTTGAAATTAAAACACATGCAGGTGATGAACGTGGATAGCAAAACACCTCCACCAGTAGTAAGAATGGCCTCTCACCTCCCAGATCAGACCCTATAGCAAGATCAGGGTCATCAGCGCTTTCCCATATGGGATAAATCCAGGGCATGATGTTGCCAGCTAACGAGCAAGAAGCCAAAACAGATACACTCCGGCCAGGTGGTGATTCATTCATATAAAGAAAGGAAATAACATAGTGTACTCTGTATGCGCACAATGTTTATTAAAAACAAGTGTAAAAACACTGCAGCTTGCAGTACATTGGCAGAACTTCCAGACCTTTGCATGTCCGCATCGCGGAACATGTGAGTAACATCAAAAAAGGTAAAATTACGCATAATGTATCCAGGCATTTAAAAAAAATTCATAACAAAACCCCAAAGGTTTACGCTTTTGGAGCATTGAAAAGGTTAACCGTCACTGGAGAGGAGGTAACTTTATTCGACAATTAAGTAAAAGGGAATCCCATTGGATTTATGAAACCTATGTTCTCTGCCCTGATGGACTTAAAGGGGTAATTCCCCCAAAAACCTTTTTTTAACATTGATTGAGGCTCGTTATGTCAAGGGAAATCGGGTGTTTTTTTTTTTTGAAACAAAGCAGTACTTACCGTTTTAGAGATGCATCGTCTCCGTCGCTTCCGGGTATGATCGTCTGGTCTGGGCGTGCCTATTTGATTGACAGGCTTCCGACAGGCTTCCGACGGTCGCATACATTGCGTCACGAGTAGCCGAAAGAAGCTGGGCGCCGGTGCGGCTCTATACTGCGCCTGCGCACCGTCGTTCGGCTACTTTCGGAAAATCGTGACGCGATGTATCCGACCGTCGGAAGCCTGTCAATCAAATAGGAATGCCCAGACCCGAAGACCATACCCGGAAGCGTCGGAGACGATGCATCTCTAAAACGGTAAGTACTGCTTCGTTTCTAAAAAAAAAAACACCCGATTCCCCTTGACAAAACGAGCCTCAATCAATGTTAAAAAAAAGGTTTTTGGGGGAACTACCCCTTTAATGTCGATTTCGATATTAATTGTTTTATTTCTGATCGTTGATTTTATCTCATTATTATTTCTATTATTGTTGTAATTATTGTAATTATTTTTATATATAAATAATGTGTATTTTCTATTATTATGTTTTTGTATATGTGTATGTTATGATTGGCTGCGGATGTCTTCACGTCCATTTTTATCTATATATGGTTCTGTATATACTAGTTGAAAGGGGTCATATGCATTTATGTTTACTTTTCTGATATTTGGTGCCTTTATTACTGACCTGAATTGTGTATGTCCATACATTATATTGTGGTATGTTATTTTACCACTAGAGGTCAGAGCGGCGCAGGTTTTCTTTTGCGCACTCCCTGGTCATCTGACATGTTAGGTCATATGACTTGATGGGCGCCGCCTGGGATCTCCTATTGCGTCGTTTGACGCGGTCGCTGCGTCTCCATGACTACGGGTCTCTATTTCTTGGGTGTTCTTCCGTCCCTCCCCACATTCCGCTGAAGAAGTCCCGCCCTAGGGACGCAACGTTCGAAGGGAAGGACGTGGCGGCACCCACAGCCACAGCTCTACAAACTACACATGTTGCATCGCTTTATATCCTGGCACTGGACTAGTGCCTTGTAAATGTGAGTTTTTTACACTCGTTTTTAATAAACATTGTGCACATACAGAGTACACTATGTTATTTCCTTTCTTTATATGAATGAATCACCACCTGGCCGGAGTGTATCTGTTTTGGCTTCTTGCTTGTTAGCTGGCAACATCATCCCCTGGATTTATCCCATATGGGAAAGCGCTGATGACCCTGATCTTGCTATAGGGTCTGATCTGGGAGGTGAGAGGCCATTCTTACTACTGGTGGAAGTGTTTTGCTTTTATCCACGTTCTTCACCTGCATGTGTTTGAATTTCAACACTATTGGAGTATCACAGGGAGGATTCTTGGATGGACTTTTATATAGCGCTGCACTATTCTTTGTGTACTTGTGCTGTATAGTTTGCACTTAAACCTACTTGTAGTTTACTGCACTTGTGCTGTATAGTTTGCACCTAAACGTCCTTGGTGTTTACTGCACTTGGTTTGTATAGTTTGCACCTAAACGTACTTGGTGTTTACTGCACTTGGGCCGTATAGTTTGCACCTAAACATCCTTGGTGTTTACTGGACTTGGGCCGCATGTGCAAACTGCACTTTAACCTACTTGTAGTTGACTGCACTTGTGCTGTATAGTCTGCACTTAAACGTACCAGGAGTTGACTGCACTTGGGCCATATAGTTTGCACCTAAACATACTTGGTGTTACTGCACTTGGTCCGTATAGTTTGCACCTAAACGTCCTTGGTGTTTACTGCACTTGGTCCGTATAGTTTGCACCTAAACATCCTTGGTGTTTACTGAACTTGGGCCGTATAGTTTGCACTTAAACCTACTTGTAGTTAACTGCATTTGTGCTGTATAGTTTGCACTTAAATGTACCAGGTGTTTACTGCACTTGTGCTGTATAGTTTGCACTTAAACGTACCAGGTGTTTACTGCACTTGGTCCGTATAGTTTCCACCTAAACGTCCTTGGTCTTTACTGCACTTGGTCCGTATAGTTTGCACCTAAACCTACTTGGTCTTTACTGCACTTGGGCTGTATAGTTTGCACCTAAATGTCCTTGGTGTTTACTGAACTTGGGCCGTATAGTTTGCACTTAAACCTACTTGTAGTTGACTGCACTTGTGCTGTATAGTTCGCACTTAAATGTACCAGGTGTTTACTGCACTTGTGCTGTATAGTTTGCACTTAAATGTACTAGGTGTTTACTGCACTTGGGCCGTATAGTTTGCACCTAAACGTCCTTGGTGTTTATCTCACTTGTTCTGTATAGTTTGCACCTAAACATCCTTGGTGTTTACTGCACTTGGGCCGTATAGTTTGCACTTAAACCTACTTGTAGTTGACTGCACTTGTGCTGTATAATTTGCACTTAAACGTACTAGGTGTTTACTGCACTTGGGCCGTATAGTTTGCACTTAAACCTACTTGTAGTTGACTGCACTTGTGCTGTATAGTTTGCACTTAAATGTACCAGGTGTTTACTGCACTTGTGCTGTATAGTTTGCACTTACACCTACTTGTAGTTTACTGCACTTGTGCTGTATAGTTTGCACTTAAACCTACTTGTAGAGATATAGGGCCAGATTCAGCAAGACTTGTGCTGGAGTAATTCGATATGCGCCGCGTAACTGTGATTATGCGCCGTCGTTTCTATGTGGCCGTACCCACCAAACATGCAACAGAAAACGGGCCTTTTCCGATCGGCTTAACTTTCCGATGCCAAAGTATCGTCAGCGCATAATTTCGCTTGGCGCATCAGTCGCGCCTATTGATTTCCCCTGCAAATATGCAAATGAGGGAGATTTCCCAATTTGCGAAGGGATTAGCACCATACGCTGGCTACATGCGCCGCGCGTATCTCGTCCGTCCGACGCAAAGTTATTTCTACAAATAGCTGCTTTATCTTTACTCCAGACAGCCACAGGTCAGCAGGAGAGCAGCTACAGCAGCGTTACTGACGATAGGAGCTAGCTGAGCACCCCCACTTGCAGGACAACACCTCTGTCCATGCTTATCTGTCAACTTTTACAGCCATGGAGGAAGACATCATAGGTCTCCATAGCCGAGATGACGGCTGACAGCTCCTGGCCTTTAGAGTTCAGCTTTCTCCTGTGTGTTTGCGGGGAACGGGAGCAGCCATCTCAGAACAAAAGTAACTTCACTGCGGGGAGGGGGAACAGGATATACTTTAGTGCCGGAATGGCGCATCTACGGGCGCATTTAAACGCCCAACGGAACGCATTGCGCTGACGTTTCCCGTGAAGTGGTGCCGACGGAAGTTGTGAGCATGCGCACAAGGGGGCGAGTGGAGCCTCCCTCACTGCGCATGCTCCGTGGATGATGCGCTGAACGTAAGCCTCTGCGCTTACATATGATCACACCCACTTCCACATGCGTCGGGTTACGCCAGCGCATTATCGTTACTCTGGCGCAAGTTTACGCGCAACTGCTATGTGAATAACAGTACTTGCGCCGAAAGTGTCGGCGGAGTAACGTAAATGAGAAACGTTACTCCAAAGTAAAGAAGCGCCCATCTACCTGAATCTGGCCCATAGGCATAATGTAGAGCAAACACTAATTGGAGACTAAGAATCAATGGGAAAGAAGAACCATATGCATCAAAATCCCTCAGTGTGTAAGGATTAAGGCGGTCACCCTTGTAAGGATGTGGTGTAGGGATTTTTGGAAATGCGTAATGGGTAAATATGTTCAATTTTAGTATGTATAGGAGTCTAATCAAACCCCAAAAACATCTGAGTCACACAGATAAATGTTTTATAGAAAAATAAAAAAGATTTATTAAGTAAAAAATAGAAATACATGTATATAACTTAGCATATGTTAAAAACAATCATGGTTAGAAAGAGTACTATATATGCAGATGACTGCGAATAGTCTTCTTCGTGCCACTCGTGTTTGAAGGTTCTACTCGTTTCGCCCTGTACGGGCCTCGTCGGGAACCCACGGTGGATAGTATTCTATATAGATAGGAATAATACAGTAAGATAGCATCACAGCAACATTACATAATGAAATCCCACAGTGTGTAAGGATTAAAGAGGTCACCCTTTGTATACTGCAGTTTGCACCTAAACGTACTTGGTGTTTACTGCATTTGGGCCGTATAGTTTGCACCTAAACATCCTTAGTGTTTACTGCACTTGGGCCGTATAGTTTGCACTTAAACCTACTTGTAGTTGACTGCACTTGTGCTGTATAGTTTGCACTTAAACGTACCAGGAGTTTACTGCACTTGGGCCATATAGTTTGCACCTAAACGTCCTCGGTGTTTACTGCACTTGGTCTGTAAAGTTTGCACCTAAACATACTTGGGGCCAGATTCAGGTACATCGGCGCATTTTTTGACTGGCGTAGCGCACCTCCTTTACATTAGACTGCCGCAATGTATCGGCGCAATCACCGTATTCTCGATTGATTTGCAGAGAAATTAGCGCCTGTGCAACGTAATTTCGGAGGCGTAAGGCGGAGTAATTCAAATTGGGAAGGACGTGGGCGTGTTACATTGAAATGAGCCTTGACCCCATGCAAATGAAGGGCCGTCCGGCTCGTGCATGCGCACATTAAGCAGACCATGGTCAGCACCTCTGTGCACATGCTCACAACTCAGGAACGGCGCAATCAGTGAAATTGGAAGTGGACCAGGGCAACTTAGTGAACTACGCAGACAGCATAAATAGACAGACAAAAACGCACTTCCTTTGCAAAAGTACATCCCTTTGTATCCCTCCCTATACAGCAAGGTGCTTTTGTTCTGTTGTTTATTGCATTGTGATTTGTCTTTGTTATATTTGTGGACTGTTTGATCTAGTGTTTTGTAGAAGATATTTGAAAGTGTTTTTTGGTGACTGCTTGTGAGACTTTTTGGTTGATAGATTTTTGTTTGTTTGTTTTGTTGCTTGATTTTTCCTGCTTGTTTTTGTGAGTGATTTTTGCTGCTTGTTTTTGTGAGTGATTTTTGCTGATTGTTTGGGAGAGAGTTTTTGTATGAGTATGACTGAGAGGAAGAGGAAGTTAAATTTTACTTTGGGGGAGAAACAAATTCTTGCCCGGGCCATTACCCAATATGGGCGTTTCCTCCACGGCCCTGAGAGTGCACACACCCCCCGGCCAGGAGGCGCGAGATCTTGCAGCACATTACTAACGAGGTGAATGCATCGGGGGGGGGGGGGGACACGGTCGGGGATTGAAAAGAAGATCAATGACCTCCGGCGTCTGGTCAGAAAGAAGCTGGCCAAAATGGCAGCCCATGCCAGGGGCACAGGAGGGGGCCCACCATGCCCTGTTAGGCTGACAGCGGAGGAGCGTGCGGTGGCCCACACCTTTCATAGACAACAGGTGGAGGGCCTGCCTGGCTATGACTCCAGTCATGAAGGCGTGATGCCAGGTAAGGTTTTTTTGCCCTATCAGGTGTGTAGCATGTGGAGGGGGTGAAAGGGAATATGTGGCAAGTGTGTGGATTCTCCAACCTGTGAATGTTTTGTGTCATCCACAGATGTGCAGGAGGGTGCTGGGCCATCTGGGCTGACCGCACCATCCCAGGGACAACAGCCTGATGAGGACCCCCAGACAATGCCGGAGTCCTCGGAGGAGGTTGAAGAGGAGGAGGATGTCATGTCAGCCAGTGAATTGTTGTTTTTGGAGGAGTCTTCCTCTCTGGCTGGCAGCAGCCAGCCCTCCATAAGGGGTAGCCCCTCCCACTCCTCCCCCAACAGGGCTCCTCTCCCAAGGGCCTCCCCTTCTCCCCGGCCACAAGCCTCAGCTGGAGGCAGGAAGTCGTCCCAGAAGACCAGGGGGTGGCCGAGCTTCTGCCCGCCAATCTGAGAAGGGCCCAGGCCCTTCAGACCCGCCATCTGGGACAGGTCAGCCAGACTTTGGGGCGGATGGAGGAGAGCCTGTCCTCCATAAATGATACGCTTGGGGACCTGGACTGCCACTCCCGGGCTCTTACAAACTGCCTAAACATACTGCAGACTACAACAGCAGACGTTGGGCAGGATGTAAGGGCCCTCACCCAGGCTATCCAGGCCAACGTGGCAACACTAGGTGCTGGCCTGAACAGAATTGCCGTGGCCTTGGAGGGCAGGCCTCCAGGTGGGCAGAGACCAGGGGCTGCTCCTCCTTCCCCGGATTACTCCCCCCTCCCCATGAGTCTCCCCTGAGGAGCCGGGGCCATGGCCGTGGGCGCCCCAGGCGTGGCTGACGCCAGTGGCATTAATTTGTTTTCCCCCCCTTTTTTGTTTCTGGATTTTTTTTTTTTTTGCTGGACATTTTTTTTTTTTTTTGTGTTGTGAATGTTTTTGGAATGTGGGGGCGATATTCCTGCCGGAAAAGGGGTGTCACCCTCAGTTTTGGTGGAGAAGGGTTCCCCAGGACCAGGGAGAAGTGATCCCCAGGTCCGTGTGAATGGTGTATGAATGTACAGTGACATAATTGGAGCCGTGGCGTGGTGTTGCTGCTCACAAGTCCAGCATGGTGGGCTTGTGCTAATCCAATTAGATAAGGAAGTGATCTGTCTGTGCTAGGGACCACAGTGGTGTGCATGCATACATTCTCATTGTGCCATGATTAATGTGTGTGTTTAACGTGCAAAGATGCCTAATGTGAGCTGTCTCCTGACTGCTCTTCCCTCAGAAGACGGGGTAGCCTCGGTTAGGGGGGGATTGTCTGGTTCAGGGGTCAGGTCATCACTTATGTCAATCTGCAGGCTCTTTCCTGCAGGCTGGTGTTGGGCTCCTGCAGGGTTGTGATTAATTCCAGGATGGCATGAGGGGTGAATCTGAAGATGTGAGACACCTCAGAATGTCTCATGCCAAAGATGTCTATGCGTGTGTGATATATCAAGTGAAGAGTGAGGGGCTTGTATCAGATTAGATTATTATATCCATCAAGGTTTTAAAGGGCAATTGAAAGATAGTGAGACCGTGTTTGTAATTTGTATGTATGTTATGTATTGATGTATATATGTATGTATATTTCTGCTCAAAATGTTTATAAAAGCAAAGAAATTTTTTTAGGATAAAAAAATAAATTCCTCCCCCGTGCCCTCCTCCGTGCCCTCCTCCTTCTCTGCTCATCTAAAGTCAGTAGTATAGCTATGAGCATAGATGCCACTGGCATGTTGGCATACAAATTGTTGTGCAACACGTGTGACTGCTCAGCTCCTCACTAACAGTGTTGCATTCTCTGACATGTAGACGAATTGTCTAATTTTATACCACCTTTTATATGGTCTAATTTTAGACAGGCCGTGCAGCTGTTGCGCACAGCGCGTAGCCTGCGCTGCACCAACGTTCTTTTGTGGATCCCCGTAACTCCCTCATTAGCATATTTGAATAGAAAATCAATGGTGTGTCTAGCGCAGTTTTGCGCGAAAGGATGCGCCTGTCTATCGAAATTACGCCGGACAAAAAAAAGTAGATTTCTTGCGTATCTCGTTTTGGGTATGCGGAGCATCGAAAGGCATGCGCACATTTAGACTTACGCCGCGCATCTCCTGTTACGCCAGCGTAATCGTTTTGTGAATCTGGCCCTTGGTGTTTACTAGGGTTGTCACGATACCGAGTATTTGCTCTAGTACTTGTATTCGCGCAAATACTCCCGATGCCTGAATAGAATACTTTTTTTTTTGAGTGCGGGTGGAGAGGGGGTGGAAAGGGGGTGGAGTGCGGGTGTAGAGGGGGCGGAGAGCGGAGCAGAGCAGTCCTCGTATGGGGGAGAGGAGAGCTGCTGCCGCCTTAGACAAAAACAAGTCAATTCCCCCCCCTCCCACACAGCAATTCAAATGCAAATGACAGCTGTTGTGTTCCCCCAGAGCAAAGTAAGTAGATGTCAGCAGCAGGTTTGACTTGGTTTTGTCTTAGGGGACCATGGCTAAACTCAGGGGGACCATGGCTGAACAGAGGGACAAGGCTGAACTTAGAGGGATGTGGCTGAACTTTGGGACATGGCTGCATTTGGGGACACGTGGCTGCATTTAAAAAAAAGTATCGGCATTCGGTATCGGCGAGTACATGAAAAAAAGTATCAGTACTTGTACTCGGTCCTAAAAAAGTGGTATCGGGACAACCCTAGTGTTTACTGCACTTGGGCTGTATAGTTTGCACCGAAACGTCCTTGGGGTTTACTGCACTTGGGCCGTATAGTTTGCACTTAAACCTACTTGTAGTTGAGTGCACTTGTGCTGTATAGTTTGCACTTAAACGTACCAGGTGTTTACTGAACTTGTGCTGTATAGTTTGCACTTAAACGTACCAGGTGTTTACGACACTTGTGCTGTATAGTTTGCACCTAAACCTACTTGTAGTTTACTGCACTTGTGCTGTATAGTTTGCACTTAAATGTACCAGGTGTTTACTGCACTTGTGCTGTATAGTTTGCACTTAAACCTACTTGTAGAGATATAGGCATAATGTAGAGCAAACACTAATTGGAGACTAAGAATCAATGGGAAAGAAGAACCATATGCATCAAAATCCCTCAGTGTGTAAGGATTAAGGAGGTCACCCTTGTAAGGATGTGGTGTAGGGATTTTTGGAAATGGGTAAATATGTTCAATTTTAGTATGTATAGGAGTCTAATCAAACCCCAAAAACATCTGAGTCACACAGATAAATGTTTTATAGAAAAATAAAAAAGATTTATTAAGTAAAAAATAGAAATACATGTATATAACTTAGCATATGTTAAAAACAATCATGGTTAGAAAGAGTACTATATATGCAGATGACTGCGAATAGTCTTCTTCGTGCCACTCGTGTTTGAAGGTTCTACTAGTTTCGCCCTGTACGGGCTTCGTCGGGAACCCACGGTGGATAGTATTCTATATAGATAGGAATAATACAGTAAGATAGCATCACAGCAACATTACATAATGAAAGTGTACCAAAAAATACCAAAAATATTGGTTAGCAATTATTAAATATTATATTTGATATCCATAATAGAAATGAAAAAAATAATATATAATTAATAGTATAGTTGTAGTAATAAGTATGGGTGGGCAAGGCCCTTACATATAATAAGGACCTGCAGGCAGCTCATACCTCGGATGAACAGAGCGCGAGACCACAAGAAGAGACACCGTGGGGGCACAACCCCCTGGGTGGAAAGTTGCCTGGCAGAAGGGGGCAACCAGCGCTAACCTGAAAATGGACCAATCAGCAAGCAAATTCAAAGGTGAATACCTAATGAGAGAGGAAGAGGTGGACTAGATGTTAAAGATGGCTGAGGACAAAAGATAAAGGGTGAGATGCACTAATATGTGGAGTTTTGGTAAGCATTACCAATGATACATTATTATCTAACACTTACTTGTTATACTTAACTCCTTGCCGACCGCCCGCCGTCATATTACTGCGGGACGGTGACACGCCTGGGCGAGAGCCCATAGCTATACGTCCGCTTTCAAGCGGACGCTAGGGGGCGCGCGCGCGTCCCCGAGTCCCGCGCGCGTGCCCGGCGGGTACGATCGCCGCCGGGCACCCGCGATTGCTCGTTACAGAGCGGGGAACGGGAGCTATGTGTGTAAACACATAGCTCTCGTTCCTGTCATTGGGGGAAACGCTGATCTTCTGTTCATACAATGTATGAACAGAAGATCAGTGATTTCCCCTAGTGGGTCCACCCCCCCATACAGTTAGAACACACCCAGGAACACACTTAACCCCTTCCCTGCCCCCTAGTGTTAACCCCATTCACTGCCAATGGCATTTTGATAGTAATACAATGCATTTTTATAGCATTGATCGCTATAAAAATGCCAATGGCCCCAAAAATGTGTCAAAAGTGTCCGAAGTGCCCGCCATTATGTCACAGTACTGAAAAAAAATGCTGATCGCCGCCATTACTAGTAAAAAAAAAAATATTAATAAAAATGCCATAAAACTACCCCCTATTTTGTAAACACTATAACTTTTGTGCAAACCAATCAATAAACGCTTATTGCGATTTGTTTTAACGAAAAATATGCAGAAGAATACGTATCCGCCTAAACTGAGGGAAAAAAAAGTTATTTTATTAATTTTTGGGGGATATTTATTATAGCAAAAATATATAAAAAATATTGCATTTTTTTCTAAATGCAGAGATGATCAAATACCACCAAAAGAAAGCCAATTTTGTTTGGGAGCCAAGTCGCACGACCGCGCAATTGTCAGTTAAAGTGACACAGTGCCGAATCACAAAAAGTGCTCTGGTCATTGGACAGCAATATGGTCCGGGGCTAAAGTGGTTAAGGATGTAGATGACCAAAAAGAAGAAAAGAGCAAAGAAATGCCCGTATCTGTAATTCACGTGCACCTACGGTGCAAATCTCAGAGTGTGCAAAATATATATGCTCAAAGTGCATATATACAAGTATAAATGACTTCCAGGGAAAAACTGGATAGAGAGGCAATTTACCTTAACATGCAGATGATATTCCCAAAAAGGATAAACCTAACAGGAGCGTTAGTGCATCAAACAAGATCTAGAATAAACAAAAAGAGAGAACAGCAAGGAAAGGTTTTAAAGAAAACTCCTGAAGATTTAGTTATAACAACACCAAGAATGGGTTTGAGCAGTGACAGAAAGATACCTGAAGTCAACCTTGTCCACACAGGGATAGCAACGGGTCTCTTAGTGAGTTCACACTGTGCACTGTCAGCTGGTATGCCTCTAATATATCTCTCTCTGGCAGGCTGACAGCGCAACACCTGTAGGGTGGGCGGTGTGCCTGACGTCAGTGGGTGGAAAAGAAGATGTATGTCGGGGATCTCCCTGAACCGATGTGCACAACACGTGCGTGCGTGATGGCGCAAATGACACGCGGCTGGGCTCAACGAGTCAGGGAGGAAAGAACCAGGGACGCCCCATTGAGGGGCGGGCCTGGTGACGATCTAACGACAGAAGCCAAATTATCGGACCAAGGCAAACACCTGAGCCTCCGCTCAGGTTCAGGGCTGTAGAGCAAAGCGTCGGTCTCGGCCCCTAACCGCCCACATGGGTCACCTGAGAATAGATAGCTGGACGGTCCATAGTAGGGTTGCCACCTTTTCCTCAAGCCAAACCCGAACACGCCACTACATATGGTGGGTGTGGCCATATTGAGGGAGGGGCCTCACGAGGCATGATTAAATTAAACAAAATAATTATTTTACCTATAAAATATGCCTACTTTGCTGTGCCACAAGTAAGAGTCTCACTGACATGAATAAACCTCAGCACAATCATTTAAAAAAAATAAAACTCTTCCATTACTACAGAGGTAAGTGCAGTGGAGATCAGGGGCATTAGTTCACCTTTTAATTTTCATTAAGTACAGAGGGTATTACAGTATGTGCAGGGAGGGAGTGCAGAATTTACAACAGTATATACAAGAGTGTGGCGCGTATGTTGGTATGTGTAGGAAAGGAGTGCAAAGTGTAAGACATTATGTACAGGAAATGAGTGCAGAGGGTAGGTATTACTTGCAGGAAAGGAGTGAAGAGGGTGTAACAGTGACCAGTATATGCAGTAGAGGAGTGTGGAGGGTTTGACAGTGGGCACTATGTACAGGAGAGGAGTGTGGAGGGGATGACAGTGAGCAGTATGTACAGGAGAGGAGTGCGAGGGTATGATGGGGGCAGTATGAACAGGAGAGGAGTGTGGAGGGTATGACAGTGGGCAGTATGTACAGGAGAGGAGTGTGGAGGGTATGACAGTGGGCAGTATGAACAGGAGAGGAGTGTGGAGGGTATGACAGTGGGCACTATGTACAGGAGAGAAGTGTGGAGGGTATGCCAGTGGGCACTATGTACAGGAGAGGAGTGTGGAGGGTATGACAGTGGGCACTATGTACAGGAGAGAAGTGTGGAGGGTATGACAGTGGGCACTATGTACAGGAGAGAAGTGTGGAGGGTATGACAGTGGGCACAATGTACAGGAGAGGAGTGTGGAGGGTATGACAGTGGGCACTATGTACAGGAGAGAAGTGTGGAGGGTATGACAGTGGGCACTATGTACAGGAGAGAAGTGTGGAGGGTATGACAGTGGGCACAATGTACAGGAGAGGAGTGTGGAGGGTATGACAGTGGGCAGTATGTACAGGAGAGGAGTGTGGAGGGTATGACAGTGGGCACTATGTACAGGAGAAAAGTGTGGAGGGTATGACAGTGGGCACTATGTACAGGAGAGAAGTGTGGAGGGTATGACAGTGGGCACAATGTACAGGAGAGGAGTGTGGAGGGTATGACAGTGGGCACTATGTACAGGAGAGAAGTGTGGAGGGTATGACAGTGGGCACAATGTACAGGAGAGGAGTGTGGAGGGTATGACAGTGGGCAGGAGAGAAGTGTGGAGGGTATGACAATGTACAGGAGAGGAGTGTGGAGGGTATGACAGTGGGCACTATGTACAGGAGAGAAGTGTGGAGGGTATGACAGTGGGCACTATGTACAGGAGAGAAGTGTGGAGGGTATGACAGTGGGCACAATGTACAGGAGAGGAGTGTGGAGGGTATGACAGTGGGCAGTATGTACAGGAGAGGAGTGTGGAGGGTATGACAGTGGGCACTATGTACAGGAGAGGAGTGTGGAGGGTATGATAGTGGGCACTATGTACAGGAGAGGAGTGTGGAGGGTATGATAGTGAGCGGTATGGAGAGGAGTGTGGAGGGTATGACAGTGGGCAGTATGTACAGGAGAGGAGTGTGGAGGGTATGACAGTGGGCACTATGTACAGGAGAGGAGTGTGGAGGGTATGACAGTGGGCACAATGTATAGGAGTGGAAGGATGTTTAGGGACTGCGTAGTGGTAAAGCGGGTCATACATGGATTGAAATTACACCAATTATGCAGAGACCAGCCATAGTCGATCTATGTATGGGCTAGCTGGTTTTACATGAGTCAATCTATTAATTGACTTGAGTACAACCAGCCTGTTTTTCCAAAAACAATCAGTGCTGCCGGCTATAGATAGCAACACTGATCATTGTACTCACTGGCAGAACACAATAACACTACAGGAGTGATTCCCCCATTCACAGGTCAGCAGGTGAGAGGGTGTGTGGGGACAGGCTGGGGAGAGATACCAGTCAGTGGCTGGGTAGGCACTGGCTAGTATCAGAGCCAGATACACACAGGTTACATACGTCACGATCGTTAGAGTGAGAGCAATAATTCTAGCACTAGATCTCCTCTGTAGCTCTAAACATGTAACCTAAAAAAATTTAAAGCATCGCTTAGGATACCAAAAAAAATCGTGCTAACTTTAGTGTTTTTTTTTAATGAATGAAACAGTTTATTTCCAAAAAAAAAACACGTTTGAAAAATTGCTGCGCAAATACAGTACCGTGCTAGAGCTGCACAATTAATCGTTAAAAAATTGTGATGTCGATTCCCCTCCCCCCCCTGACATCTCCAATGCAGAGTTTGCTGATTCTTTCATCTAACAAGTGGAGAGACTTTCAGCTGTCAAATATCTGGACAGTCTGCCAAGTTCTTATCAGGAAACATTGTAACTAACACTTTCTTCTTATATCAAAGGGATAAACTTCTGTGTGTAAAGAAAATATCCGGGCAATCTGCCAAGTTTGTAAACAACATGAAACATTGTAACCAACTTCCTTTTTAGATTAAACTTCTGTGTGTAAATGCAAGAAATGTAACCACTTAAAGTCCAACACTTGTTAAAGTTAAAAAGCAATATTTTTTGCTAGAAAATTACTTGGAACCGCCAAACATTATATATATATTAGCAGAGACAAAAATGGGAATTGCTGCAATATTTTATGTCACGCTGCATTTGCCCACTTCATTGAATAATAAAAACCATAAAAACAAAACAGTAAAGTTAGTCCATTTTTTTTTTTTTAATTTTAATGTGAAAGATGATGTTATGCCGTACGAATCGTGAGAGAATTGTCATCTATCTTCTAAGCAAAAAAATTGCAGTTGTCGTTTTAGCCAGAATCGTGCAGCTCTACACCGTGCAACATAAAAAGTTACAAAGACCACCATAGAGTAATTTTCTAGCAAAAAATTAATGATGATTTTTTTTTCTCAGTCTGCTGCAGTGTGTCAGCTTGTATTTATAATAGCTGCTCTGTATGTAGCTTCTGACAGGCTGTGCAAGCAGGCCCGTATCTCCAGAACCATAAATGAGAGCCATCCCATATTTTGACCAGTTGTGGGGTAGGTCTTCAATTGACTACCCCCCAAATGTGGGGCTAACGGAGAGCACTGCTGCGGGCGGCACACCTTCTACTAACACTCAGGCAAGCTGGTGGAGCCGGGGATGTGCAGCTCTGTTGCGGCCGGGCCAGGATGGACAGCTAAAAAAAAAAAAAAAAAAAAAAAAAAAAAAAAATTTTTTTTTTTTTATTTTTTTTTTTTAAATGTGCCCGGGTTTCAGGAGGCTTCAAAACCGGGCACATGTGTCCAAACCCGGACTGTCCGGGTCAAAACCGGACAGGTGGCAACCCTAGTCCATAGCAAGAGGTGTGTAAAGACAGGGAGGGGCCTAAGACGGCTAGTTCCTCATAGTCTCCACACCATTGGTAATCCGAGGTAGATAGACAGAGCACAACAGAGCTGCATCCGTATCCACAGATCATGGAGGTAATCCACCTAAGTAAGCAAACGTACAAAAAACAACAATTAATTAGATAAGTCCATGGATAAATCAATAAACATGAATAAAGAGTTCAATTGGTGATATGACTAATACCAGAGTACAAAAGAACTTTTGTACATCTCTTCTTGCTAATCAGAATACAAACTATCTAGATGAATAAAATATATTAACAAAAAAGTAAATGGAAATAGGGAATATAGTAATGACATTCGAGAGGTCTCCCACCATACATGCCATGAAAGTGTTTGTACACTGATTCATGTGTGTTGGTGGCATTAGGCCCATAAATGTCATAAAAGCCGCTTTATTTTTGCCAATAGTGCCTGGTGTATGGCAAGCTAGAAAAATGGTATAGTGGATGGTCCTATGAAGATAAAAGGACACAGTGGTTCAGAAAGATGGATAATTCCTGACAAATGACAGATACTAATTATAGTCCGGGGCGGTTAAAGATAGCCATGCAATTGCCAAATCAGATGTACCGTAACCAGACGTCCCTGGATGATGGAATGGAGAGCTCACTTAAACAGTACAGGGGGTGGGGGCGTGGCCTGGACATGGCTGAGTGAGGAAGCAGATCTCTAGAGCTCCCGGCCTTGTCCTCCCTTTTACCGGCCAAAGACCTGAAAAAACAGGCATGCAATCTGCCAAAAGGAATAAGAATAGAGGAACAACCCGACTAACCCGCTCCGACGTGAAAACAGGCAACATACACCAATATTTCCACCCTCAAGAGCCAATTTCTCCGGGAGCCAGAGTGGCGGCGCCACGTGGCAACATACATGGCGGCCTGATAGACGACCCAGACCAGGCGGCCTGGATCTTCCACCCAGACGACATGTCAGACGATCTTGTCGCACCGAGTACGCCGGAGGCACACCCGACCATGTCCACCTCCAGTGCAGGGTCGGGGGGCACACCAGCGGAGCGAGAGATACAGGCGCTCCTGCAAGCTCTCCCTACCCGCTCAGATATAGAATCCCTCATACTGAAACTGGAGGAGACACACCGACGAGACTTCCAAGAGGTGAGGGCAGAAGTGTCCACGCTAACGGACAGAGTGACCACAGGCGAGGGCTCCCTGGCGGCCCTAGAGCAGAGAGTGTCCGGCCTAGAACGAGACAGAGACCTCCATAAGGAAGCGACGATCACACTCCAACTGCACCTGGAGGAGGTCGAAGATAGGAGCAGACGAAATAACTTACGTCTTCGGGGGATACCGGAATCGGTCGAGACTGATTCCCTTGACGAGACGCTGCTGCTGATGTTCCGAGACGTGCTGGGAGACCCGGAGGAAATAGTGGAGGTGGACCGCGCTCACCGCGCACTAGGCCCGAAATCAGATGACCCTGACAGACCTCGAGATGTCGTGTGCCGACTGCTCCGTTATGCACAGAAGGAGCGCATCATTCGGGGAGCTTGGGAACGAGGAGAGGTCCTGCTGGGGGGATCAGCGATCAAGGTATTGCCAGACCTATCACGAGCGACACTACGCCGGCGCGCGATGCTGAAGCCCATCCTGGACCTAGCGAAACAAAAAGGCTGCACGTACAGATGGGGCTATCCGCTCGCAGTCACCTTCAGGAAAGACGGAGCTGCATTCGCCGTTCAGACGCCGGCGGACCTCCCAGACCTCTTCCGATTCCTGGGCACAGACCGGATTCCTGTCCCGGACTGGCTGCAGCTCTTGCCTCGCACCCCCGGCCGGGGAGGCCCTTCGATGTTCAGACCCAGGATGGGCGCTCGCCAGCAGGGTCGAGGACGGAGAAGACACCGCGCGCCATCGGGTGGAGAGCACCGTGAGTAGGCCGTAGGCCATAATCCCCGAACCACCGTAGACTGCCCTACTTCCGCTGAGCCAGCGAAGCTTCCTCCCCCCCCCCATGTTTGCCTGCCCTGCCTACGCGACATCCAGGGAACCACTGTGCTACATAACTTTGTAAGCCCCGGGCTGCTGTCATTATTTACAGGGCTGACCCCCCCCCTCATATGTACCACTCAAGACCCGAGCAGGAGACTCAGAGGGGCGGGATAGCTCGTGCTGTACCATAGATTCCTGCCTGACTTCCCTGAACATCTTTCTGGGCTCCCGCGCTGTTAGAGTGCACCCTGTTTCCCTGAAGATTGATCTGAGACCCGCGGGACCCTGACGCCCTCTCCCCTCTTCCCGGGCTGCAGGGCTGCGATCCCTACCCCTGTACAGTCACCCCGATCAGCCCCTCTGCGTGTCTGAACCGGAATCGCCTACCCACCAGCTACCCAGGGGTCTGAAGCTGCAGCACCTTGCAGATCCCCCCTCCCGCACATTAGGGCTTCCACCTCTGATTTCACTGTCACCCAGAGGAGTGGTAAACCCTGCACTTTTGGCTGATCCCCGAAATGACCCACAAGATGGGATCTTCTGGGCCTCCGCACTGTTAGGGCGCACCCTGCTCTCCCATGAAACAAACACTCATTATCCTCCCTACCCCTCCTGCATAGCCGACCGACAGTGTATACGAAAGCCAGACAGGAATGTGACATTGCAGCCGGAGAGGGCGCTATGTCTCTGCCCGATACCCCCCCGCTCGTGCAATGGGGGGGGGGCTGATAACACTCCGTTGATGATGCACCCCGCACAGAGACTGTCCTATGATACCTGACAGGAGCACGGGGTGAGGTACAGTGTTGATCGGGGGATGTTGGTGGAGTTGCGATTAAGAGACCACTCTGTGGAGAGGGAGCCGGGTGGTGGGTGGATCCCCTGGACTGGTTGGGCAAATTGAGACTGTATTATCATATTTGGGAAGGGAGGGCAGCTAGATGCTTGGGATTGCGCTACGGGGGGAACTGGGGATACTCCACCCTTCAGATCTACCTATATTGTACCCGTTTAGGCCCCTAATTTACCTGCTCCTGCAGTCCTTGGCAATTAGCATATATAAGTTGAGGCTCTATAGCTGGTGTTTTATGCCCTATGTCTTGCCTTACATGTTTCTTATTTTTGTTGTCCTTTTTTGTTAAAAACTTCCTACATTGACAATACATTACCACAGATTGCACTACTGTTATTGTATTCCAACATCTGTTATGGCCCGGGGAGGGGCTTGATGAGGTCGGGAGCTCCCACCACCGGCTTTGTCTGTCCACCTACCCACATAGGCCTGCGCTCATTCGCCAGACTACCTCTGGTGAGCGTTCTAGCCATTTTAGGCTAACTTAGAATTTCCTTTTGACCTCACCGCCTGGTGTTGGTCTTCTGCCGTGGGCCCCCTCCAAGTTAGACGAGGACCCACGTCTCTTAGACTTTCCTCCTCTCCTATTTCTATAATTCCTGGCTCTTGGCCACACTAGGCCGCACAATACCCCCCCCATACCTGGTCACAGATTCCCTACCTGCCCCTCGCCCGCTTGCATGGATACACTAAAGATTATGTCATTAAATGCCAAAGGCCTGAATACCCCTGAAAAACGTAGAATGCTACTACATGAAATTCGTAGCCAGAGAGCTGACATTGTCTTCTTACAGGTGACTCACTTTAGGGAAGACAGACTCCCAATCTTGAAAAACAGGTACTACCCCACGGTCTACCACTCCTCCTACTCGAAGGCGAAGTCCAGAGGTGTCTCGGTGCTTAAAGCGGCCGGGGTACCCTGGACTCTGGGAGACATACAAAGAGACCCAGGAGGACGCTTTCTGTTTGTAAAAGGCCGGATTGGCTCGACAGAGATCACCCTGGCGAACCTCTATGCTCCAAATGAACACCAGGACAATTTTCTGGCGCGACAACTTAACCGTTTGACGCGATACACCACTGGACACTTAATTATAGGGGGCGACCTTAATATCCCTCTATCACCACGGGAAGACACGTCCACTGGACTGTCCTCGACATCCGCAAAGACCCGCAGTCACATCCAGACGGCGCTCCACACTTCCCAGCTGGTGGATGCGTGGCGACTGTTCCACCCAGCGGAAAGAGACTTTACTTTTTTCTCTAGACCCCACCAGGTCTATTCCCGAATCGACTACTTCCTAGTACAACACAGAAACCTGAGCATGGTTAAGGACGCCGGGATAGGGTCGATCACCTGGTCAGATCACGCCCCGATCACCCTGACTTACGCCCTATCGGAGCACGACTCTGAACGGAGGCACCCCTGGAGACTGAACGAATCCCTGCTACAAGACCCCGACATCTTAGCAGACGTAGTTAAAGAACTGAGACACTACTTTGCGGACAACACCACCCCAGACAGTAAACCAGAGGTAGTGTGGGAGGCCCACAAGGCAGATGTGCGGGGCATCCTTATCAAGCACGGGGCCAGGCAAAAGAGAGTGAGGACAGAACGACTGACTACTTTGCTAGCCACACTACAGACTTTAGAAACACAACACAAGCGAACGCCGACGAGACAGTTAGGCGTAGAGCTTGACACAACGCGGAGGCGGGTCACAGACATTCTTACGTACAAAGCTAAGGCAACCATTCAAATATGTAGACGGAAGGTATATGAATCCGGGAACAAATGCGGGAGGATGCTGGCCCGCTCTCTGCGCACACAAAACAGTGCGTCATACATACCTCACCTGATTAATCGGGAGGGGCGGAAGGTGTCAGTCCCACAGTCAATCTCTCGTGAGTTTAGGGACTTTTACAATACCTTATATAATCTACCCACTACACCTCTGACTCCCGGGGCAGACCCTTCCAGGGAATACCTGAACTCCTCGGCTATGCCAACCTTGCCCTCAGACGCTAGGGACCTTCTCGAGGGACCTATCACCCTACCTGAACTACAACTGGCTTTGGGCAGCGCCAAACAGGGGAAAGCCCCGGGACCAGACGGACTAACCGTGGTGTATTACAAGACGCTCCTCCCATCATTGGGCCCCCATCTGGTCTCTTTGTTTAACACTCTTAGTACGGAGACAAGACTACACGCATCGACGTTGCAAGCACAGATAGCGGTTATCCACAAGGAGGGGAAAGACCCGAGCCAATACGGAAGCTACCGCCCTATCTCACTGCTGAACGTCGATCTTAAACTCCTTACTAAGATCTTCGCGACTAGAATTCAAAGCCACCTGCCGAGCCTGATCCACCTAGACCAGGTGGGGTTTGTCCCCACAAGGGAAGCGAGGGACAACACTGCTAAGGTACTGAACCTAGTACATGCAGTGAACATCACAAAAACCCCCTGCATCTTTGTGAGTACTGACGCCGAAAAGGCATTCAATCGTGTTAATTGGAAGTTTATGTTCGATACGCTGACACACATTGGGCTAGGTCATAAAATGTTGAATTGGATAACAGCGGCCTACACGGGTCCATCTGCCAGAGTCAGGGCCAACGGAGTACTGTCAGAACCGTTCCCGATCAAAAATGGGACGCGCCAGGGGTGTCCACTGTCACCCCTGCTGTTCGCACTCACCCTTGAACCCTTTATGCGTCACGTACGAACAAACCCAGACATATCAGGGGTTAGAGTGGGGGACAGAGAACATAAAGTCTCCGCCTACGCGGACGACCTTCTCTTCTCTCTGACGGACCCGGGAACATCCCTTCCGAGCCTGCTGAGAGAATTTGAGATCTATGGACGACTCTCCAACCTAAAAATAAATATGAGCAAATCAGTAGCGATGGGGGTGGGAATCCCGGGCCCGAGTCTGGAACGCCTGCGCAGCAGTACTGGACTGCAGTGGACAGACACAGCCCTAAACTATCTGGGTACACGCATCCCCCCGACCCTCTCCCAAACTTTTAGACTTAACTTCCCGCCGCTCCTGAAAGAGATCCAGAAGTTGCTAGACCAGTGGACCACCGGTCTCCACTCCTGGTTCGGCAGGTGCAACATACTGAAGATGTCCATACTGCCGAAATTTATATACCTCCTCCAAGCCCTCCCCATTCATATACCAGCAATCTTCTTTAAACAGGTTCAGACCGCGTTTAAGACCTTTCTGTGGGCTGGAAAACATCCTCGGATTCACAGATCAGTTCTGTCCCTGCCCAAGAGTCATGGGGGAATGGCCATGCCCGATATCCAGGCGTATTATCACGCTGCTCACTTAAACCGTCTGGTAGACTGGTGCCGACATAGAGGCACCAAACTGTGGCCTCACCTGGAGCAGGCCCAGAGCGAGACCCCGTTACAGAGAGCGCCGTGGTGCCCTACGGCACTACACAGATCGGTGCGACTTCACCCCCTAATAGGAAACACACTCAGGGTCTGCGCCAGGCTACTTTCTCAAACAAAGCGGACAATGGGAATCTCACCGCTATATCCAATATTGGGCAACCCACAATTTGAACCAGGAATGCGAGACATACGATTTCGTACTCTGAGGGATTCAGGCACGTTCCAGGCCTCCCACTTTAGCGTAGCAGGGCGCTGGAAAACGATTGCGGATCTGATGGACCCGAGCGGAGTTTACCACTTGGACTTCCTGAGGGCCAATCAACTCAGTCACTTCTTACACACCATGACACCCCCCTGCGGGCACTCATTCCCTTACAGCTTTGGAGGAGCTATGCTCGGGTACGGAACCACTACCACACGCCTTATCCATTATATACAATACACTTATCACGCCGACGGAGGGATATCGTATCCCGTGCATTGATAAATGGGAACAAGACCTACACTGTACGTTCTCTACAAAGAAAAAACAACAAATACTGACATTCGCTCACAAGTCCTCCATCTGCACGAAAGTCCAAGAGAAAAATTATAAAATCATGACACGCTGGTACCGCACACCGACCCTACTTAGCAAACTGTTCCAAACGACTTCAGACCTGTGCTGGCGCCGCCAGACAGAGAGGGGCACACTGCTCCATATCTTCTGGTCCTGCCCACGACTGAGACTCTTCTGGACGGAAGTCAGAAAGATATCCCAAAAATTTACAGACAGACAACTTCCCGACGACCCAGCCTTCCTACTGTTGCATGCCAATGACATCCCCACGCGCGTGTATAAAAAATCCATTATTAGACACCTTCTTGATGCCGCTAAAGCCTGCATCCCCATCTGTTGGAAATCCTCAGAATCACCGACTGTGGCAATGTGGCTACGGAAAGTGGACGACATAAATAAGATGGAAGATCTGATTCTCTCGAGCCAGGACAGACAGGAAGTTCACACACAAACATGGCGACTGTGGAATATCTACACCTATCTACACCTATTCAGATGAAGGGCAAAGTCTTAGAAACCCGACCCAGCCCCAGGGGTCTACCCCTTAGACAGGGCCTCTTAGACATATGGATCCATGCTCGCGGGTGCTTCCTCCCCCCTTGCCTGCCCCCCAGACTGGGACCTCTCCCCACGAGGTGGCTCCACTTTCGGACTTCTCAGGCTACGCCTGGGAAGCTTGCCCTTTCTACTGTCCCTCCTCTCTTTCTGCTCTTGCTAACTCTCAGAATATTAGGAAAAAGTGAGCGGATCCGCGGATCCCTGGTTACAAGCCACATCCCATGGGTCACTGAATCTTACCACTACAGTGTTGGCGGAGTATTACCGGCACAGGGTAGCTACTTACCGCTATGCGATGACCTAAGGGATAATCTATTTGTCCTTAGTAACAGTATATTTATGACTACATTTTGTTTGTATATGCATCTCTGGATAACACTGTTCTTTGAATATTGCTGTGTTCCGTGTGAAACGCTCTTTGTTGTGTGTAAATAAAGAATTTTGAACAAAAAAACAAAAACAAAAAAAACAGTACAGGGGACCCAATAGTCCACAATATCCAAATATACCAAGATCTGTCACAAGAGACACTTAGAAGAAGAAGGAATCTGAAGCCCCTATTACGGGAGTTACAAGACTTAGAAATACATTATAATTGGGGATTCCCGGCGTGCCTGATAGCTAGAAAAGAGGGGACTATGGCGAAATTAAGATTTTTGGAAGAAATACCCGAGTTTTGTCAAAAAATTGGGAATCCCAATTCCTAAAGAAGGGAGGAGTTGAAGTTAGAGGGGTGAGGGGGAGGGAGGGGGGGGAGGGAATTAAATATGAAATACGTTAATGGGTTGCTGGGTACAGTGCTGCGGAGACCCCGGGGCCTAGGAGCCCCTGCCCGCCCCGAGGATTCCTCTTGGGTCAGGGGGATCAGAGGCGACGCCGAATTGTTCTCCGCCTCAACTTGTAGGGAGCATCCTTGCATATGGACATGCAAGTGAAGATGTTCCTAAGAAGGCCCTTTGGGCCAAGAGATCACCAAGGGATGGGGGGGAAGGGATTATGGGGGGAGGGGAGGGGAGGTTGGGGAGGGGGGAGGGGGTGGAGGATTCGAGGGAGGATGAAGGGGGGAGTGCGGTGGGGGGGAGGGTGGGCTAAGGGGGGGCTGGATGGGGGGAAGGGGGGAGGGAGGGTTGAGAGAAGTAGAAAAATAGGATCGAGCGACTACCAGAATATAATGAGAAGACGAAATAGTGAGGGAAAGATAAATAGAGAACAAAATTATACGCATGACTAAGGTAAATATAATTAGCTATAATGTAAGGGGCCTTAGTTCTCCACGTAAAAGACACACGATCTTAAAAGAGGTTGAGAGATTTTCCGCTGATGTAGTTTTCCTCCAGGAGACACATATAACCCTTGACTCAAGAGTGAGGCTTAACTCTCGGGCATTCCCAATATGGTACTATGGAGACTCCCCTCAGAGAGGATCTAGAGGAGTAGCCATAGGGATAGGGACAAACCTGAATTTTTCAGTTATGGATAGGATAGTGGACCCTGATGGTCGTTATATGTTTCTAAGAGGTTCCATATATGGTAAACGATATACGCTGACCAATGTTTACTGCCCAAATAAACATTCTCAGAAGTACCTAACAACGATCTTGAACAAACTTTTGGAATTCAAACAAGGAGGCGTGATTTTAGCTGGGGATTTTAATTTCACCCTAGATTTACAACTGGATAGAATATCGAATGTTAAAATAGGGAACACCAAGCAACAACGATTAGTGAAAAAAAAACTTTATAAGAACCAGTTAATAGATCCCTGGAGGGTTCTCAATCCAACTAAAAAAGATTATACATTTTATTCCACAGTACATAATATGTATTCGAGACTAGACTACATAATGGTAGACCATGAAACCCTGGAGCATGTAGTCAATGCTGCAATAGGGGTGGTGACAATCTCAGATCATGCCCCGGTCATGGTGGGCATCTCATTCCCAGAAATAGAAGAGAGAAGGGGACCCTGGAGATTAAATGAGGACTTAATAGAAGATATAGAAGTCATCAACACGATAAGAACAGATATAGATGAATATTTTAAGATCAATAATACTCCTGACGTAAGTACAGCAACTATTTGGGAATCCCATAAGGCTACCATTCGAGGAAAATTAATATCCTTAGGAGCAAAAAAAAAAAAGGAAAGAGAAGCAAATAGAAATATGTTAATTAAAGAGCTACAAGAACTAGAAACCAAACATAAAAACCAAAAACATAATAAAAAAGTCTATCAGGATTTGTTATACAAGAGAACTCAACTAAGAGATCTAATGGAGATTGAAACCAGGAATACTTTTAAAAACGCTATGAAAGAAAGGTACCTCTGGGGTAATAAACCAGGGAAGTACCTGGCTAAGATCCTAAAAGAAAAGAGAAACCTAAATTATATAGAAAAAATAAAGGATCAGGAAGGACAGATGCGGTTTAGGACGTCCGAGATTGCTGAAGCCTTTCGGACGTTCTACACTTCACTGTACTCTATTAGGAAAGATGAGACACAAGAAGAAAAGGTAAATAGAGAGGGAAAAATAAGAGAATATCTATGTGAAGCCAACCTATTAAAAGTAACGCAGGAAACAGTGGAATTCTTAGAAGAACCAATTACACAAGCCGAAATCAGCCAAGCTATTCAATCCACTCCAGGGGGGAAAAGCCCAGGCCCAGATGGACTGCCAATAAAATATTATAAAAAATTTAAAGAGACATTAATCCCAGAAATGTGTATTTATTTCAACAAACTTGGGGGAATGGAAGAAGTTAGGAAAGAATCTCTTCTTGCTAATATTGCGGTCATAGCCAAACCAGGAAAAGATAAGACGCTTTGCTCCAATTATCGTCCAATAGCATTGTTAAATGCCGATATAAAAATCTTCGCAAAGATTTTGGCAACCAGGATTAAACCATATATGCCAGATTTAATAAGTTCAGATCAGACGGGATTTGTAAGTGGCAGAGAAGGAAGAGATAATAGCTTAAGAACACTTCTATTGCTCCAAGATGGCAAGAGGGAGGGACCCCCAGCCGTACTTATGTCTTTGGACGCCGAAAAAGCGTTTGACAGAGTCGACTGGGGGTTCATGATGGAAACATTAAGAAGTATTGGAATAGGCCCTAGATTCATGAAATGGGTAGGAAATTTATACAAGTACCCTTCGGCAAAAGTAAAGGTAAACGGGAGGGAATCTACGGTAATAGACATGATGAATGGTACAAGGCAGGGATGCCCGCTCTCCCCCCTCCTATATGTAATAGCTCTGGAACCACTGTTGTGTAAGATCAGGAATAACCCAGATATAGGGGGGGTGAGAGTTGGAGACGAGGAACATAAGCTGGCAGCATACGCCGACGATGTCCTCCTCTACATTACCAAGCCCAAAACATCAATCCCTAACATACTAGAGGAAATAGGAAGGTATGGTAGACTCTCTAACTTTAAAATAAACCCAGTAAAAACGGTAGTTATGAATATAGGAATTGACCATAGGGAGGAGGAGGCGCTACGTAGAACATTCCCCTTCACGTGGGAACAAGAATCTCTCACTTACTTGGGGGTAAAGATAACTCCCAATGTAGGAGGCCTCTTTGAGGCAAACTATATCCCCCTCCTCAACGAGATAAGACGAGATACAAAAACCTTTTCTCATAAACAAATTTCCTGGATGGGTCGCATCAATTTATTTAAAATGACACTTCTACCTAAGATAATCTATAAATTTCAAATGCTTCCAATAAATGTCCCACAGAGTTTTTTTAAGATATTAAAAACAATAATTTCAAAATTTATATGGCATGATAAAAAACCTAGAATAAGCTATACAACCCTAACACGGGGGAAAAAAAGAGGCGGACTGGCACTCCCAGATATTAAAAGATATTATCAAGCCGTAGTTTTAGCGAGGCTAGTCGAATGGTCAAATAAACATCCAGTAAAAAAATGGGTTCACATGGAAACTGCACTAAGTAACCAGCACCTTACCACAAATATATGGATTCCACCAAAATATCGAACAATCAACCCAAATACACATAGTATCACAAAACAGGTCTATAAGATATGGGATTTGACACATAGGAGGGAAAAATGGGAATATAATTCCCCATTAATTCCATTAGCAAACACAAAATTATTTGTACCTGGAAACAGGACAAAATTTGGGAAAAAACTAGGAAGCAAAAGATTAGGGGATATTGTTGCACAAGGAAAAATAAAAAATAAAGAAGAGATACAGGTAGTAGATGGGGCACAACAAATAACAGACTGGGAATATTTACAACTAAAGCACTTCGTACACACACTTCCAGCACCAATAAGAGCAGATTCAGCACAAAATTCGATAGAAAAACTATGTACACGGGGAGAAACACTACACCATGGAATAGCTAAGATATATAAAATTCTCACAGAAATCGGGACAAAAGAAACCCTACAAAGCGTGGAGGTATGGGAGAAAGAAATTGGAGAAAGAATAGAAGAAGCACAAATGACCAGAGCAACCTTCAGCTATGCAAAAGATATAACAACGGTAGAAGCTAACTATAAATTTATGATGCGATGGCACTTGACACCCGTCAGACTTAATAAAATATCTGAAGCAAATTCCCCCCTTTGTTGGAGGAAGTGCAATCAAATAGGCAGTGCCTTGCACATATGGTGGGAATGCCCGAGAATACAGGATTATTGGAAGGAGACCCTCAAATTAATTGAGGAAATCTCCGGAGAAAAGATCCCGTTAGACCCCCTGTCTTGCCTATTCCACAGACAGGGCATAGTAAAAGGAAAAAAAAAATATGCCTTAACTTTGGCCCCGGTGCTGTTAAACGCAGCAAAGGGGCTGATTCCGAAATTCTGGCTCTACCCACATAAACCACCTCTAAAAGGACTCATACACAGGATTGATCATATTGCAGAGATGGAGTACCTAAGAAGGGCTGACATAGGAGAGGAGGAGGGAGACAGGGGTAGAAAGCTATGGGAGCAGTGGAGAATCTATAAAACAACAGAAATTTTTTCCCTAACACTATCAGAATTAAATCAGTAATAGCTTATGACCCGATCCAATAAGGCAGAGATGGAATGAAGCAGAGGGAGGGACCCAACTTGGGGGGGGGGGGGGATGGGGATAGGAACACTTTATAATTAAAAAAAAAAAAAAAATATATAAGTGAAAAGTTGGGAGATTCAGAGATCCAAGGTGGTAGGTGTTGTGGGGAGAAACGGGAGTTTATAAGTGCCTTCATTTAGAGTATGTGATGTATGTGCTTAAATATATTTTTGCTTTTTCTAACAAAAAAAAAAAAAAGGGACTAAATAAATTAAAATATACAGTAACAACCACAAATGATGCAAATCTGAGGTGGAAAAATGAAGGGTGAATAAATGATGAACCCCTCCAACACCTCAAACCTTGGGTTAAGTCTGATGTGGAAAAAAAAAAAAAAAGCCATCAACAGGGGCATGTGCCTGTACCCCCACACTGCTAAATTTAAATACAAAAAATATCCCAAGCTCCTCCCCAAAGAGGGAGGGGACAGGAAATGAACAGTGATGACAGGATGTGATGAAACAAACATTTTGACATACACATTAAATATATATCACACCTGAATCTAACATATATGGACTGTCAACACTAATCAAACATAAACACCCTGTAAGGTGGAGAGAACGTCATATAAATAATAACAGTTTGTTTATGAAACATACACCATTAATATGATCTTATATGTGTCTGTAGGAAAAAGCAAAGACATTCACGCCAGATCATTATTGTCTGTAAGGGACTAAAATCTAACACCAGGGCCATATGTAAACCCCCTTAGTGTTAGGGAGGCTGCTAAAGTTAACCCCTAGAAAGAATCAAACCCAGAAACCATAATAGCAGGTGCATGGTGTCAGTAAAACCGGATGCCTACATAAATCATAATGCAGGGGACAACCCGTATAAAAACTGCAGACAGGCAAGACTGGGGGCGGAACCAGTGACGCGAGGAGGTAAACATCCAATCACTCGTGCCAGCGACCAACGTCCCGGCACTGTGGAACTACAAGGTCCGACGGCCAATCAGAGAAGGGCGTCGGTAAACGCCGGACCTCAGCAGCCAATCAACTTGGACAGGCGGCGGTGTGTATAGCAGAGAAGGCGCGGCCGTGGCGGCGTCATCACCACGGCCACCCACTCAGATAGGACAAGCACAGCAGTGCCCTTACATCTATCACACATCCGCCCCTTCTGGTGACGCGGACGGAAGTGCGCCCACCGCCAATCAGAAGTGTCATGATAAGAGATACAGGAATCTTACCAATACTGACAGCGCCAGGAGAAGTCTGTTTCAGCGCATGCGCGGGGGCGCGCGGATGCGCGTGGCGCGAGCGCGCGCTGACGTCATTTCGGCGCCAAGAACTGCTATTTAAACCATCTGATCCCACTGTATCTTGCTGACCAGTCTGCAGCAATCCCTGACTGAATCTGAACCTGTTACCTGTCTGCCTGATTACCGAATACCTGACCCGGCTTCCGTTGACCCTTCTCTGTCTGCAGCCTGCCTCTGACCCCAGCCTGATCCGACTACCGACTCTGCTTAAACCCGCCTTGCTGTCTGCTTACCTGATTCACCGACCCGGTCTGAACCTGATTCAACCCTCGGACCTGTCTCCGTCTCCTGATTGGTGCCTGATCCAGTGTCTGACAATCCCTTGGCTCCTACTCACAAGCGCTACAACACCTGTGTTTGCTGGATTTCTGCTAGGACCTCGTCAACACCTGTTCACTTCCTCTTCTGGTCCATCTCCAGCTTCCCACCAGGCGCTTGTGTCCCTCCAGACTCCGTACCCCCTGTTTGCTCTACCAGGGGTTCCTGAGTCAGAGGCTTACGAGAGGCCGCTCCCTGCACATTGGGCTCCATAACCAGGTATGTGACAGTACTGGTCAGCCATGTCCGAGCCCACGCAGGGGGCGTCTCCCATGGAGGACTTATGCCGCCATCTAGATGGCCTCACCGCGGCCGTACGGACTTTACAAGAAGGATATACCCGCCTAGAAGGACGTGTCCAAACTCTGGCCACAACAGCACCTGCAGCGTCTGGAACCGCAGCTGCCCCTTCCGTAGTGATGCTACCACCGGAACCCAGAGTTCCCACCGCGGAGAGATTTTCTGGAGATCGCAGCAAATATAGAGCTTTCCGCAACGCCTGTGAACTTTTTTTTGCTTTACAACCCAGGACCTTTTCACTTGAGGCCACAAAAGTAGGTTTCGTTATCTCGTTATTGTCTGGCGAACCTCAGACCTGGGCGCATCGTCTTCTAGAATGCAAGGAAGAAAGTCTTAACCTACTCAGCACTTTCTTCCAAGCCATGGACCTTATCTATGAGGATTCCCAACTAGCAGCTACCGCTGAAGCAGCATTATGTGCCTTACAGCAGGGACGCAGAGCAGTGGAGGAATATGTAGCTGAATTCAGGCAGTGGAGTTCCGATACCAACTGGAATGATGCTGCCCTGCGTCACCAATTTTGTATGGGACTTTCAGAATCTCTAAAAGACGAATTAGCCCGAGTGGGCATCCCCGCAACACTTGAAGCCCTCATCCTCCTCTCTGTTCAGATCGACAGACGGTTGAGGGAATGGCGTGCTGAACGCACATCCGGCCCCACACGTCCCATATGGATGATGCCACGTGTACCTGGCCCACCGCATCTGCCTCCTTCAGGTCCCAGACCAAACCCCATCGATCATCCAGAACCAATGCAAATAGGCCTACTTCGGCCATCCCTGACTCCGGAGGAGCGTCAAAGGCGTCGATCCAATAACCTTTGCATGTACTGTGGAGGATCCGGGCACTATGTAAACACCTGCCCCGTCAAGTTCCGTAAGTGTTCAGTCCCCTCACCGGCTCTCTTCTCTGTCTTACGTAACAATAATACTCACCTGGCTGTTTCAATCTCTCTACAGCTTCCAGGAAGGAACCTCCAAGTCCCCGCAATTATTGGACGCCTCCTTTGCCTTTCGACATGGAGTCCCTCTACGACCACGACACCAGAAACTTACCGTCCATTTAGCCGACGGATCGGCTATCAAATCCGGCCCGGTTACCCAAGAGACAATTCCCCTATACGCACTCACCTCCCAGGACCACCGGGAACTACTCTGTCTGGACATTATTGAATCCCCAATGTTTCCGGTCATTCTGGGTATGCCTTGGCTGAAAGCCCATAATCCCCAGATTGACTGGGGATCTGGAACAATCCACTTGTAACACCATCGGCGTTACCTTGTACAGAACGAGCGCAGCTGTATCATCCGTAGACAGCTGCGCTCCATTCAACACCCTGTCATCGACACTTTCGACGTGCCGTCGAATCCTGCGCCCCGTCCAGCATCCTGATTCCGTCATCTCCGACGCGCCGTTGAATCCTGCGCTCCACGCTGGAACGCGGAAGCGCGCCCAGCGTGTGTCCCGCGACAGGCCGGCTATTTAAACCTCCTCTCATGGCGGCTCAGTGTCTGGTTATTAAAGTTGACGCTCGCCGCCATCTGAGACCCAAGACCTCCTCCTGAGTCTCACAGTTCCTCACCTTGTTAAGGAGATCACCAGGCTCACAGCACCAAGTTCTACACCACGGACCCTGCTACTATCTATGACTTGCTGCTTGGCCACAGAGCTGGCAATCTACGGAACCATAGAGGCATCCTGCACCTGCTACTAACCACTTTCCAGGAAGGAACTGCACACCTGGTCACATCTAAACCGCAAGTACCCACAGCTTACTGTATCAAGCCTGTATACTCAGAATACTGTTCATCCTGGATTGCATACTGTGACGGTATTAGAGCATATCCCCGCCATCCTCTCCCTTCTTCTCCCATAAAAGAAATCACCCCAATATTCCCCGACTAGGAATATCCCTGGAATCGCTGAATAATCCACACATTAGCCATGGCTTAATACTGGACGTAACAGGACACACTTTAATGGCAAAGCTCTGCAGATTTATATACACAGTTACAAGCTTGTCATCAATCAAAGAACAATGAAATCTCCACCCCCTTTTCCACACACTGGGGGTTTCCATACAGAGGCATTTCGGCACCGCAAGGCTTGACACATCACATTCTTGAATTTGAATTCAATTAACCTTTAGAATACACAATCACAGATCTAAAAGACATTTAGTAATTATCTCCCAGAGAGAGAAGCCCCCAGGGGGTAATTACTACAATGAAGAAATCAGAACAACAATTAACATGAGTCAATTATCTAATCGGTTGGCTAGGTCGTCTCGTCTGTGACACGGCTATTCATCTGCAGAACACAATGGAAAGGTATTTCACAAGCCACTTAGCATTGAAAGGTCATTGTCCCGTACTGGCAGCATGGCAATCTGGTTTAAACAGGTTTTACAGATGCCTCTACAAAGGGGAAAGTAATCCAATTATCCAGGCTAGAGGCAGAACCCCATAACGCACAGACATTAAAGGGGTGTTCCAGCCCTAAGTTGTGTTTATTAAAAGTCAGCAGCTACAAAAAGTGTAGCTGCTGGCTTTTAATAAACACTCACTTACCTGCTCCTGCGTTCCAGCGACGCGCCGACCGGGGCTCCGCTCCTCTCCCCCCTGCCCGGCCGGCGTCTCCATCCTGACTGTGGGCACCCAGCCGTGACAGCCTTCGGCTTCACGGCCGGGCACCCACTGCGCATGCGCGAGCCGTACTGCGCATGCGTGCGCGGCGCGGCTCGCCGCTGATTGGAGAGGCGATCGCATGGGACCTGTCAGTGTCCCATGTGATCGCCTACAGGGAGGGGGCTGGTGTAGGCGATTAAGCTTAATCGCCTAACCAGCCCCTCGGCGGAAGCAGGAAGTGGGACAGGAAGTCCCACTCCTACTGAAGCCCCCACTCCCCCCCCAAAAAAATTACATGCCAAATGTGGCATGTATGGGGGTGAGGAGTGGGAAAAGCTAAGGTCGTTTTTTTGGGTGGAACACCCCTTTAACATTAGCAGGGAGAGGATTAGACTGAAGTATATAGGCAATTGTATAAAAGTCCTTCACAATGGCCCCCCCTTTTCTCCCTGCTCCGGCAACTCGGTTGGACCTTTCCTGGTCCAGTAGAGTTGACGGGTTCAGAGCTTCTAGTTCGAGGTTAACTCCGTTTGGCGTGACAATCCATCGGCATTCCCGTTTTGCTTGCCTGGGCGGTAATGAATCGTAAAGTCATAGGGCTGTAAGGCCAAGCTCCAGCGTAGCAAACGGCCGTTGTCCCCTGAAACCCGGTTAAGCCACACCAAGGGGTTGTGATCGGTGATGAGAGTGAAAGCCCGGCCATAAAGGTAAGGTGTGAGCTTTTTGAGGGCCCATCCGCCTTCCTGGTTTGAGGCCCTGGCCCATAATCGGACGGCAAGAGGCTCGCATTCAGTCCTCTCCAAAAGCCCCTGTCCCGGCTAGGCCTGTCACACATCTCCCCTTTTGGCAGGGGACTAACCCAGTAGGAGACACCAGATGGGTTGTCTCTGAATTCAGTCAGTAGTTCCAGTCCCCCGATGCCGGTATCCATACAGTACCCCAAATCACTTGCTCCAAACCGAGCATTACTCACCCCGCCATCCTCTGACTCTCTCAGGGAACACGTCTGCGGCTGGGGAGAGGCCTGGACTGGCCCTTCTCCCTGGAGTCCTTTCAGCCGCTGGAGAGATGACAGGGTGGCTGGGCGCAGTCCATCATGCTGTTGGGGGTCTGGGCCAACTGGCCACCATTTATGGGGTATACCAGTGGAGACTGAAGTCCCATCCACTGGTATCCACTCAAGCTGTAGTGTGGTGCAGCCGCCAGTAGCAGCCTGTCCTGCTGCCAGTGGTTCCGCTGGGAGTAAGAGCTTTACCACCTCAGCTGGTTGCTGGGGAGGGGGGCCAACCGCCCCGGCTCCCTGGAACTCCACAGTTGGTCCCGGTGCTGGGCAGCGATGGCTGGCAATCTGCCCTGTTGCCAGCACTTCTGCTGGGGGTGCATAATCCATAACATCCTCTGAACAGTCTATACATTCTGTAATCTGTGGCTGGGGAGTGATCGCCATCTTCTCACCCTGAGCCTCCAAAACTGCCACAGGGGTGGGGCAGAGGTCTTGAACCCTCTGTCCGGTGACCAGCGCTTCAGCTGGGGAAGTTCCTTGTAACTCCACAAATACTGCTCTTGGGGCTGGGCAGAGCACAGTGAAGTGTGGCCCTGATACCAGCTCTTCTGCTGGAGGCCCATCAGGTTGTTCTTCCTCAGCAGAGAAGTCTATCAGATCCCCTGTCTCTGCAACTGGTGTCTGGGGATAGAGGTTCACCATCTCCTGTCTTTCATTTGGTGCTGCTTCTTTAGGCGTTGTCACCGATCGTCGTATTTCTGCAATTCTCAGCTCATGTTGCCGCTCTCGTTCTTTCTCATCAAAAGCTTTAAAAGCTCTAAACGGAATCTTCCTTGTGTCTGCTGTGCTGTACTCACTGTTTGGAGAATGTGCGGCTGCTTGTTGAACTGCTGCCAGTTTTAACTGTAGTTCTGCGTTTCTTATTTGTTTCGCCTCCTCCGCTACCAGGGTCATCACTTTCAGCACCACATCCGCCGTTGGGTTCGGACCGAACCATGCTAATTTCTCTCTTATTAGCTTGTTAGCTGGTGATTCCTCACCCTGAATCACTGGTGTCCCCATCTTCTGTACTGCAGGCCTTGCTGCAACCGAGTTCTCCTGGTCTAGCTCCATTTATTCTGCTATGATGACACGCTCGGTTTTGTTGCTAGCAATCCTTCCACAAACTTCCAGTAGTCCTTTCCGTGTATTTCTTTTAAGCAGGGTGTATCAGTCTTCCATTCACTGTTCCCAGTGTCTGCTTGGAATCCTGGTGTAAAGGAAGGTAGAAGGGAAAATCCCGCTGCTGCCATCCAGTGTGACGGTATTAGAGCATATCCCCGCCATCCTCTCCCTTCTTCTCCCATAAAAGAAATCACCCCAATATTCCCCGACTAGGAATATCCCTGGAATCGCTGAATAATCCACACATTAGCCATGGCTTAATACTGGACGTAACAGGACACACTTTAATGGCAAAGCTCTGCAGATTTATATACACAGTTACAAGCTTGTCATCAATCAAAGAACAATGAAATCTCCACCCCCTTTTCCACACACTGGGGGTTTCCATACAGAGGCATTTCGGCACCGCAAGGCTTGACACATCACATTCTTGAATTTGAATTCAATTAACCTTTAGAATACACAATCACAGATCTAAAAGACATTTAGTAATTATCTCCCAGAGAGAGAAGCCCCCAGGGGGTAATTACTACAATGAAGAAATCAGAACAACAATTAACATGAGTCAATTATCTAATCGGTTGGCTAGGTCGTCTCGTCTGTGACGCGGCTATTCATCTGCAGAACACAATGGAAAGGTATTTCACAAGCCACTTAGCATTGAAAGGTCATTGTCCCGTACTGGCAGCATGGCAATCTGGTTTAAACTGTGTAGCAGAGCGTCCCAGAGAGAGCCTGGGAAAGTCCAGTTCGGGGTTTATACCTCTCCCAGGCTCCTCTCTTACACGTTCAGGGATCTCTGATCCCTGATCCAGGTCAGGTGTTGGCCCTCTCCCCCAGGCCAATTTAAGCTCACCTGAGCTAACAGCCATTGCTCTGTCCTGGGAAACAGATAGTGTGGATCTGTAGGAGCAAGGAGGTTGTTAAAAGACTGGTGAGCAGTTTGTATTTTGAGCTAACAAGCGGTAGGCTTGTTTAGCTTAGTAGTTAGGGCCTACATATCGTGTAGTTAGAGCCGAGACACGGCTAGGTGTTTGTTTAAACTACTTTTGTTTGTTTTGTTTTCTGCACACTGTACAGCACCTGTAAATAGACTTTGTATAGCACCAATAAAAATCCCACTGTTGTTCACTTATCCTATGGACTTTGGTATCTGTGCCTGCTCATCCCAGGGAGCTTTTGTACCCGCTACCTATCCCCAGCTTACATATGGTGGAGAATGCGGGCAGCAGTAGTAAGTTACTATTTTAAAAGGCCAGTACCTAAAGTGACAACATGGAGGAAATCCTCAAACAAATGATGTTATCCAATGCTGCACAACAGCAAACTAACGCTGCATTGCAGCAAGCCAATGCTATCGCACAGGAGCAAACCAAGGCGCTGTACAAACAGATTGGTGCTGCACAGGAGCAATCGCAGAGGCAGATTAGTGCTGTACAGGAGCAATCGCAGAGGCTGTTTGAACAGCTTGCCACTGCTGCAGAAGTGGATAGGAAAACCCTGACTAAGGTTGCAGAGACGCTAGCACAGTGGGCACCTGCGGAAATTAAGGATATGGGAGACAAGCCTTCAGCCATCCATGTGGCTCGCTTTCTGTCTAAAATGACTACGGATGATGATCCAGAGGCCTTCCTGTTAACGTTTGAACGGACCGCTGAGAGGGAATGTTGGCCTAAAACCAAGTGGGCAGGACTGATTGCCCCCTTACTTTCTGGTGAATCGCAGAAGGCCTACTATGATCTGGAGTCAGCAGAAGCAGAAGACTACGAAAAGGTCAAGCAGGAAATTCTGGCGCGACTCGGCGTCACCTTGGCCGTTCGAGCCCAACGGGTCCACAGCTGGTTCTTCAAAATCGAGAGGCCCCCAAGATCGCAGATGTTCGACCTAATCCACCTGGTGCGAAAATGGCTACAGCCTGAGTCCCTGTCTGCGCCACAAATAGTGGAGCGTGTGGTCATGGACCAATTCCTGAGGTCCCTCCCCATTCCCCTGCAGAAGTGGGTGAGTCAAGGGTACCCCAAGTCGGCAGATAACCTGGTGGAACTCGTCGAAAGGTACTTTGCTGCAGAGAACCTGGTCACCACCCCAACAACCGCACGGACTTTCCACCCAAAGCCACGGTCTCCCCAGGCAACCGGTAAGACTGTTCCAGGGGAAGTGGGTGGTAAGCATGGCAAGGAAATAGGGGGGAGGATTTTTGGTGCCAGGACTGAAGTTTGGCGTCCCAAGCAAGGGAAACCACTGCCTGTCAGCAAACCAACTTGGGGAAACATCAGGTGTTTTCGTTGCCAAGAGCTGGGACATGTTGCAGCAAACTGTCCATTGACTGATGAACCAATGCAGTGTGATCTGTCTATTAGAAGGCAGTCCATGTTTGCTGCTGTTTCATGCGCTGCAGCGCCAAATGTGGGGAAACACATGTGTCACATGACTGTTAATGATAAGCCTATTACGGCCTTACTGGACTCTGGAAGTCTGGTTACTTTGGTTACAGCTGAGATGGTTGAAACTGTGAATTTTCATGCTAAAAAAGTTGCTGTGATCTGTGTACATGGGGATACACGGGAGTATCCTATAGCCACAGTTCAGTTTAAAACTGGCTTAGGTACGGTGTCCCATGCGGTCGGACTTGTGCCCCACTTGGTGCACGAGGCCATCATTGGTAGGGACTTCCCTAAGTTTTGGGAACTGTGGGATCGTCCCGACCCGGTCGCAGTACCTGACTCAGTCGCAGAGCCAGAGCTTCTGACTACTTCCGATATTGTGGGTTCAGGGGACTCATCTCAGGGCTCTCCGAGTTTTCCTTTCTCGGTTATGGCAGGAGAGCTGGAGGAGCCTGAGGAAGTCCCCACAACCAGTAGAGCCGGACAGCCGTCTGCCGACTCGGAGCCTATGTTGGAGTTTACTGACCTTAATGTGCACAAGGAAAATTTTGGTACTGAGCAGAGAAAAGACCCTACCCTTGCCAGGGCCTGGGAAAATGTAATGGTGATTAATGATGTACCTGTTGAACCAGGGGATAGGCCCTGTTTTCCTTATTTCAGCAGCAATGATGATTTACTGTATCGTGTATGTAAAAAGAATGATGAAGTTACTGAACAGTTGGTGGTCCCCAAGCCTTACAGAAGGGTGGTGTTGGAACTTGCCCATGGGCACTTGCTAGGAGGCCATTTAGGGGTTGAGAAAACCACTGAAAGAGTGTTGCGCAGGTTTTACTGGCCTGGGATACAGAAAAATATTGAGAATTATTGTCAATCCTGTCCTGTGTGTCAGATGTCAGCCCCCCAGCCCCACTTCCGAAGTCCTTTAGTGCCCTTGCCCATTATTGAAGTGCCCTTCGAGAGGATTGCCATGGACCTTGTGGGTCCCCTCCCCAAATCCGCCCGTGGTCATCAGCATATCCTAGTGATTATGGATTACGCTACCCGTTACCCTGAGGCCGTTCCCTTACGCGCCGCATCTGCTAAAAATATTGCCAAAGAGCTGTTTATGGTATTCAGTCGGGTGGGCATCCCTAAAGAAATCCTGACAGACCAGGGTACCCCATTTATGTCACGGATAACTAGGGAGCTGTGCAAGTTATTTAAGGTGACGCAGTTGCGAACCTCTGTGTATCATCCGCAAACGGATGGCTTGGTGGAACGTTTCAATAAGACGTTAAAGGGCATGTTAAAAAAGGTTGTTGACAAAGATGGGAAAGACTGGGACTTCCTGATACCGTACCTGATGTTTGCTATCAGGGAGGTTCCCCAGTCCTCTACAGGGTACTCTCCATTTGAGTTGCTTTATGGGAGACACCCTCGGGGACTCTTGGACATAGCCAAGGAAACTTGGGAGGGGGAACAGACACCCCACAAAAGTGTAATTGAGCATATCGCTCAAATGCAGGACAGGATTGCAGCCGTAATACCAGTGGTGAAAGAACATTTACTACAGGCTCAAGCAGCCCAACAGAGAATATACAACCGGGGGGCCCAACTCCGTGTTTTCTCACCGGGTGACAGGGTCCTCGTTTTAGTTCCCACTGTTGAGAGCAAGTTCCTGGCTAAGTGGCAGGGCCCCTTTGAAGTAATTGAAAGAGTTGGGGAAGTCAATTACAAGGTGTATCAACCAGGTAAAAGGAAGCCCGAACAGATTTACCACGTGAACCTGTTAAAGCCCTGGAAGGATAGACTGGCGTTAACTGCGAGGTCCCTATCGGTAAAGCCTAAGGGTACTGAATCCCTTCTGATCCCTGAGGTCACGATTCCAGACACCCTGTCATATTCCCAAAAACAGGAAGCTAGAGAGTTCCTAATAAGGAATAGAGAGAAATTTTCAGAGTTGCCTGGCACGACTTCAGCGGTTCAGCATGATATTGTTACTGAACCTGGGGTCCGTGTCAAGCTCAAACCATACCGAATTCCTGAAGCGAGGAGAAAGGACATCAGTGATGAAGTTAGAAGGATGTTGGAACTAGATGTCATTGAGGAATCCAATAGTGACTGGTCTAGCCCCATCGTGTTGGTCCCAAAACCGGATGGCACTTGGAGGTTTTGTAACGACTTCAGAAAGCTCAATGCAGTAACAAAGTTTGACACGTACCCGATGCCTAGGGTAGATGAACTTATAGACCGACTGGGCAAGGCCCGTTATCTGACCACTTTGGACTTGACCAAAGGATATTGGCAAATACCCCTGACTAATAGTGCCAAAGAAAAGACTGCGTTTGTGACCCCGGAGGGATCATTCCAGTATAAGAAAATGCCTTTTGGGTTGCAAAATGCCCCTGCAACCTTTCAGAGGGCCATGGACAGGACCCTAAGACCGCACCAGCAGTATGCTGCAGCTTATTTAGATGACATAGTGGTGCATAGCACTGATTGGGAGTCTCACTTGCCCCGTGTCCAAGCTGTCCTTGATTCCCTCTTCAAGGAAGGTTTTACGGCAAATCCCAAAAAAATGTGCCATTGGTTTGGAGGAAGCCAAGTATTTGGGCTACACTATTGGCCGTGGAGTTATTAAACCCCAAGTGAATAAAGTAGAAGCCATCCAGGAGTGGCCACGTCCTGCAAACAAGAAGCAGGTCAGGGCCTTTCTTGGCATTGCGGGATATTATAGAAGGTTTATTCCAAATTTTGCCACTATAGCTGCCCCACTGACAGACCTGACGAAAGGGAAAGACTCCGTAATGATAAAATGGTCCCCAGTAGCAGAAGAATCTTTCCAAGTCCTGAAGAAGGCTCTTTGTGCACAGCCAGTGCTATACTCCCCCGATTTCTCCAAAGATTTTTTGGTTCAGACAGATGCCTCTGATGTAGGTATCGGGGCAGTACTATCACAGGTATACAATGGGGAAGAACACCCTGTGGTCTACCTAAGCAGAAAGCTCAATGATCATGAGAAAAAATATGCAGTCATTGAAAAGGAATGTTTAGCCATAAAGTGGGCCGTGGACGCGCTCAGGTACTACCTGTTAGGGCGCCAGTTTGAGTTAATAACTGACCATGCTCCCCTGAAATGGATGGCCCAAAAGAAGGAGACTAATAGGCGGGTGAACCGGTGGTTTTTGGCCCTCCAGGATTATTCCTTTACAGTAAAACACAGGCCAGGGGTTGAGATGGGTAATGTAGATGCCCTGTCCCGTGTTCACTCCTGTTGGGCTACAGGTGTTCCAACCCTGGGGTTGAAACAAGAGGGGAGGGTGTGTAGCAGAGCGTCCCAGAGAGAGCCTGGGAAAGTCCAGTTCGGGGTTTATACCTCTCCCAGGCTCCTCTCTTACACGTTCAGGGATCTCTGATCCCTGATCCAGGTCAGGTGTTGGCCCTCTCCCCCAGGCCAATTTAAGCTCACCTGAGCTAACAGCCATTGCTCTGTCCTGGGAAACAGATAGTGTGGATCTGTAGGAGCAAGGAGGTTGTTAAAAGACTGGTGAGCAGTTTGTATTTTGAGCTAACAAGCGGTAGGCTTGTTTAGCTTAGTAGTTAGGGCCTACATATCGTGTAGTTAGAGCCGAGACACGGCTAGGTGTTTGTTTAAACTACTTTTGTTTGTTTTGTTTTCTGCACACTGTACAGCACCTGTAAATAGACTTTGTATAGCACCAATAAAAATCCCACTGTTGTTCACTTATCCTATGGACTTTGGTATCTGTGCCTGCTCATCCCAGGGAGCTTTTGTACCCGCTACCTATCCCCAGCTTACAACAGGTTTTACAGATGCCTCTACAAAGGGGAAAGTAATCCAATTATCCAGGCTAGAGGCAGAACCCCATAACGCACAGACATTAACATTAGCAGGGAGAGGATTAGACTGAAGTATATAGGCAATTGTATAAAAGTCCTTCACACATACTATGATATATTCTCGATTGCCGATACCATATATTTGTAGAGACTGAGACTTATTACGAGGATTCTCAAATAACCTATGGTAGATGCACCACATCATCAATAGGAGATATATCGCAGGAGGTTGTGATGAAATAACCCATGAGCTCTGTTTAACATCATAGAGCAACCAGGTGGTTTAATCTGAGTATCCTCCAGAATAAATAATTACCATTTCATCTCCTATTCATGGTGACGGCGTAGCCGTTACAGAATAACCAGACCCTATATATATATTAGATGGATCCCGCTGATTTAGCGAATCATCTACTGGGACTCACTCAAAGGGTAGATACCCTAACTAATTCTTTAACTGAATTCCGCCTAGAAAATGAAGCTCTCCGCCAGCAGAACCTTGCTCAGGTTAGAGAGAGACCAGAACCCAAGGTCTGTACTCCAGAACCTTTCTCTGGCGATAGGAAACTTTTCCGGCAATTCATCAGCTCTTGTCGCTTGATGTTCGAGCTACGTCCCCGTACTTACTATACTGATAGGATTAGAATTCTCACCCTCATCTCATACCTCAGGGGTGAACCGAGAATTTGGGCCGACGCCTATCTAGAAGAACACGGGGATCTCCTTGGAGCCCTGGACACTTTTCTCGCAGAAATGTCCCTCCTTTATGAGGATCCCAATAAACAGTTGACTGCTAAAAATTCCATCAGAAATCTCAAACAGGGGAAAAGACCAGTGGAGGACTACATTTCTGAATTCAAATGTTGGTGCCGAGAGACCCAGTGGACAGATATCGCACTCAGGAACCAATTTCGGCTAGGCCTGACAGAAACTTTGAAAGACGAAATCGCACGTGTAGAACTTCCACCATCCCTAGAGGATCTCATGCAACTGTCCATTACCATAGATCGACGTATTCGAGAGAGAAGAGCTGAACGTGCCAATGCGTTTTTCCCTTCACCTTTCAGGAGAGCCAGATCTCCCCCCAAGGAGCTTCCGATGGAACTTGGTGCGATTAAAGGTCCATTAAGCACAGCGGAGAAACAACGCCGCAGAGACCAAAACCTCTGTACGTACTGTTCTGCTCCTGACCACGTTGTATCCACCTGTCCCCTTCTTAAGAGGAATTCAGAAGGTAAAGATCACCACAGAAACAAATTTAATTTCACTGGAAGTATTTCTAACCGTTACATTATTATTCTTCTAACCTTACAGTGGGATCAAAAAACGTTCTCCATTGAAGCAATGGTCGACACTGGAGCCTGTGGAAACTTTATTGACTCAAAGATTGTAGAATCTAATAAAATACCTTGTGTGTTCAAGCATACCCCTGTGTCACTCACTTTCATTGATGGTTCCAGTTCCCCCACAGGTCCAATCACATTCCAAACCTCACCCCTTTGGGTGACTTGTGCTCCAGGTCATACTGAGAGCCTCATTTTTGACGTCATCCAAACACCTCTATTTCCAATAATACTCGGACTACCTTGGTTACGTCTTCATCAGCCTACTTTCCAATGGTCTACTAGTTCCTTAACCTTACAATCCTCTTACTGTAAAGAGAACTGTTATCCTAATTGCTCTATCTCCTTCACAGAAGTCTACCCTCCTGATCTTCCACCTCATCTACATGATTTCGCCGACGTTTTTAGCAAAACCAAGGCAAACTTGCTCCCCCCACACAGGATCTATGATTGCCCCATAGACCTTATTGCTGATGCACCGATTCCGACTGCTCGGATTTATCCATTATCCCAACCTGAACTTGTACACCTCAAGGATTACATTGACGAAAACCTCAAAAAAGGTTTTATCAGACCTTCAACCTCTCCAGCGAGTGCAGCTATGTTCTTCGTAAAGAAGAAGGACGGCTCACTCCGACCAATTATCGACTACCGTGCACTCAATAACATTACTATAAAGAACAGATATCCACTACCATTAATTCCAGAACTTATCGAACGACTCCAGACCTCAAAAATCTTTACTAAATTAGATCTGAGGGGTGCCTACAATCTTATAAGAATTCGATCTGGTGATGAGTGGAAAACAGCTTTCAAAACTCGCTATGGCCTCTACGAGTATACCGTAATGCCCTTTGGGTTATGCAACGCACCTGCAACTTTCCAATACTTTATCAACGACATTTTCCGAGATTTGCTCGACGTTTGCGTTGTGATTTATTTGGATGACATCTTAATCTATTCAGATTCTCCCGAAGAACACATCAAGCATGTACGCTGGGTTTTGGCCAGATTGAGAACACACTCTTTATATGCCAAACTTGAAAAGTGTGTTTTCAGTCAGCGCATTATTTCTTTCCTGTGATATCTAATTACCCCAAACGGAATACAGATGGAATCATCGAAGGTACAGTGCATATTATCCTGGCCTGTTCCCCATTCCAGGAAGGCTCTACAACGTTTTCTCGGATTCTCCAACTACTACAGAAAATTCATTAAGGATTTCTCTACGATCGTGAAACCACTGAACAATCTCACTAGTAGTAAGACGCCTTTTTCCTGGTCTGATCAGGCACAGAAATCTTTTGACCTTTTGAAGCTCAGTTACACCTCCGCACCAATCTTACAACTTCCTAACCCTCTATACCACTTCACATTAGAGGTAGATGCGTCACATTTTGCTTTGGGAGCGGTACTCTCTCAACAAGCTTCAACTTCTGAACCTCTACATCCGGTAGCTTTCTACTCTAGGACATTATTACCTGCCGAAAAGAATTACCCCATTGGGGAAAAAGAACTCCTTGCTATAAAGGATGCCCTGAGCAATTGGAGACATCTCTTGGAAGGTTCCAAACACCCCATTACCATCCTCACTGATCATCGCAATTTGCAGCATTTGAGGGCCTGTAAAACCCTTTCCGCCCGCCAAGTCAGGTGGAGTTTATTCTTCGATAGGTTCGACTTCAACATCTCCTATCGTCCTGGTACTGAAAATGTCAAGGCTGATTCGTTGTCACGTATGCATGACAACCAGACAATTGAAACACCTCCCGTTTCTATAATTCCACCCGATCGATTTATTGGAGCATCTATTCCTTTCCGGGACCTACTGGTCCAATCTCTCCCTAGCGAGGTTCCCCTAATGCCCCAGGGTCTCAAGAAAGAACCTAACGGGCTATTTACCTACAACAATAAGATTTACGTTCCCGCCACCTTACAACCTCTACTTCTCAAACAACTTCATGATGCTCCTCTGGCAGGACATCCAGGAATAAGTAAGACCATTCATCTAATTAAAAGAAATTACTGGTGGCCCAAGCTTTCACAGACCGTCAGTGATTATGTCAATTCCTGCACAATATGTGCTGCCAACAAACATTCCAGGAAGCCGCCCTATGGTCTCCTTACTTCGATTCCAATACCTGAAAGACCCTGGGACGTAGTCTCTATGGATTTTATAGTCGATCTCCCCAGGTCTCAAGGTGCCAACACAATTCTAGTTACAGTAGACTTACTAACAAAGATGGCTCACTTTATCCCATTGAAAAATTTACCAACTGCTCTAGAAACCGCACAAGCCTTCCTTCAGAATGTCCTTAAGTTACATGGGTTGCCCTCCCAAATTATCTCTGACAGAGGCACTCAATTCATTTCCAGATTCTGGAGAGCCCTCTGCCAGGCCTTGCAAATTGATCATCGAATGTCCACTGCGTACCATCCTCGAACGGACAGACAGAACGAGTAAACCAAACACTGGAACAGTATTTACGCTGTTATTGCACCCATCTACAGGACGACTGGCATCAATTTCTTCCTCATGCCGAATTTGCGTATAATAACGCTTCCAGGTCTTCCTCCGGATTTTCTCCTTTCTATGCAAACTATGGGTTCCACCCCAGATCTGCTCCAGTTTCCGTTCTCCCTAACAATGTTCCCGCTGTGGAACATTACCTCTCCACCTTAAAAAGGACCTTAGGAATACTCCATTCTAATCTTTCTGCAGCCCAACAAAGACAGAAGAAGTATTATGACTCCCGCAGAACTCCACCTCCTAAATACAAAGTTGGAGATTTGGTTTGGCTCTCCACTCGAAATTTACGCCTTAACATCCCTTCAAGAAAACTCGGTCGCCAATTCACTGGTCCATTCCCCATTTCACATATCATCAACAACAATACCGTTAAACTACTTCTACCTCCGGATTGGAAGATACATCCTTCTTTCCATGTGTCACTTATTAAGCCCTTCACTCCTAATCCGTTCCTTAACAGAGACCCTCAACCCCCTTCTCCTGTTGAGGTTCTCGGTGAGACTGAATATGAGGTACAGAAGATTCTGGATTCCAGGAGACATAGATCTTCCCTGCAATATTTAATCCGTTGGAAGGGTTACAGCCATCTTGATGACTCCTGGGTAGATTCCTCCGACATTCATGCTCCCCGGCTCGTTAATCAATTCCACCGCAGATACCCTGATCGACCATCACCTTCTGGGTGTATATTTGGGACCCCCTTGAGGGGGGGAGTATGTAACACCATCGGCGTTACCTTGTACAGAACGAGCGCAGCTGTATCATCCGTAGACAGCTGCGCTCCATTCAACACCCTGTCATCGACACTTTCGACGTGCCGTCGAATCCTGCGCCCCGTCCAGCATCCTGATTCCGTCATCTCCGAAGCGCCGTCGAATCCTGCGCTCCACGCTGGAACGCGGAAGCGCGCCCAGCGTGTGTCCCGCGACAGGCCGGCTATTTAAACCTCCTCTCATGGCGGCTCAGTGTCTGGTTATTAAAGTTGACGCTCGCCGCCATCTGAGACCCAAGACCTCCTCCTGAGTCTCACAGTTCCTCACCTTGTTAAGGAGATCACCAGGCTCACAGCACCAAGTTCTACACCACGGACCCTGCTACTATCTATGACTTGCTGCTTGGCCACAGAGCTGGCAATCTACGGAACCATAGAGGCATCCTGCACCTGCTACTAACCACTTTCCAGGAAGGAACTGCACACCTGGTCATATCTAAACCGCAAGTACCCACAGCTTACTGTATCAAGCCTGTATACTCAGAATACTGTTCATCCTGGATTGCATACTATGATATATTCTCGATTGCCGATACCATATATTTGTAGAGACTGAGACGTATTACGAGGATTCTCAAATAACCTATGGTAGATGCACCACATCATCAATAGGAGATATATCTCAGGAGGTTGTGATGAAATAACCCATGAGCTCTGTTTAACATCATAGAGCAACCAGGTGGTTTAATCTGAGTATCCTCCAGAATAAATAATTACCATTTCATCTCCTATTCATGGTGACGGCGTAGCCGTTACACCACTTTTCTTCCTCTTACTGTCGACAACACTGCCTTCAGAAACCTGCCAGTTCCCCGCCTTCTTTGATGTGTTTAGAATCCGAAGAGGAGAACCGTCAATTAATCCCAGAAGTCTATCATAGTTTCTTAGATGTGTTCAGCAAAAGAGGAGCAGAGACGTTACCTCCACACCGGTCCTACGACTGCCCTATTGAACTTTTACCTGGAGCAGAAATTCCGTTTGGAAGAATATTTCCTTTGACTGGGCTAGAGTTGGTCACTCTCAAGTCTTATATTGATGAGAATCTCGAGAAGGGGTTCATCCGCCCTTCCACATCCCCTGCGGGGGGCCGGTATATTCTTCGTGGAAAAGAAGGATCACTCTCTACGCCCCTGCGTAGACTACAGGGACTTAAATAAAATCACGATTAAGAACAGGTATCCTCTCCCTCTCGTTCCTGAACTATTTCAGAGACTCGGAGCAGCCACCATCTTTACTAAACTTGACCTCCGCGGGGCTTACAACCTCGTCCGTATAAGGGATGGCGACGAGTGGAAAACCGCATTTCGTACTCGTTTTGGGCATTTTGAATACCTGGTGATGCCCTTTGGCCTTTGCAATGCCCCAGCCACATTCCAGCATTTTGTAAATGACATTTTCAGAGACTATCTTGATTTATTCATTATTGTTTACCTAAATGACATCCTGATCTTCTCTTCCTCCCTGTCAGATCATCAAAGACATGTCCAAAAGGTCCTAGCCCGGCTCCGTCAACACAGTCTGTATGCTAAAGCGGAGAAATGTGAGTTTGAAAGAGAGAGCATCCAGTTCCTAGGTCTCATCATTTCAATAGACGGTGTCAAGATGGAAGGTCACCGCCATTACAGATTGGCCTGCTCCCACCGATAAGAAATCAGTCCAGCGTTTTGTGGGATTTGCAAATTTTTATCGAAAATTTATCAAGAACTTCTCTTCCATAATTGCTCCAATCACAGGTCTGACCAAACAGGGTATCCGGTTCCAGTGGTCCCCAGAGGCTCAAGCGTCTTTTTCTACCCTGAAAAACCTTTTCATTTCAGCATCCATCCTAAAACATCCTGATCCAGTTCTACCTTTCATCCTGGAAGTGGACGCCTCCGAGGTGGCGGTCGGAGCAGTGCTTTCCCAGAGACAAGGACCCAAATCCCTTCTGCATCCAGTTGCATTCTTCTCCCGCAAACTCTCCGAAGCTGAAAGAAACTATGACGTTGGGGACAGGGAACTTTTAGCAATCAAGGCAGCTCTCGAGGAATGGCGTTATCTCCTGGAGGGTGCAGCTCACCCCATCTTGATCTATACAGATCACAAAAACTTGGAATACTTAAAAGTTGCTAAGAGACTGAGGCCACGGCAGGCCAGGTGGGCATTGTTCTTTACTCGGTTTTCCTTCCATATAACCTACAGACCCGGATCAAAAAACACTAAACCCGACGCGCTATCTCGGATGTTCAATGGGCCTGAAGCTCCTTCCTCCCCGGACACCATCCTCGCCCCTGCAATTTTCTTATGTTACAGGGAGATCTTCTGTCTCAAATTAAGCAGGCCTCTTCATCAATTTCCCCATCTCTTTTTAATTTGTTTTTATTGAAAATTTGCTTTCTCAAAAGAGACATATATATATATAAGCAATAACATCAAAATTCAATATACGGACAACGCAGGTCCTCACATATTCTTCCACTGGACATAGTGTGGACAGTGGTATACAAAGCAGGGTTACAGCATGTTTGCCAAGTGCGTAAACAAGGTTCGGGGGCTGTGCGTCCTACTACACAATGTGGAGCCACAGCTCCCTTTATAGGGAAGCAGCGGTAACCCGTCATTACCGCAAGGGTTGCCTACCTTATTATGCAGTTCGGTGCAGTATGACAACATCTGTTTAGGTGGGAAGCCTCCCACCTACTAGGCCACCCATAGGGGCACGTCGCGTGCGCAGGGCCATATGTTGCATGCAAGCAAGTTGTCAGTATAACCATAGTGTTCATATATCGTAAACAGGGAGAATAGCAAATTTTAACGGTGTAAATATACAACAACGTACAAAAAGGACAGAAAAAAAGAAAAAAAAAACAAAAGATAAAAAAAAGAACAAAACACATAAAACAGAACTTTTGTACCAAAGGTTCATAGTAATGTCCATTAAACGTTGGAGGGGAAGCTATGGGTTGGGATATTTAGAGACCCAGGGCAACCATTGTGCAAGAAAGGTCTGGGAAGTTCCAGATTGGTAGGCGAAGTGTTTCTCGTATGAGTATTGGGTCGAGACCCTATGTATCACTTCGTTAAGGATGGGGATCTGGGTGGTTTTCCATTTAGCTGTCAGGGCCAATCTGGCTGCTATCAAAATATGTACCACAATGCTCCTCATGGAGGCTGGGATAGGGGCAGTAGTGATGTTCAGTAAAGCTAAAGGCGGAGCAGGATGCACCGAGATACCTATGACAGAAGTTATTAGTTTAAAAACTTCATCCCAAAATTTGCGAATGTGTTTGCAGGTCCATAATATATGGAAGATATTGCCCCTATCTCCACACAATCTCCAGCAAAGGTGTGATTCTGAAGGGAAAATCAGTGATAGCCTAACTGGAGTGAGGTAGGACCTATGTACAATTTTCAACATGTTATCCCAATGATTGGTACAGTGGGTGTATCTGTAAGTCATCTTGATCGCTCTCGTCCACTCACCAGTTGAGAAGGAGATGCCCCAGTCTTTTTCCCAGTTTGTCATGTGTGAGGTCTTAGAAAATCGCTTAGTGCCATGTAATAGTCTATAAAACCAAGAAAGACCTCCGGGTTTATTATAGGATGAGCTGAGGTACGTCCATATGTCTATGGGCATGTCAAAGGTAAGTGTAGAATGTGACCTTTGGAAGTGTTGCAGTCTCGTGAGAGAGTATGCATGGGTACGAGGTTGTTTGGACAACACCTCTTGGACAGTTGTTAAACCTTCCTGTTTCCAAGCCGTAATTTTTAGGTCTGGGATGAGGTGTTCCACGGTCGTGAGGTCAGTGAGTCTGCGCTTATTTGTAGTCGAGGGGTCTAGATAGGGTTGGATATTTCCCCACGCTAATAGGGTAGCGTCAATAGAGGGTAGACTGATATGTTGTAGGGGTAGGTTCGTCACCTTAGCTAAGAGTAAAGCTGGGAGGTCTTTCCCTGTAATAATTGCCTTCTCAATCTTAACCCATAGTTTAGATGGGACAGGGTCAAACCAGGCCTTCATTTGATCTAGGATCGCTGCCCTATAGTAGTTGCGGAGGACGGGGAAGCCCATTCCCCCCTCCGTTCTGTGTCTTTGAACTGTAGCGAATGTTACTTTAGGCATTCTACCCTGCCAAATAAATTTCCTAAACATCTTGTCTGTTTGTAAGAAGAAGGATTCTGGAATTCTGATTGGGAGGGTTCTAAAGTAATAGAGAATTTTGGGCAAAAGAATCATTTTTAACGCAGCTATCCTGCCCAGCCACGACATCTCAAACGTTGTGATATGGTCAAGATCGGTTTTAATGGTTGCCAGAAGGGTGTTAAAATTCACCCTATAAGTATGGGTGGATGGAGAGACTAATCTAATGCCCAGGTAAGTGAGGGAGTTAGCCATCCATTGGAATGGGAATTTTTCTTTGAGGTGAGTAACCAGGGATTTGGAGAGGTTAATTGGAAGAATACAGGACTTAGTAATATTCAGTTTATAGTAAGATACTGCACCGAACTGCTGCAAGATTTCCTGAGCCTTTGCCAAGGAAGAAGCCGGATTTGTTACTGTCAGAACAACATCATCTGCAAAGAGACCTATCTTGTGGGTATCACCTGCAACCTCAATCCCCGAAATCTCCTTGGCCGACCTGATAGTTTCGGCGAGGGGCTCCATCATCAAGGTAAAGATTATGGGAGATAGTGGGCAGCCCTGGCGGGTGCCATTGGTAATATAGAATTGGTCGGAGATGGCACCGGACGAGAAAACTCTAGCTGATGGGCATGTGTACAATGCAGATATCGCTGACAGGATGGTGCCCTGCATGCCAAATTTCCTCAGGGTAGCCCTGAGATATCCCCAGTGCACCCTGTCAAAGGCCTTTTCGGCATCTAGTGCCAAAAAGGCCGCTGGGGCCTTCCTATTTTCCAGTATATGTATCAAATTGAGCAGCCTCCGGGTGCCATCTGGGGCTTGGCGCCCTTTTACAAACCCTACTTGGTCTGGTTTAACCAGGTGAGGGGTGACGTTGGCCAGCCTATTCGCTATAATTTTAGCATAGACCTTAAGGTCTGTGTTCAGGAGCGATATTGGTCTAAAGTTCTGTGGAGTATCCGGCTTCTTCCCTGGTTTGGGCAGGGTGACAATAGTAGCCTGTAACATTTCTTCAGGGAACTTAGAGGAGGAGGCAATACCGTTAAACAAGTCGCATAGAGGTGGGGCAAGAATGCTAGAGAACGTCTTATAGTACTCTGACGAGAAACCATCTGTGCCTGGAGACTTATTATTGGGGAGAGCCTGTATGGTGTCTGAAACTTCTGTGAGAGTGATTGGGGAGTTAAGCATAGATAGCTGGTCAGTGGTTAAAGAGGGCAAGGAGACTGCGTTAAGAAACGTATTAATACTTAACTCCGTAGGTTGTGTAGTGTCTGAGTCTTGTTGGAGGTTATATAGGTCTTTGTAATATTTCATAAAAGCATTGGCAATATGTGTTGGGTGGGTTACCATTTTGGCAGTGTGCGGGTCTCTAATGTTTATTAAGCGGGCCTGCTGCTGTCGTCTAGTAATGTATCTCGCCAGGACCTTCCCTGCTTTGTTGCCGTGGGCATAATACATCGCTTTTAATCTCCTTAAATGTGTTTGATGAGTGGTAATTAACAATAGACGGAGGTCATGTCTACATTTAAATAGGGAATCTTCTATCGCTGAAGTAGGTTGTGTTTTGTGTTGGGCTTCTAATTGTTTAAGTTTCTCCAGCAAGTCGTTTAGCTGTTTTGCCTTCCCCCTCTTTTGTCTAGCTGCAGCTTGAATTAACATTCCCCTGCTGAATGCCTTATGCGAGCACCATATTGATGCCATAGAGGCATCGCTGTTGTTATTAAAGGCAAAAAATTCTTTAAGTTGCAGACCAATCCTATCCGTTAGGACAGGGTTAGAGAGCAGTCCAACATTGTTCCGCCATAGGTAGGTCGGGGAAGAAAAGGATTCATCGCGTAGGAGAATAGACACAGGGGCATGGTCCGACCATGTTATAGAGTGTATAGTGACCTCTGAAGTCTTCTGCAGCAAAGGTAGGTCAGTGAGGATCAAGTCAATCCTGGAGTATGCCCGATGGGGATAAGAGTAGTGAGTATAATCCCTCTCCGAGGAATGCAGGCATCTCCAAGCGTCATACAAGTTGTGGTTATGGAGAAGCGATTGAATTTCTATCCTGCGGGAGGCCTGTTGTTGTGAGCAGTCCAGGGATTGATCAGGCACACAATTAAAGTCACCACATAGAAGCAGCGAACCTTTTTTGAGTTTGGTCACCTTCCTGAGCAACGAGTTTAAAAATCTTGGCTGGTTCTTGTTGGGTGCATAGACGTTAACTAGGGTGTAAGTTGTATTATTTAGATCACAGATTAGTATTATATATCTTCCGTTTGTGTCACACACTAGCTCATGCATCTTAAATGCCACAGTATGCTTGATGGCTAGCAGGACCCCCCTCTTTTTAACTGGAGCAGTAGATTGGAAGATATGTGGGTATGCTTTGTGCGTACATTTGGGTTGTTTGGAGGTCATAAAGTGCGTTTCTTGGATGCATAATACATCTCCTCGAAGTCTGGTCATTTCGGACCACATTGAGGACCGTTTAAAGGGGCTGTTGAGCCCATGAACGTTCATGGAGATTATATTTATCGACATTGTGGCAATAGAAGGATATGCTTCACATGTGGCAGAAAAGTCTCTGTATGCAGATGTAAGGAGGTAAAATTACCTGAAGGTGGCGCTGTTGCTCCAAAATTCGGTGGTTGAAAAGATCCTGTGGTATTAGCAATGTATGAGGTTTGTAGAGTTGCACAGAAGGGATCACATCCAGAACAGGGTTCCTTTGGTACATTGAGAGAAAAAGAAAACAACAAAAAAAAGAGACAGGTAACATGAGTCAAAACATAAAAAAAAAAACGAACAGTTCCATTAAGTGCGATAATTCCGCAAGAGAAACAGGGGGGTACGTCTCCCCGAGACCCAGAGCCAGCCACTCTGGTATTGAATTCAGTAAGGCAACAGGGTTAGCTGTGTCAAAAAGGAGGAGAGGGGAGCCAGATTGTGCTCCATAGTGAAAGGTACTGAATGTCATTTCTTCTGCCATTCAGGTGACATCCTCTGTACATCCTGGTTCTGCCATGCGGCCTCTATATCCTCCGGGATCAGTTTCCATTTTTTGGCCAGGGCAATCCCATCCTCAACGGTGGTGATCGCAAACGTGCGACCCTCTCTAGTAACTAGCAATTTTGTTGGAAAGCCCCAGGAGTACGGTATTTTATGGTTCTGCAGGATCTTGGTCAGAGAGGACAGGTTTTTGCGCGCCATCATGGTGTGTTTAGATAGATCAGCAAAGACACTAATGTCCGAGTAAGGGCCTGGTAGCGGTTGATTCTTCCGCGTAAATCGCATGAGGTCATCTTTAACGTGAAAGAAGTGTATGCGAGCAATGACATCCCTCGGTACCCCTTCAGGTAGGTATTTAGGTTTAGGGAGGCGATGGGCTCTGTCTACTATGATTTCATTAGCAGAAGTATCAGGGAGCATGGCTGCAATGAAGGTTTGTACATAGGGCCTGAGTTCTGCGGGGGTTACCGTCTCCTCCACCCCCCTCAGTTTTATATTATTCCTTCTTGATCTGTCTTCTAAATCACTTAATTTTTCTCTCAAGGCCTGAATGTCACTTTCTGTATCATTATGTGCATCTACCAGCTCATTGTGAGCTGTTGTGAATTCGCCCATTTTGTCTTCAACATGGCAGATCCTATCCCCTATGGCAGACACATCTCTCTTCAGCTGAGTCACACATAGCATCATATCTTTATGCAGGGAGCCTCTAAGGGTGATCAACATATCCCTCATCACTGTATCACTGAGGGGCTGACCGGTGGTGGGGAACTCATTGATGTGTTCCACAAAGTCACTGGTGCTGTTCTGTGAGTTACACCCATCCCCCAGCTCACCTGCATACTTGTGGGTTGAAGATTTCTTTTGCGCCGACTTCTGTGGGCTGCTGATGGGCGATGCCCCGGGAGAGGACCCTCCGCTGGCGCTGTGATGTGGTCGGTTGTCCGTGCCAAATTGTGGGGACGATTCGTTGCTGCCTCCGTGGCGCAGGCCGAACCGCGAGTCCGAGGCTTCGCCGCCATCTTGCGGCCTAGGTGTGCTCGCGGACGGATAAAAGTCCGTCAGTTTTTTCGGGCCCCTCTCCTTTTTCCTTTTCCCCATCGTAATCCAGGGGTTCTCTGGGAGGTAGGTAGGCTGTATGGTGCCTCAATATGCTGTCGCAGTCGCTGGATGGAGCTGGCTACAGGTGGGTCTCGTGGAGCTCACTCCTCACACAGCCATCCGCCTCGGCTGCCGGCCACGCCCCCCAATTTCCCCATCTCCAGACCTTACTCTGCAGTTAAGAGACGGCATGCTATGGAACAAAAACAAGATTTTTGTGCCTCAACAACTACGATTGACAATTCTCAAGTCCTGCCATGACCACGAGCTAGCCGGACATTTCGGAATCCATAAGACAGCTGAACTCATCCAGCGTACCTTCTGGTGGCCTCAATTATTACAAGATTGCAAAAGCTATGTGGAATCCTGTATCCAACACAAGGGTAGCAGAACCAAAGTGCGGGGGTTACTTAAACCACTGCCTGTTCCAGAGAAAACTTGGAGAATGATTTCAATTGATTTTATTGTTGAGTTACCTCCTTCTGAAAACTATACTACCATCTTTGTAGTGGTGGACAGACTTTCAAAAATGGCGCACTTCCTACCGATGGTAGGGACACCTTCTGCTGCCGAAACAGCAAAAATGTTTATTAAAGAAGTAGTGAGACTCCATGGTATACCTGCTAATATTGTATCTGACCGTGGGGTGCAATTCACCTCGAGGTTCTGGAAAGCGTTATGTGGGGCGCTGAAGATTGAACTTTCCTTTTCATCTGCGTACCACCCACAGACCAACGGCCAGACCGAGCGCACCAACCAGACGCTCGAGCAATACCTGCGCTGTTTCTCCAGTTTTTCACAGGATGATTGGGCTTCTCTGTTGCCCCTTGCAGAGTTTGCCTACAACAACTCAATCCATTCAGCTACCCAACAGTCCCCATTCTTTGCCAACTACGGCTTTCATCCTCTGTTTTTATCCAACCATATGCCGGAATGCTCAGTACCAGCTGTTCAGGAAACCTTGGATTTTTTTTCCACCAATAACAAAATACTCCAGGAAACAATGGCAAGAACCCAGGAGTATAATAAGGAGGTCTTTGACAGAAAGAGGAGAGGACAACTTAATTTGGTACCAGGGGACCAAGTTTATTTATCCACTTTGAACTTAAAACTAGCTTGCCCAACCAAGAAACTTGGTCCTAAGTTTGTTGGTCCCTTCCAGGTACTCAGAAGGGTTAATGAAGTGGCCTACGAATTGAAATTACCTGCTTCTTTTAGGATTCATCCAGTCTTTCATGTGGCACTGCTCAAACCCACAGTCCCGGATCCTTTTCCCAACCGGAATGCTGGTCCGCCCACACCGGTACTTATCGACGGCGAGGAGGAGTTCGAGGTGGAATCCATCCTGGATTGTCGGAAGAGACGTAACCAGGTTCAATACCTGGTGAAATGGAAAGGCTACGGCCCAGAAGAAAATTCCTGGGAACCAGAGGCCAACATTTACGCTCAGAGACTGGTCCAGGCCTATAAAAGGGCACACCCAAGTAGGTTGGCCCAGTTGGGCATCCGGAGGCTGCCCGTAGGGGGGGGGCAATGTCATGATAAGAGATACAGGAATCTTACCAATACTGACAGCGGCAGGAGAAGTCTGTTTCAGCGCATGCGCGGGGGCGCGCGGATGCGCGCGTGTGATGTGCGCGGCGCGAGCGTGCACGCGGCACGCGCGTCGGGAGCGCGCGCGCGCGCTGACGTCATTTCGGCGCCAAGAACTGCTATTTAAACCATCTGATCCCACTGTATCTTGCTGACCAGTCTGCAGCAATCCCTGACTGAATCTGAACCTGTTACCTGTCTGCCTGATTACCGAATACCTGACCCTGCTTCCGTTGACCCTTCTCTGCCTGCAGCCTGCCTCTGACCCTGGCCTGATCCGACTACCGACTCTGCTTAAACCGCCTTGCTGTCTGCTTACCTGATTTACCGACCCGGTCTGAACCTGATTCAACCCTCGGACCTGTCTCCGTCTCCTGATTGGTGCCTGATCCAGTGTCTGACAATCCCTTGGCTCCTATTCACAAGCGCTACAACACCGTTCCTGTGTTTGCTGGATTTCTGCTAGGACCTCGTCAACACCTGTTCACTTCCTCTTCCGGTCCATCTCCAGCTTCCCACCAGGCGCTTGTGTCCCTCCAGACTCTGTACCCCCTGTTTGCTCTACCAGGGGTTCCTGAGTCAGAGGCTTACGAGAGGCCGCTCCCTGCACATTGGGCTCCATAACCAGGTACGTGACAAGAAGCCAGGAAAGGCCACCAATGGACATAGACGTACGGGGGGTGTTGCGCAAAGACGTCATGTAACCAACAACAAAGAGCGTCTCCTGGGACGAGAAACCTGAGTCTGGCCCCAGGGGACACCCAAGTGAGAGCAGGGAGCACGGTCTAACCGTGGTGAAAGGTGTAAAATAATATAATGGACAAAAATAATACGTGGTTCAGCCAAATGTCAGATCAGATCGGAAAACCCCAATGAAAGCACTATTTGCTCAGTGTACATTTAGGTGAGATTGAGCGTCTCAGCCGCCCAATAGAAGGACGCGCATCCCATCATGAAGACACTGAAAAAATAAAAGGGAAAAGAAAAATGAAAATAAAGAAAAAATGGGAACTGGAATATACAGGTCCACAACAGCTCACGCCCGATTAATGAAGCAGTTAACGTCCCAATCGACGTTCATGCCATGGGGCGTGTAGCTCTTGAGTTCATGTATCCAAAAGGTTTCTAAACGAGAAACACCCCTCGTGCTGGAGTCACCCCTCCAATGGGGCACGTATTTGTCAATAACTTGGAAAGACGAGCCCCTTGGATCTTTTGCGTGGTGTTCCAAATAATGCCTAGAGACAGTATGTTTAGGGCAGCCCTTCCTAATCTTGCCCAGATGTTCGTTGACTCTGATGGCAAAGTTTCGAATCGTTCGGCCCACATATTGTAATTTACAGGGACATGTGATGAGGTACACTATGTAGCTAGTAAAACATGTGGTAAACTGTTTCATCTGATAGCTACGATTGGTCACAGTGGAAGTGAAGGTGTCTGTCCTCCAACGGCCCAAAACATTAACGACGCATGTATTACACTTCCTGCAGGGGTAATAGCCTTTAGTTTCAACTTTTTTGGGGGGAACTATGACATTGGGCACAATTTCGCTCTGTATTGATCTAGCTCCCCTAAAGATTATTCCTGCCTTCTCAGGTAGGGGATAGTGTTGAGCAGAATATGCCATATTCGATTTCGCGATATATCTCGAATATATAGTCGAATATTCGAGATATATTCGTTAAATGCGAATATTCGCGATATTTTTTGGAAATGAAATGATTGCGAAATTTCGCTATTGCGAATGCGAATGCAAATGAAATTTCGAGAAATGCGGAAGGAGCACTTTGATTGGCTCAGAATATTCGTGATATTTTATAATACAAAATAATTGCGAAATTTCGAGAAATGCGGAATGGAGCACTCTGATTGGCTCAGAATATTTGTGATATATTACAATACAAAATAATTGCGAATATTCGGCAAATGCGGAATGAGCACTCTGATTGGCTCAGAATATTCATGATATTTTATAATACAAAATAATTGCGAAATTTCGAGAAATGCGGAATGGAGCACTCTGATTGGCTCAGAATATTCGTGATATTTTATAATACAAAATAATTGCGAATATTCGGCAAATACGGAAGGAGCACTCTGATTGGCTCAGAATATTCGTGATATTTTATAATACAAAATAATTGCGAAATTTCGAGAAATGCGGAATGGAGCACTCTGATTGGCTCAGAATATTCGTGATATTTTATAATACAAAATAATTGCGAATATTCGGCAAATGCGGAAGGAGCACTCTGATTGGCTCAGAATATTCTTGATATTTTATCGTAATTTCGCAAAAATGCGAATGAGAAATTGATTGCGGAATTTCGACAGTAACACTCTGAAATCGAATATATGTGTTATTTTAGCTAAAAACAATATTGCGAATTTCTCGAAAATAATCGCGCGATATCGCTATTGCCGAATAATCGCATTGCGATTTTTCGGCAAATTAAAATGATCGCTGCAGCTACTCGGCCCAAGGTCTCTAATCATACCAGCAATGCTTTTAGACGTCGATGGGGATCTCTAGGATGTGATCTGTTCTAGAAAAAAATTGAAAAAAATACGAATATTCGAAATAGCGAATATTCACCGCGAAATTCGGAATATATCGCGAATACTCGAATATGCCATATTCGAGCCGAATATTCGCAATACGAATATTCGTGAGCAACACTAGTAGGGAAGGTCCCAAAATGTTGTCACTGTGGAGCACCTTCCAGTGTCTATTGAGGATTTTCTTGATGTCATTGTGTTGAATGGAAAAGTCAGTGAAGAAGGACCATTTAAATCTATCATCTCTAACTTTCTTGGGCTTGTCAACAAGCAGAGATGACCTTTCTATATTAGAAACAGTATTTATGGCCTCGTCCAACTCTCCAACTCTGTATCCTTTATTCAAGAATCTTGTTTTTAGGATCTGACACTGTGAATCGAAATCTTCCTCCCTGGTGCAGTTCCTCTTCATCCGGAGGAACTGACCCTGGGGCACGGATCGCAGCCATTGGCGGTGATGACAGCTATCGACCGGAATGTAACCATTCCGATCGGTAGGTTTAAAAAAAGTCTTGAACTCGAAATGCCTGTCAATGGCCGAGATCTCTAGATCCAGGAAGTGAATTGCGGAGGAACTGACTGCATATGACAAGACGATGCCACGGTCATTGTCATTAACCACTTGCTTACTGGGCACTTACACCCCCCTCCTGCCCAGGTGAATTTTCAGCTTCCGGCACTGCGTCGCTTTAACTGACAATTGCGCGGTCGTGCGACGTGGCTCCCAAACAAAATTTACGTCCTTTTTTCCCCACAAGTAGAGCTTTCTTTTGGTGGTATTTGATCGCCTGTGCGATTTTTATTTTTTGCGCTATAAACAAAAAAGAGCGACAATTTTGAAGAAAAATACAATATTTTTTACTTGTTGCTATAATAAATATCCCAATTAAAAAAAAAAACACATTTTTTTTTCTCAGTTTAGGGCGATACGTATTCTTCTACATATTTTTGGTAAAAAAAAAAAAAAAAAAATCGCAATAAGCGACTGGTTTGCGCAAAAGTTATAGCGCTTACAAAATAGGGGAGAGAATTATTATTTTTTATTATTTTTTTTTTACTAGAAATGGCGGCGATCTGCGATTTTTATTGTTACTGCGACGTTATGGCGGACACATCGGACACTTTTGACACATTTTTGGCGCCATTCACATTTATACTGCGATCAGTGCTATAAATATGCACTAATTACAGTATAAATGTGACTGGCATTGAAGGGGTTAACACTAGGGGGTGAGGAAGGGGTTAAATGTGTATGCTAGGTGTGTTCTAACTGTAGGGGGAGGGGGGGGTGACTGGGGGGGTGACCGATCTGTGTCCCTATGTAGGAAGGAACACAGATCGGGCTCCTCCCTTCCAGAGACAGGACATTGTCTCTGTGTCAGCCGGCAATGAGAGATGATCTATGAGAGATCATCTCTCATTCGCCCATAGATCGCATTGCAAACGGCCGCTCTGATTGGCCGTTTGCCGCGTTCTGTGATTGGCCGTGTCCAAGGGACACGGACAACACAGGGCTTCCCCGCAGCGCGCACTACAGCGCGCGCTGGGAACGCCAGAAAGACATGCCGTCAAATGACGGCATGTTGGATATTGAGGTCCGCGCTGTTGCCGTCATCCGACGGTAGCGCGGGCCTCAAGTGGTTAAGGAAAGCCATGAAAGAGTCAAGGGACTCTCTCGTGCCTTTCCAAAGGAGGAGGATGTCGGCGATGTAACGCGCCCAAAGGACCAATTCGGGTCTCTGTGGGGCATCGACGACATCCTCCTCCCATTGGGCCATAAATAAATTGGCAAGGCTGGGGGCATATTTAGCCCCAATCGCCACGCCTTTGACTTGGGAAAATAACTGGCCTTGGAACCAAAAATAATTATGCCTGGTGGCAAAATTCAATAACTCCATTATGAAATTCTTCTGGATCACAGAGAGCGATGAATTGCGCCTGAGAAACAATTCCACCGCAGCCATGCCCAATTGGTGAGAAATGCATGTGTAGAGGGCAGAAACATCTGCCGTTACCATCAGTATTTCTCCCTCATATTGGACAGACTCAAGTAGTTTGATGGTATCCTTGGTATCCCTCAAATATGAGGGTACCAATTTTACCAGCGGCTGAAGGTAGAAATCTATATACCTACCGATGCGAGATGTCACAGAGTCAATCCCACTGACGATAGGTTGTCCAGGGGGATTGACAGCATCCTTGTGGACCTTCGGTAGGTAATAGATGACCGGAATGCGGGGGGCCAGAGGGATCAGATATTCTGCTTCTTTTTTATTTAAAATGTCGAGGGCTGAACCTTCTTTAATAAGAGCCACTAAGGCCTTTTTGTATTTGGAGGTGGGATCTCCAGGGAGGATGGTGTAGGTGGTCTTATCATCCAGTAGTCTATTCATCTCCTGAAGATACGCCTCTTTGTCTAATATCACCATTCCACCGCCTTTGTCGGCCGGACGAATGATGATATTTTTTTTTAGCACAAAGGGTTTGTAAACCTGCTCGTATGGCAGGATCTTGATGGATTCTTTTTTTAGGTAGTTTGTCCAGGTCACTCAAAACCAAGTTGCGGAACACATTAACAGAATGGGCTGTGTTGGCCGCAGGATTAAATAAAGAGGGGTTGGACAAACCGGAGTGTAGGGTCACTGCATTAGGGGCTGGACCTGGAATAACTGGGGAAGGGATAACTGGCTGAGTCAGGGTCCCAACCTGTTTGGTAGACATAGGTAACGATAAAAAGTGTCTCTGAACGTTGAGTTTACGGATACATTTTTGTACATCGATAAAAGTAGAAAAACCATTTAATTTCCTGGGAGGAACAAATTTCAGACCCTTATCGAGAATAACCTGTTCTTCTTTTGAAAGAATGACTGAACTCAGATTAAATAAACCTAGACCTCTGAGGCTATTTTTCTTTTTTTGGCGCTGCACACGCCTGCCGCCTCTAGTACCTCGTTTGGTCTTTGGCTTCGGGGGGTGTGGTACGTGGGTGGGTGGAAACCCTGTGGTCTGGGAAAACCCTGTTCCTCATGCCACCTATCATAGGCGCCTCTAAAACGATCCTCGCCCTCTCCATAATAATGGGGATGGGGGCGGAAATCATAATGAGTTTCATATGTCTCTCCAGTGTATGGGGCACTATAATAAGAAGACCGCACTGAGGTATGATGGACAGGTCCCCTTCTATTGGGACCGTTCTCCTCTGTCCATCTGGGAGTACTTCCACTGTAATCACCAGGATATACATCATTACGGTCTTGTTGGGTGTAACCCCTGTTACCTCGATTTTGGCCCCTCCCCCTATATGGAAGACCCCTACCATTTGAGACAGATGGATGTCTACCGCGACCCTCTGTGTGTGGGGGAAGGTATTTGGGAGGATTCTTGGCAGTGCTATCTTTTCTAGGGGGAGGTCTTGTTGGAGGCTGAGGAGGAGCCTCATAGACCAGTGTCCTATCAGAGATAGCATCGGGAGGTGCAGTAATTTCCATATCTGATGTTGCATTCATAGGAGTGCTAGATATTTTTTTCTGCCAATTAAAGACAGATTGAGTTGTATAGTCTGCTACATCTCGATTATATTTTTTCTGTTTTTTATTTCGCTGCTCTTTCTCCTCTTTTTCAAGCAGATTTTTCAAACCCGGGGACAATGTGATATATTCAGGGGTGTTATTAGAAGGAACAAGTTTTTCTCTGATTTCCTTAATTTCTTTATCCAATGTGGCTAACCGTGCTTTCTTACGTTCCATCAGAAAGGAAATAAGCTGCAGGCCCGCCTCATTAAAATATTTATACCATGATTCTGAATCTGGTTCACCTTGTTGGGGGGATATGTCCCACCGTAGGCCCCGGGGGAACCATGGATTTCTTGGTATATTGCTCCAAAAACGCAATATCCCAATGGAGGTGAACCTCAGAAACCATGACATTTTTCAGCCTAACAAACACACCACTGATTTCACTATTGGAATTTTGAACTGGGAAAACACCATGGGTGTTAAAGGACCTGGATGTCCTGTATTCAAATACATCCATGACAGATGAAAACAAACAACAAGCAGCAATTGATAATGTGTCAAAAACGTGTAGAAATGTGTGGGAAACAACTGCGCTAGCTAACAAACAAAAAGATTTTTTTTTAAAACAATATAGCGGCCAACACACAAACAAACAAAGTCAGTAGCAATTGGAAAATAGTAAGTGCAGCACTAGGATATATAAAGGTGCTGTCATGAGCATAAGACATGCAAAGGTATAGTCCAACAGGACAACAAACGATGTTAGATAATAAGGAAATCAAAACATCACATAGCATATGAGTAATGGTGCATGGAGTCCATCAATGTGATTTCAAACAGGTGAGTGAAAACACTGAACTGGTGCAATGAACAGTGTAAATAGTTCATGGATGTGGTTCCCAATGAATCGAAACACTGCATATATGGTGCCAGTTGAAATAAATGAAAACAATATATGTAGCTTGTCTGTAGTCTTCAGAGTATCAAATAAAGGAAATAGGTACTCTTACCAGCTGTGATGGACTTACTCGTTAGTATTAACAGCAAGTCAGACAAGGCGTGGTGGTCTCAGCGGACCCTGGGCTCTGTTTGGGTGAATCTGTAGAGGTAGTCACTCAGGTTGGGATGATGAATCCAGTCTGGTTGGATATCGCTCCTCCAAAACAGGACCCCAAGTAAATGAGACCACTGGTGAATGGCCAGGCTCAAGAGTCAGCTCAGCAGGTATGGATGTATGGAAACAAAAAAGAAAGGCTCCCAATGGTGCAGATCAAAAATAAACCTGTGAAGGCTTGATTTGATATAAAATAAATAAAATCATGTGATATAAGTAAAAAGCAGTATGGGGTACAAGCGTATAATCCGACGTGTTTCGGCTCAAAGCCATCAACAGGGGCATGTGTCACACTGCTAAATTTAAATACAAAAAATATCCCAAGTTCCTCCCCAAAGAGGGAGGGGACAGGAAATGAACAGTGATGACAGGATGTGATGAAACAAACATTTTGACATACACATTAAATATATATCACACCTGAATCTAACATATATGGACTGTCAACACTAATCAAACATAAACACCCTGTAAGGTGGAGAGAACGTCATATAAATAATAACAGTTTGTTTATGAAACATACACCAATAATATGATCTTATATGTGTCTGTAGGAAAAAGCAAAGACATTCACGCCAGATCATTATTGTCTGTAAGGGACTAAAATCTAAGGCCTCGTACACACGAGGGGATATGTCTGCTGAAAACGGTCCGATGGACCGTTTCAGCAGACATCTCCGCTCGTGTGTTTGGGCTAGCGGACAGATTTCTCCACCCGACAGATTTCAAAGCAAGCTTTGAAATCTATCCGGTGGGAATCTGTCCGCCCGACATGTCTGCTGGTTAGTACACTTACCAGCAGACATGTCGTCCCGCACCGCCGCCGCGCCGCTGCCGAATGGATTCGGCGCATGCGCGGAAGTGTTTTACTTCCTGGTGCGGTGACGTAGCGGTGGGGAATTTGATCCGATGGTGTGTACACGCCATCGGATCAAACTCCCGATCGGACATATCCGATGGAAATGGTCCGCGGACCGTTTTCATCGGATATGTCCGATCGTGTGTACGAGGCCTTACACTGTCAGTACTGGATCCCTCTAGGACCCAGCGCACTCACCTGACACAGCCTTGGCTGGGAAACACTGATTGGCCAGCTCTCCTTTAAAACACCTGTGTTTTCACCCAATCAGTGCTCGTGATAGAGTTACTCTGCTTACCTTGTGTGATCCAGCCGGACCTGTTAATCTGTAAACTTTGTGTATGACCCGGCTTGTTTGACCCTGCTTGTGGCTTCCGATTTGGTACCTTTCGAACTCTGATCTATCCGTGTATGACTCTGCTTGCCTAGACTACGCTTTGCCTGACTCCTTAAAGCAACATCCATTGCAGCGGTGCACTACTAGCACCAGCAACACCACCAACATCCACACCTGCGGTGAACTACAAGTTCCAGCTTACCTGCTCATCACAACACCTACTTCAGCAGTGAAATACAAGTGCCAGCTGTCCCGCTCATCTCAACCCTGCATCCGTGGTGAACTACAAGTCCCAGCGCTGACCTGCTTCTCAAGACCTGCTCATGGTATATGCTCTTGTTATTGAACTATAGGCATATTAGCACACCTGAACTGTTGTCTGCTGCTAGCCTGATATGAAACCTGACATTATCACGAGCCATACATAAAAAGGGAAAACCCATCATGGATTCTGAGCAGGCTCAGATGTTTGCACAAGAACTTTGCCGTTTATCCCATCAAGTTCAGCAAATGGCCACAGAGCTCACCAAGGTGCAATCCCCTACTACAACTGTTACAAAAACTTTATCTGAACCGAAAATTCCTTTGCCTGACCGTTTTTCTGGCGACCGTAAGGGATTCTGCAACTTTAAAAATAGCTGCAAATTATATTTCAAATTAAGGCCATCCTCTTCTGGCTCTGAGACTCAGAGAGTTCAGATCATTATCTCTCTGCTACAGGGTGACCCCCAGGCTTGGGCCTTTAACCTTGAACCAAACCATCCAGCCCTGCTAACTGTAGATGCCTTCTTTGAAGCCCTTGGATTGCTGTACGATGATCCAGATCGTATGGCTACTGCAGAATCAACCCTGCGTAACTTAAAGCAAGGAACCACCGCAGCTGAAATGTACTGCTCAGAGTTTCGCAGGTGGGCCCCAGAATCTGGCTGGAATGATGCAGCTCTCCGCAGCCAGTTCAGAATAGGTCTTTCAGATGCAATTAAGGATGCTCTGGTCAACTTCTCCTATCCAGCCTCACTGGAGGAAGCTATGTGTCTAGCCATTAGAATTGATCGCCGTCAGCGAGAGAGGGGGCGAGAAAAAAATATGGCTGTGGCAAATTGTATACCTCCCTTACCACCTGACCATCCAACCTCCAGTGCCAGTTCAGTGGAAGAACCTATGCAGTTAGGCTCCACCCGGCTATCTGCCCAGGAACACACACGCCGGCGTAATATGGGACTTTGCCTGTATTGTGGCCTCAGGGGTCACATGCTCCGTTCCTGCCCTACACGTCCGGGAAACTCCAGGACCTAGGTGATTATGGGGAGGTCACCTTAGGTCTGCTTTCATCTCCCCAGGGGGACAGTCGTATACTTCTACCCAGTGTTATTCACTTTGGGACAGGGACTCATGAACTGCTGGCCTTGGTAGATTCTGGAGCTGCTGAGAATTTTATTGATAAGACTCTGATTACCTCCTTGTCCCTGGAAACTCATACGCTAGATTGCCCAGTCCGCCTAATTTCTGTGGATAACCGGCCTCTCTCACAAGACCTTGTGCTTCAGTCCACCAATCCCTTCCAGTTACAATTGGGGGCCCTGCACTGGGAGAAGATTTCATGTCTTGTCATTGACTCTCCATCCACTCCTTTGATCCTAGGCCTTCCTTGGCTTCAGAAGCACAATCCTGTAATTGACTGGCGAACAGGAAATATTCTGGCTTGGTCCAATCAGTGTAAAGAAAGTTGCATCCAGCACCCTGTTCTACTTCTCCCGCAGGCGCAGGTTGCTTCTTTGTCCCAAAGAAGGACGGAGGTCTAAGACTTTGTGTTGACTACAGAGGTCTAAGTCAGAAGGCTGGCCGGAGGCCGGCCTGCATTTGTGGGAGGAGTCTGAGAGTACTTAAGACTCCCTCCCTGTCGGTGCTGGGTCGGCGTCGGGTTCTGGGTTGGAGGGGGCGTGTCACGTCAGCAGACGCCATTCAGCCGTTGGCTTGGAGGAGGGAGGTGTTGTTCACCCGCCCGCTCATGGCGGCTTCACGTGTTTGTTTTTGTCCCAGGTTCTCCCTGTGTACCAGGCGGTATGGGGGGAGCGGGAGCCTCCTTTCACCCCGGACCATATGCGGGCTCGCACAGGGGAGCTCTGCGATTCGCAGGTACACGGGGGGCCATCCTTCCTCCCTCCCACTCCTCGGGCCGCCCTTCCGCTGTATTTCTCCCTCCAGCATGGAGGGAGCCGCCGCCGCTTCCCCCGGTGTTCACGCCGGGGGGAGGGGGGGATGCCCGCCCGCCGTGTTTCTCCCTCCAGCATGGAGGGAGCCGCCGCCGCTGCTTCCCGTCCTCACCAGCGGCATGGCCGCCCGTTCTCTCTGTTCTCGCGGGTTTCACGCCGGGGGGAGGGGGGGGATGCTTGCCCGCCCTTCCGCTGGATTTCTCCCTCCAGCGTGGAGGGAGCCGCCGCCGCTTCCCCCGGTGTTCACGCCGGGGGGAGGGGGGGATGCCGCCCGCTGTGTTCCGCCTGCTGCTTCCCCCGGTGTTCACGCCGGGGGGAGGGGGGATGCCGCCCGCTGTGTTCCGCCTGCTGCTTCCCCCGGTGTTCACGCCGGGGGAGGGGGGATGCCGCCCGCTGTGTTCCGCCTGCTGCTTCCCCCGGTGTTCACGCCGGGGGAGGGGGGATGCCCGCCCGCTGTGTTCCGCCTGCTGCTTCCCCCGGTGGTCACGCCGGGGGGGGGGGGCGGATGCTCGCCCGCCCGCTGTATTTCTCCCTCCCTGGCAGCTTGGGGGGGGGGGGGGGGTCCGCTGTTTTCCAGGGGTCACATGCTGGCTATTTGGAGGGGGACGGGGTGCCCTCCCGCATCTCTGAGGTCATGCTAGCGGCATTGGGGGGGGGGGGGAGCTGTCCACCTTTTTACTCAGGTCAGAAGAGTTCCGCCTCCGCGTTGTCTGTCATAGCGTTCTGCCCCGCGTTTTCTGTCATAGTGTTCTGCCCCGCGTTTTCTGTCATAGCGTTCTGCCCCGCGTTTTCTGTCATAGCGTTCTGCCCCGCGTTTTCTGTCATAGCGTTCTGCCCCGCGTTTTCTGTCATAGCGTTCTGCCCCGCGTTTTCTGTCATAGCGTTCTGCCCCGCGTTTTCTGTCATAGCGTTCTGCCCCGCGTTTTCTGTCATAGCGTTCTGCCCCGCGTTTTCTGTCATAGCGTTCTGCCCCGCGTTTTCTGTCATAGCGTTCTGCCCCGCGTTTTCTGTCATAGCGTTCTGCCCCGCGTTTTCTGTCATAGCATTTTCTGCCCCACGTTTTCTGTCATAGCAGTTTCTGCCCCGCGTTTGCTGTCATAGCGTGCTGCCCCCACGTTTGCTGTCATAGCGTTCTGCCCCCACGTTTGCTGTCTTAGCGGTTCTGCCCCAGGGTTTCTGTCATAGCGTTTCTGCCCCAGGGTTTCTGTCGTAGCGTTTCTGCCCCACGTTTCTGGCGTAGCGTTTCTGCCCCACGTTTTCTTGCTTAGCGTTTCTGCCCCACGTTTCTGGCATAGCGTTTCTGCCCCACGTTTTCTTGCTTAGCGTTTATGCCCCAGGTTTTCTTTCACAACGTTCTGCCCCAGGTTTTATTTCATAACATTTCTGCCCCAGGGTTTCTGTCATAACGTTCTGCCCCACGTTTCTGTCATAGCGTTTCTGCCCCACGTTTCTGTCATAGCGTTTCTGCCCCACGTTTTCTGTCATAGCGTTTCTGCTCCAGGTTTCCGTCATAGCGTTTCTGCTCCAGGTTTCTGTCATAGCGTTTCTGCTCCAGGTTTCCGTCATAGCGTTGTCTTCCATAGTTTTTCGGCCCACGTTTCTGTCGGGGCACTACGGCCCCCACGTTTCTGTCTTGGCACTACGGCCCCCACGTTTTTTCTGTCATTTCTGTCTGGCATTACATTTCTGCCTCGGCATTTCAGGCTCAGTGTTGCTCTCATTCCATTTATGCCCAGGTTTTTGTCATTTTAGTTTTGCCTCAGCGTTGCTCTCATACCATTTCTGCCCCAGGTTTCTGTCTTATAATGTTGCCTCGGCATTCAGGTGCAACGGGTCTCCCATACCCTTTCTGCCCCAGGGTTTGCCATAAGTGGTCAGGCTCAGCAGTTCTGCCGCCCCACGATTTCTGTCCCCCTCATTTTCTGTCATAGCTTTACTGCCCCCACGAATCCTGTCTGTGTTGGTTTGTCTTGGCGTTGTCTTTGTGGTTACTATGTCTCGTTGTTTTTTGTCCACGTTGCTTCTGGGTTGCTTAGCTAGTGCTCACATCTCAGGATCTGTCACGTCTACAGATTCATACAGGCTGAGGTTTCGTTTTTAAGTGATTGTTGACCACAATCTTCTCGCCTGTTTACATACGTCATACGTTGCACGTGCATCCATTACACATGCTCGATTACCCACAGCAGTCCGTGGGTACACTAACCCTGAGTGTTCAGTTATTGTCTGTCTCTGCACGACAGGTTACTCAGGCTCGCATGCCAGTCACGCTGGGTTGGGGTGTCATCGGGTGCATTCAAGCGCAGCGGTCTTAGGTAGGCACGGAGGGCGTTTGTTGTTTCATGTGTGGTTTCTGTCTTGTCTAGGTTGTGTCAGCGCACCCCCAGTTCCTGCTCTTCCATTTCTGCCGGCCATGTCATCTTTTGGGGTCCGGTCTATCAGGCCTTCTGGTTTATGTCTGAGCAATGGGTGTTCCTTGTCAGAGGGGGTGGGATCACCCATCCCTGTTTCTCTGACATCCCTACTGCGGGTACTTTCAGACCTACTTTCGGGGCTCATCACTGCATCATCAGGTTTTCAGTGTTGTGGCTTCAGCTGACAGTCATGCTTTCATTTCCAATCAAGTTCTGGAGGCAGCTTTTCCAGGGGTGGTTGGTCTGGTTCTCTACCTTCATGCTGTAGGTGGGGGGGCTGGGTTAGGTTCCTAGTGGCAAGGTTGGTAGCATTGCTACTATGGGCTGCTCTCCTGCAAAACTGGTCATTAGGTACTTGTCCGTGGTCTGGCGTTCAGCACTTGGGGGGGGGGGGGTGGTTTGGGTTAGCTGCCATACCGATGTCATCTATCCTTATGCGCGATTTCGTCAGTCATGCCGGTGGCAAGGTAAGTCTTTTTTGTGCAGCATCATCGGGTCTTGCTTCTGCCGGTAACCTGCTAACCAAGTCTATCAGGTAAGAACGGGTTCTGTGGGTCGGTATGGGCCATGTTGGGTTGTTGTTACCTTAGCGCAAGGGCTTCGTCCTTCTGCTCCGTCGACATGTCCATCAGGTATCCAGCACTTTAGGCTCCTGCTAGTTGTCAGTTTTTTGCAACTCACCCGCTCACTTTCCTATTAAGTATGGGTGGGCCAGGGGTTGGGGGGGGGGGGGGGGGTTTCCTCACGGGGCTACGTATCTGGTGTCCGGTTGTGGCTTCATTGTTAGGCAGTATGGTAGGGGCTTCTCAGGGCCAGCTCTGGTTCAGTTGCCCACAAGTGTCCACTCATCTTAAGTGTGTCAGGCTCTCACATGGGTTGTCGCAGGCTCGAATCATTCTTTCTCGGGGCATTGGTCAAAGTTCAGGGCTGCTTCACGCATTCGGCAGGGGCTTCCTTCTATCACAGGTTACGAGTCGGTAGCTTCTCCAGTCATAACGGCTACTTATCAGGTGTACATACGATTGCCATCCGGGCGCGTGCTGCTTTGCTTCTTGGTCGCTCATCTACCCCTCTTCACCTAAATATGTGTCTTTTGCCCTCTTTCAGGCGTACCTACCAGCCGGCCAAAGGCACACTCCAGGCCTTGGTTATTAGGGTCAACGCATTCCTTACTCAAAGACTCTGATTACAAGTCAGAAGGCTGGCCGGAGGCCGGCCTGCATTTGTGGGAGGAGTCTGAGAGTACTTAAGACTCCCTCCCTGTCGGTGCTGGGTCGGCGTCGGGTTCTGGGTTCCCACCCACCCATTCCCCCAGCTTTCATACATTCTCATTGTACTTCCTTGTTCAGGGTATGCCCTCTTTCAGGCGTACCTACCAGCCGGCCAAAGGCACACTCCAGGCCTTGGTTATTAGGGTCAACGCATTCCTTACTCAAAGACTCTGATTACAAATAAAATAACCGTTCCCAATCGGTACCCTCTCCCTCTCATCACAGAGTTGTTCTCCCAAATCCAGGGAGCAAAGATTTTCTCCAAACTAGACCTAAGGGGAGCCTATAATCTAGTGCGCATCCGTGAAGGAGATGAGTGGAAGACGGCCTTTAACACCAAGGATGGCCACTACGAATGTCTTGTCATGCCTTTCGGTCTCAGGAATTCACCAGCTGTGTTTCAAAACTTTATGAATGACATTTTCCGTGATCTGTTGGGTCGCTTTATGCTTGTATACTTGGATGATATTTTGATATATTCTCCCAATTTTGAAACGCATCAGAGGCACGTCCGCTCAGTGTTGACCCGATTAAAGGCTCATTCCCTTTTTGTTAAGCCTGAAAAATGTTCATTTCATGTCAAACAAGTATCTTTCCTGGGCTACCTAATCTCTGACACAGGCCTAACCATGGATCCAGCCAAGATTCAGGCCATTCTAGACTGGGCATCACCTTCAGACCTGAAAGCAGTTCAGCGCTTCCTGGGCTTTGCAAATTTCTATCGGAAATTCATTAGGAATTTTGCCACCATTGCACATCCCATCACCTCTCTCACCAGGAAGTCTCAGGCTAAGTTTAAATGGACTACTGAAGCCCAGACAGCCTTCACTCAGTTGAAGAAAGCCTTTACCTCTGCACCAATTCTACGCCATCCTGTTCCTGAGCTGCCTTTTATTGTGGAGGTAGATGCATCCGAAGTAGGGGTGGGGGCGCTTCTGTCACAAAAGGACCCTGTAACTGCTGCTATCCACCCCTGCGCCTTCCTGTTCCATAAATATTCCCCAGCAGAGCGCAACTATGATATAGGCAACAGAGAACTGTTAGCCATAAAGCTAGCTTTGGAGGAATGCAGACATTGGCTGGAGGGAGCTCGCTATCCATTCATAGTTCTGACTGACCACAAAAACCTTGAATACATCCGTTCTGCTAAAAGACTGAACTCACGTCAGGCCAGGTGGTCATTGTTCTTCTCCAGATTTGACTTTACAATTTCTTATTTACCAGGGCCAAAAAATGTTAAGGCAGTTTTTTATCAGAATCTCCACCGCCGCTTCCTCCACAATCCATTATCTCTGAGGACAGGATTTTGGCTTTCACCCAGACTGACATCTCTGAAGCCTTATTACCTGCACAGGCTGAAGCCCCCCCTTCCACTCCCTCTGGTATGCTTTTTGTGCCCTTGGCTCTTCGTTTGCAGGTTTTGCAGCAGGTACATGCGTCAAAGCCTGCAGCGCATCCGGGGTTTAGACAAACTTATGAGATTATCTCTCACAACCTCTGGTGGCCATCGATTAGGCAGGATGTGTTAGCCTTTGTCCAGGCTTGTGAGGTTTGTGCCAGAAGCAAGGGCAGTACCTCTAAGCCCTCCGGTCTTCTACGTCCTCTACCAATACCTACTTGTCCCTGGACCCATTTGTCTATGGACTTTATCACTGACTTGCCTCCGTCCCAGGGATGTTCCACGATCTGGGTGGTGGTAGACAGGTTCAGTAAGATGGCCCACTTTGTTCCACTTCCGAAACTGCCGTCTGCTAGAGATCTGGCATCTTTATTCATTAAACATGTTTTCAGGCTCCATGGGGCACCAATTAACATTGTCTCAGACCGTGGCTCTCAGTTTATAGCCCAGTTTTGGAAGGCCCTTTGTTCGCAGCTAGGGATTAAGTTATCATATTCTTCAGCCTATCATCCCGAGACAAATGGCCAAACAGAAAGAACTAATCAGACTCTAGAGAAGATGGTACGTTGTCTGATGGCCAATGATGAGGTGGAGTGGGTCAACATCCTTCCATGGGCAGAGTTTGCCTTTAATAATTGTGCCAGCTCTTCTACAGGGACCTCTCCCTTCTTCTGTGTTTACGGGTTGCATCCTCGTATGTCCTCTTTTGATCTTCCACCCTCTGATGTTCCAGATGCCAACACCACGATTGAAAATTTCTCCAAAATCTGGTCTGACGTCAATCGTGCTATTTCTCATTCGGTGCAGGCTTTTAAGAAAACGGCTGATAAGAGGCGCTCAAAGGCTCCTGGATATAAAGTTGGTGACAAAGTGTGGCTATCATCCAGGAATCTGTCCCTGCATGTTCCATCCAAAAAACTTGGCCCAAAATTCATCGGGCCCTATGAGATTTCGGAGATTGTTAATCCTGTGTCCTATAGATTAAAACTCCCCCCGTCCATGCGCATTCCTAATGTCTTCCATGTTTCTTTGTTGAAACCTGTTCACTCTAGTCTCCAAGTAAATGAACCAGAACCTGTAGATGTGTCGGATAGCCAGGAATATGAAGTGGCATATATTCTTGACTCCAGACGAGTACGCAATTCCTTACAATATCTAGTTCATTGGAAAGGTTTTGGCCCAGAGGATCGATCCTGGATCCCAGCTCGCGATCTCCATGCTGATCGCCTTAAGAAGAAGTTCCATCTTCGATATCCAAGTAAGCCTGGGGGTGCAGGAGCAACCCCTCGAGAAGGGGGGGGTACTGTCAGTACTGGATCCCTCTAGGACCCAGCGCACTCACCTGACACAGCCTTGGCTGGGAAACACTGATTGGCCAGCTCTCCTTTAAAACACCTGTGTTTTCACCCAATCAGTGCTCGTGATAGAGTTACTCTGCTTACCTTGTGTGATCCAGCCTGACCTGTTAATCTGTAAACTTAGTGTATGACCCGGCTTGTTTGACCCTGCTTGTGGCTTCCGATTTGGTACCTTTCGAACTCTGATCTATCCGTGTATGACTCGGCTTGCCTAGACCACGCTTTGCCTGACTCCTTAAAGCAACATCCATTGCAGCGGTGCACTACTAGCACCAGCAACACCACCAACATCCACACCTGCGGTGAACTACAAGTTCCAGCTTACCTGCTCATCACAACACCTACTTCAGCAGTGAACTACAAGTGCCAGCTGTCCCGCTCATCTCAACCCTGCATCCGTGGTGAACTACAAGTCCCAGCGCTGACCTGCTTCTCAAGACCTGCTCATGGTATGTGCTCTTGTTATTGAACTATAGGCATATTAGCACACCTGAACTGTTGTCTGCTGCTAGCCTGATATGAAACCTGACAAACACCAGGGCCATATGTAAACCCCCTTAGTGTTAGGGAGGCTGCTAAAGTTAACCCCTAGAAAGAATCGAACCCAGAAACCATAATAGCAGGTGCATGGTGTCAGTAAAACCAGATGCCTACATAAATCATAATGCAGGGGACAACCCGTATAAAAACTGCAGACTGGGGGCGGAACCAGTGACACGAGGAGGTAAACATCCAATCACTCGTGCCAGCGACCAACGTCCCGGCACTGTGGAACTACAAGGTCCGACGGCCAATCAGAGAAGGGCGTCGGTAAACGCCGGACCTCAGCAGCCAATCAACTTGGACAGGCGGCGGTGTGTATAGCAGAGAAGGCGCGGCCGTGGCGGCGTCATCGCCACGGCCGCCCACTCAGATAGGACAAGCACAGCAGTGCCCTTACATCCATCACACATCCGCCCTTCTGGTGACGCGGACGGAAGTGCGCCCACCCCCAATCAGAAGCCAGGAAAGGCCACCAATGGACATAGACGTACGGGGGTGTTGCGCAATGACGTCACGTAACCAACAACAAAGAGCGTCTCCTGGGACGAGAAACCTGAGTCTGGCCCCAGGGGACACCCAAGTGAGAGCAGGGAGCACGGTCTAACCGTGGCGAAAGGTGTAAAATAATATAATGGACAAAAATATTACGTGGGTCAGCCAAATGTCAGATCAGACCGGAAAACCCCAATGAAAGCACTATTTGCTCAGTGTACATTTAGGTGAGATTGAGCGTCTCAGCCGCCCAATAGAAGGACGCGCATCCCATCAGGAAGACACTGAAAAAATAAAAGGGAAAAGAAAAATGAAAATAAAGAAAAAATGGGAACTGGAATATACAGGTCCACAACAGCTCACGCCCGATTAATGAAGCAGTTAACGTCCCAATCGACGTTCATGCCATGGGGCGTGTAGCTCTTGAGTTCATGTATACAAAAGGTTTCTAAACGAGAAACACCCCTCGTGCTGGAGTCACCCCTCCAATGGGGCACGTATTTGTCAATAACTTGGAAAGACGAGCCCCTTGGATCTTTTGCGTGGTGTTCCAAATAATGCCTAGAGACAGTATGTTTAGGGCAGCCCTTCCTAATCTTGCCCAGATGTTCGTTGACTCTAATGGCAAAGTTTCGAATCGTTCGGCCCACATATTGTAATTTACAGGGACATGTGATGAGGTACACTATGTAGCTAGTGAAACATGTGGTAAACTGTTTCATCTGATAGCTACGATTGGTCACAGTGGAAATGAAGGTGTCTGTCCTCCGTCGGCCCAAAACATTAACGATGCATGTAATACACTTCCTGCAGGGGTAATAGCCTTTAGTTTCTGGGAAAAATACTACTTTTTTGGGGGGATCTATGACATTGGGCGCAATTTCGCTCTGTATTGATCTAGCTCCCCTAAAGATTATTCCTGCCTTCTCAGGTAGGGAAGGTCCCAAAATGTTGTCACTGCGGAGCACCTTCCAGTGTCTATTGAGGATTTTCTTGATGTGAAAAATCTGCTTAAAAAAGAGGAGAAAGAGCAGCGAAATAAAAAACAGAAAAAATACAATCGAGATGTAGCAGACTATACAACTCAATCTGTCTTCAATTGGCAGAAGAAAATATCTAGCACTCCTATGAATGCAACATCAGATATGGAAATTACTGCACCTCCCGATGCTATCTCTGATAGGACACTGGTCTATGAGGCTCCTCCTCAGCCTCCAACAAGACCTCCCCCTAGAAAAGATAGCACTGCCAAGAATCCTCCCAAATACTTTCCCCCACACACAGAGGGTCGCGGTAGACATCCATCTGTCTCAAATGGTAGGGGTCTTCCATATAGGGGGAGGGGCCAAAATCGAGGTAACAGGGGTTACACCCAACAAGACCGTAATGATGTATATCCTGGTGATTACAGTGGAAGTACTCCCAGATGGACAGAGGAGAACGGTCCCAATAGAAGGAGACCTGTCCATTATACCCCAGTGCGGTCTTCTTATTATAGTGCCCCATACACTGGAGAGACATATGAAACTCATTATGATTTCCGCCCCCATCCCCATTATTATGGAGAGGGCGAGGATCGTTTTAGAGGCTCCTATGATAGGTGGCATGAGGAACAGGGTTTTCCCAGACCACAGGGCTTCCACCCACCCACGTACCACACCCCCCGAAGCCAAAGACCAAACGAGGTACTAGAGGCGGCGGGCGTGCGCAGCGCCAAAAAAAGAAAAATAGCCTCAGAGGTCTAGGTTTATTTAATCTGAGTTCAGCCATTCTTTCAAAAGAAGAACAGGTTATTCTCGATAAGGGTCTGAAATTTGTTCCTCCCAGGAAATTAAATGTTTTTTCTACTTTTATCGATGTACAAAAATGTATCCGTAAACTCAACATTCAGAGACACTTTTTATCGTTACCTATGTCTACCAAACAGCTTGGGACCCTGACTCAGCCAGTTATCCCTTCCCCAGTTATTCCAGGTCCAGCCCCTAATGCAGTGACCCTACACTCCGGTTTGTCCAACCCCTCTTTATTTAATCCTGCGGCCAACACAGCCCATTCTGTTAATGTGTTCCGCAACTTGGTTTTGAGTGACCTGGACAAACTACCTAAAAAAAGAATCCATCAAGATCCTGCCATACGAGCAGGTTTACAAACCCTTTGTGCTAAAAAAAATATCATCATTCGTTCGGCCGACAAAGGCGGTGGAATGGTGATATTAGACAAAGAGGCGTATCTTCAGGAGATGAATAGACTACTGGATGATAAGACCACCTACACCATCCTCTCTGGAGATCCCACCTCCAAATACAAAAAGGCCTTAGTGGCTCTTATTAAAGAAGGTTCAGCCCTCGACATTTTAAATAAAAAAGAAGCAGAATATCTGATTCCTCTGGCCCCCCGCATTCCGGTCATCTATTACCTACCGAAGGTCCACAAGGACGCTGTCAATCCCCCTGGACGACCTATCGTCAGTGGGATTGACTCTGTGACATCTCGCATCGGTAGGTATATAGATTTCTACCTTCAGCCGCTGGTAAAATTGGTACCCTCATATTTGAAGGATACCAAGGATACCATCAAACTACTTGAGTCTGTCCAATATGAGGGAGAAATACTGATGGTAACGGCAGATGTTTCCGCCCTCTACACATGCATTTCTCACCAATTGGGCATGGCTGCGGTGGAATTGTTTCTCAGGCGCAATTCATCGCTCTCTGTGATCCAGAAGAATTTCATAATGGAGTTATTGAATTTTGCCACCAGGCATATTTTTTTTTGGTTCCAAGGCCAGTTATTTTCCCAAGTCAAAGGCGTGGCGATGGGGGCTAAATATGCCCCCAGCCTTGCCAATTTATTTATGGCCCAATGGGAGGAGGATGTCGTCGATGCCCCACGGAGACCCGAATTGGTCCTTTGGGCGCGTTACATCGACGACATCCTCCTCCTTTGGAAAGGCACGAGAGAGTCCCTTGACTCTTTAATGGCTTTTCTTAATGACAATGACCGTGGCATCGTCTTGTCATATGCAGTCAGTTCTTCCGCAATTCACTTCCTGGATCTAGAGATCTCGGCCATTGACGGGCATTTCGAGTTCAAGACTTTTTTTAAACCTACCGACCGGAAAGGTTACATTCCGGTCGATAGCTGTCATCACCGCCAATGGCTGCGATCCGTGCCCCAGGGTCAGTTCCTCCGGATGAAGAGGAACTGCACCAGGGAGGAAGATTTCGATTCACAGTGTCAGATCCTAAAAACAAGATTCTTGAATAAAGGATACAGAGTTGGAGAGTTGGACGAGGCCATAAATGCTGTTTCTAATATAGAAAGGTCATCTCTGCTTGTTGACAAGCCCAAGAAAGTTAGAGATGATAGATTTAAATGGTCCTTCTTCACTGACTTTTCCATTCAACACAATGACATCAAGAAAATCCTCAATAGACACTGGAAGGTGGTCCGCAGTGACAACATTTTGGGACCTTCCCTACCTGAGAAGGCAGGAATAATCTTTAGGGGAGCTAGATCAATACAGAGCGAAATTGCGCCCAATGTCATAGATCCCCCCAAAAAAGTTGTATTTTTCCCAGAAACTAAAGGCTATTACCCCTGCAGGAAGTGTAATACATGCATCGTTAATGTTTTGGGCCGACGGAGGACAGACACCTTCACTTCCACTGTGACCAATCGTAGCTATCAGATGAAACAGTTTACCACATGTTTCACTAGCTACATAGTGTACCTCATCACATGTCCCTGTAAATTACAATATGTGGGCCGAACGATTCGAAACTTTGCCATCAGAGTCAACGAACATCTGGGCAAGATTAGGAAGGGCTGCCCTAAACATACTGGGGTAGATTCATGTAGATCAGCGGATCTTTTGATCCGCGTGATCTATCTTTTTTACGATCCGCCTGCGCCAGTTTTTGAGGCAAGTGCTGTATTCAGAAAGCACTTGCCTCGTAATTAGCCCTGGCGGATCGTAAATCCCCCGGCGGAATGCAAATTCCGCGGCTAGGGGGAGTTTACTATTTAAATCACGCGCGTCCCCGCGCCGATCATACTGCGCATGCGCCGCCGGCAAAATTTCCCAGCGTGCATTGCTTTAAATGACGTCGCAAGGACGTCATTGTTTTCGACGTTAACGCAATTAACGTATGGCCGTATTCCCGGACGACTTACGAAACCACGTAAAAAATTCAAAACTCGACGCGGGAACGACGGCCATACTTAACATAGGATCCGCCGCACTTACCCCGCATAAAGCAGGGGTAACGATCCGCCGGAAAAAGCCGAACGCAAACGACGTAAAAAAAGGCGACGGCCGGGCGTTCTGTTCTGAATCGGCGGTTCTCCTCATTTGCATATTCGTCGCGTAGAAAAAAAGAAGCGCCACCTAGCGGACGGCGGGAGAATGCAGCCTAAGATCCGACAGTGTAACTCACTTACACCAGTCGGCTCTAAGGGAGATCTATGCAGAACCTGATTCGAGGAATCAGCCGCATAGATCCGAGCGTCGTATCTCACAGATCCGACGGTGTATCAGTAGATACACCGTCGGATCTCTATGTGAATCTACCCCACTGTCTCTAGGCATTATTTGGAACACCACGCAAAAGATCCAAGGGGCTTGTCTTTCCAAGTTATTGACAAATACGTGCCCCATTGGAGGGGTGACTCCAGCACGAGGGGTGTTTCTCGTTTAGAAACCTTTTGGATACATGAACTCAAGAGCTACACGCCCCATGGCATGAACGTCGATTGGGACGTTAACTGCTTCATTAATCGGGCGTGAGCTGTTGTGGACCTGTATATTCCAGTTCCCATGTTTTCTTTATTTTCATTTTTCTTTTCCCTTTTATTTTTTCAGTGTCTTCCTGATGGGATGCGCGTCCTTCTATTGGGCGGCTGAGACGCTCAATCTCACCTAAATGTACACTGAGCAAATAGTGCTTTCATTGGGGTTTTCCGGTCTGATCTGACATTTGGCTGACCCACGTAATATTTTTGTCCATTATATTATTTTACACCTTTCGCCACGGCTAGACCGTGCTCCCTGCTCTCACTTGGGTGTCCCCTGGGCCAGACTCAGGTTTCTCGTCCCAGGAGACGCTCTTTGTTGTTGGTTACGTGACATCATTGCTCAACACCCCCGTACGTCTATGTCCATTGGTGGCCTTTCCTGGCTTCTGATTGGCGGTGGGTGCACTTCCGTCCGCGTCACCAGAAGGGCGGATGTGTGATGGATGTAAGGGCACTGCTGTGCTTGTCCTATCTGAGTGGGCGGCCGTGGCGATGACGCCGCCACGGCCGCGCCTTCTCTGCTATACACACCGCCGCCTGTCCAAGTTGATTGGCTCCTGAGGTCCGGCGTTTACCGACGCCCTTCTCTGATTGGCCGTCGGACCTTGTAGTTCCACAGTGCCGGGACGTTGGTCGATGGCACGAGTGATTGGATGTTTACCTCCTCGCGTCACTGGTTCCGCCCCCAGTCTTGCCTGTCTGCAGTTTTTATACGGGTTGTCCCCTGCATTATGATTTATGTAGGCATCCGGTTTTACTGACACCATGCACCTGCTATTATGGTTTCTGGGTTCGATTCTTTCTAGGGGTTAACTTTAGCAGCCTCCCTAACGCTAAGGGGGTTTACATATGGCCCTGGTGTTAGATTTTAGTCCCTTACAGACAATAATGATCTGGCGTGAATGTCTTTGCTTTTTCCTACAGACACATATAAGATCATATTAATGGTGTATGTTTCATAAACAAACTGTTATTATTTATATGACGTTCTCTCCACCTTACAGGGTGTTTATGTTTGCGAAATTTCGCCAATGCATTTTTTTTTATAAAATATCACGAATATTTGATATTTACGAATATTCGCTATATTTTATAAAAAAAAAAAAATAGCGAAATTTCGCATATGCGAAAGCGAAAATGATTGCGAAATTTTGCTATTTTTTTGGATAAAATATCACGAATATTCGATATTTACGAATATTCGCTATATTTTATAAAAAAAAAAAAAAATAGCGAAATTTCGCATATGCGAAAGCGAAAATGATTGCGAAATTTCGCTATTTTTTTTGGATAAAATATCACGAATATTCGATATTTACGAATATTCGCTATATTTTATATAAAAAAAAAAAAAAATGCGAAATTTCGCTAGTGCGAAATTGATTGCGAAAATTATTGCGAAATTTGAAAAATACGAATATTTGAAATAGCGAATATTCGCCGCGATATTCGAGTTATTCACGAATACTCGAATATGCAATATTCGTAGCGAATATTCGCAATGCGAATATTCGTGAGCAACACTATATTTAATGTGTATGTCAAAATGTTTGTTTCATCACATCCTGTCATCACTGTTCATTTCCTGTCCCCTCCCTCTTTGGGGAGGAGCTTGGGATATTTTTTGTATTTAAATTTAGCAGTGTGGGGTACAGACACATGCCCCTGTTGATGGCTTTGAGCCGAAACGCGTCGGATTATACGCTTGTACCCCATACTGCTTTTTACTTATATCACATGATTTTATTTATTTTATATCAAATAAATCCTTCACAGGTTTATTTTTGATCTGCACCATTGGGAGCCTTTCTTTTTTGTTTCCATACATCCATACCTGCTGAGCTGACTCTTGAGCCTGGCCATTCACCAGTGGTCTCATTTACTTGGGGTCCTGTTTTGGAGGAGCGATATCCAACCAGACTGGATTCATCATCCCAACCTGAGTGACTACCTCTACAGATTCACCCAAACAGAGCCCAGGGTCCGCTGAGACCACCACGCCTTGTCTGACTTGCTGTTAATACTAACGAGTAAGTCCATCACAGCTGGTAAGAGTACCTATTTCCTTTATTTGATACTCTGAAGACTACAGACAAGCTACATATATTGTTTTCATTTATTTCCTTGTCAAATATATCTTTATTGGAATATGAAATAGGCAGTATACAAAAAAATATAAGGAATATTAAACAAGAGAAAAACATTGAGAGTACAAATATGCAATTGTAGAAATAAAGAAACTTAGCAGTGTTGAGAGGAGTTCCAACATGAAATAACATTCCTCTTGTGGAAAATCGCTAGGGCGCACTTTACGGTTTTGCCATATAAGATTGGTACAGTGTAATAATGAATGGATCAACTGAGATGTTTCCTTGTATGTTCAATTCGTACCTTAATGTCTAGTAGATTATACGATAAAGTTAACTGAGGCATCTATATAAAAAAGCTGCCCATGTGTAACTAACAGTTATTATCAACTTACAAGAAAAAGAAAAACTCCTTAATAGAGTAAAAGTTGTAACATCAAGAATATAAAAAAAAAAGAAAAGAGAAATAAAGCATGAAGGGAGGGGATTGGGGGAGGGGTGTCTGCAGGACCGGAACGGGAAATCCCAAAAACCGCCAAGATGGTTCAATTGCCGTTTCGATGGGTGGGCTACCATGGCAACAATATATCTTTATTAAAAGCTTTCAGTGTTGTGTATGTAATCCAGGGCGTCCAAATTTGTTCAAACTTGGTGATCATGTCATTTTCTATTGCCGTCATTTTGGCATATAACATCGCGTTACTCATTCTGTTGATTGTTTCACTCACTGGAATGCTCGAGGTTTTCCATGCCTTCGCTATGGTCTGCTTTTCTGCCGTAAGAAGCTGCTTAATCAGGTTAAATTGTATATGCGACAAGATACTGGGTTTTAGGTTGATCAATGCCAGTTTGGGGTCTATTGGTATTTTTTTATTAGTTAAAGTATGTGCTATTTGAAAAATTTCGGACCAAAATGATTGGGCTTTTGGACATGTCCACCAAGTGTGAAAGTATGTTCCGCTCTCTGTACAGCCTCTGAAACACAGGTCTGAATGACTTTGTGAAAATTTAGCTATTTTTGCTGGCACCAAGTACCATCTTGAAAGCACTTTATAGTTTGTCTCAGAGGCTGATACATTAATTGAAGCAGTTTTGGTATTGAACCAAATTTGATTCAATTCTGCGGGGCTCAATTCTGCACCAAGGTCCTCCTCCCATTTACTAACATATGGTAGTTTCCAAGAGTCAGATTGTGTTTGCAGCTGGGCGTATAGGGTGGAAATCACACTTCTGGCATGTGGATTGTCCTTACATATGTTTTCAAAACCGGAGTATATGATGGGTGAAATTGGTGTATTTACTGGTGGGAGAAAGAAATTTTTTATTTGCAGGTATCTAAAAAGTTCACTATGTGGTATACCATGTGAATCACAGATTGATGGGAAGGGTACAATTGAGTTGGAGTTAAAAAACTGGAACTTTTGAGTACAGTCTCTCTTTACCCATTCTTTGAATGTGTTAGGGAAGACCCAGGCGGGGTAGAAATCTGGGTTTTTAATAAAAGACAACAGAGGGCAATGTGGAGATTGTAGGTTTTTCTTTACCTTGATCTTGTCCCAGTGGGTAAGTGAGTGTTTGGTGATAGGGTTGCTAATATTTTTACGAGAATTGGGGGGGATCCACAGTAAGTTGGATATTGAGATGGGATCACAATCTAAAGCTTCAATTGAAACCCAAAGGGGAATTTCACATTTAGCGTGATATTTTGTCAGAGTCGCCAATTGGGCCGCTTGGTAATATTTTGTGAAGTTGGGGTACCCAATCCCGCCGTTGGTTTTGGGGAGTTCCAAGACTTGTGGTTTGATTCTGGGTCGGGAGGGACCCCAAATAAAAGAAGAGATCCGTTTTTGGATTATTCTCATGTAGTATGCCGGGATTGGTATAGGGAGTACTCTAAAAAGGTATAGGAGCTTCAGCAGTATTGTCATTTTTACTGCGTTTAATTTCCCAAACCACGACAGGGGAAGTTGCGTCCAAGATTTCAGTAGACTTGATATATGCTTTAACAGTATGGGGTAATTATACGAGAATAGGTCTGCTATTTCTGCTGTTAGGTGGATTCCTAAATAGGGGATGCTTTTCCCGGGCCAGTTAAAGGGGAGTCCAGATTTGGTAGCTGTTAATTCTGTGTCCGATAATGAAATGTTTAGGGCAAGACATTTTTTAGGATTAATTGCTAAACCTGATATAGTTGCGAAATGATTCAGAATTGGGATGAGGTTAGGTCCGGACACTTGGGGGAAGGATAAGAAAAGTAAAATGTCATCCGCGTAGAGGCATAATTTATGTTTAAACCCACCCAATTCTATGCCTAATATCTTAGGGTCCAATCTAATTCTTTGGGCTAGGGGTTCTATCAGGAGGGCGAACAGCAAAGGAGATAGGGGACAGCCTTGTCTTGTTCCTCTCTGGACTGCAAACGTATCAGATTTGTAACCTGCGTATTTGACGTAAGCTTTTGGATTGTTGTACAGTGCCATAACCCAATTTCTAAAATTTGGACCGAAGCCCCAATTCTGTAAGGTATATTCCATGTAGGACCACGAGACGGAATCAAAGGCCTGTTTGATGTCCAGAGATATGAAGCAGGCTGGGATTTTCCTCGCCTTGGCTGAATGAGCAAGCAAGCATGCCCTCCGGATATTATCCCCTGCCTGTCTAGTGGGCATGAAACCCACCTGGTCCCGGTGAATCAATGATCCTATAATCTTGTTTAGGCGGCTGGCAAGAATTTTACCTAAGAGTTTAATATCTGTGTTCAACATGGATATAGGGCGGTAATTTTCGCTAAGGGTGGAGTCAGAGTGTGGTTTTGGGATCATGCAGATCGTGGCTGTTAGTGATTCCTGCCTGAAGGAGTTTGATTTTAAGAGGTCGTTGTATGCATCTGCTAAAGTGGGGGAGATTATGCTAGTGAAGGTTTTGTAGTATCTGGCTGAAAACCCGTCGGGACCTGGTCTTTTATTTAACTTAAGTTCTTTTATAGCTCCCATGACGTCATCGTGTGTTATTGGTTTCTTTAATTCTGTTATTGGGCTCCTGTCACTTGCGGTTGTTGTAATTGTGAAAAAAAGGAGTCAGTTTCCGATTTATTAAAGGTATTTGATTCCGAAAGTAATTTTTTGAGGTGGGCGCTAAATTTCTGCACTATTTTGATGGGGTTGCTGGTGAGGTTTTGTTTCGCAATTTTCAGTTTTACTGGGTTATGGGACTTGTTTATCAAGTTTAGAGCTCTTGCCAAGAGTGATCCTGGTTTGTTGGAGTTCTTATAGTAGGAGTGTTTGGACCTGGTTATAGTTTTTATAGCAGAGTTCGTAAGGAAAAGGTCATATTCCAGGCGGGTCTCGTCTAAGCGTGCTTTGGTGCTGGGGGAGTGATTCTGCTGAAAGGCTAGGAAAGCTAAGTTGTAATCTGTTTCCAATTTTCTCCCTAACTGCAAGCGTTCTCTTCTATGAATTCCCAGTTGTCTTTGAAGAAAACCTCTAAGCACAGGCTTGTGGGCTTCCCAGAGTGTGAGGGGAGATGTTTCTGGGTCAGTGTTGAATTCTAAATATTCTTTTAAATTTTGCTCAATTGCGGAACAGTGGGCGGGATGTTTAAGAAGAACTTCTGGGAGATACCAGGTAGGGTCATGATTCTTAGGAATTGTGGATGAGAAAGTTGTGAAGACTGCATTGTGATCGGACCAGGGAATGGGAATGATGCTAGAATCAAGTACTTCTGGCAACATTCCAATGGTAGTAAAAATATGGTCAATACGGCTAGAAGATCTATGAGGGTTCGAGTAGTATGTATATATACGTTTAGTTGGGTTGGATTCTCTCCAAGTGTCCACCAATTTATGTTTAGATAATAGGTTGGGGAGAGACCCCTTAGTATTCTGTTTTGGGGGGGCGTAAGGGGTTCTATCCAAGAAAGGGAGGATAACCTGGTTAGAATCACCGCACATGAAGAGAGCTCCCATCTTGTGCGTGTTGACGATTTGGAGGAGATGTGACATGAACGGTAATGGGTTCTGATTAGGCGCATAGTATGACACTACCGTCGCTACCGTGTCCATTATGTGCCCTGTTAGGATTAGGTAGCGTCCCTCTGGGTCTTTTATTTCTGACTTCAAGGTAAAGGGTGTTGGTCTGTGGAATGCAATAAGGGTGCCTCTCTTTTTGGTAGAGGCAGATGCTGTGTATACTTGTGGGTAGGATGCATTATAGTATTTAGGAGTGGATTGAGGGGCAAAGTGGGTTTCTTGCAAAAAAACTATATGTGCTTTCTTAGCCTGAAAGTGTCTAAATGCCTTGGAACGTTTCTGAGGAACATTGAGGCCCTGTACGTTGAGCGATAACAAGTTTAACGGAGCCATGGCAGCCAAACCATCATGAAAATCTTACCTTGGCCGTTCGTGGTGCGATGTCCCGGTCCAGCCCATGCAGACAGGAAGGGAGAAGGAAGGGGGGGTGTCAAAAATATTATCCTTGAAAAAAAGATAGAAAACATTATAAGACATAAAATTCTTAAACAACTTTATATTAACTGAGTGTCCAAGTCTGGCCCGTGAAGGGGAGAACAAGTTCCCTTCAGGGGAAATAATGCCCACGTCTAGGTCCGGCATAATATTGCCGGGTCCAGAGGAGGGTCTAAGGTGGCGCATGTTGTTTCCGTGCATCGGAGACCCGCATACTGAAAAAAGAGAAACAAAAAGGCAAAAGACAAAACTTTCAGGCTCCCCTCAGGGTGCCTGAGGTTGCGTTGCTGAAGAGTGTCAGCTTGATGAGGGTAGGGTGTTTGATTAGCAGTGCCCTAGGGAGAGCATTTCTAAATAAATGGAGCATAGCTTAGATGGGGGCCTGAGGTGTGCAGGCGGGGTTGCTTTACTTCCAATCTAAGGGCAGGAATAAGTGGTACTAGGGAGAGCATCTATGTGAAAGTGCTGCAAGGGGATGTGTCAAGACAGTGGGTTTCTGCCCTATTCCATATAAAGTGGGTAGATGCTTAGTAATTGGAGTTGGGAGTTCTAGATCGTGAGAAAAAAAAAAAGAGGGGGGGGGGGCTGCTATGAGTTGGATAGAAAAGTGAGGTCGAATTTGGTGGGGTGTTGCGGCCTCCTGTGCAGAGGTAGAGTCAGATTGGGGTGCCAGATTAATCGGATTATTGGGTAAAGGGAGAAGTGCATTGTTAGAATGCTCTTGTATGGAAAGTTCAGTCCATAGTATCTGTTTCTTGTTCCTGGGGCTGGTCCATGAATCTGCCACGTTTACTTGATTGTTGCACGCCGTTATTTTGTTTGTGGTATGGTGAATCATTGCGTGGAGAGGAGGATGCTGTTCTCCTGCGTGTTGTACTTGTTGAGGTTGGCCTGTCGATTAACTTGAAGTCTAGAAGAGCTTGGTGAAGCTGGTCTGGTGTTCTGCATATAATTTTTGTCCCCTGATAGGTGAATCGCAGTGAGAAGGGGAAACCCCACTGGTATTTTATATTGCGGTTTTGTAGCTCCATTAGGAGAGGCTTCATAGCCCTCCTTTTAGTTATAGTCAGTTGCGATATATCTGCAAAGATCTGGTATTTGTGGCCCTGAAATGATAGACATTCTTTTCCTCTGGCGGCTTCCAGTATTTGTTCTTTTGTCCTGTAGAAGTGAAATTTTGCTATTATGTCCCTAGGGGGACCGTCAGCTTTCTTAGAGGTGAGTGCCCTATGTACTCTGTCCATTTCTAGCCTTTCCACCGGTATCCCAGGGAGAAGCTCTTGGCACAATGCCAGAGTAGTGGCTTGCAGGTCTGTGACTGACTCAGGGATACCTCTAAACCTTAGGTTAGACCTCCTGGCCCTGTTCTCGAAGTCCTCCAATCTGTTTTGCAGTATTAAATTTTCTTCTTTGAGAGTGTCAATTTCTGACAGCCATTCTTGGGTGTATATTTCTATTTCTTCTACTCTAGTTTCCAGGGCTTCCGTGCGGCTACCCAGCTCCCTGATTTCCTTGGTAAGGTTGTCTGAGGTGACTTGCAGGGCTTTATGGAGCATTCTTTCAAATTGTTTTAAAATACCTGAGGGGATTGTGACGTCCTGTGATGTAGATAGTTTTCCCACATTTCTGTCTTCCTCCTCACTGTCTGAGTCCAAGTCTCTGAGGGATGCCATAAGTGCAGCAGTTTTAGCAGCTTTGGCTGTGCTTTGGTGTGCCTTCACTGAGGTGTGGCTCTCTGAGGGGACAGGTGCTTTCTTTGCAGCGTTCCTAGCCAGCTGAGCGCCGCTGACAGGATTCGTTTTGTCCCTGTTTCTTGCTCTTCCCAGCACCATCTTTCGAATAAAAAGTGTCCCTCACCTCTGTGGAAGTTGTACCGAATCCCTGTTCGTTTTCGCCTTGGTTTTCGGTACTATATCGGCGGGAATTCTCCTTCACGGAGCGGAGCTCTAGCCCGGCATGTCCGTCCCGCTAGGCTTCGCGCATGCGCCGTTTTCATTTATTTCAACTGGCACCATATATGCAGTGTTTCGATTCATTGGGAACCACATCCATGAACTATTTACACTGTTCATTACACCAGTTCAGTGTTTTCACTCACCTGTTTGAAATCACATTGATGGACTCCATGCACCATTACTCATATGCTATGTGATGTTTTGATTTCCTTATTATCTAACATCGTTTGTTGTCCTGTTGGACTATACCTTTGCATGTCTTATGCTCATTACAGCACCTTTATATATCCTAGCGCTGCACTTTCTATTTTCCAATTGCTACTGACTTTGTTTGTTTGTGTGCTGGCCGCTATATTGTTTTAAAAAAAATATATTTTTGTTTGTTAGCTAGCGCAGTTGTTTCCCACACACTTCAACCAAATCATCAGACCCACCACTGAGGACCTGCGGGTGAAGGCAATGCGGGATTTCTTCAGAATTGCAGGATTCCCACGCACCGTGGGGGCCATTGATTGCACACATGTGGCACTACGGCCCCCCCATGAGACAGAGCACCTATACCGCAATCGGAAGCATTGGCATTCCATCAACGTACAGGTGATAGCCGATGCCCAATGCCTCATATGGCACGTCCGTGCCAAACACCCGGGTCCAGCCACGACAGTTACATATACCGTCAGAGCTGGCTGGTTGGTGAGTGACATGGGTGTCAGGCATGACTGCCCCCCCCCCATGATGCAGACCTCACGAGGGGCACACGCACGACTAACATCCTCCTGTCTTTACCCTTCCAGGTGACTCTGCATATGCACTGGGACCCCATCTCATGACTCCATCCCGGAATCCCCAAACCTCAGGAGGGCAAAGATACAATGAAGCACACGCATGTACCCGTGCAGTGGTGGAGCAAACCTTTGGCCTCCTGAAGTCCCGTTTCCGATGCCTGGATAAGTCTGGGGGTACCCTGTTGTATTACCCAAACTTTGTGTGCCAGATCATCGGTGCATGTTGCATGCTGCACAACTTCACCGTGAGAAAGGGCCTGGAGATTGACATACGTGATGACCTGACCCCCCAACCAGACAATCCCCCCCTGACCGAGGCTACCCAGTCTTTTGAGCGTAGAGCAGTCAGGAGATGCCTCGCATTAGGCATCTTTGCACTTTAAACACACACATTCATCATGACACAAGGAAAATGCATGCATGCACACCACTGTGGTCCCTAGCACACACACCCAACATCCTCATCTAATTGGATTAGCACAAGCCCACCATGCAGGACTTGGGAGAAGCAACGCCACGCCAAGGCTCCAATTACAGTATGTCACTGTACATTCATACACCATTCACTTCTCCCTGGTCCTGGGGCCCCTTCTTCACCACAACCGAGGGTGACACCCTTTTCCAGCAGGAATGTCACCCCCACAATCAAACTGGGAGTGGGAGGGGCTACCCCTGATGGAGGCCTGACTGCTGCCAGCCCTAGGGGGAGACTCCTCCACATGGAGAAGTCACTCAATCCCCCACATCACCTCCTCCTCCTCAACCTCCTCATGAGGTGAGCTGGGGCCACTCCCCTGCACAAAGGACTCCGGGCTTGGCTGGGGGTCTGCCTCAGACTCATGTCCGGGGGAGGCTGCGGACTGGCCAGATGGCCCAGCACCCTCCTGCACATCTGTGGATGATACAAAACATTCACAGGTTGGAGGATCCACACACTTGTCACATATTCCCTTCCCCCACACATGCTACACACCAGATAGGAAAAAAAAACACTTACCTGTCCTCAAGACCTCCTCAATGGAGTCAAAGCCAGGCAGCCCCTCCACTTGCTGCCTGTGGAAGCACTGGGCAACCACACACTCCTCAGCAGTGAGCCTGATAGGGCATGCAGGTCCCCCTCCAGTGCCCCTGACATGAGCTGAAATCTTTGCCAGTTTCCCACGGACCACGCGCCTGAGATCATTGATCTTTTTTGGATCTCATTGCGGGTCCTGGTCTCACCCCCCAACGCAATGACATCATCTGCAATATCCTGCAGGATCTGCCTCCTCCTGGCCGTAGTGGTGTTGCCACTCTCAGGCCCATGAAGAAACTGCCCAAATTGGGTGATGGCCCTCAAAATAATGGTCTTCTCCCGCCGGGAGTAGTTTGACTTCCTCTTCCTTTTTGACACCTCTCACAAACACACTGTAACGGAATGAACCGTGACAACCAGAGTCTTTGGAAGGATGAGAGATACTCCTGTGCCAGGGACACTAATAACTCCTGGGTCTAAGTCCACCCTGTGCCCTTTTGGGTGTAGGGTGGCTAATAGGATCATAATTCATATATTACGTGAGATGGGACATTAATAATAATTCATGTTTGCAGGATACTGAGATATTAAGGTGTTCCTACTAGACATCTGCTTTTAAAATGCTAAGTGACCCGGCTTGTGAAAGACATTTCATTCTGTGTTAATTACATTGGCTCCTGAAAGACCTTTTGATTGTGTGATTCATTGTGTTTAAAGCAATGTGTTAAAGTCTCTATTCACATGTATTGAATTAGCATGTCAATTATGTTTAGGAATGTATTGACGCCCAGGTGTAAGAACCTTCCCTTTAGAGACAGCCGTCTGTCTAAAGATATGGTTTGAAGGGAAATCATTGTGTGACAGTATTTTGTTTTGATGTCATTATCTACAGGAATGTCATTCTCTCTGAAGCAGTAGTTAAGTCATGCTAAATATATCGGTGCCGAATTGTCTGCACAGTTACTACCCATAGTGTGTGATGAGGGGGGTGGAGATTGCATTGTCCTGTGATGATTAACTGTAACATCTTGTACTGTATAAAAAGCTGAGAAGAAACCATTAAAGTGTTCAGTCATTTGGAAACAAGTACAGAGCAGACTCTCGTCTTGATTCTGGGAAATGGAATGGATCATGTATGCAAGATTATCGCAGTGTGTCAGATAAGCTTGTCGTGGGTGGATGGAAGGTCGTAAATGGTGGTGACCGTTACATTGGTGGCAGCGGTGGGATGATTCCATCTTCAGAAGGACGGCTACAAGGGCACATGACAATGGAGACGCTGTATGAAGGGATGAAGCTCTCTTCCCTCAAGGACTTACTGGAGAGCCGGGGCAGACCGGCCAGCAACCGTAAGAAAAGGGACATTATCGCAGAACTTGTCGAAATGAATAGAGCTAAAAGGCCCAGCGTAACAGACAGGACACCCGAGGAAGAATTTTTTTATCGGGCTGTTAAACATGGACTGGCACAATATGGTCCTTATCCTCCACCGGAGATCATAGACCGGGTTATAGCGGCTGTAGATGCCACCTTGCGACAGCGAAGAAGTGCTGCAGCACCTGAAGTCACAACAGCACGAACTGAAGAGAGAGGAGAGGTGCAGATACCAGTCTCCATGGAAGAGGAATTCCAAAGGAGGTTACAAGAGATGCGGATACAGCACAGAGGACCCGTTTTAGAGGAGGTCCTGCTGGGATGGGCGGATGTGATTCGGTGCCAACTCTGGAAGGAAGCGCCAGCTCTGGAGCAGCAACACCAAGGAAAGGTCCTGCCCTCCATCTATGCAAGGTACTGGCCGCAGTATGACGTGCGAATGCCGTTGTTGGGGGAACAACCGAAGCAGGAGTGGATAGCGGAGATGCAGCTGGATGAGAGCTACAACGCCCTGCGGTGGTATGTAGCCCAAGAGTGCCCGTGGTCAGCGGATGACAGCCCCACAGAAGGCTATGACTATGATGGCCTGGGATTGTTGTATTGGAGGATGTCCAGTGATCCTGACTTTGGGGATGATCGGGAGTGGTGCTTGGAGAACATAATGGAGCACAGAGAGGAATAATTGAATATCTCGGGAGGCCACTGGTTACAGGAAGATTTGAAATTTCTGGCCATTCAGGAATGGGATTTGGAAATCGTCTACAGACAACTGCTGGACTCTGCTCAGCAGCAGGGTGGGGCTCCCGTTGCCTGGGACTATGAGGATTTAAAGTTCAGATGACAACTATGAAATCCTGGCTGATGAATCGGCAGTGGAAAATATGGAGATTGCCATCCCTAAAGCCGAAGTGGATGGTGTGGAGTTCCAGAGAGCCGGGCGGTTGGCCCCTCTCTCCAGCAACAAGCTGAGGTGGTAAAGCTTTTACCCCCAGCTGAATCACTGGCAACAGAGCAGAGTGCCCCAGGCCTCTGCTTCTCACTAACAGAAGAGGGGGACCCTGTGGTAGTGGATGGGACTGTGGTCTCCACTCACAGCAACCCAGCAGAAGAGCTGGCAACAGAACAGAGGGTCACGGACCTCTGCTCTCCACTAACGGAAGAGGGGACCCTGTGGTAGTGGATGGGACTGTGGTCTCCACTCACAGCAACCCAGCGGAAGATCTGGCAACAGAGCAGAGTGCCCCAGGCCTCTGCTCTCCACTAACAGAAGAGGGGGACCCTGTGGTAGTGGATGGGACTGTGGTCTCCACTCACAGCAACCCAGCGGAAGAGCTGGCAACAGAACAGAGGGTCACGGACCTCTGCTCTCCACTAACGGAAGAGGGGGACCCTGTGGTAGTGGATGGGACTGTGGTCTCCACTCACAGCAACCCAGCAGAAGAGCTGGCAACAGAACAGAGGGTCACGGACCTCTGCTCTCCACTAACAGAAGAGGGGTGTAACGGAACTATGTATTTTGCCTGTACATCTATAATATTCATGCACCTGTCTATCCCCAAAGGTTAATTGATCTATTGTGTGTGTGAAAGACCTGTGTTTATCCTTTAGTGATTGAGTATTGTTCTGGGGGTTGATTGAAGTCTATTGAGAAAGAAATGTGTCTTCTTGACCTGGTGACAGGGTGTCTGCCTTGGGGCCCCCCTGTGGAGGGAGGGGGCGGAGAGTTCCTTTGTTCCTTGAGTACTCACAAGCTTGTAACTAGATTTAAACCAGGAGATGTCCATTAAAGCTGTTGATGTTTGACCCTTCAAAACGTAGTCATGTCTCGTTCTTGAAAAGGGTATGCTATGGGAATATTATTCTGTTCGTTTTACAACTGGACCTGACTCTCCCTTGGGCTCTCGTGGATGAGCTTATACTGGACTTACTTGCATAGTAACTTGCCAGGGAAAAGGACGTTCCCCAACGGCTGATGCCCTCTCACTACTTGGGTAGCCGTTACATTGGTGGCAGCGGTGGGATGGTCCTTTTATCCAAGGAGCAAGTTCTGAATGGAGTCCCAGTACGCCAGGCTGAAAAGAACCACACTAAAAGATTTATTGGAGAGTCGTGGTAGGAGTGCCAGTAACAGGCCACGGAGGGAGCTGATAGCGGATTTACTGGAGCTGGACCAAATGGATGGATCCATGGAAGGAGCGGAGCCTCTAGCACCTGTCAATGAGGAAGATGTATATACGGATATTGTACAGCGGAGATTATCCTTGTATCCAGAAACGTCCACGGAACTAATAAACCAGCTGTTCCGGGAAGCAAGAGAGGAGATCCAAATCAAGAGGGGACAAGAACTGGAGCTGGTGAGAGCTAGACAGCCCATTACACACGCAGTTCCTACTTCCCCACCCGCTGCGACAGGAAAGAAAATACCGTTCACTGCATTTAAAGCTTTTGTAGAAAGTGAGGAGGAAATAGATGGATATTTGGCGGATTTTGAGAGACAGTGCTCACTGCACCAGGTACCACCAGACCAATGGGTCACTATTTTGTCTGGGAAATTGTCAGGCAAAGCCAATGAAGCTTTTCGGGCTCTTGCTCCAGAAGATATTTTACAATATCAGCAAGTGAAAAAGGCACTGTTAACCCGATATGCCGTAACCCCAGAAACCTACCGCCATCGCTTCCGGGAATCCAAGAAGAAGGCTGGGGACTCCCACATGGAATGGGCAAACCAGTTACAAACGGTGGCATCCCATTGGGTCCAAGGGTGCAAGGCCAACACTGGGGAGAAAGTATTGCAGATATTCCTAATGGAACATTTCTTCCAAGACCTGGCCGCAGACATACAGGACTGGGTACGAGATCACCGTCCCGCTAACTTAAACGAGGCGGCGCGGCTAGCAGATGAGTACGCGGAAACAAGGAAAGTAAGCCAGGGTACTACACGACTGGCTCATAAGGTAGAACCGTGTACTCCAACCAGCACCTCACGCCCAGAGTTTCGGGCTCCAGTCCCACCAGGACCACCACGTCCTCAGGAATCCAACAACTATCCCCGGGATTCGTCTAGGGTGACGTGCCATCACTGCAGCAACACGGGACATATTGCTCGTTTTTGTCCTTTGAGAGCTACAAATAACAACTGGAGACGCCCGACATCCAACACAGAGGTCACTCCATCGCGGCCCTCTGCGGCCCACTGCCTAGAGACCGAGGTGGGCCCTGAGGAATGTCTGGGAATTTTGTATGAGGCAGACCCATTACAAGCGGCCTCTCCAGATAACCGTCAGCATCACCGTCAGGAGGTACGGGTGAATGGACAAGTAGCACAAGGCCTAAGAGATACCGAGGCTACTATCGCTCTGATTCAAAAACAACCAGGGCACAAAAAGTCAGACTGTTCATTAAATCTACCCAGGCAGTCCCAGTCATGGAGACAGCCAGAAAGGGGGAACCCCCACACATCCATGCCTGCGGCCCACGGCGTTGGGGAGGTAGAACATTGGGGTGTTCTGCATGAGGCAGATCCGATACAAGCAGCTAACCAGGACAACAGGCAGCAACACAGGCAGACTGTCTGGGTCAATGGAAAGGCAGCCAATGGATTACGTGATACTGGAGCCACTATGACCCTGCTACAGAAGAAACTCATCCCAGAGAACCAGCACACCGGAGACACCGTAGCCGTAAGAGTAGCAGGAGGCACCGTCTTCCGGCTACCCGTTGCCCGGGTTCACCTGGATTGGGGGGTGGGTTCGGGACATGTGAATGTGGGGGTGATGAAGGATTTGCCAGCAGATGTACTACTGGGGAATGATTTGGCCCCCCTTGTTTCTGCGTACGCCCCGATGTGCCCCGCTGAAGTCCACACCGTGACTACCTGTGCCCCAACCCGCGTTGCTGGAACCAACTCGCTTGCTGCTGAGACCCGGGTAAGACTACCTGCCCCGACATGTACTTTAGATCCGGCCCAATATCACAGTCTAAAATGGGAATGTGACAAGTTGGCCAGTGAGAAATCGGAGATGCAACGACACTACGTCATGTATTATGAGATGTCCCGTGGCTTGAACATTGAAATGCACAAACAGGCTGAAATTGTCAAAAGGTTAAATGGGATCTGCGCTCAGGTGGTGCCTTATCTCTCCCAAGAGCATCAGCAACAGGTTTTGGGAGCCATTGAGAGAGCAAAGCAAGTGACTGTTCCAGAACTCAATCACATTATTCACCTTCACCATCAGCTACCGAACTGGCAGATTTAATGGCAATGCCGATGGACTGTCCAGGCAAACTGAACTTTCACCCTAACAGCAGACCGGACATCCCCAAGTTGACCCGAAAAGGATCAATCCGGGTCTGCCGGAGTGTTCCACAAAAGGGGAGCAGTGTAACGGAACTATGTATTTTGCCTGTACATCTATAATATTCATGCACCTGTCTATCCCCAAAGGTTAATTGATCTATTGTGTGTGTGAAAGACCTGTGTTTATCCTTTAGTGATTGAGTATTGTTCTGGGGGTTGATTGAAGTCTATTGAGAAAGAAATGTGTCTTCTTGACCTGGTGACAGGGTGTCTGCCTTGGGGCCCCCCTGTGGAGGGAGGGGGCGGAGAGTTCCATTGTTCCTTGAGTACTCACAAGCTTGTAACTAGATTTAAACCAGGAGATGTCCATTAAAGCTGTTGATGTTTGACCCTTCAAAACGTAGTCATGTCTCGTTCTTGAAAAGGGTATGCTATGGGAATATTATTCTGTTTGTTTTACAACTGGACCTGACTCTCCCTTGGGCTCTCGTGGATGAGCTTATACTGGACTTACTTGCATAGTAACTTGCCAGGGAAAAGGACGTTCCCCAACGGCTGATGCCCTCTCACTACTTGGGTAGCCGTTACAAGGGGGTCCCTGTGGTAGTGGATGGGACTGTGGTCTCCACTCACAGCAACCCAGCGGAAGAGCTGGCAACAGAACAGAGGGCCAGAAAATGGTACAGGACTGGGACAGGAGGATGTCGGCTTTGCTTTGCAAGCACCGTTTTTTTTTTACCTGGATGGATGGATGGATGGGACTGCAGTCTCCACTGGTATACCCCAGGAAGGGGGACAGTTGGCCCAGACCCCCAACAGCACGATGGACTGAGCCCAGCCACCCTGCCTTCTCTCCAGCGGCTGAAAGGGAGAAGGGCCAGTCCAGGCCTCTCCCCAGCGGCAGGCGTGTTCTCTGAGAAAGGCAGAGGTTGGCGGGGTGAGTATTGCTCAGTTTGGAGCAATTTTTTGGGGTACGGTATGGATACCAGCATTGGAGGACTGGAACTACTGACTGACTTCGGAGTCAACCCGTTTGGGGTTCTCTCCTGTGTCCGTCTCCCACCGAAAGGGGAGAGATGTAACGGAATGAACCGTGACAACCAGAGTCTTTGGAAGGATGAGAGATACTCCTGTGCCAGGGACACTAATAACTCCTGGGTCTAAGTCCACCCTGTGCCCTTTTGGGTGTAGGGTGGCTAATAGGATCATAATTCATATATTACATGAGATGGGACATTAATAATAATGTTTGCAGGATACTGATATATTAAGGTGTTCCTACTAGACATCTGCTTTTAAAATGCTAAGTGACCCGGCTTGTGAAAGACATTTCATTCTGTTGAAAGGTGTTAATTACATTGGCTCCTGAAAGACCTTTTGATTGTGTGATTAATTGTGTTTAAAGCAATGTGTTAAAGTCTCTATTCACATGTATTGAATTAGCATGTCAATTATGTTTAGGAATGTATTGAGGCCCAGGTGTAAAACCTTTCTTTTAGAGACAGCCGTCTGTCTAAAGATATGGGGCCAGATTCTCAGAGGCGTTACGACGGAGTATCTCAGATACCCCGTCGTATCGCCTTTTTTTTTGGCTCGTATCTATGCGTGTGACGCTGAGCATCACTTTTGCATAGATACGCTTCTACATCCGACAAGCGTAATACAATTACACTTTCGGATCGTAGATGTAATGACAACTCCGGCCACTAGGTGGCCTTTACGTTGTTTTTTCATTTGCATATGCAAATGAAGTAGTACGCCGATTCTCGATCGCTTTTACGCCGCCCCGTCGTCGCCTACGTCGTTTTCGTCCGCGTAAGGTTACCCCAGCTTCTATGTGGAGTAACCTTACGAGGTCCCGTCGGATGCCGTCGTGTCCCGTCGGATGCCATGTTAAGTATGGCCTCGGGACCGCGTCGTGTTGTGCGTCGTTTACGTCGTTTGCGTACGTCGATTCTCAATGGGGCTGGCGTACGCTGCGATTACGTCGTTTACATTGAGAAAATGTGACGTCCTTTGGAGCATGCGCACTGGGCTTTTCCCCCGGCCGGCGCATGCGCAGTTCGTTCGACGCGGGGGCGCGCTTAATTTAAATACAAGCCGCCCCATTTGAATTGCGCGGGTTTACGCTGCGCGATTTACGCGACGTAAGCGAAACCTCGGGAGCAAGTGCTTAGAGAATCAAGCACTTGCTCCAGCAAGCAGCGGCGGCGTAGTGTAACTGGCTTACGCTATGCCGCCGGAATTCTATGAGAATCTGGCCCATGGTTTGAAGGGAAATCATTGTGTGACAGTATTTTGTTTTAATGTCATTATCTACAGGAATGTCATTCTCTCTGAGGCAGTAGTTAAGTCATGCTAAATATATCGGTGCCAAATTGTCTGCACAGTTACTACCCATAGTGTGTGATGAGGGGGGTGGAGATTGCATTGTCATTGTAACATCTTGTACTGTATAAAAAGCTGAGAAGAAACCATTAAAGTGTTCAGTCATTTGGAAACAAGTGCAGAGCAGACTCTCATCTTGATTCTGGGAAATGGAATGGATCGTGTATGCAAGATTGTCGCAGTGTGTCAGATAAGCTTGTCGTGGGTGGATGGAAGGTCGTAAACGGTGGTGGCCGTTACACACACGATCCAAAAAGCACACCGACACGACACAAACCTACAAACAGCAACAGACAACGGAACAAAAGCACCTTGTTTCAGGGAGGGAAACAAATGGATGTACTTTTGCAATGGAAGGGCGTTTGTCTGGGCCTATTTATGCCCTGGGCGTAGCTCACTAAGTACGCCGGGCCTAGTTCCAATCTCACTGATTATGCCGGGCCGAGTTGTGAGCATGCGCAGAGAGGGGCTGGCCATAGTCAGCATCATGCGCAAGTGCAGTCTGGCTGGCCCTTCATTTGCATGGGGTCACGGCTCATTTCAATGGAACACGCCCATGTTCTTCCCACTTTGAATTACGCCGCCTTACGCCTCGGAATTTAAGTCGCACCGGCGCAAATTTGGGCGCAAATACGACGTGGATACAGTACTTGCGTTTCTAAGTTGAGCCGGCGTAACGGAAAGGAGATGCGCTACATCGGTGTATATATACGCCGATGTACGTGGATCTGGCCCAATATGTGCAAATGACTTTTTAAATTTAAGTGGCTGCCAATTAGCCTCATGCCTCATTATGTTCTGTCTTATTTACAGTGTATGTATTAAAGTTTGGCATAAATATACACCCAGGAGTTTCTGCACCGTAGGTGCACGTGAATTACAGCCCTGAGCCATAATTGGCCAAAGCCACCCTGGCTTTGGCCAATTATGGCTCTCCGTTTTTTGCGCGCTGTGATTGTCCAAGCATGCGGGTCATAGTGCATGCTTGGCCAATCATCAGCGCGCAATCCCGCAGTGAATTATGGGCCGTGGCGCGTCACGCAAATTTGGCGCGAACGACCCGTTTTGTTTGAATTTCGACAAACAAGCGAACAGCCAATGTTCGAGTCAAACACGAAGCTCATCCCTACTGCTGGCTTTTAATAAACATACACTCAAGGGCGGATCCAGAGTCTAGTCTCGGGAGGGGCACTGCCAGAAAATAAGGTGTTGCTTACAGAACTCAATTAGGTGTCCGCTAAAAAATCAATGATTGCCCGCCATTACTAGTAAAAAATATTTAAATATAAATGCCATAAATCTATCCCATAGTTTCTAGACGATTGTCAGGGACTGCAGACATGGTACAAGAGATGGTCAGAGACTGCAAACATAGTACAAGAGAAGGTCAGAGAATGCAGACATGGTACAAGAGATGGTCAGAGAATGCAGACATGGTACAAGAGATGGTCAGAGACTGCAGATATAGTACAAGAGATGGTCAGAGAATGCAGACGTGGTACAAGGGATGGTCAGAGCCTGCAGGCATGGTACAAGGGATGGTCAGAGACTGCAGGCATGGTACAAGGAATGGTCAGAGACTGCAGGCATGGTACAAGGGATGGTCAGAGACTGCAGGCATGGTACAAGGGATGGTCAGAGACTGTAGACGTGGTACAGGAGATGGTCAGAGACTGCAGACGTGGTACAACGGATGGTCAGAGACTGTAGACGTGGTACAGGAGATGGTCAGAAACTGCAGACGTGGTACAAGGGATGGTCAGAGACTGCAGGCATGGTACAAGGGATGGTCAGAGACTGCAGGCATGGTACAAGGGATGGTCAGAGACTGCAGGCATGGTACAAGGGATGTTTAGAGACTGAAGACATGGTATAAGAGATAAATGCAGCCTCATCAGTGCCCATCATTGCAGCCTCACTGTGCATATGAACGCAGCCCCACCTTTGTATAAAAATTCAGTCCCACTTTTGTATATTAATGCAGTCCCACTTTTGTTTATTAATGCACTACCACTTTTCTATATTAATGCAGTCCCACTTTTGTATATCAATGCAGCCCCACCTTTGTATATGAATGCAGTCCCACCTTTGTATATAAATCCAGTCCCACTTTTGTCTATGAATCCAGTCCCACTTTTGTCTATGAATCCATTCCCACTTTTGTATATAAATGCATCCCCAACTTTTGTCTATTAATGCAGCCCCACTTTTGTCTATTAATGCAGCCACACTGTGCATGGCACTCACCATGGCATTACCTCGATCACACACAGCAGGTATCTCCTCTCCCGACATGTGTCATGGAACAAACAGGAGCTGTAGGTCTGTGTGCGGCAGGGCAGTGTGCTCTAGCAAGGTCCCCCCTAGACGGGCTTGTGTGATAGACAAAACACTGATTCAATCAGTGTTCCATCTCCATCTACTATCACACGAGCAGGTCTAGCACAGGCAGCACAGCCGAACACAGATCCAGCTCTCACACACAGCCAGAGATGCCCAATGTCATACACGCAGGAGACAGGGGAGCGCTGCAGTCAGCTACAGCTCAAAGCAGCCTCAGGACAGGCAGCCTACCGGCCCTGGTGATGAGAGAGAGAGAGTGAGAGACTCAGCAGCTGCAGGCAGGCCCGGACTGGGACAAAAAATTGGCCTGGGCATTTTCGACTGAGCAGCCCGGGGGGGGGGGGGGGAGAAAGATAGATAAAGATAAAAAGAAAGAAGGAAGGAAGGAAGATAGATTGATAGATAGATAGAAAGCAATAAGGGAAGATAGATAGATAGATAGATAGATAGATAGATAGATAGATAGATAGATAGATAGATAGATAGATAGATAAACAAGAAAGATAGATAGATAAACAAGAAAGATAGATAAACAAGAAAGATAGATAAAGATAGAAAGCAAGACGGGAAGGAAGGAAGGAAGATAGATAAAGAAAGAAATATAGATAAAGAAAGAATGGAAGATAGAAAGATAGATAGATAGGTAGATAGATAGATAGATAGATAGATAGATAAACAAGAAAGATATATAGATAAACAAGAAAGATAGATAAAGATAGAAAGCAAGAAGAGAAGGAAGGAAGATAGATAAAGAAAGAAATATAGATAAAGAAAGAAGGGAAGATAGATAGATAGATAGATAGATAGATAGATAGATAAAGAAGGGAAGGAAAGAAGATAGATAAAGAAAGAAAGATAGATAAAGATAGACAGAAAGAAGAGAAGTAAGGAAGATAGATAGATAGATATAGATAGACAGTGGCGGTGCGTCTATAGAGGGCGCCGGAGCGCCGCCCCCTGCGACAATGGGCACAGTGGTGACAATGGGCACAGTGGCGACGATGGGCACAGTGGCGACGATGGGCACAGTGGCAACGATGGGCACAGGGGCGACGATGGGCAGAGTGGCGACGATGGGCAGAGTGGCGACGATGGGCACAATGGCGACGATGGGCACAGTGACGACAATGGGCACAGTGGCAACAATTAAAGGGCACAGGGGCATCAATTGGCACAGTAGCGACAATTGAAGGGCATAGTGGCTGCGTTTGATGGCATGGCACAGTGGTGACACTTGATGGCACAGTGGCTGTGTTTGATGCCATGGCACAGTGGCTGTGTTTGATTCCATGGCACAGTGGTGACAATTGATGGCACAGTGGCTGTGTTTGATGGCATGGCACAGAGGTGACAATTGATGGCACAGTGGTTGTGTTTGATGGCATGGCACAGTGGCTGTGTTTGATGGCATGGCACAGTGGTGACAATTGATGGCACAGTGGCTGTGTTTGATGGCATGGCACAGAGGTGACAATTGATGGCACAGTGGCTGTGTTTGATGGCATGGCACAGTGGTGACAATTGATGGCACAGTGGCTGTGTTTGATGGCATGGCACAGAGGTGACAATTGATGGCACAGTGGCTGTGTTTGATGGCATGGCACAGTGGTGACAATTGATGGCACAGTGGCTGCGTTTGATGGCACAGTGGCTGTGTTTGATGGCCCAGTGGCTGCGTTTGATGGGCACAGTGAGGCTTTTTTTTTTCATTTGCGCCCTGCACCAAAAATTTTGAGCACCAGCCGCCACTGTAGATAGATAGCTAGATATATTATTATCTATCTATCTACAGTGGTGGGGGGGTGCAAACGAAAAAAAAAAAGAGAGAGAGAGAGAAAGAAAGAAAGAAAGGTGAAGGGCACCCCATACATCAGTGTACAGTACTCTCAGTACTCACTCAGAGGCAGGAGGGACTGACTGGATGGATGGATATCAGACTCCATCTTTCCTTTCTGATTGCTGGGCTTGAATCTTCCCGCCCACATCCCTTAGGCAGCAGAACAGTGTCCGTCAGGAGAGTGGGCGGGGCAAACACGGGAGGAGAAGAAGAGAGGAGGGGGAGGAGTAGAAGCAGCTCCTCTCCTCTAACTGGCCGTGGGGGCAGCAAGGGGAGTGGAGAAATTTCAGAGCTGGCTATGATACCCCAGCTGATCTCTCTCTATCTGGCGCTGTGTTGGTGGTGTACACCCCTGGGGAGACGTGACATGCTGCCCGCTGACCACCGAGGGCCGTTCGCGGGCCGCAAACGGCCCGCGGGCCGAAGCCGGCCCGCGGGCCACAGGCATTTGCTAGGTTTGCCCTATTTTTAAAGCCCTTTTTTTAAAGCCAATGTGACATGATTGCCTCGGGGGGGGACAATTGCCCTGTTGCCCCCCCTGGATCCGCCGTTGCATATACTTACCTTCTCCATGGTTCCAGCGGTGCGCCAGCCGGGGCTCCGCTCCTCTCCCCCCCCAGCCGGCATCTTCATTCCAAGTGTGGGCACCCGGTCGTGACAGCTTTCGGCTTTATGGCCAGGCACCCACTGCGCATTCGCGAGCGGCTGCAGTAAGGCGATTAAGCTAATCGCCTTACCAGCCCCTCGGCAGAAGGAGGAAGTGGGACAGGAAGTCCCAATCCTACTGAAGCCCCCACTTCCCCCCAAAACAATTACATGCCAAATGTGGCATGTAAGGGGGTGAGGAGTGGTTTAAGCGGAAGTTCAATTTTTGGGTGGAACTCCGCTTTAATGGCACAGGGGCAGCAACTGATGTTTTTTTTTCAGTTGGTTTGCGCCCCCCCAAAAATTTTGAGCACCAACCGCCACTGCTTGGTGTGCAAAGTGAATTTGCCTTTCGTAAATAACCTCTATAGTGCTTTAGCAAATGAAATGTCATCTGTGAAGGGTTTAGGTACAGTGAATCAGTGTAAACATAACCACTCTCCATAACATTATACATTACTCACCTAATTTCCACCAACACAGCCCTAACCAGTTGAGGCAAGGACTCCAAAGTAACATCTACAATGAATGGCAGGACCCAAGTTTTTCCAGCAGAACATTGCCTCTTACATAGTTACATAGTTACATAGTTAGTCAGGTTGAAAAAAGACACAAGTCCATCCAGTTCAACCATAAAAAATAAATAAAAATAAAACAAAGTAAAACACAGTACATCCTCCCATACACCCAACTCCATACCCACAGTTGATCCAGAGGAAGGCAAAAAAAAACAGCAGAGCGATGATCCAATTTGCTACCGGAGGGGAAAAAATTCCTTCCTGATCCCCCGAAAGGCAATCGGATTTACCCCGGATCAACTTTACCTACAAAACTTAGTACTCAGTTATATTATGTGCATTTAGGAAAGAATCCAGGCCTCTCTTAAAGCAATCTACTGAGCTGGCCAGAACCACCTCTGGAGGGAGTCTGTTCCACATTTTCACAGCTCTTACTGTGAAGAAACCTTTCCGTATTTGGAGGTGAAATCTCTTTTCCTCCAGACGTAAAGAGTGCCCCCTTGTCCTCAGTGTTGACCTTAAAGTGAATAACTCAACACCAAGTTCACTATATGGACCTCTTATGTATTTGTACATGTTGATCATATCCCCTCTTATTCTCCTCTTCTCAAGAGTGTATAAATTAATTTCCTCTAATCTTTCCTCATAGCTGAGCTCCTCCATGTCTCTTATCAGTTTGGTTGCCCTTCTCTGCACTTTCTCCAGTTCTCTGATATCCTTTTTGAGAACTGGTGCCCAAAACTGGACTGCATATTCCAGATGAGGTCTTACTAATGATTTGTACAGGGGCAAAATGATATCTCTATCTCTGGAGTCCATACCTCTCTTAATACAAGAAAGGACTTTGCTCGCTTTGGAAACCGCAGCTTGGCATTGGATGCCATTATTGAGCTTATGATCAACTAAAACACCCAGATCCTTCTCCACTACAGATCCCCCCAGTTGTACTCCCCCTAGCATGTATGATGCATGCATATTCTTAGCCCCCAAGTGCATAACTTTACATTTATCAACATTAAACCTCATCTGCCACTTAGTCGCCCAATTAGACAGAGCATTGAGGTCGGCTTGTAAATTGGAGACATCCTGCAAGGACATTATTCCACTGCATAGCTTGGTGTCATCTGCAAAAACAGAAATGTTACTTTTGATCTCAGACCCAATATCATTTATAAATATATTGAAAAGTAAGGGACCCAACACTGAACCTTGGGGTACACCGCTGATAACCTTGGACCATTCAGAGTAAGAATCATTAACCACAACTCTCTGAATTCTGTCTTTCAGCCAGTTTTCTATCCATTTACAAACTGATATATCTAATCCTGTAGACCTTACCTTACACATGAGCCGTGTGTGGGGAACTGTATCGAACGCTTTTGCAAAATGCAAGTATACCACATCCACTGCTACGCCTCTGTCCAGGGTTTTACTTACCTCTTCATAAAAGGAAATCAGGTTTGTCTGACAACTTCTGTCTTTCATGAATCCATGCTGTCTGCTGCTTAAATAGTTTGTTTCCAGCAAGAACTCATCCACGTGGTCTTTTATTAAACGCTCCAGTATCTTCCCAACTATAGAAGTTAAACTAACAGGTCTATAGTTACTAGGTAAAGACTTTGTTCCCTTTTTAAATATGGGCACCACATTGGCTTTATGCCAGTCCAGTGGTACTATTCCTGTCATTAATGAGTCCCTAAATATTAGATACAGTGGCTTTGAAATTTCAGAGCTCAATTCTTTTAGGATCCGTGGGTGGATGCCATCTGGTCCAGGTGCTTTATCCACCTTTATTCTGTCTAAATATTTCTGGACCATATCACTTTTGAGCCATTGTGGATTTGGAGCTGTGTCACTCCCACCCCCTATATCGACATGAGCTCCCCCATTCTCAATTGTATACACAGAGCTGAAGAAAGCATTTAATAAATTTGCCTTCTCTATGTCCTCAGTCACCCACTCTAGATTATTTTGTAAAGGGCCTACATGCTCAGACTTGACCTTTTTACTATTAATATATTTAAAGAATTTTTTGGGGTTTGTCCTACTATCTTTTGCAATCTGTCGTTCATTTTGAATTTTTGCATCCTTGATTTCCTTTTTACATAGTCTATTATATTCTTTGTAACATTTAAACGACACTAGTGTTCCTTCATTTTTATATTTTTTAAAAGCTATTTTCTTATTGTTTATAGCTTTTTTAACTTTGACCGTGAGCCACATAGGTTTTATCTTTAGCCTTTTAAACTTATTGCCCATGGGAATATACTTTGCAGTGAGGTTCCAAAGAGTCTTTTTGAAGAATTCCCATTTCTGTTCTGTGTTCATCGGTGCCAATATTCCCTCCCAGTCCAAGCCCTGGAGAGCAGTCCTCATGCTTTGAAAATTTGCTCTCTTGAAATTAAGTGTTTTTATCTTTCCTGTATGTATTTCTTGCTTATAGTTTACATTAAACGAAATCATGTTATGATCACTGCTACCCAGGTGTTCCTTTATCTGAACATTAGTAATGAGCTCTGCATGGTTTGAGATTACCAGGTCCAACAGAGCATCATTCCTAGTTGGGGCCTCAATAAACTGGACCATAAAATTGTCCTGCAATAGGTTTTTACATTTTTGTCCTTTAACTGTCCCAGAAATTCCATTATTCCAGTCAATTTCTGGGTAGTTAAAATCCCCCATTATTATCACCGTCCCTGCCCTTGCAGCCCTTTCCATCTGTGCAAGGAGCCGAGTCTCCACCTCCTCATTAACATTGGGTGGTCTATAACAAACTCCAATGATTAGCTTTGAACTACGCACATCTGTATGCAGTTCCACCCATAATGCTTCAACTTCATCACACTCTCCATCAACCAGGTCCTCTTTCACGCTTGCTTTGAGGTCACTTCTCACATAGAGACAGACCCCTCCACCTTTCCTTTTTTCCCTGTCTTTCCGAAAGAGAGCATAGCCAGGAATATTAATAGCCCAGTCATGTGAGGATTGAAGCCAAGTTTCAGCAATACCGATTACATCAAAGCTCTCCTCATGCACCAGAGCTTCCAACTCACCTGTTTTGCTTGGAAGGCTTCTGGCATTGGTGAACAAATACTTAAATGTATTGTTACATTTTTCGCTAGCGTTTTTCATATGATTCATATAATTTTTAGTAGTGCAAATGGCACTATAATTTCCAATGGCTGTTTGCAAAATGGGAACTTTCTTGTCACCTGCCATAACCCCACCTCCATCTATCCCCATTCCACTCTCCATTAATGTCTGACCCCTAACTGTCCTGTGTGCCCGATGTAATTCACGTTCACCCTCCCCCTCAAGTCTAGTTTAAATACTCCTCCAGCATTCCCCTAAACCTCTCCCCCAGCACAGCAGACCCCCTTCCATTCAAGTGCAAACCATCTTTAGCATATAGGTTGCACCCCAATGAAAAGTCATCCCAGTGCTCTAGAAACCCAAATCCCTCCTTCCTACACCAGGTCTTTAGCCATGCATTCAGCTCTCTAATCTCCCCCTGCCTTTCCTGTGTTGCGCATGGCACAGGCAATATTTCAGAGAATATCACCTTGGAGGTCCTTCCCTTCATCTTGCAGCCTAGTTCTTTAAATTGATTCTTAAGGAGCCTCCACCTTCCATGTATACTGTCATTGGTTCCAACATGGACCAAGACAGCTGGGTCATGCCCAGCCCCTCCCAGTAATTTATCCACCCGGTCCACCACATGCCGAACCCTGGCACCAGGGAGACAGCAAACCATTCGGTTGAGGCGATCCTGGCGACAAATTATTCTATCAGTCCTTCTGATTATAGAATCCCCTATTACCACCAACTGTCTAGGCCTACCTGCACTCCCCTCACCACTTCTACTAGATGGGTTGCTCTCCCGGCTGTTAGGGGTAGCAGTAACATCTAGGGCTGCCACCTCTGTGTTAGCCACCTCCACATCTTCACCCAACTTGGCAAATTTGTTTTGATGCACAAACACAGGATTGGCCTTCCTTGTCTGCAAGCCCCTTCCACTCACTCTAACTACATTAACCCATCTTCCTATCTGATAATCCTGACTTGCCCCTCCACCCTCCACATTAACCCTACTGACCACCTGCTCAGCGAGCAGAGGACCCCTTTCAAGGTTGTCCTTTCTGCCCAGTGTTGCAACTTGCTTCTCCAGATCTCTAATGCGAGCTTCCAGAAGGGCAACCTGCTCACATCTGTCACAGCGGTATCCATCCTTGAGCTGTTGCACCAATTTTGTATACATGTGACACACTGTGCACTGAGCAAAACCTTCAACCCTGCTAGCACACATTTCCCAGTTACAATATAATTACTTGTAGGAAGTTTAAGATGTTACTTACAGTTTAGAAGACTCCTGTCTTAACTTCTGTTTTCAACTCCTGTTGTTTAACTCTTCCCACTTGTGTTTAAAAATCACACTTCTGTTTAGAAAATCACTTAAGCCAGCAACATCAACTGGGAGCCAGCTCCTTATGGGAGTTTGACTGAGACTTTTATACTCACATCTTCACCTGTTTACAATTAAACACTCCCCACTGATTAGCAGAGAAAAAAAAAAGAAAAAACCTGTTCACCTGATCACAATTAAACACTTTCCTTAGCAGAGAGAAATAAAAACCTGTTTAAAAAGTGTCAGAGAAACAAATGACACTTGCAAGCAGAAACAGTTAAAAGCAAACTCCTGTTGTTTAACTCTTCCCACTTGTGTTTAAAAATCACACTTCTGTTTAGAAAATCACTTAAGCCAGCAACATCAACTGGGAGCCAGCCTCTGACAGATTGCCTTTCCCATAGTGCATCTCATGTCATCTCTTCCCCGGGTAAGCTACCCACACATGCCCGGCCATCCACATGATGTTAATGAAAATATGATGCATCAGACTAGGCCACATTTTTTACATCGCTTTGTGGGTGAGTTCTAATGCTCACATGCCCATTGTAGCTCTTTGTGAGCTCTTTTGCATTGGCGACCCCTTGAAAATTAACCAACTACCTTAATGCCAGAAAAATTAAGTTCAATGATTCCAAGCATGCGTCAAATTTATTCCGAGCATGCGTAGGAGTTTTGTGCTTCAGAATTGCATACAGATGTTCGTAATTTACGACAAGAACTTTTGCTGTGGGAAAAATTGAGAACCGGCAAATGTCCGATGGATCCTACACACAGTCGGAATTTTTGACAAAAAGCTCACATCGAACATTTATTTCGGAATTTCCAATCGTGTACACGCAGCATAACACAACATTCCTGACCGTCATGCTGTCCCCCTGGCTTTAACACTTAGTAACTTTACACAAGTATGCAGTTAAGAACTGACTTTAGGCAACAGATACGGAGGACTTGGACAATAAAGTCAAGGCAATCTTCGGGTTAGTACTAAAATTACCCCAGATGAAAATTTTCAGATAGAGAGGGTGCATAGAGCACCAGGCCCTAAGTCACTTAATTTAGATAGGCCAAGGGACATCATCTGTAGATTATATAAATATCAGCAAAAAGAAGCGATTCTCCGGACAGCATGGGACTTACTGGGCACTTATACCCCTTCCTGACCAGGTGAAATTTCAGCTTCTGCCACTGCGTCGCTTTAACTGACATTTGCGCGGTCATGCGTCATGGCTCCCAAACAAAATTGGCGTCCTTTTTTCCCCACAAATAGAGCTTTCTTTTGGTGGTATTTGATCTCTGCGGTTTTTATTTTTTGCGCTATAAACAAAAAAAGAGCGACAATTTGGAAAAAAAGTCAATATTTTTTACTTGTTACTATAATAAATAGCCAATTTTTTAAAAAAAAAATTAAAAAATGTCTCTCAGTTTAGGCCGATACGTATTAATCTACATATTTTTGGTAAAAAAAAAAAAAAAACGCAAAAGGCGACTGGTTTGCGCAAAAGTTATAGCGCTTACAAAATAGGGGACAGAATTATTATTAATTTTTATTATACACTTTTTTTACTAGTAATGGCGGCGATCTGCGATTTTTATTGGGACTGCGATGTTATGGCGGACACATCGGACACTTTTGACACATTTTTGGCGCCATTCACATTTATACTGCGATCAGTGCTATAAAAATGCACCGATTACTGTATAAATGTGACTGGCAGTGAAGGTGTTAACACTAGGGGGGCATGGAAGGGGTTAAATGTGTATCCTGGGTGTGTTCTAACTGTGTGGGGGGAGGGGGGAGACTGGGGGAGGTGACCGATGCTGTGTCCCTATGTACAAGAGACACAGATCGGTCTCCTCTCTCTCCTGACAGGACATGGATCCCTGTAGCCGCCGATTACGAGTGCTTGGCGGACATCGTGGCCACCAGGCACGCGCATCGGTATCTCAGGGATGCAGCGGGCACGCGCGCGCCGCCGGCTTTTTTGTGCGCCCTCTAGTGGCCAGGAATAGCACAGGGCGCATATATGCGCCCTGTCAGAAATTCAGAACCACCCGATGGCCGCATATATTCGTACGGCCGTCGGGAAGTGGTTAAAAAATTCTACCAGACCTGTCCTCGGCCACTCTTCAGTGCAGAGCATGTCTGCGGCCATTATTGGACCTTGCTAGAGAAAAAGGGGCTACATACAGGTGGGGATACCCACTTGCAGTGACATTTCACAAGTCTGCAGCGTCATTCACGCTTAGAGCCCCAGCGGAGCTTCCAGAACTATTTATATTTCTTGAGACAACATCAATCCAGGTACCAAACTGGCTCCTACCAATAACATACATGGGTAATAGAGGAAGGCCCCAAATGAAATTAGGGCAAGGGAAGACCCCACAGAACTTGCAAACAGCGGATGCCAGGAAAGATGGGGGATCTCCCAAGAGACAAACAGTGGTCCCTGAAGGGAAGTATAGTTGACTAGCAGGAATAAATTTGATAAAAGAAGGAAGTACTGAGACAGCCATGGGCAGAGTAAAATGATAATGAGAGACCAACTTTGGAGAGTTTTTTTTTACCACCCCCCCCAGCATCCAATCATTTAAACTTCCCCCCAGAGAATTTTTTTTTTTTGGGGGGGGCGGACGGGAAGTACATTTTTTTTTCTCAAAAGGGGAAAACCTGGGGTAACGGGGTAGTATATAGGGGATTGTATCCCAATGAAAGTATTTTAAGAAATGGAGCGTTATGAAATGTTAAGACATGGTATAGTATGATTTAATACTAAAGGTTATGGTATACGGCATAAGGTAAATGGTATAGGGCCAATAGGCCAATAGGCCAATAAGCAGATATGGAGGGGAGGGTGGAGAGAGTTGGGAGAGTGGAAAAAGGTGGTGTTTTTTTTTTACCTCTCTCTGCCTTACCCTTCTGCCCCCTTTTTGTTTGTTTTTTGTTTTTTTTTCTCTTTTTCAGGTGGGGGATCGGGGGGGAAGGGGGGATGGAAGGGGAAGATATTCACCAAGGGAAAAAGCATAGCGCGCCTGAGCAGGGTTGGATAGGCGGAGGAGGGCCCCTTTTTTTCTTTTTTTTTTTACACATCACACACACAGGGAGTGAGATACACCCCAACAAACAAACAACACCAATTACAGCTAATGATCCCAGTATCAACGGCAGGAACGACACTAGTGCACAACACACCGTATACACACATAGCAATTTCAAAAATTGCCACATAGCCATATAGACAACACAGACACTCACAGACATATAGATACACCGATCTATAGTCTCACGACAAAGGGGTAGAGGATTCCCCCCCTTTTTTTTTCTTTTTTCTTTTTTCACACACAACTCATATACACATAACACAACTACTGATGCACCCAGGTACCAACGTAGTATGCTATCTGGGGAGCATAATATGCACATGGCACAATAGAGGCCCCCCCCCCATGGTTCAGAATACCCAACAGACCCAGCAGACCCTGCCGAGATGCTGTGGAGTTAGGGAGGGGCAGGTCGACCCCCCCCCCGTCTTTGGGAATGCATTTAATGACAACATAAGAAATGGAATGATACAATGTACAGCCCATTGGTGAATGTTTATAGAGAGAAAGTAGAGAGTTGCGAGCTGGAAAATTGAAAGAAAGTGGTCCCACTCTTTTCCTCTCCCGAACCCCCCTTTGATACCCAACAGTTGGGACACTATTGAATCTTCTCTTTCTTTTTTCCTTCTCCTTCCCCCTAGTGGGAAATATGATTATAATTATACTTTTTGGATTGTACTTCACTCCCACCTCCATCTAGAGTTGGATAGCTGGAGAGTGGAGATCAATATGTGAGGGTGTGGTGGGGGATGGGGGGGGAAGGGGGAGAAAGGGGTATAACAATAGAATAATAAAAGACAACCCTCTTGACATAGGGGGGGGTTACAATACAAAGTAGTGGTCTGAGCCATGGTTGTAACCTGCTTTATATATTATAAATGTTAAATGTTATGTGGTATAATTACTAGATAGTAGATATAGTAGAAATGTATGCTCACATTCCTGTAGGTCTTCTCCTTCTCTTTCTTTTATGGAGTGGGGGAATGAGCAGAAGAGAAGGGAAAAGGACTTGGTGATAGGAGTCACACTTGGGCCCCCACAACTGACACAATGAAGGAACGTGAGTAGCCAGGGGGGGCAAAGGGAATTTTCTCTTTTCCTCAATTTTTTTTTTTTGGAGAATTGGAAGGAAAAGATGAGAATCATGGGGAGACCCGGAGCTGAGAGCTCCCCCCCTTTTTTTTTTTTTTTCCTCTTTTTCAGGTGGGGGATCGGGGGGGAAGGGGGGATTGAAGGGGAAGATATTCACCAAGGGAAAAAGCATAGCGCGCCTGAGCAGGGTTGGATAGGCGGAGGAGGGCCCCTTTTTTTCTTTTTTTTTTACACATCACACACACAGGGAGTGAGATACACCCCAACAAACAAACAACACCAATTACAGCTAATGATCCCAGTATCAACGGCAGGAACGACACTAGTGCACAACACACCGTATACACACATAGCAATTTCAAAAATTGCCACATAGCCATATAGACAACACAGACACTCACAGACATATAGATACACCGATCTATAGTCTCACGACAAAGGGGTAGAGGATTCCCCCCCTTTTTTTTTCTTTTTTCTTTTTTCACACACAACTCATATACACATAACACAACTACTGATGCACCCAGGTACCAACGTAGTATGCTATCTGGGGAGCATAATATGCACATGGCACAATAGAGGCCCCCCCCCATGGTTCAGAATACCCAACAGACCCAGCAGACCCTGCCGAGATGCTGTGGAGTTAGGGAGGGGCAGGTCGACCCCCCCCCCCGTCTTTGGGAATGCATTTAATGACAACATAAGAAATGGAATGATACAATGTACAGCCCATTGGTGAATGTTTATAGAGAGAAAGTAGAGAGTTGCGAGCTGGAAAATTGAAAGAAAGTGGTCCCACTCTTTTCCTCTCCCGAACCCCCTTTGATACCCAACAGTTGGGACACTATTGAATCTTCTCTTTCTTTTTTCCTTCTCCTTCCCCCTAGTGGGAAATATGATTATAATTATACTTTTTGGATTGTACTTCACTCCCACCTCCATCTAAAGTTGGATAGCTGGAGAGTGGAGATCAATATGTGAGGGTGTGGTGGGGGATGGGGGGGAAGGGGGAGAAAGGGGTATAACAATAGAATAATAAAAGACAACCCTCTTGACATAGGGGGGGGGGGGTTACAATACAAAGTAGTGGTCTGAGCCATGGTTGTAACCTGCTTTATATATTATAAATGTTAAATGTTATGTGGTATAATTACTAGATAGTAGATATAGTAGAAATGTATGCTCACATTCCTGTAGGTCTTCTCCTTCTCTTTCTTTTATGGAGTGGGGGAATGAGCAGAAGAGAAGGGAAAAGGACTTGGTGATAGGAGTCACACTTGGGCCCCCACAACTGACACAATGAAGGAACGTGAGTAGCCAGGGGGGCAAAGGGAATTTTCTCTTTTCCTCAATTTTTTTTTTGGAGAATTGGAAGGAAAAGATGGGAATCATGGGGAGACCCGGAGCTGAGAGCTCCCCCCTTTTTTTTTTTTTTTTGTAGTGCTCCATGTAATTCTTTCTCTCTACCATACTCTACTGAAGGTGTCCCTATAAGTGGGATATTTTCTCATAATTTTTTTTTGTGTGTAAGCATTACATTTAAAAAAAAGGAGGAGGAAAGAGATTGGGATATACTGTAGGAGCACAACGGAAGGCCACCTATGGAGCACGCCCCTCCAAACATAGGTTGACGCTCAAATACCGTTAATACGGTGAGTGTTTCCACTCTTATTAGCAGGATAGCTAATATTAGGAAAGGAGAATATCTCCTTTTTTTTTCTTTGTTTTTTTTTTTTTTTTTTTTTTTGGGGGGGGTTTCCACCCACATCTACCAATCCCCTCCTCGTTAATTGTCTGCCCTTTAGGTTTGTGCTCTAAACTGATACGGGGAATATAGGAAGACAGATGGAGGAATTAAATGTACTATCAATAAATGCAAAGGGGTTGAACTTACCCGAAAAAAGGAGGATCCTCCTGCATGACCTACAACAATTAGGTATTGACGTTGCGTATATACAGGAAACACACTTCAGAGAAGACAAACCTCCGATCTTAAAGAATAGGATATACCCAATAGCATACCATGCGACAAATCAAGAGGCAAAGTCAAGGGGGGTGTCTATTCTGATAGCAGGGAGAACCCAATGGACATATGTAGACTCCATGAGAGATCCGAAAGGGAGATATCTATTTTTTTTTTTTTTTTTTTTTTTCCAAAAGAATTTTATTGATAAGAATGATAACATTACAAGCAATGTAGTGCACCAAACAGTACATTAGTCAGTAAAGTTGCGGTCGCAGCCGCCGTACCACAGATAGTAAGTTGCGCAGAATATAGATGCAGATGTGTAAACAGTGGGGTACAGCTGGGTGGTGTCACAGAGTCTAGGGGCTTCTCGTCCGCCCTGCACAAAACAGCGTTAACAAAGGTGTGAAGTAGAAGACGTCTATAAGAGAAACACAAACATGGGGAGGGAAGTGGGTACGGGAGCTGAGTTATATAGGTGGCATATGGTAAATGCTTGGACTAACGGGGAGCCACCCTTTCGCCGCCCACCCCTATAGGGAACAATCTGTGGGCGGGGGGTACAGAAACCTATAATTGTGTAAGGGTTGACTGGCGTTGTCCAAGGAAGGGGAGGATACTCCTCAGCAAAGGGTAAATCCAGGGGACAATGACATCCACCGGTTAGGTGGTTAGGTGTATCCCTGGAGTCTTCCTTCCGGATCCGCAGGGGGTGGGTTATCCCCATGGGGAGGTTGCAGGATAGGTGCACCGTCTGGTAGAGGCGTTCGTGAGTCAACGTTGGGGAGGGGGTGGGAGCGTTGGAAGTGGGAGAGAGGAGTGCGAAGGAGAGGGGTTGACGGATGTCAAGATCATTGGACGCTAGCATCTGTTGGCATGGTGGAAGAAGTTGGGCCGACGTGTCCCGGGAGGGGCCGGAGGAGTTCAAAGATGATCTGTAGTGGGTCCAGCAGGCCCACGTTTGTCTGTGTTTGTCCTGGGTGTCTTTGGCTTGGTGGATAAGCATTTCCATCTCCTCTATTCTGTCGACTCGGGACCGCCATTCGGCTACAGTGGGGGGATGTGGGTCGTTCCAATGAATCGGTATACACTGCGTAGCTGCATTGATGAGGTGTAGGGTCAGTGATTTGCGATATGTCGATTTGGGCAAGGATGTGTGATGTAGAAGGTATTGTGCGGGGGTGAAGTCAGGTGTATAAGTGGTAATTTGGGATATGAGGGTGTGTATTTCCGTCCAGAACGTTCGCAGGACCGGGCATCCCCACCATACGTGGAGGAGTGTACCGGAGCCCGCTTTGCATCTCCAGCACGTGGGTGCAATGGAGGGGAATATTTTGTGGAGTTTCTCGGGCGTCCTATACCAACGGGAATAGAGTTTGAATCTGTTCTCCTGGGCCGACACGTTTATCGATCCCTTGTGGGTATGTTCCCAGATCGTTTCCCAGTCGTCGCTGGAGAGTGAGATGGATAAATCACTTTCCCAGGAGTGGTGGATATCGGTGTTGGGTTGGAGTTTGGAGGTCAGCAGGGAGTACAGGGTCGAGATTAGGTGCTTCTGTGGGTCTGGTTGGTTGCACAAGCGCTCGAAGGGGGTGAGGTCCCTGGACCAAACCCGGACTGTCGGCGCTTTGTGGAGGAAGTGTCGGATTTGGAAGTATTTAAAGCGTGGGATGGTGGCTCCTGGGAGCCTCGAGAGTACGGCCTCGTGTGTGAGCATTGTTCCCCTCTCGAGGAATTGGTGGGCACGTATCGTTTGTTCACTAGAGGGAGCGGGGCCAGCTAACACTTGGATGCCTGCCGGAAAGTCTGGATTGTGGGTAAGAGGTGTCATGGGGCCTGGTGAGGGCGTCATGTCCATGGCTCTGCAAGTTTTCCTGAAAGTGGATATGGAGGGGCCGATAAGCGGGTGCGTCTTGCCTGCGCCAGGGACGGAGCGGGGGTCTATCCATGGTAGGTGAGCTGACCGCATTCCCAGTATTGTGTCCTCTAAGGATACCCAGTCCTTGCTGGTCTTATGGACGTGCCAGTCTACAATCCTAGTGAGGTGGCATGCTGTGTAGTAGAGAAGTGGGTCTGGGAGGCCTATGCCTCCCTTGTGCTTAGGTAAGGTCAGTCTATTCCAGCTTAATCTAGCGGGGCGGTCAGCCCAAAGGAATGACCGGCATGTCTGCTTAATGGAGGTGAAGAAGGATGGGGGCAGGCTGATCGGGACCGCTTGAAATAGATACAATAATCTCGGGAGGACATTCATTTTGATCACCGCCGCCCTGCCAAACCAGGAGAGATTGCCCTTAGTCCAGTTAAGCAGATCAGTTTTTATCGTGCAAAGGGCAGGGAGGAAGTTGTTAGCGTAAAGGTCGGTCAGCTTTCTTGGGAGTTTTATGCCCAAGTATGTGATGTCTCGATCTCCCCATTTGAACGGAAAGTCCTGTTTGCAAAGGGCAACCATTGCTTGGGGCAGGGAGACGTTTAGTGCCGTCGATTTGTGGAAATTGATCTGGAGGTTCGAAAGGATCTTGAACGTCTGGAGGTCTTTGAGGAGGTTAGGGATAGTAACGAGGGGGTTCGTCAGAAACATTAAGACGTCGTCTGCATATGCAGCAATTTTATATTGTCGTTGGCCAATCGTGACGCCCCGAACATCTGGGTTGTCTCTCAGCCGGCGGAGGAATGGTTCGAGGGATATAATAAAAAGTATGGGTGAGAGGGGGCATCCCTGCCTGGTTCCGTTGTGGACGGAGAAGGCGTCTGACAGGCGGCCGTTCACCCTCACCCTAGCGGTCGGTGTAGAGTATAGTGCCATGATCATTTGGAGGAATCGTGTCGGCAAGCCCGTCATGCGTAAGGCCGCCAACAAGTAATCCCAGGCCACTCTGTCAAAGGCCTTCTCCGCATCCAGGGAAAGGAAGAAGCCGTTCACTCCATGCGTTGAAAGCCAATGGTGAACGTTGATGGCCTTGGTGGTGTTGTCCCTGGCTTCCCTACCAGGAACAAAGCCTACCTGGTCAGTGGAGATCAAGTCGGGCAGAAAGGGGAGGATCCTGTTGGCCAGGATTTTGGCGTACAATTTGACATCTACGTTAAGTAGAGAAATGGGTCTGTAATTGGAGACTAAGGTGACATCTTTCCCGGGTTTAGGTATTAGTGTGATGTGTGCCTCTAGTATGTCTCTGTCAGTGTGGGGGGGGAGTGGGATATCATTGAATGCTTTGATGAACCTGGGAACAAGTGTTGTAGAGAAAGTCTTGTAATAGCCTGAAGATAGACCATCTGGGCCCGGGCTCTTCCCCGGCTTTAGTTGTTTTAGAGCCATGAGGGTCTCTTCCGTCGTAATTGGCGCGTCAAGGGGGGACATGTCTGGGGCAGGGGACGGGGGCGAGCCGTACATGGCGAGGAAGTCGTCTATGAGCCTAGGTCTCGGTGTCGCTGTGTTCGGTATAGATGGTTTGGGCAGGTCATATAGCGAGGATAGGTAGCGAGTGAACTGTTGTGCTATGAGATCTGTCCTGGTGACCTCGTCGCCGTTTGCCGAACGTATGGAATGTATTGTGAGGGCTGCTTTCTTTTTTTGCAAGGCGTTGGCTAGGAGCTTCCCCGACTTATTACCAAACTCGTAGAACAATTTCTGGGTTAGGGTAAATTTATGTCTCAGTCTGGTTTGGAACAAGTCCAAGAGGTCCTGCCTAGCTTTCAGGAGCGCGTCGTGGGCATCAACAGCAAGGGAGCGCTTGTGTGTTTGTTCAAGGGACTTGATTTTGTGCGTCAGTTCGGCGATATGGGCCATCCTATGCTTACGTCGTCTAGACATCAGAGAGAGTATTTCACCTCTGATGACACATTTGTGGGCAGCCCACACTGAGGCGGGGGCTACTTCTCCCGATTCATTGTCCTCGAAGTAGTGGGTCAGTCTAGAGGTCAAGGTGGCCACATCCCCAGGGTCTAGGAGGATGGAGTCGTCCATTCTCCAGATCCCTGATGGGAGGCGTTTTCCCTGCCAGGTCAAGGTCATTGTGATCGGGTGATGGTCCGAGATTAGCATGGGTTCAATAGAGGCACCCGAGAGGAGAGCGAGGTCGTTTTGGGTGATGAAAAGGTGGTCGATGCGCGAGTATTTATTATGCAAGGGGGAGAAGAAGGTGAAATCTTTGGTATTGGGGTGTAATGTGCGCCAAGAGTCGTGTAGGGACAGGAGGCTGAGTTGGGATTTAATGGCCTTGAGTGCTCTGTACGTCAGGCAGGATGTGCCGTTCGAAGTGTCTAAGAGAGGGGATAGTGGGACGTTAAAGTCCCCTCCCAGGATCAATATGCCGGTTTGGAAAGCGGTCAGGTTGTGGAGGGTGTCTCGAACGAACTGCACCTGTCGCGTGTTGGGGGCATAGATGTTCGCTATAGTGATAGGCGTTCCTTGAAGTTTCCCTTTAATAAATAGATATCTGCCTTGTACATCTCTCGAGACGTCCTCGACCTGTAATGGGCAATGTTTTGAGAGGAGGATGGATACTCCTTTAGCTTTCGATTCGGCGGTAGTTGCGTGATATACTGTGGGGAAGCAGCGATTGTGAAGTTTAGGGACACTATCTGACCTGAAGTGTGTCTCCTGCAGGAGGACTATATGTGGTTTATCTTTTTGCAGGGCGTATAGCAGCTGGGAGCGTTTCTCGGGCTTGTTAAGTCCCCGAGCATTCAGGGAGTACAGTCTGAGTGTTCGAAAGGTGTCGTCCATGTCGGAGGTACTGGGGTCCAAGTTATTTTGGTCCGTCATGGTAGTCAAGAAGGGGGGGGGGGGGGGGACGGGAGGGGAGGTGTGTGAGGGGAACAGTGGGGAGGGTAAGTGATCCTGTGCACCTTCAAAAGTGGGTGGGTGCCCTGATGAGGGCGGTGTCTAACAGAGGTGGAAGGGTATCAAAACACGAGTGAGTTTTCCCCGTCCGGTGGGGGGGGCACTCGGAGGCGTACGGTGTACGCGGGAACTGCGCCCACTTCGCACAACCGCTTGGGGGTTGGGCGGAGCACGCCAGAAGGCGAGTGTGGTTAGTTACCAGGCTAAGTGTAGCAGTCAAGAAACTAAAACTAAACTTAACAATACTAAAATACATCACGCCACCTCAGAGCATGGAGAACCACTAGGTCCAGCGTCTTTGGGGAGATTTGGGTGCAGAGTGGATCAGGCCACGTTATGAAGTCAATCTATGTCCTACCTTGAGGGGAGTGGTCGCCGATAGGGCCGGACAACCAGGCGGTGGATCGAGAGGGCGTCCCCACCCGGTCTGTGCGGTCCGTCAGGCCAATCCCCCCTCGGCTACTCAGCCGCCGTCCCTGCCTCCCCGCCGCTCGCCGCCTTCGCAGTCAGGGATGCGGCACTTAGCAGGGGAGGGAGAGGGCACCCAGTGTCACCGTGGCCCCACCTGAGGGGCCAGATGGTGTTCCCAACAGGGAAACATGTGAGGCTCGACACAGGTAATATGCAGCTGTGATATGAATTAAGGTATAAGCTGAACACAATGTCCATCCCCCAGAATACAAACCCGTTACAATGGAAATGCGGGAAGGAGGCGAGGTGTGGTCGCAGCATCAGTCCGCGGTAAGGCAGAGAGTCCAGGAGTTGGTCCGACAGCCTTTGGCGGCCCTCCGAGTGTGGCGTCTGTAAGGATGCAGGGCCGCTGTAATCCTGGGCATGTCTTGTAGCAAAGGCAGTATGGGTGGCAGTCCTACGGTGGTCGGCGGTAGTGGCGCATGGGAACTGGAAAGACGCCAGCCGGGGGAGAGGGGTGACGGGCTCGGAATGTCCAGGAGATTGACATCCTCGCTACATACTGGCCGTTTTCATCGAGGGCCAATCCGTGTGGTGGGTGGTGCTGTCGTCTCCTGGCATGGTACAGCGGAGTAGTAAGTCCCGTCAGCGGGGCGTAGTCGTCTGGGCCGTGTGTGGTGAATCCGAAGGTGTCTGGAGGCGGCCCGGTCACCCTCAGTGAGCCGGTCATAAACAGCGGACGGCCACGTAGTGAGTCGCTTCCGGCGCTGTGGGATGGCGCAATGTGACGGTGGCATTGCCACTTCCGGGATCGTCGCATCAAGACGCCGTCGAGCTTGTCGGGAGATGTAGTCTGCAGGAGACTGCAATAGTTCCACCTCTCTCCAGGCGGGCTGAAGGCTGTCGTTCACCGCATTGCACTCTGGGCATTGTAGGAGACAGGGAGAGGTCCGTTGTAGTTCAAGGACAGGCGTGTTCAGCGGGGCGGCCTTCTAGTCATACGTTGAGAGGAAGGAGGGAGGCATGGGTTATCTCACAGAGCCGTGCATCATGCCGACAGGGCCTTCACATGTCCATTGAGAATCTCTGAGGCAGGTTGAGTGCGGGCCATAAATAAAAGAAAACAGGCAAACAAAGGCGTTAAACAACTGGCGCCAGAAACAAAGTGGCAAATAAAGTGTAAAATAAAAGGCAGGGCGGACCCTCGTGACACGTCTTCAGTAATCCCTCCGAGCCCGTCTAGCTCCCGGGGGGGGGAGCGAATCGCGATCAGCCCTGGGGGCATGCTGGCCTGGGGGAGGCCGGGGAGGAGACGGGGACCTTTGGCGCCTGGCTCGGGAGGCCTGGGTCTCCATCGGTTCTTCTTGTGTTTTCGGCCACCTATTCACAGACTGGCGGTAGGCCGCGTACCACTCAGGGACCGCGACAACGGGCATGCCCAGCGTCTCACAGAAGCGGGGTAGATCCTCCGGGACCCTCAGCAATGCGGTACGGCCTTGGTGGGTGGCCGACAGGCAGAACGGAAACTTCCACTTGTAGCGGATGTCACGGTCACGTAGTGCATCCAGCAAAGGCCGCAGGTCCCTACGGTGCTTCAGAGTGATCCCCGAGAGGTCTTGGAAGATGTGGATCGGAGCACCCTCATGTATCAGTCGCTTGTTGCGCGCCATTTTCAGGATGTCTTCCTTCATTCTGTAATCTGTGAGGCAGCAGACTACATCTCGTGGGGGGTCCGTGTCTCGTCCCCTAGGCCGCAAAGCTCGGTGGATTCTGTCCATGGGGACAGGCGCCTGTGGTGGTCTGTCCAGCACCGAGTTGAAAAGGTCTCCAACTACCCTGGGGACCTGTTCCCCTTCAATGGTTTCTGGTAGGCCCCGTACCCTTAGGTTATGCCTGCGTCCTCGGTTGTCGAGGTCCTCGAGATGGCGATTCATGTCTCGGAGCTGCAGTGTATGGTCGTCCACCTTCTTTGTCGAGCGTTTGAGGATGAGTTCATGGTCTTCTGTCACTCTCTCTGTCCGCGAGACCCTGTCAGTCAACGATCGAATGTCCAGCCGGAGCTCCGCGACTGCAGCCGACAGAGCGTCCTTGATGTCGGCCGCAACGGCCCTCAGATCGGCTATGCATAGCGGTTGTTGTTGAGAGAGGGCCGGGGGTCCGGTCTGGTCGCCCTCCGGTGGGCATGCACCCGGCTGGGACAGGAGTATTATGTCTGATGGTCCGTGAGGAGGGGGTTGTAGGGGGTTCGGGGATGAGCCGTGGCGGGAAGGCGCCATGTTGCTCCTTTGAGAGCGGAACATGTCCGGTATATTCTGCGAAGCTGCGCCGGCGTTCTCCCTGGGGGATCGCGATCTGGAGGCGGAGGATGTTCTGGAAGCAGTGCCCATGGTTATCGAGAGAGATTGATCCAAAATCTCCGGTAAATAAGTGAGTTTGCTCTGAGGTGGCGGGAGCTCAGGGATCACACGTCCATCTTCTAGCTAGGTCCGGCCACGCCCCCAGATATCTATTTGTGAAGGGTAAAATAGGAGGAATAGGGGTAACATTCGCCACAGTATATGCTCCAAATGAACATCAAGGAACCTAGACAAAACAATTAAACGCTTATTAGAATTCACAGAAGGACATTTGATTATGGGAGGGGACTTGAATATTCCCTTAGATCCCAAAGAGAACGCCTCATCAAAGTCATCCACATCCTTCAGTGTGAGAAATCATATTACGCAAACTCTGTATAAAAGTCAACTGATTGATATATGGAGGCTGCTACACAATAAAGAAAGAGACTACACGTTCTACTCTGCTCCAGATAAAATATACTCCTGGATAGATCTTTTCCTTATTCCACATGCCCAATTACACTCTGTACAGTCGACTAAAATTGGATCAATTACATGGTCGGACCATGCCCCGAGGTTTTATTTCAATTCTAATGACACACCAGAGTGCGACTCCGGAACGATATGGGAAGCACATAAGGCGGTTATTAGAGGTGTGTTAATTAAACATGGATCTAGGATCAAAAGGAAACGTACTGAAAAGTTAAATAGGCTAATAAAGGAGCTAGCCATCTTGGAAGGCAAACATGGTCAACAAACGTAGAGAAATAACTAGCTAGTAAAAGAACCAAAATCACAGACCTCTTGTAATATAAAGTAAAAGCGGCAATGCTGAGATGTAAAAAGGCTGAATACGAGTCAGGGAATAAGTGTGGGAAAAGACTGGCGAGATTACTATGAGAACAGAAGCTGAGTAACTATATTCCACATATTAACTCACCCAAGAAACAGAGGGTTACAAAACCAAATGATATAGCGAAGGAGTTCCAGGAATACTATCACTCTCTTTATAATATACAGAGCAAGTCCCCGACTAGAGAACAAATTGATTTGTATCTAACAGAGTCTGCAATACCAAGACTATCAGAAGAGGATAGATAGAAATTAGATATAACTGAGGAGGAAATTAAAGAAGCTGTAAGCACAATGAAAAGGGGGAAAGCCCCGGGACCTGATGGTTTTACAGGTTAATATTATAAAATTCGGTTTCCCTCGATATCAGGATATATGGTTAAACTATTTAATGCCTTAGGGACAATGGCCAGTTTAGCCAAAGATACCCTGCTAGCGTATATCTCGGTGATACCAAAGAGGGGAAAGACCCAGCCCTCTGTGGAAGCTACCGACCAATTTCGTTATTAAATTCGGATGTGAAGATTTTTGCTAAGGTTTTAGCAAATAGGATACAACAACATATCCCAGACTTAATAAACCTGGACCAGGTGGGATTTGTCCCTACCAGGGAAGCACGAGACAACACAATCAATGCTATTAACCTGGTGCAGTTAGTGAACACAACACAGACGCAATGCGTATTTCTCAATATGGACGCAGAGAAGGCCTTTGACAGGGTGAGGTGGAGTTACATGAGGGCAGTCCTAAAATACGGCGGCTTTGGGAACAAAATAATACAGTGGATATTCTCCATGTATTCAGGCTTAACAGCCCAGGTACGGGCCAATGGAATTCTGTCTGAGCCCCTCACGATCTCAAATGGGACAAGACAGGGCTGCCCTCTGTCTCCACTTCTATGTGCCCTGTCACTAGAGCCTTTTCTGTGCATGCTACGTGTAAATTTGAATATTTCAGGCATACAAATAGGAAAGAACCACTGTAAAATTACAGCTTATGCAGACAATATGTTGTTCACTCTTACAAATCCGTTGATCACAATTCCAGAATTAATGAAGGAATTTGAGAGATACGGATCTTTATCGAACCTACGTATCAATTTTAATAAATCGGAAGCGATGGGGGTAAACGTCCCCCATAGAGCAATAAATTATCTAAAACAAAAATTCAAGTTTAAATGGACTGATAATGCTCTGACATACCTTGGTATACAACTAGCAGGATAAGTGAAACCAGGGTTTTCATAGCTGGCTAGGACGCTGCAATATTATCAAGATGAACATACTCTAATCAAAGTATTTTAAACAGTGTCAGAGAAAGATCTTTGAGTTCATATGGGCACATAAGAACCCCTGGATACATAGGAAACAACTAATGAGCACTAAGCAGCAGGGAGGACTGGGAGTCCCAGATATAAGGAAATATTACTACGCAACACATCTGAACAGGCTAATAGACTGGAATAGGCATTCAGATACAAAGCTATGGGTACAAATCGAACAGGTGCAATTTAATTGCTTGCCGACCGCCCACCGCAGTTATACGGCGGGACGGTGGCACTGCTGGGCGAGAGCACGTAGCTCTACGTCCTACCTTTAGCGGCCGCCGGCGGCCCGCGCGTGCGCCCCCGGTCGTCCCCCGAGTCCCGCCGGGCACGCGCGCTCGTTTGTTACAGAGCGGGGAACGAGAGCTATGTGTGTAAACACATAGCTCTCGTTCCTGTCAGCGGGGGAAACGCTGATCTTCTGTTCATACAATGTATAAACAGAAGATCAGTGATTCCCCCTAGTGAGTCCACCCCCCATACAGTTAGAACACAAGCAGGAACACACTTAACCCCTTCCCTGCCCCCTAGTGTTAACCCCTTCACTGCCAATGGCATTTTTATAGTAATCCAATGCATTTTTATAGCATTGATCGATATAAAAATGCCAATGGTCCCAAAAATGTGTCAAAAGTGTCCGATGTGTCCGCCATAATATCGCAGAACCACAAAAAAACACTGATCGCGGCCGTTACTAGTAAAAAAAAAATATTAATAAAAATGCCACAAAACTACCCCCTTTTTTGTAAACGCTATAAATTTTGCGCAAACCAATCAATAAACGCTAATTGCGATTTTTTTTTAACGAAAAATATGTAGAAGAATACGTATCGGCCTAAACTGAGGAAAAAAAATGTTTTTTTATATCTTTTTTGGGGATATTTATTATAGCAAAATTTAAAAAATATTGAATTTTTTTCAAAATAGTTGCTCTATTTTTGTTTATAGCGCAAAAAATAAAAACCGCAGAGATGATCAAATACCACCAAAAGAAAGCTCTATTTGTGAAAAAAAGGACGCCAATTTTGTTTGGGAGCCACATCGCACGACCGCGCAATTGTCAGTTAAAGCGACGGAGTGCCGAATCACAAAAAGTGCTCTGGTCTTTGACCAGCAATATGGTCCGGGGCTAAAGTGGTTAAAACACCTCTAGAAAGAGAACCATGGTGGTTTGCCTCACTCCCTAAACAAATGAATAAAAACCCAATAGTGGGTAACACGGTGAGGATCTGTGCAGCAGCACTACCTATGATGGGCATCGAGCCCAGGACCTCCCCACTATACCCAGTGATAGGTAACCCCCTATTCCCATCGGGATACGAAGACGGAGCATTCCGTCAGTTGAGGAAAAGAGAGTGTACACAAGTAGCAAGGTATATCCACATAAGAAGATGGGTAACCATAGCGAAACTTATGGAAATTGGAAATGTATTCCGTTTGAAATTCTGGAATGCACTTCAGATAGTTCACTTCCTGAACACTTTGCCAAATCCAGAGAGCTTTGAAAGACCACTCATGAAATTCGAGAAAATATGTAATGAACAAGGAACATTACTACATAGTCTTTCAATAAGCTATGAGTTATTAGTGCGATCAGGAGGTTGCCCTCTGAGGTGCGTTCAAGAATGGGAAAGGGAATTGGAGAAGTCCTTCCGTCCGGAACAGCGACAATGCATATACAGGCGAACACACAAAATATCAATATGTGTGAGAATACAAGAGACAAACTATAAGATCTTCACGAGATGGTATAGGACACCAGAAAGGCTAAGCAACATTTTTGCAGAGGTATCAGATAAATGCTGGAGGTGCCAGGGAAGCAAAGGAAGGATGCTACACATATTCTGGGAGTGCCCAATGCTAAGGAGTTTTTGGCCAGGGATTAAAAGAGCTCTACAGTTTTGCTCAGATTATGAGATTCCGGAAAATCTGGAATTCTATCTTCTGCATTTAAACCAAATACCAGAAAAAGCATATAGGGAAATGATTATATGCCATCTATTAGATGCCGCTAAGGCCTGTATAATGAAGAGGTGGAAGTCACCAGTTCCACCAACAGTGAAGATGTGGATATGTAAAGTTAAGGAAATAAGCAAATTAGAAGAGTTAGTTCTGACAACACAATATAAAAGGGGAAAATATTTAAGAACTTGGACTCCCTGGAAGTCCTATATGGAATACCTGGGTGAAGGCTAAGGAGGATAAGGCTGAACAGTATAGAAGGAGCCCGGGAACTTGGATTGGGTATATGTGGGATTTAATGAGAAACCACAGGAATATGGAGAAGGGTCAGAGGAGAGGGAAGTAGGATGGGCTGTTTTTTTTCCCCCCTTTCTTCTTCTTCTTTCTCTCTCAGTGATGTTTGGAAAGGGGAGGATACGTAAGAAGGAGATATATGTTTGACTTTGACAACAAGGCAAAAGGGGATGTATAATAATAAGACGGACCGTGACTGTTGTGTTGTTTTGTAATAATGTTCTGTTATGTATTATTTTTTATATATATATATATATATATATATATATATATATATATATATATATATATATATATATATGTGTGTTGTTCTGATTTGTTTTAAAATAAAAAAGAATTATAATCAAAAAAAAAAAAAAGAACTGACTTTACTCTGATTTCTTGATTTGCAAACTTTTTCAGGAAATCTGTGAAGGATGAACAATTACTCTAAAAACAATGCATAATTTCTCTGTATTTAATAACTGTAGATAATAAATAAAAATAGACATGGGTATTAATACAAGAACAAGCCTGAGCATATACTTTGGTCTTTGTTGGCCAGACATTTATTATTATTTTTTTTGATAAAAGCTTTTTCTTATAATATTGAATATTAAATAGTGACCGGCAATTCTCCTTTTCTGCTGAGATTTAAGTGGTATTGAACCTGAACCCAATTTTCCCATGGGCTCCTTTAGTTTTAATCAGCAGGGGATCTGACCCCTGATTCCTTGCTGACCAGAGCAGAGCGTGTGAATGACAGATCCATGAACACTCAGTTTATGCAGAGAGGACCGAGTGGTTGTATTAACACTTACACTTTTCCCTCAATACCCCTGCAAAGTCCCTCAAATACCTATCAGTGAAATTAACCAAATACAGTTTTCTTTGAGAGTGTGGCAATGATGCTGCACTAACTCCTCCTGAAAGTAGAGCAGAGCTCTTATGTAGCCTGTGTCTGCTGTACTATGATGGGTTAAAAAAATGTTTTACAGGAACAGCTATCAGAGTTGTCACTATTGATTCATAATGTTGTAGCTTGTCAGTCGTGTCTGGCCATTCCTAGTCTTACCAAGTACTTTGTGGATTAACTAGATAGGACGACGAATGGATAGACAGACAGACATCGCTCAGTAAATATTATGCTGTGACTTTTAAAAATAGACATAACAAAGTCTTGTTTGAATATGACATTTTACAGACCTTATCCAATCCCTCATCCATAGATCTCAACTTTTTGAGATGGGAATGAATTATGCAGGCATAGGACACACACCTTGCCACAGCCCCTTAACCAGTTGCCGACCGCCCACCGTCATTCTACGGCGGCAGGGCGGCACTGCTGGGCGAGAGCACGTAGCTCTACGTCCTCCCTTTAGCGGCCGCTAGGGGGCACGTGCGTGCCGCCGGCGGCCAGCGCACGCGCCCCCGCTCGTCCCCAGAGTCCCAATCGCGTGCCCGGCAGGCGCGATCACCGCCGGGCACGCGCGCTCGTTCGTTACAGAGCGGGGACCGGGAGCTTTGTGTGTAAACACAAAGCTCTCGGTCCTGTCAGCGGGGGAAACGCTGATCTCCTGTTCATACAATGTATGAACAGAAGATCAGTGATTTCCCCTAGTGAGTCAACCCCCCCATACAGTTAGAACACACCCAGAAACACACTTAACCCCTTCCCTGCCCCCTAGTGTTAACCCCTTCACTGCCAATGGCATTTTTATAGTAATCCAATGCATTTTTATAGCATTGATCACTATAAAAATGACAATGGTCCCAAAAATGTGTCAAAATTGTCCGATGTGTCCTCCATAATGTCTCGGTACTGAAACTAGTAAAAAAAAAATATTAATAAAAATGCCATAAAACTACCCCCTTTTTTGTAAACGCTATAAATTTTGCGCAAACCAATCAATAAACGCTAATTGTGATTTTTTTTACGAAAAATATGTAGAAGAATACGTATCGCCTAAACTGAGGGAAAAAAATGTTTGTTTTATATATTTTTTGGGGATATTTATTATAGCAAAATGTAAAAAATATTGGGCCAGATTCACAGAGCGATTACTCTATCTCGCGTTAGACTGGAGTACTTTCAAATTACGCACGTTTTTTCACTACTCTGAAACCGCAAACCATGAAAATACGGCTTCGGGCTTCAATCCGACTGGCTTACGTGTTCGTACGCCTTCGGATCTACTCTGCAATAAATTTGCGGCCGCTGGGTGGAGTTCCCGTCGTTTTCCGCGTCGGGGTATGCAAATGAGCTTTTGCCGACGATCCACGAAGTTACGAACGTCAATCGCAATCTCTTACGGCATCTTTAGTCATCTTTTTGCCGCGTAAAGTTATACCAGCTTTTTGCTGGTCTAATATTAGACAGCCCATGTTAAGTTTGGCCGTCGTTCCCGCGTCGAATTTCAACGTTTTCCGACGTCTTTTTTTATTTTTTACGTAAGTCGTCCGGGAATAGGAATGTCCGTAAACGACGCTACTCAAACAAAAAATTACGTAACGACGTTATTTCGCGCAATGCACGGCGGGAAATTTCCGAACGGAGCATGCGCAGTTTGATCGCCGCGGGGACGCGCCTAATTTAAATGCTTCACGCCCCCTAATCGCGTATTTCGTTTACGCGGCGAGAAATACACTACGCCGCCGTACCGTAAGGGACAAAATCTACCAGAATTTGGCGTAGAGCCTGGTAAAATACGGCGGCTTGGTGTATCTCTGACACTCTGCGCCAATGTAATTGTATCTGAATCTGGCCCATTGCATTTTTTTCAAAATAGTCGCTCTATTTTTGTTTATAGCACAAAAAATAGAAATCGCAGAGATGATCAAATACCACCAAAAGAAAGCTCTATTTGTGGGAAAAAAAGGATGCCAATTTTGTTTGGGAGCCACATCGCACGACCGCGCAATTGTCAGTTAAAGTGAAGCAGTGCCGAATCACAAAAAGTGCTCTGGTCTTCGACCAGCAATATTGTCCGGGGGTTAAGTGGTTAAAGAAGAAGTGCTTTTTTTACCACTACTATTCCTTTATATTGGCTTTTAGAATTTACAAATTAAGCAATTTAGAAATCAGAAGTTTTAGCACTGGAAAACACTTTTTGATAGATAACAAGTGCATTTTATATACAACTATATAGATCAGACCAAAATGAAGGACAAATGAGGAGGAACATTGCTCCAAATCAGGGACAGACCCTCAAAATCAGGGACAGTTGGGAGCTCCACAGCACCTTTAACTTGATAAAATTGGCCTTCCTAATGACTCAAGAGACTGATGATTTGGATCCGAAATTAGTTCTACTTTATTGACCTTTAACCTTTGGTTGACACTGTTGGCAAGAGTATTGCTAATTAAAAGTATTGATATTGATTTATAACACTGTCTGTTGGAATTGATTTTATGTTCGTCATACTGCATTCTACAGATGAGTCTGTGTTTATGCATGAAAGATCGATATATGTTTTTAACACAGACGTTAATGTTTTAAGCAAAATTATTGGTATGAACTAAATAATTAGTATTTATATAGGTAGCATGTAACATTAATGGAAAGAGACTATAGTGGATATAAAAAATATGAATGAAGCAAAATTCTATTTAATTGCGGCGCACTCCATGTTTGACAAATGCTACAAGGCCTTCTTATACAAACCACAATGTCACGATTCATGAACACTTTGTATTACTAGTTGACATAACTCTCTAAGAGGAACAATCACTAATGTTTAGGTCTTTAAAGCTTTAGGGCAGCTAATAGTGCCTGCTAGGGATGAGCTTCGTGTTCGAGTCGAACTCACGTTCGTCTCGAACATCATATGTTCGACCATTTGTCGAAATACGAACGTTACGGGCTGTTCGCGCCAGATTCGGGTGCCATGTCACGGCCCATAATTCACTGCGGCATCACAGGGCATTGTTGGTTGATGATTGGCCAAGCATGCACTATGACCCGCATGCTTGGCCAATCACAGCTTCCAAAAAACGAAGAGCCAAAATTGGCCAAAGCCAGGGTGGCTTTGGCCAATTATGGCTCAGGGGGTTTAGTACACGCCCCACACTATAAAAGGCCGCCTGCAGGGGGGCCCTGTGTAGTGTGTTGCAGAGGTTAAGAGAGAGAAGATAGAGAGAGAGAGTGTCATTTTTTGTAGGTAGATAGAGCAGATCCACCCATCACATTCTTCATCCACCAGGTCCTCTTTCACACTCGCTTTAAGATCACTTCTCACATAGAGACAGACCCTCCACCTTTTCTTTTTACCATGTCTTTCCGAAAGAGTGCATAGCCAGGAATAATATTAGCCCAGTCATGTGAGGAATGAAGCCAAGTTTCAGCAATACCGATTACATCATAGCTCTCCTGCACCATTTGGACTATTATTTATTTATCACCTCTTCAAGCGCTGCACTTTGGACTATAATTTTTGTGTTTGATTTATCTACAAACTGTGCAGGCTACTTTTTATTTAAATGTTATTGTATTTCAATTGTTAGCGCAGATATTTGTTCACCCTGCTTTACATAAAATTTTGAAGACAGTTCCAACACCCCACAAATTACTTTTTGGAAAGTAGACACCCCAAGCTATATGCTGGGAGGCACGTTGAGTCCATGGAATATTTTATGTTTTGCCACCTTTTCTGAAAAGTCACCCCAAGCTATTTGCTGTCAAATTAAAGTGTACTACTTTTCATTCAATAAAGTGCATCCAATCACCCATTACTATTATCTATTAAATTTGGGTAATTAGCCTCCTCACTTTATATCTGGGAGGCCAACAAGAAGAGGCAGACATTTCCATGCCACTATGAGGGAGTTAGGAGCATTTGTGTCCACAGGCAAGGTGGACGTGGTCTATCCTCCGGCAGGGCACATTTGTCTCTATTTAGTGATGCTGCCCATGCTATCCAGCCACAGCATGCAGAGGAGGTGGTGGAGCAGCTTACTACACCATCCTCATCCTTCTCATTCTCTATCACTCAAGCTGACATTAGTTCACAGTCCACCGCAGCAGCCAAAGTGGCTTATTCTGCCTCCTTGTCTACATATACTCCTGCTATTGCCACAGCATCATGCACAGATGAATTGGCTGAATTATTTGAACACAGCATCAGCTTGCTTCTTGAGGATGCACAGGCATTATTTGATTCTAATGTTGGTTCTGAGGTTGAGGAATGGAGTAACATGAGCCTACATAGAGGGAAGGACACTCGCAAACAACAAATTGTCAATCGTATTCCCCCAGCCGCAGCGCAATGCCAAGTTGGCTCCAGTGATGATGAGGATGGAGGGGATGATGATGATGATGAAGTCACTGACTCAACTTGGGTGCCAGATAGAACAGAAGCGGAACATGAGGGCAGGCACAACCCCAACGAGGCAGGATGTCCTCCAGAGGCAGCTATCATGGAAGAGTAGAGAGCAGCCACCCTATTCCATCAGATTGTGGAGCTCTTATCTTCCACCCCACTTCCCACAGCTCAACTGTGTGGGCCTTCTTTAGAACATGTGAAGCTGATTGCACTGTTGCAATTTGCAATCTCTGCCGCAAGCAGATCAAGCATGGTAAAAACACCAACCATTTGGCTACCACATGCTTGCAAAGGCATTTAACCTCCCAGAACTCAGCTTATTGGCAAGAGCACCTGACAGCCACACACATGGGACACAATTCTACTCCTCCTCACTCCTCACCTTTCATCTCTACACCCGCTATGTATTATGACCTCTCAGCAGCCTTCACTGACAGGGATAATGGTTTAGCAAAGGGTGTCACAAGTCCATGCAACAATTTTGCTAGCAGCACACCACCAGCTGTAGAGTATACCAGCTTTTGCAGCAATATATATATATATATATATATATATATATATATATATATATATATATATATATAGAGAGAGAGAGAGATATCAATGTCTCTATTCCAAGCCTGCAATGCTCTCTCGGTGAGCTGCAAGGCTCTCTTGGTGAGCTGCAAGGCTCTCTTGGTGAGCCTGTTGTTGAGCTGCATGAGCCTGTTGTTGAGCTGCAAGGCTTCGCTGCAAACCTGCATTTGTCTGCTGTTGATGTGCATTTGCTATAGCCAGCTGTTTCGGTATCTCCTCCATTTTGGGTTTACTTTAACTGCCCGTGGCACTCCTCCATGTGTAAGGGTTAGCTTGGTAGCGGGGGTGTGTGACCCCCTGGATAGGTTCACTACACACTGAACTATGAAGAGAGGCAGCCGAAGACGGTTGAAAACAAAGAGTTTGGTTTATTCTTCCATTCTGCTGGAAACAAGTGCAAGCATCCAAACAGCATAAGCAAAACAAAACATAAAGTAAACCCTGGCCACTTGGGGCGTCTACCTTCACCACACAGGAACCTATCTATGGAGTCTGGCACATTCTACTGCTGGACAAACACTGCTGGTCATACAGCAGAGAAACAATAGTCTTTTTTATCACACAGAAAAATCAACAACCACCTCACCTCTTCAGAAGTCTTTCTCACTGCTCTCCTTAACTCAAAAAGCCTCAGGATGCAGCAATCAGTAGTCATAACTTATAAAGGCCTTAATTGCCTCATTCTGAACAGCTGAAGTTTTCCAACGCCCTAAACCTTTCTGGCTACCTCTGTAGCCGACACCTGGTAGTAATTGGTGTATTGTCTAAACCAGGCAGAAATGTATCTCCCGTCTGTGACAACACAGCTTTACCTGACTTCCTATCACATACCCCCCCTCTCTTGTTCCAACCCTAGGGTTGGGACACAGGTTGCCAGGCACGCATGCACTCGGGACAACCCATTTGCATTCCCCATTTTAACACTGGGGCGATGCATTACCACAAAACTAAATTCCTGGAGGGCCAGGAACCACCTATTTATTCTCCTATTGGTCTCTTTGTTCTATGCCATCCACTTCAATGGGGCATGATCCCTCACCAGTTCAAACTGTCTACCCATGAGGTAGTACCGGAGAGAATCCAAAGCCCATTTCACCGCCAAACACTCTTTCTCAATGGTGGCATAATTCTCCTCATGGGCCTTCAACTTTCAGGCTGAGGTACATAACAGGATGTTCCTCCCCCTTGATAATCTGGGACAGTACAGCTACTAACCCCACATTTGACGCATTTGTCTGAACCACAAAGTCCCATTAAAAAACAGGCAAATTTAAAACTGGCTGACTACATAAGGCCTGTTTTAAAGCCTGAAAAGCTGTTTCTGCTTCAGGAGTCCATTTGGTCATGACAGACTCCTTCCCTTTGGTCAAATTGGTCAGGGGAGGAGCCTGTGAGGCAAAATAGGGGATAAAGCGGCGATAATATCCCACGATCCCCACAAATGCACGAACCTGTTTCTTGTTGGTGGGACGTGGCCAATCCTGAATAGCCTCAACTTTGTTAATTTGGGGCTTGATTAGACCTCTTCCAATGGTATACCCCAGATACTTTGCCTCGTCTAGCCCAAGGGTACATTTTTTTGGATTGGCCATAAACCCGGCTTTCCAGATGGAATCCAACACAGCCTGAACTTTTGGTAAGTGTGAGTCCCAATCCTCACTGTGGATGACAACGTCATCGAGGTATGCAGCAGCATAGGCGCCGTGAGGCCGAAGGGTCTTATCCATGGTGCGTTGAAATGTGGCGGGAGCATTCTGTAACCCAAAAGGCATCCTCCGATATTGGAAAGATCCGTCTGGAGTTACAAATGCAGTTTTTTCCCTGGCCGACTCCGAGAGAGGAATTTGTCATGGGGTGGAAAGTCTGTGCGCCTCTGGTGGAAGAGGACAAATTCTCTGTTGTTAGGTACCTTTCGACCAAGTCTACAAGTTTGTCTGCTAGTTTCCGGACCACCATGGTTCACCCATTTCTGCAGGGTGTTAGGAAGAGACCTAAGAAATTTGTCCATAACTACTCGCTCCAAATTTTTTGGTCCGGACAGAGTTTCTGGCTGCAGCCATTTCTTAGCCAAATGGATGAGGTCATACATCTGTGACCGAGGTGGCTTCCTCAGCTGATAACTCCAATTGTGGACCTGCTGAGCACGGACATCCAGGGTTACACCAAAACGTGACAATATTTCCTCTTTTAACCGATCATAGTTTTTTGCGTCTGCAAGCTCCAAATTAAAATATGCCTTTTGGGTTTCTCCAGAAAATAGGGGGGCCAATAGTCCAGCCCACTGTTCTTTAGGCCAACTTTTTTTTCCCGCTGTTCTCTCAAACGTGGCCAGAAACATCTCAGGGTCATCATCTGCAGTCATCTTTGGCAATAAGTGTCTTACCCGAAAAGTTGGTATGTTAGTGGCCTGACTCCCAGCCTCGGTCTGCTGTCTCTAAAGCTGTTTCACGATGGCCTCCATTTGCTGCTGGTGTCTCTATTTCAAGCCTGCAATGCTCTCTCGGTGAGCTGCAAGGCTCTCTTGGTGAGCTGCAAGGCTCTCTTGGTGAGCCTGTTGTTGAGCTGCATGAGCCTGTTGTTGAGCTGCAAGGCTTCGCTGCAAACCTGCATTTGTCTGCTGTTGATTTGCATTTGCTATAGCCAGCTGTTTCGGTATCTCCTCCATTTTGGGTTTACTTTAACTGCCCGTGGCACTCCTCCATGTGTAAGGGGTTAGCTTGGTAGCGGGGGTGTGTGACCCCCTGGATGGGTTCACTACACACTGAACTATACAGAGAGGCAGCCGAAGACGGTTGAAAACAAAGAGTTTGGTTTATTCTTACATATTGTTGGAAACAATTGCAAGCATCCAAACAGCATAAACAAAACAAAACATAAAATAAACCCTGGCCACTTGGGGCGTCTACCTTCACCACACAGGAACCTATCTATGGAGTCTGGCACAGCTTACTGCTGGGCAGACACTGCTGGTCATACAGCAGAGAAACAATAGTCTTTTTGATTTTTTATCACACAGAAAAATCAACAACCACCTCACCTCTTCAGAAGTCTTTCTCACTGCTCTCCTTAACTCAAAAAGCCTCAGGATGCAGCAATCAGTAGTCATCCTTTGGATAACTTATAGAGGCCTTAATTGCCTCATTCTGAACAGCTGAAGTTTTCCAACGCCCTAAACCTTTCTGGCTATCTTTGTAGCCGACACCTGGTAGTAATTCGGTGTATTGTCTAAACAAGCCAGAAATGTCTGTGACAACACCCACAGATTTACCTGACTTCCGGTCACAATATATATACACTACCTGCCACCCACATGCTCGGCGTCTAAATTCCAGCTTGTCCAAATTGTTTGCCTTAAAACTCCTGCCTTTACGTCTGGTGGATTCTTCCCCCTTCTGTGAATTTGCAGAATCTGCTGTACCACAATGGCAGGTTCCCAGTTCATAGTTCTTTGCACGTAAGGCTATTCCAGCTATGTATCATCACGTGGAAGGCAATATTTTGGCATTGTTGGGCAAGGAAGCAGCAAGGTCCACCTAGGTACAGCAAGCATGGCCAGGAGTGATATATTTCATTCAAAGCACACTGGCTAAATCTGCTTGCAACTAGGAAGGATGCAGGACATGGCTCAGTGCTGGAGCTTGTTTTGCTGCCATGCCTCCATACAGTGGGTGGTGATGATGCAAGATCTGTCAGCTCCACCCCTTTCTTCATGCCATCCTCTGCTAAATTGTCCTATAAACCACCAGTCAGGCTAAAATGTGCAATGCAGTCAGATGGTTTGTCTAGGGGACACAAGCCACACTGGAGCAGAGATTCTTTCAGGTTTGCAGGGGCAGGCCCAGAGGTGGTGTGCGATAATAGCACTAACCTTCTGTCTGCACTTTGACAGGGAAAGTTGACACATGTATCATGCCTGGCACATGTCCTCAATTTGGTGGTGCAGCGTTTCTTAAACAGGTACCCAGAGTATCAAGATCCTATAAGGCAGGTCAGAAGAGTTTGTAGCCATTTCAGGTAGTCATACACAGCCAATGTTTGGTTGACTGAAATTCAGGGAGAATTCCACCTGCTCATAAACCACCAGATTTGTGACATGCCTATCAGTGGAACTCAACTTTGGCAATGCCGCAGCGGCTGCACATGCCAGAGAGCCATCAACAAGAATGTGTGTGAGTATGGCTCAAGGACAGTGTAATGGTCACCACCGTTTACGACCTTCCATCAACCCACGACAGCTTATCCGACACACCGACAACCCAGCAGACACGATCCATATCAATTCCCCAGAAAATGAGACTGACAGCTCTATCCTCTGGTTTCAAAATGAATGAATGCTCTAATGGTTTCTTAGCTTGGTTATATATCCAGTACAACATATTAAAGTTAATCACAGGAACAATGAGTTGCCCTTCAATCCTCATCTTTAGACAGACGGTCTGTCTCCGACAGAATGGTGTTTACACCTGATAATCAAAAGGCTTTAAACAGTGTTATCACACAATAGAAAGGTCTAGGAGCAGACCTGAATTAACACCTCTACAGCCTTACATAATGGACAATTAGTATATCTTCTGAGTCTATTGACCTGGTTGGGGGTCAGAATAAAATCACCTGTAATATCTCCAGACATCCTGGAATATGAACTATTATTAATGTCCCATCTTATGTAATACATGAATTATGATTTATTAGCCATCCTATGCCCAAAAGGGGCACAGGGTGAACTTAGACACAAGAGTCCGTAGGGCCGCTAGCACAGGAGTATCCCCCATCCCTCAAAAGTCTCTGGGCGTCACAGGTAATCCTGTTACAGACAGGCTCAGACGAGCTCAGCTTTTTTTCCCCCACAAAAAATTATAAAGGATGCATGCACTGTACTGTCACCGTTTGAGGAAGTGACAAAGATGCGATGAGCGGTGACAATGCATGCATCAGTGACACTATCCCTCTTGTATTCCTCCTGGAGCATACTCTGCATAACATTATGGACAGGACACTTGAGGCAGAGCAGCTGGAAGAAGAGGAGAACTTCCTTTCCTCTCAAGGCCAGCTTTATGCAGACACCATTCTTGTGATCAGGGCCGGATCCAGGGGGCAACAGGGCAATTGCCCCCTCCGAGAAATTAGTGATGGACCGGCCAGTCTGGGGACGAGTGTGCGAGTGGGTTAACCAGTGGGAGTCAGCACTCAGCAGGTGAGAGAGCTCCCGAGCAGGCAGGTGAGGGTGCAGGTGGGCAGGACAGTCATTGAGTGAGTGGGCAGGCCGGTCGGCATGAGAGCGGAGGTGCTAGCCAGTCAGCGAAGGTCAACAGATGAGTGAGCGCCTGAGTGGGCACGTCAGCAAATGACTAAGGGGGGGTCGGTAGGTGAGTGTATGGGAGGGCAGGGTAATCATCGAATGACTGGGCGGGGCAGTCGGCATGAGAGCCATGGGCATCAGAGAGATTACATCATCTCTCTGCTGCCTGCCTTCACTCTGGCAAGTGACAATCTGCACCTTAGCAGGCCAATGACAATCCGCAACATGTGGCAGGTGACGTGGCAACTGAAATTCAGCCAAGTGTGGCAGGGACTTGGCAAGTGACAATCAGCAACGTGTGACAGGTGATGTAGCATGTAAAAATCTATGTGTGGCAGGTGACTTGGCAAGTGAAAATCAGTAACGCGTGGCAGCAGCGTGGAAAGTGACAATCAGTAACATGTGGCAGGGACGTGGCAAGTGACAATCAGCAACGTGTGGCAGGTGAGGTGGCAAGTGACAATCCACGCATGGCAGGTGACATGGCAAGTGAAAATCAGCAGCGTGTGGCAGGTGACGAGGCTAGTGAAAATCAGCAACGTGTGGCAGGTGACGTGGCAAGTGACAATCAGCAACGTGTGGCAGGTGACGTGGCAAGTGACAATCTGCAACATGTAGGTGACGTGGCAAGTGACAACCCGCAACACGTGGCAGGTGACATGGCAAGTGACAACCCGCAACACGTGGCAGGTGACATGTCAAGTGACAACTCGCAACATGTGGAAGGTGACATGGCAAGGGACAATCAGCATCTGGTGGCAGGAACGTGACAAGTGACAATACGCATCTGAAGGCAGGTAAACGTGGCAAGTGACACACTCAGGGCTCCCACTGATTCGGCATTATGGTGAGTTGAACCATTTAATTTTAATACAATGTAATAATAGAAATAATGTGCTTTAATCATCCTGACACCATAACAGCCACTGCCACGAAAAATTTCCTGCAAAAAAAAACATGTTTTCTGCGGACCCAGAGTCTAGCACTCACAATTTGGTGATAGAGCCTATCCCCGACAACGTCTTTTGGTGATGAAACGCGTAGGTGTGGCCTAAGCAGTGGTACGTCATCACGTTTACACGATACGGAACACATAGCACGGAGCCCTAATGCACCCGAACGAAGGAGAGGAGACGCCGCATCCTTCATTCATTATATGCGCTGCACCAACAACCAAATTTTGAGTGCTATTTCATCTATTTATATATTAAACCCTTTTCCTACATACTACACCATGGGTTGTTTTTTTGTTTTTGTTCCTTCTCCCATGAGTCTTTGAAGCACCACTACATCCATCCTCCATATGCTGTGGAGCCATCATATGCTTTGCCTGTTGTTTTGGAGCCATTACATGCTTTGCCTGGTACTTTGGAGAAGTCTGTTTGGGACGACTATAAACATCCCTAGGCTTATCTGATCGCTACCCATACGGTCAACCTATGTGGTAAGGAGACAACCTATTCACTGGGGGGGCTCTTTGGTGGAAGAAGATTTTGGTGTGTTGATTTGTTTCACTGATTATGGACTTTATCTACTGGATCACTCCTGATTTTTATTCTACATAATCACACCTGTTGTTTTTTTCTTGTCACTTTATTCATTTATTTATCACTATTTATTTTTATTATCATGTGTTTAGCGCTGTACCTATAATTTTTGTATTTCTGTGGGTTACTTTGGTTCAAGTAATTGGTACTGGCAGCTTCTTTTGATCATTTAATCACATATTCATTTATTTATATCACGTTAGCGCAGTGTTTTTCCCCCCTAGGGGGGATATATATACGTCATATTAATTATAGCCTGGTACCGAAATGTCTGGATACTAATTAGTAATTAGCCCCAGTGTGTGAATAGGGGGTGGAGACTTCATTGTCCCTTTGATTACTGTCACATGCTTGTAACTGCATAAAAAGCTGAGAAGAAACCATTAAAGCATTCATTCATTTTGAAACCAGAAGATAGAGCTGTCAGTCTCATTTTCTGGGGAATTGATATGGATTGTGTCTGCTGGATTGTGGAGTGTCGTATAAGCTGTCTTGGGTGGATGGAAGGTCGTAAATGGTGGTGACTGTTACAAGTGGTGGCACAGCAGTGGGATGATAGAGACGGTGTATGAACAGATAAAGCTCTCTTCCCTCATGGACTTACTGGAGAGTCGGTGTAGACCGGCCAGCAACTGTAAGAAAAGGGACATTATCGCAGAACTTGTCGGAATGGATAGAGCTGAAAGGCCCAGCGTAACAGACAGGACACCCGAGGAAGATTTCTTTGATCGGCCTGTTAAATGTGGACTGGCACAGTATGGTTCCAATCCTCCACCAGAGATCATAGACCAGGTTATAGCAGCTGTTGATGCCACCTTGCTACAGCAAAAAGGTGCTGCAGCAGCAGAAGTCACAGCAGCACCAACTGAAGATAGGGGAGAGGTGCAGATACCAGTCTCCATGGAAAAGGAATTCCAAAGGAGGTTACAAGTGATGCGGATACAGCACAGAGGACCAGTATCAGAGGAGGCCCTGCTAGGATGGTCGGATGTGATTCGTTGCCAACTCTGGAAAAAAGCGCTAGCTCTGGAGCAGCAACACCAAGAAATGGTCCTGCCCTCCATCTATGTAAGGTACTGGCCGCAGTATGACACACAAATGCAGTTGTTGGGGGAACAACTGAAGCAGGAGTGGATAGCGGAGTTAAGCAGGCTGATCCGGGCAGAGATGCAGCTGGACGAGAGCGACAAAGCACTCTGGATGTATGTAGCCCAACAGTGCCCGTGGTCAGTGGATGACAGCCCCACAGAAGACTATGACTATGATGGCCTGGGATTGTTGTATTGGAGAATGTCCAGTGATCCAGACTTCGGGGATGATCGGGAGTGGCGCTTGGAGGACATAATGGAGCACAGAGAGGAAAATGTAATATCTCGGAAGGGTATTGGTTACAGGAAGATTTGGAGTTTCTGGCCATTCAGGAATGGGAGCTGGAAATCGCCTACATACAGCTGCTAGACTCGTCTCAGCAGCAGGGTGGGGCTCCCATTGCCTGGGACTATGAGGACATTTCAGATGACAACTATGAAATCCTGGCTGATGAATTGGCAGTGGAAAATCTGGAGATTGCCATTCCCAAAGCTGCAGCGGATGATGTGGAGTTCAAGGGAGCCGGGGCAGTTGGCCCCTCTCTCCAGCAACAAGCTGAGGTGGTAAAGCTTTTACCTCCCAGCTGAATCACTGGCAACAGAACATCATGCTGCTGACCGCTGCACACTGCTGCAGCTTGAGCTGACATCGGGGGATGGGACTGTGGTCTCCCCTCACAGAAACCCAGCGGAAAAGCTGGCAACAGAGCAGAGTGCCCCAGGTCTCTGCTCCCAACTAGTGGAGAGGGAGTTCCTGTGATAGTGGATGGGACTGTGGTCTCCACTCACAGCAACCCAGCGGAAGAGCTGGCAACAGAGCAGAGTGCCACGAGCCTCTGCTCTCAACTAGCAGGAGAGGGAACTCCTGTGGTAGTGGATGGGACTGTGGTCTCCACTCACAGCAACCCATCAGAAGAGCTGGCAACAGAGCAGAGTGCTACAAGCTTCTGCTCTAAACTAACGGAAGAGGGGGTTCCTGGGGTAGTGGATGGGACTTCAGTCTCCACTGACACAACCCCAGAAAATGGTGCGGCACTGGGACAGGAGGATTTCGGCTTCACTTTGCAAGCACCAGGGGATTTTTACCTAGCACCATTGGATGGGACTTCAGTCTCCACTGGTATACCCCAGGAATAGGGGGCAGTTGGCCCAGATTCTCAACAGCATGATGGACTGAGCCCAGTCACCATGTCTCCTCCCCAGCGGCTGAAAGGACTCCAGGGAGAAGAGCCAGTCCAGGCCTCTCCCCAGCGGCAGGCATGTTCTCTGAGAGAGGCAGAGGTTGCCTGGGTGAGTAATGCTCTGTTTGGAGCAATTTATTTGGGGTACAGTATGGATACCAGCATTGGAGGACTGGATCTACTGACTAACTTCGGAGTCAACCCATCTGGGGTCTCCTCCTGTGTCAGTCTCCCACCAAAAGAGGAGAGATGTAACGGGTTGACCCGTGACGCCCAGAGACTTTTGAGGGATACTCTTGTGCCAGCGGCCCTACGGACTCTTGTGTCTAAGTTCACCCTGTGCCCCTTTTGGGCATAGGGTGGCTAATAAATCATCATTCATGTATTACATGAGATGGGACATTAATAATAATTCATGTTTGCAGGATATACTGGAATATTACAAGTGGTTTGAGTTGACCTGACCAGGTCAACAAGACAGTGACTCATTCCTCTGTGTAACAGGCTGTTGAATTGCGAAGTGAGGCTGGCTCCTGAAAGACATTTCATTGTGTGATAACACGGTTTAAAGCCTATTGATGCCCAGGTGTGACTACTGTTCTGTCGGAGACAGGCCGGCTGTCTAAAGATGTGGGTTGAAGGGCAACTCATTGTGTGATGGTATTTTGTTTGAATTCTGTTGATAAAGGAATGTGGCTGCTCAGGTGTAGTAATTAGATCATATTAATTATAGCCCGGTACCGAAATGTCTGGATACTAATTAGTAATTAGCCCCAGTGTGTGAATAGGGGGTGGAGACTTCATTGTCCCTTTGATTACTGTCACATGCTTGTAACTGCATAAAAAGCTGAGAAGAAACCATTAAAGCATTCATTCATTTTGAAACCAGAAGATAGAGCTGTCAGTCTCATTTTCTGGGGAAATGATATGGATCGTGTCTGCTGGATTGTGGAGTGTCGTATAAGCTGTCTTGGGTGGATGGAAGGTCGTAAACGGTGGTGACCGTTACAATATACATCCCAGGTGTTGTACATTTATTTATACACTGTATAGTTTAGCTAGATCAGTTCTTCCTAATTTACTGTCAGGCAGTTAATTGTGCTAGCTGCAGTATTCTCATGTGGTGTATTGCCCGTGTGCTCTGTAGTTTGCACCTAAAGCTACTTGGTGTGTACTGCACTTGTGCTCTGTAGTTTGCACATAAAGCTACTTGGTGTGTACTGCACTTGTGCTCTGTAGTTTGCACATAAAGCTACTTGGTGTGTACTGCACTTGTGCTCTGTAGTTTGCACCTAAACCTACTTGGTGTGTACTGCATGTGGGCTCTGTAGTTTGCATCTAAACCTGCTTGGTGTGTACTGCACGTGTGCTCTGTAGTGTTGCTCACGAATATTCGCATTGCGAATATTCGCTACGAATATTGCATATTCGAGTATTCGCGAATAACTCGAATATCGCGGCGAATATTCGCTATTTCGAATTTCAAATTTTGCAATAAATTTCGCAATAAATTTCGCAATAAATTTCGCATTCGCGAAATTTAGCAATAACGAAATTTAGCAATAGCGAAATTTAGCAATTTTTTTTTTTTTTTTTTTATAAAATATAGCGAATATTCGTAAATATCGAATATTCGTGATATTTTATCCAAAAAAAAAATAGCGAAATTTCGCAATCATTTTCGCTTTCGCATATGCGAAATTTCGCTATTTTTTTTTTTTTTATAAAATATCACGAATATTCGATATTAACGAATATTCGCGAATATTCTTCGAAATATTCGCGAAATATCGCGAAATCGAATATGGCGTATTCCGCTCATCACTAGTGCTCTGTAGTTTGCACATAAAGCTACTTGGTGTGTACTGGACTTGTGCTCTGTAGTTTGCACCTAAACCTACTTGGTGTGTACTGCATGTGTGCTCTGTAGTTTGCATCTAAACCTACTTGATGTGTACTGCACTTGTGCTCTGTAGTTTGCACCTAAACCTACTTAGTGTATACTGCAAGTGTGCTCTGTAGTTTGCACCTAAAGCTACTTGGTGTGTACTGCACGTGTGCTCTGTAGTTTGCACCTAAAGCTACTTGGTGTGTACTGCACTTGTGCTCTGTAGTTTGCACCTAAACCTACTTGGTGTGTACTGCACATGTACTCTGTAGTTTGCACCTAAACCTACTTGGTGTGTACTGCACTTGTGCTCTGTAGTTTGCACATAAAGCTACTTGGTGTGTACTGCACTTGTGCTCTGTACTTTGCACCTAAACCTAATTTGTGTATACTACAATTGTGCTCTGTATTTTGCACCTAAAGCTACTTGGTGTGTACTGCACTTGTGCTCTGTAGTTTGCACATAAACCTACTTTGTGTATACTGCAATTGTGCTCTGTAGTTTGCACCTAAAGCTACTTGGTATGTAGTGCACTTGTGCTCTGTAGTTTGCACCTAAAGCTACTAGGTGTGTGTACTGGCTTTGTCCTCTGCAGGCCATTATAATGTCTGGAGGGAAAAGGTTAGTCATAAGGGCAAGCAGGGTCTGCGTCTAGAGGCAACAGTGCTGGTAGTTTTCACGGTGCATCCTCATCAGCACGTGACCGTTGGACGCGCTCGTCCTTGTTTTCGGCAGCTGGCCGTGTTGAGCCGCAACATGCCGAAGACTTGGTAGAGTGGATGACCAAGCCGTCCTCATCCTCCTCATCCTCTCTCACCCAGGCTCAGGGTACTTTGTTTGGCAAAGTAGCTGCCAAGGCGTCCTCTTCCCTCTGCTCAATGGCATCACTCACTCCTTCCCTAGCCCCACCATGTCCTCCTGAGGAGTCCCGCAAACTGTTTGACCACAGTGTTGGGTCCATGCTGCATGAGGATGCGCAGCGTTTTGAAGGCTCCGATGATGGTACACAGATAGAGGAAGGCAGTAACGTAAGCCCAGAGAGAGGGGGTGCCCAAGAAGGACAGCAATCTGGCAGTCATGTTCCCCCAGCTGCAGCATACTGCCATGTTTTCTACAGTGATGAGGAGGGAGAGGATGATGAGGTCACTGACTCTACGTGGGTGCCTGATAGGAGAGAGGAGCAGGAGGCACAGGCACATCTCCAACGAGGCAGGATGCCCTCCAGGGGCTGGCTTAAGGGCAGCACATTGACTGCATCACAACGCAGAGCAACACATGTGCAGGGTGCTTCTGTGTCTCAGCGTTATTCCAAAAGTTCTTTGGTGTGAGCTTTTTTGAGACAAGTGCATCAGATGGCACCGCTGCTATATGCAACATATGTCTCAAACGTATCTCGCATGGCCAAAACATCACCTGCTTGGGCACCACATGCTTGACCAGACATATGTCGACGTGCCATGCAGCTCATTGGCAAGCGTACCTCAAAGACCCACACCAAAGAACAAAGTGGACCTTCCCTTGCAGCTGGGAAGGACGCAGGACAAGGTACAGTAGTGTTGGAGGTTGTTTTGCCACCACGCCTCCAAAATGCTACTACTGGTTGTGACACACCACTCTCCTCCACCCCCTCCTCTTCTTCTTCCTCTGTGGCCTCTTCCTTTGCTGATGTGTCCTCGGAACCAGCGTTTCTCCGTAGGCATTCAAGGGGCTACGCAGGCAAAGAGATGCCATGCGGTGCCTGAGCTGGTGTGCTTGGGGGACAGGAGCCACACTGGGGCAGAGGTTCTGTGAGCTCTGCAGGGGCAGGCTCAGAGGTGGTTGACGCCACACCAGCTTAAGCCAGGAATGGTGGTTTGCGACAATGGCACCAACCTCCTCTCTGCCCTGCGACAGGGACAACTGACCCATGTGCCCTGTTTTGCTAATGTCCTTAATTTGGTGGTGCAGCGGTTCTTGGGCAGGTACCCGGGCTTACAGGATGTCCTGAAGCAGGCCAGGAAAGTCTGTGTGCATTTCCGAAGGTCATATAATGCCAGTGCTCGGCTGGCAGACCTCCAAATGGAATACAACCTGCCCAAGAACCGCCTAATCTGTAACCTGCCCACCAGGTGGAACTCTACGTTGGCCATGCTGCAGCGGCTGCACACACAGCAGAGGGCCATCAATGAGTATTTATAACTGGGTAAAGGGAGCTTGTTTTTTTCCCCACGCCAGTGGGCCTTGATCAGGGATGCATGCACTGTCCTGTCACCATTTGAGGAGGCCACGAGGAGGGTGAGCAGTGACAGTGCATGCATCAGTGAGGCTGTACCTCTTATTCACATGTTGGAGCACACGCTGCATGGAATAATGGACAGGGCCCTTGAGGCAGAACAGAGGGAGGAAGAGGAGGACTTCCCTACCTCTCAAGGCCCCCTTTATCCAGACATTGGTCCTGCTTGCCCGTATAACACAGAGGACGAGGAGGATTGTGTCAGCATGGAGGTGGAGCCTAGCACTCAGCATCAGCAGCAGTCTTCAAGGGATCAATTACAGTCCCATGGAACCCATGGACTTGTACGTGGCTGGGATTAGGTGGCTGCGGATCCTGTCATCCTTGGTGACCCAGAGGACTCTGCACCGAATGCCTCAACAAACCTACCCTGCATGGCCTCCCTGATCCTGCAAAGCCGACGTAAGGATCCTCGTATTTGTGCTATCAAGAAGAGGGATCATTACTGACTGGCAACTCTCCTTGATCCACGTGACAAGAATAAGGTTGCGGACCTTATGTTGCCAGCACAGAGGGAGCAGAAGATGAAGGGAGGCCTTGCAGAAAGGTCTGCGCAATGCATTCCCAGAGACTGGTCCTGGACAACGTGTTGCCAAGGCTTCGGTGAGTCACAGAAGGAGCGGTGGAGAAGGTGGCGTCTGACCAATGCATTCAGACAGACAATTTTTTAGTCCGCAGCCCCAAGGTATGACCGGTTCCAGCAACCATCGCCAGTGTCTGTTTTACAGGGTGCGGGAATACCTAGGGGCAAGATCAGACTTGGACACCTTTCCACCGAAAATCCTCTGGCTTACTGGGTGTGAGGATGGATCACACATTCAGAGCTGATGGAGGCTTTGTGACTGATCACAGGGTGCGCCTCTCCACCGACTCCGTCGATCGACTGACCTTCAAAAAATGAATTAAACTTGGATCACCACCAGCTACCAAGCACCTGATGCTGATGTAACTGAATTTTTTTTTTTGAAATGTCAGATCCCTTGGAGACTGCCTATGCTGATGCTGAGTGTCTATCCTGTTATGCTAACTGAATATCCTTTTCCTCCTCAATGATCTTGCTGATAGCTTGTAAGAACATTGTTGGTTCTCTGCACTGCCACCAGTGGCTAAGGCCCAAATGCCACTTTTTCTCACAGAAGGGGGTGTTCGGCTCATCCCTACTGGTATAGTTCAGGAGGGGGCACTCGCTTGTCCCCCTTTTCCTGGCCTGCCAGGCTGCTTACTTAGTTAGGGGTCTGGTATGGATTTTGGGGGACCCCACAATAGATTTTTTATTTTATTTTGGCATGGAGTGCCCCTTAAATTCTATACCAGATCCAAAGAGCCTGGTATTGAATTTGGGGGGACCCCATGCTGTTTTTTCTTAATTCTGTCATAGGGTTGCCCTTAACCACTGCAATCCACTATATTATATACTCTGCACCGAATTCACTGTATACACTAGACTGCCTGCAATTTAAAAATAGTCTACACTGAATGCACTATGGGCCAGATTCAGGTAGATGGGCGAATCTTTAATTTGGAGTAACGTTTCTCATTTACGTTACTCCTCCAAAACTTTAGGAGCAAGTACTGTTATTCACAAAGCACTTGCTCCTAAAGTTGCGGCGGCGTAGCGAAAATGAGCCGACGGAATTCAAATTGGGTGGGTAGGGGGGTGTGTATTATTATAACTAGGCGCGATCCCGCGGCGAACGTACTGCACATGCGTCGACTGTCAGTGCGCATGCTCCAAATTCTGTCAGTGAACGTCAATGACGTCAATCCCCATTCACGGACGTTTTACGCAAACGACTCAAATTTTTTTTTTTCGACGCGATGACGACGGCCATACTTAACATAGGATACTCCACTAGGGGGCTGCTTTATCTTACGGAAACGTCGGAAAGTCACTGCATCGGGCTCGAATACGATCGTGAATTGCCGATACTCGCTGATTAACATATTCTCTGCGTTAATCAGCGGGAACGCCCCCAGCGCCATTTTTTAAATTGCAGTTCCGATACGACGGCGAAATACAATTACCCCGCTCGTATAGGAACTCCAACCCGGCGTTTCTTGTTTTCTGCTTACTGAAAACAGAAACGCCAGCTCAAAGTGAGAGTTAGGCTGGAGTATCACTGATACTCCAGAGTAACTCTACCTGAATCTGGCCCTATGTATTTATATTATATACTGTATACACACACACAACACAGTATATACAGTATCTCACATTTTATAAATATTTTATTATTTCATGTGACAACACAACAATAAATTATACTTTGCTACAATGTAAAGTAGTGAGTGGACAGCTTGTATAACAGTGTAAATTTGCTGTCCCCTCAAAATAACTCAACAAATAGCCATTAATGTCTAAACCGTTGGCAACAAAAGTGAGTATACCCCTAAGTGAAAATGTCCAAATTGGGCCCAAAGTGTCAATATTTTGTGTGGCCACCAATATTTTCCAGCACTGCCTTAACCCTCTTGGGCATGGAGTTCACAGAGCTTCACAGGTTGCCACTGGAGTCCTCGTTTTGATAGATAAAGGTGCATTTTATATTTATCTATATAGATCAGACCAAAATGAGGGACAAATGAGGAGGAATGAGGGACAGATGGACATTGCTACAAATCAGGGACAGTCCCTTGAAATCAGGGACAGTTGGGAGCTATGGATTCACTGTTGCCTGCACTGACCCCAGCTTAATTGTCAATTTGTTGATTTGCATATTTTGGTTGCTAAACAAGCAATGTTCTAAGTCATTGCTGCCATTCTGCTAACAAACAAATGACAGCATTTATTCAAATATATCAAAACTGTTAATACATAACAGATTGTCATACATAAGAGTATGCATAAAATAGCAGCATTTTTGCCCCCCTTTTAAAATGCTTGCTTCACCACATGACAGTGGCATACCATCTTTCAGAATTATACAAGTACTAGGTATTCTATTTTCTGTTTACTATTTTAATTCTATGGTTAAATAGCAAACTCTGTTTTATGTATATAATTTGCTACAGTGCACAAACTCTGCAGTGTGATTGTGAATTTTAAACCAAATGAATGCTGGCAATGAGCTACTGATAACAAGCATGATTAGGCCCACTGATAAAGCCCTGACTCTTTGACTTGCTTGCTGAATCGTACCAGCATCTACAATTAGTGAAGAATAAAATGAGGTGTTCTATATGCTTTTCTCACAACTTTAATGTATTAAGATTAAGGAAGATTACCTGCTTCCAACTGCTGCAGCTTTATCTCCCTTCCTAATGTTATGCTCTGTGGATTCTTATTAAGTTGTTGTAGGAGCCATGGCTATCTGCGTTTTCTGTTAATTAGTTTTCAGACTACTTTGGAGATGCAATAGCAGTAGTTTACTATTCCACTACTCTATGTGTATAGTCTGAACATATAATTTCATTTTTTTACATTGCAGATTTTATTATTCTGATGTATTTACTGAGCTAAAACTGTATAGGAAATGCAAAACGCAAAAATATATTGTACACAACTATTAAAGATCTACATGTGCTGGTCGATTGGGGACCAAAAAACTAAAAGTTATGAGGTATTATTAGATACGTCATATTGATAAGGGGGTTTGGTAAAATATCACATGGACAGTAAGACCAGCAAAAAGCAATACATCCACATTTAAGCCATAAAGAACATATGACCTAACTCTATGTATCCATGACATTTCCAGATAGCTCTCTAACCAACAAACTACCTCTTCAATGGGCTCTGAATTTATCAATACCCAGAAAGATAGTTTTACTGGGATCTCTATTGTGGTGGATGGCATCATGCTTTGATACCGAATGGTATCTGAACCCTTTTCTAATGTTGCTGATATGTTCATTCAGTTTTATGTGATTACAATTGCCCTGGGGTGGTAATCACACACTCACTAATAAACATGTGCCACATCCTTGAATATACGGGTTATAGAAAAAAAAAAATATGGAAATGTTCCTTTCAAAAAAAGGCACGTACCAATAAAATATGTAATTTTAATATTGCATAAATAGATACATAAATACGACACACAAAATAATTCATAATATACAAAAAGGAATCAATTTGAGTCACTCCAAGACATAAACTCAATAGCTTAAAGGCTTGCTGTATCGTAGTAAAGGTCTCGCGCTGGGTGGAGTATGTGTCCTGGATGAAACCGATTGGGTCCTTAAAATGTTAAAAGACAGCTCGACATGTTTCGCGATTTTGTATGCATCGCTTCTTCAGGAGCTTCTAGATTTTTGAAACAAGTAATATTTTAATTAGAATGTATATAGTGTAATAAGTTAAAATGCTAACAAATAGCCTTCATCAAAGGCATAATGTTTACAGGTGACATTCGTATCCATATATGCATACTCACTGAAAAAACTGTGCTTTTTGTGAGAGAGACCAGTAGATGCCTCAATTTTGTGGGCCAGCCACTGGTCAACCAGACCTGTCCCCAAGGTGATACTAATAGGTAAAAGAAAAATGAAAACCAATGTGTACCAGACCATCAACCATCATGGGCCATACAGTGAAGGAGAGTAGGTTGGGGTATACCTGATCATTCTAGATAAGAAAGATATAAAATAATAAATTAAATAATTAGTGTAGTTTCAAGCCCTGGTAAATCACAGGTATCACCATAATAATTTGTTGGCCATATACCTTTTTACAAAAAGCAAACTGTATAGACGCCCCTTACTGTAGTCCCAGAACCTCCCCAAATTGATGCAAAAACTGTAAAGAACCAAACACAAAATATCCTTTACTAAGATAGTGGCCTTATTTTGTTAAATAACATAGTGGCCACTTTATGTTCAATGGACAAACAGTAAACCAGAAATTACATAGGAAGTTACCTAAAAAATGGATAGCAATATAGTATATCCTATTGATGGGAATTGGTCTCAAAAACCACCACCAGGTGGCGATAAGGGAGTACCCAACAGAAGACTCCTATATTATAGTCCAGGGGTGGCGAACAAGTTCGACAAAAAGAGCCAAAATTTTAAACTCTGAGAGTCAGAGAGCCACACCACGCAGTGACCTGCCAAAACAGACAAACACTCACACAAAAGCATATAATTTTAACAATAATATATTAAACGCATAATATAACATGCTCAGTCAGGTGTTTTTTGTTACCTTGTTGGAGTATTGGGATGATAATCTCAGTGGGATTTCTGGCATCTTTTGTTTTCAGTAATCTTCTGCAAATCAGGTTTGTATTCAGTTGTAGCCACTCGGAGCAGTTCCTTTACATGAGTGTCAGTCAGAATGGACCGGTGCTTTGATTTCACGTGTTTCAAAGTAGAAAACAGCTTCTCACAGACGTATGTTGACGAGAACATAGAAAGAAGCTTGAGAGCGGCTCTTTTTACACACAGGTATTTTTCAGTTGGCACAGCTCTCCAAATCGCTGCCTCATCAGTAACAAGTGGGGTTTTCAGGCAGTCGGTGTCAGCATTAAACGGGTCGATGAGAAAAGTCCTCCACACTAAGAACTAACGGCAAGATGTGACGCAACATGTGACACACGGGTCCCCACGCTCTCTGGCCCGTGCAGTTGTTTCCGAGGGATAGGGGACGTGATGACGCAGCCTGGGGGGGCGGGACTACGCGCTCAGAGATCTCTCCTCAGAGTTCCCTCCTCAGAAGCAGCATAACAAAATCCGAACTTGGCAAAGAGCCACAGTATACAAAATAATAATAAGAGGCAAAGAGCCGCATTCATTTTGGCCGGGAGCCGCATGCGGCTCGAGAGCCGCGTGTTCGCCACCCCTGTTATAGTCAATCTGGTAGGCAAAAAGAGGGAAAAAGGAATAAAGGATATTAGTAATGGGTTGATATAACAATTGCAGCGCTGGAGTAGATTATGAGTAGAGCCTACCTTAGTGCAGCAAAGAAGGGAGATCCTCAGAGCCAACAGCGCTGGACCGTATAGCCAGCTAGTGCACTCCCCAGAGCGCCTGGAGAGTGAACTGCAGGCTGGTCCTCTATATATACCCCGCTCGAATGACGTCAAAAGATCTGATGTCAATCCGGCTGGCCAGTCTAGCACAGCGCATGAGCGAAGTCGGCGCATGTGCATTAGGAGCCGCGAACGGCTCCGATTGCAATTAAGAAATTGCAATGTGCGGGGGCACCCTCCCAGAGGGGACAATGCTCCCCATGCCACAGGAAACTCTAATTGCCCATCTCCCTCCGAAATGGGAAACAAGACAGAGTCCCCTGGTGGCTTACGTGGCTGCACCCGCTCTCAACCCGACGGCGCATAATGATGTGGTCAAAGAAGGGAACTACAGCTGGCACACACGATGGAAGCAAACCACAATGTCTCTCATCACAACAATATATACAAAGCATTATATAATTGCATGCATAAAACCTGCTTACTAGCGACCAAAAGCAAATAGCCTTGGCTGTACAAAAAGATTACAGAATCACTCAATTATAAACATTAATGGATTGTAATAAGTAATCAACCACAACCTATGTCTTAATCACAAAATACAAAGGTGCATAAGGACAACACTGCATTGGATTAATATGGATGCTGGAAAAAGACACAGAATCTATAGAGACCTGTTCATTCAAACATACTTGCAGGGCCTGCTTGGTCCTGCCCACGTGTTGTAGCCTGCATGGGCTATGCAACAAATATACTAAACCAGTAGTGGAGCATGCAATGAAATGTCTCATCCTCAACATAGGAGGATGAAGTCCTACCAAGTGGACATAGAAAATCCATGATCACTGCGCAGGGGGAGGCGTAAGATGGCCAACCCAGCTGCAACACACCAATATGTATAAACAATTCAAATAACCAAATGTATATAACTGCAACCCACTATGATCATCAGAATAATGTTAAATGTCCCATTCATGTGGGGAAGGAAAAAAGGGGAGGGGTGGAGAGGGGGGAGGAAGGAACAAATAGGTTCATAGGAGGGGTGAAGGGTAACGGGGGGCAAGAGGCTGATGGGGTGAGGCTGGGGGGAGGAAAGCTCAATAGAGGCAACTGAGGACATGTCCTTGGGAAGTCACAGTATGACTAAGGAAGGTGGAATCTACTTGGATCTACTGTAGTCCTGTTTAAGATGACCTGCAATTATTCTAGGTCAATACAGCTTTCAAGGTAGTCCTGCAACTTGAACTGAGGTTAAAAGGCAAAGTAAAGTAAATGTTCTAGGTAACAAACAGTAAAAGATAGAAAACATTCTTGTAAGGAACTTGGCTAGGTTCATGCCTGATTGGACCTCGTCTTAAATCTGGATCAGGTCAAGTAGAGAAGGTATTGTTGTTTTGCCTTCTGCATAATCAAGGGGGTCTGTCATCTTTTGACCGTTTGGTCTTCGACTTGTTGCACACAGGAGTGATGGGGCTGGATGGTGGTGGGCGCTTAGTGGCCACTGATTGGGAGTTTGAGGGGGTAGGAAGTGGTTCTTGCATGGTGAAACTGGAGAAGAAGTAGGTTTTGGTTTTTAAAGTAAACTTGAGAGAAAATGGGAAGGCCCACCAATTTGGAAGAGCATATTTAGAAGAGGTTTTAGGGACCTTCACCTTTGGATGGTTGATGAAGAGATGTCTGCAAAGATTTGTACTTGGCGGTTTTGAGGAGTTGCGCTGGTGAGCGTGACTTTTCCATGATCTCCTCCACAGTGTGAAAATGCGGCTTAACTACCACATTTTTCGGTGTTCCATCTTGGCGGGGCCCCAATGCTCCATGAGTATGGTACGGTTCCAGCCTATGTAGTGGGATGTTCGGAAGAAGATCCTTAATGAACCCCTGGACTGCTGCCATGATATCTGTGATGGAATCCGGGAGACCCCTAATTCTAAAATTATACCTCCTTGACCTGTTCTTAAGGTCATCAATTCTAAAAAGGGCTATGCCCAACTGGTCTTGTAACAATTGAATGTGATCTGTGTTTTGGTTGGCTCTCGTAACTGTGGAGCCCAGCTTGTACACAATCACCTTGTAAAGCGACGTCCATCGCCGATTGCGTTCCACGCTGGAACGCATTTGGCGACCGCGCACTGACGTCTATGCTTGGCACCATATGCGTTCCACGCTGGAACGTGGAAGTGCCGAGCACAACATCTGCTCTTCTTCGGTAATTCCTGGCACTATAAAGTCACTACTGCAGTATACTACAGCGTTCCTTTATTGTCGGACGTAGCCTGGTGAACCCCGGTCCATGCTAAGATCAAACTACTGGTTCCTATTACCCCCTATGGATCATCCCATCCCAAACCGAATCCACGCTACCATCAATACTTTACTAGCTGTGGGGACATCCAAACATATTTACCTGCACTGGACTCTCACTACCTGAAATCATTGCTGACAACAAAACTATTACAAAGAAGCCTCATCCTCTGCCAATGGATAAGTACCCTTGAAACTATAATATCAATGCCAGTGAATTGGCCTGTTCTCATACTGCATATACCAATTGTATATATTTTAAACAGCCGTGTTTAAATTACCACCTAGCTTGGAGATAACGACTGTGGATTCATACTACTATTGTGGAACTTGTCTTTCTAAATGTTCCTTGAGTACTCATGAAGATTAGGGCCCAGATTCACAGAGAGTTGGGCGCACATTACGCGCCGTAGCACAAACGCTGTACGCTACGCTGACGCAGCGCGGAGAGGCAAGCACTGCATTTAGCAAGCTATTGCTCCCAACGCTGCGTCGGCGTGGCGTAAGTTTTGAAGGCGCAGGGCGGCGTAGGTGGAAGTGGGAGTGATCATGCAAATGATGGTCTGAGGATGGTACAGTGTATTACGCCCGGCGTATCACAAACTGCGCATGCGCCGTGACGTGAACGCATTAAACAGCACCCTTATGCGCATGCTCACAACCACGCCAGCACAAATGCCTAAGCTACCCTGGATCATCACATATGCCGTGAACGTATGATACGCTCAATACGCCGGCCTGTGTTCTCTGGTGCAGACCTTTGCATGTCTATTGCTGTGTTGCGCCTCATCTATGGGGAATAACTTTACGCCAGACGTAAAACATACACGCACCTCGCGTAGCATGCGCCGGGCACACGTACGTTTGTGAATCGCCGTATTTCCCTCATTTGCATATTTGAATGCCTAATCAATGGGAGCAGCAACATGCATCCAGACGAAAAGTGCGCCCACACCACGATAGCGTATGTAAGCAACGTCGGCGTAGGGTGGCAAGTTTTTAGGCGTATGTTGGTTTGTGGGTCCGGCGCACAGATACGCCGGCGCACATTTGCACTTACGGCGCAAATTTCCACTTACGTCGGCGTAAGTGCTTTGTGAATCTGGGCCGATATGTATTTTACACGCCTTAGTTTATATCTTAAAAGGACATAGTTTCCGTAAGACATTCATATAATTACCAAGTGCTTCTCTCCAAAACGTATTAGGCCGCGTACACACGATCGAATTTGTCCGCTGAAAACGGTCCGATGGACCGTTTCAGCAGACATCTCCGATCGTGTGTACGGCCGAGCAGACAGATTTGTCCACCCGACAGATTTCAAAGCATGCTTTGAAATCTATCGGGTGGGAATCTGTCCGCCCGACATGTCTGCTGGTTAGTACACTTACCAGCAGACATGTCGTCCCACACCGCCGCCGCACCGCCGTCGAATGGATTCGGCGCATGCGCGGAAGTGTTTTACTTCCTGGTGCGGTGACGTGGCGGCGTCAACGTCACCGCCACGTCACCGACACATCAGCGCGCCGTCTGCTGGCGGGGATTTTGGTTTGCTCGTGTGTACATGCGAGCAAACCAAAATCCCAGCAGACAGATTTGTTCAAATCTGTCGGACGGACAGATTTGAACAAATCTGTCCGCTCGTGTGTACGAGGCCTTATCCTAACACAGTACCTTCTTAAGCTACGTGCATGAAATCTGTTAATCGTTGAATACGTCATTCTACCCTGTATATGAAACATGTTTGCATATGCATTTTAAACTAGTGCTTGTAGGTATGCAATAATACCTCATCACCTTCTTCCTGAAAGCATTCCTCTTTGTGTGACAGATGATGTAATGAACCGCAAACTCTTCGCCTAAGATTAAGAGTGATGCCTGGGGTCCAATGCTGAATGTAATACTACATTGAGAAATGCATTGTCCCCTTTAAGATGATCTAACTCTCCGCAGTTGTGGTTCACTCCCGTTCACCATAGTTTGTGACAGAATAAAGGAACCTTACCATGAACCCAGCGGAACTTGCAAATCATGTTGTCACTCTCAGGCCGCGTACACACGTCCGAGAACCTCGTCGGGCTAAACTCATCGTTCCGCCCGACGAGGTTCACGATGAGCGGTCGGAAAAGCTCTTGCTCATACTGTACAAACACTTCAATTGGAGAACCAAACCCTGCGAGACTTAGTTTCTCAGAATCTAAACGTATTATGTGTTGCTCCTGGACCTAGGGTCAAGCCTCCTGTACCCTTCACTGGTGACCAGAAGACCTAAAGAGAATTCATTAATGCATGTAAATGAATGTTTGAATTACTCCCTTGCACGTTCCCCAATGATAGGGTCAAGGTGCTTACCCTTATATCATATTAAAGTGGAGAACCACGTGCCTGGGCAAATACCTATTTAGAGAAAGAGGATCCAATCCTAAATTCTTGTCCACAATTTTTGAGAACTGGGGGCCAGATTCAGAACGTATTTACATCAGCATATCAAGAGATACGCTGCGTAAATACTAACAATAGCCGGCGTATCTTTTTTTGCTATTCAGAAAAGAAGATACACCGGATTTCTACTAATATACGAGCGGCGTAATTCTGTAACACCGTCGTATATTAGTTGCAGTTTATACGCTGGCCGCTAGGTGGCGCTTCCATCGTTTAACGCGTCGAATATGTAAATGAGGGATTTATGGTGATTCACAAACGTACTTGCGACCGGTGTTATAGCGCCATAAGATTACCCCTGCTATAGGAGGCGTAGCCAATGTTAAGTATGGACGTCGGGATAGCGTCGAATTGTACGTCGGTTATGTCGTTTGCGTAAATTATTCGGGAATGGGGCTCGACGTTAGTTACGTTCACGTCGTTTACATTGACAAAAAGCGACCTGATTTTGCGCATGCGCACTGGGAACATCCATGCACCGTCCAAAAAAAACGTCAGTTACGTGGGGTCATGATTCATTTACATGAATCACGCCCCCACTTCAGAAATTTGAATTGCGCGGCCTTACGCCGTGCACTTTACGCTACGCCGCCACATATTATGGAGCAAGTGCTTTCTGAATAAGGCACTTGCCCATAATATTTGCGGCGGCATAGTGTAAACACCATACGCTACGCCGCCGGAAAGATACATGAAATGTATCTGAATCCGGCCCTATGTCTCTACTGGCTGCTGAAAATGCTATTAGGAATCTCAAACAAGGTAGACGACCAGTTGAGGACTTCATAGCGGAATTTCAGAGATGTGCTTGGAGACTGAGTGGAATGATGTTAGCCTTTGTAATCAATTTCGCCTCAGCCTCTCCGAATCACTGAAGGATGAGTTTGCTAGAACAGATCTCCCTCAATCACTTGATGACATCCTACAATATTCTATCACTATAGATCATAGGTTAAGAGAGAGACGTGCTAAACATCAATCAGGTTCCTCAGGAGTAGTTTCTACACCTCAAAAATTGAGTCTCCCTTCTCTTGCTGAAAATATGGAGATCGGGACCGTGCGCGGTCCACTAACCTTATCCGAGAGGGCCCGTTGACGCTCTTTGAGTATCTGTCTCTATTGTGCCTCACCGGACCATACAGTTTCTTCTTGTCCTCTTGTAAAAAATTCCACAAATGAAGAAATCAACTCATTTATTTGTGAGTTTCATCGATGGAATAACCTCTGCATCAGGTCCTATTTTGCATCAAACTCAACCTTTATTGATGTCTTGTGGAGAAATTAGACATTATTCTATCTCTTCTTTTTCCAGTAGTACTGGGTCTACCATGGCTTAAGCTACATATGCCCACTGGAACTGTAGATCTGCATTCTCCTTACCGTAAACAGACCTGTTACCAAGTTACTCCTCTGTTTCACCTCGCTCTTCAGGTGATACCATCTCAGTACCAGGAATGTACTGATGTCTTCAGTGAGAAGAATGCAGAGACATTGGGCTAGATTCAGATAGAATCGCCTATCTTTAGACGGGCAGTGTTCAGTGTTTCTCTATGATAGAGCGGGCCGGGTCAGTAATCTACAGCTGCAGATGTAATGTTTACTACGTAGGATCAGCTGTCTCTGTAAACACAGAGAGTGTCCCCTGTTACCCAGCAACTAATGAACCGACGTCTTGTAATGGGCGGGCGGCTCTTTCAAACGGCGCTATATAAAGGGTTCTATCACGACAAGTGGCCACGCCCTCTGAAGACATGCAACCAATCACAAAACGTGTCAGGGCGTGGCCACGTAATTCAACTGTCCAATCAGCTGAGCAGGATCCCGGGACTCACGGTGTCAGGAGGAGGAATCCCCATAATAGCATACCAGTGAGAACTGCTCAGCTCAAGCATTGTGACAAGCGCTGCTAACATTTCCATTGATGTAAGCTCAACTTTTAAGAGTGTGTATTTTACTTAATAAACATTTTTACACTATGTGGAGTCTCCCTCTTATATTTACATGACTACATCCCCATATGAACAACCTATGAGGCCTCGTACACACGAGGGGATATGTCCGCTGAAAACGGTCCGATGGACCGTTTCAGCAGACATCTCCGCTCGTGTGTATGGGCTAGCGGACAGATTTCTCCACCCGACAGATTTCAAAGCATGCTTTGAAATCCATCCGGTGGAATCTGTCCGCCCGACATGTCTGCTGGTTAGTACACTTACCAGCAGACATGTCGTCCCCCACCGCCGCCGCGCCGCCGCCGAATGGATTCGGCGCATGCGCAGATGTGTTTTACTTCCTGGTGCGGTGACGTGGCGGTGACGCGGCGGCGTCAACGTCACCGCCGCGTCACCGCGCCGTCTGGCGGCGGGGAATTTGATCCGATGGTGTGTACATGCCATCGGATCAAACTCCCGATCGGACATATCCGATGGAAATGGTCCGCGGACCATTTTCATCGGATATGTCCGATCGTGTGTATGGGGCCTGAGAGATACCAGAGCCGTCCAGGTGGAAGCAGAGTAACGTGGGAGAGAACCAGCTGAACTGCATCACACCCCTGAGAGACAGCCTGTGTTCACTGCACATTGATGATCACTATCTGTTGAGTGAGGACCCTACAGGGGATCCCGACGTGTCAACTCATAGGGCCAGATTCAGGTAGATTGGAGCATCTTTGCTCTGGAGTAACGTTTCTCATTTACGTTACGCTGGCGAAATTTTAAGAGCAAGTGCTGTTATTCATAAAGCACTTGCTCCTAAAGTTGCAGCAGCGTATCGCAAATGAGCCGGCGAAATTCAAATTGGGCGGGTACGGGGCGTGTATTATTTAAACTAAGCGCGATCCCGCGGCGAACATACTGCGCATGCGTCGACTGTCAATGCATCCCAGTGCGCATGCTCCAAATTCTGTCAGTGAACGTCAATGACGTCAAATCCCCATTCATGGACGTTTTACGCAAGCGACGCGATTTTTTTTTTTCCGACGCGATGACGACGGCTATACTTAACATAGGATACTCCACTAGGGGGCTGCTTTATCTTTACGCTGCGTATCGCTTACAGAAACGTCGGAAATAGTCACTGCGTCGCGCCCGAATACGATCGTGAATTGCCGATTCCCGCTGATTAACATATTTTGTCAGCGTAAATCAGCGGGAACGCCCCCGGCGCCATTTTTAAATTAAAGTTGCGATGCGATGGCGAAATTCAATTGCGCCGATCGCATCAGAACTCCAACCCGGCGTTTCTTGTTTTCTGGTTACAGAAAACAGAAACGCCGGCTTAAAGTGACAGTTAGGCTGGAGTATCACTGATACTCCAGCCTAACTCTACCTGAATCTGGCTCATAGACTTGATTCATATGAATAATAGGGATTACTGGATGGACTATTATTAGCTAGTTTAAAGATAGTTATTATCTCCTTAGTGTGTTTTACTTTTCCATTGAGGACATTTCTATCACTTTGTTTGGCTCTTTTGAAGAGCTGATTTAAGTATTGCTCTCTAGAGTCTTTATATATAGCAGGATATGGCAACATATTTTACCTCTTTGAGCTAATTTAGCTTGAAGTAGCGCTGTTAGTGTGTACCCATTTGCAATATAACCAGTATTGTCATTTTAGCCTTTTTTTTTTTACATTTATCCTATCTCCTATATAACAGCTGCTTTCTACCGCTCAAACATCTTCTATGTTTTTGGGGAGACATGCAGGTGTTACTCCCCACTAACAGGTTCCATTTGAGCGCTGGTTTCAGTATTAGTCACCTAATTTCAAACGGGTGTGTTAGTATTGATTTTTTTTTTACAATATACAATATGGAAAAAAAATTGCTGTGCTGCAAAGTAATAATAACTGGTATGTGACAAGTGATGGTTATAAGCCAAAATCAATCAGAAAACAATTAAATCAATAAATTAAATTAATTAGTAAAATAAGTGCTAGAGATTCTGTATGTGAAACAAACTGATTCATATATAAGTATCAATGAGGTAAACCATGATGGAAGAAAGAATGAAAATTGTTCCAAAAGTCATAATACATAAATGTCCTCCAATGAATTCCAGGTGACTGGAAACGGTTAAACACCCAAAGAAAGTGATGTGATCCTATAGGAAAGATTCCACCACCTCTGATATCAGGTCTCCTTACCGTCTCCACTGATCTCCTGTAAGGCCGCGTACACACGAGGGGATATGTCCGCTGAAAACGGTCCGATGGACCGTTTCAGCAGACATCTCCGCTCGTGTGTATGGGCTAGCGGACAGATTTGTCCACCCGACAGATTTCAAAGCAAGCTTTGAAATCTATCCGGTGGGAATCTGTCCGCCCGACATGTCTGCTGGTTAGTACACTTACCAGCAGACATGTCGGCTCCCACCGCCGCCGCGCCGCCGCCGAATGGATTCGGCGCATGCGCGGAAGTGTTTTACTTCCTGGTGCGGTGACGTAGCGGTGACGCGGCAGCGTCAACGTCACCGCCGCGTCATCGCCACGTCACCGCGCCGTCCGGCGGCGGGGAATTTGATCCGATGGTGTGTACACGCCATCGGATCAAACTCCTGATCGGACATATCCGATGGAAATGATCCGCGGACCGTTTTCATCGGATATATCCGATCGTGTGTATGGGGCCTAAGAGATCGCAAAAGCCTGTGGCTAGCTAGGAGTGAAGGTGTAGAATTAGGTGTGTCACAGCCAAGTACTTGCGAGCAGTCTACTATCGGTACACCGACGTCAGATTGTACCAGGCCAATTTCCCTGCCCCAGCTGCTGCAGCCCTGAAAGAAGTTCTCTCTCAGCCATCCACATGCCCAGCGGTTGAATTCTACCTTAGCTAAATTGCTAGCACTTCAATTGCTGCCTTTTCAGTTGGTAGATTCTGCCCCCTTCCGTGAGTTTGTGGAATGTGTGGTACCTCAGTTGCAAGTTCCCAAACACTTTTTCACATGGAAGACGATGCCAGCTCTCTACAGGCATGTGGAAGGCAATGTCCATGCCTCGCTGGACAGGGCGGTCAGTGGTAACGTGCATATTACCGCTGACTCATGGTCCAGCAGGCATGGACAGGGACATTACCTATCTTTTACGGAGCATTGGGTGACTCTGCTGGAAGCTGGGAAGGATGCAGGACAAGGTACAGTAGTGTTGGAGGTTGTTCCGCCACCACGCCTTCAAAATGCTACTACTGGTTGTGACACACTTCTCTCCTCCACCCCTCCTCTTCTTCTTCCTCTGTGGCCTTTTCCTGTGCTGATGTGTCCTCGGAACCAGTGGTGCTCCGTAGGCGTTAAAGGGACTACGCAGGTACGCAGGCAAAGAGATCCCATGCGGTGCTTAAGCTGGTGTGCTTGGTGGACAGGAGCCACACTGGGGCAGAGGTTCTGTCAGCTCTGCAGGGGCAGGCTCAAAGGTGGTTGACGCAACGCCAGCTTAAGTCAGGAATGGTGGTTTGCGACAATGTCACCAACCTCCTCTCCGCCCTCTGACAGGGAAAACTGACCCATGTGCCCTGTTTTGCTCAAGTCCTTAACTTGGTGGTGCAGCGGTTCTTGGGCAGGTACCCGGTGTGACAGACTCGGACCCTCTTATGTCTAAAATCATCCTATGTCCACTAGGGGCATAGGATGGCTGAGTAATGATATCTTGGACTACCTGAGATGGGATTATTGTGCAATTATTATCCACAATATATTCCAGGATATCTGTAAAGAACTATTTACTGGTTGTTGATTCTGAACTCAATGGGTTAATTGTAAGAGTGACTCATTCATAATGTTAGATGCTAATCTGCCATTTGTCTGTACTCTGTGCTAATTGACCCTGCTATTGTGTGAAGATATCCTGTGTTTACACTTATGATAATGTGTATTGTATAGCAGGTTGAGCGAAGAGACGGGATGTCTACTCTATCTCGGTCGCTTAGTCTGGGTAAATGATTAGTTAATTAGCTCATGTTAATTTATGTTCTGGTTACATCCTCTTTAAACTGTATATATGGTTGCATTCTTAGTTCTATTAAACACTCCATGTTTAGCACACAAACAAATCTCGTCTCGTTGTGTAGTGAGAGCAGCTGGAATATCCGATATTTATATCCAGACTGATAGGAAGCGGTATATGACGGAAGCACTCAAGCGGAGTGCGGGACATTTTGTTACATTGGTGGCCAGCAGTGGGACGCGTCCTGCAGTCGGGGACATCCAACCTCCACCTGGATCCAAGTTTTGGATAGCAGGAGAGGAGAGGTACAGATACCAGCCACCATGGAAGAGGAATTCAGAAGGAGGTTTGCGAGAGAAGCAGATACAGCATGGAGGACCAGTATCAGAGCAGGTCCTGCTGGGATGGTCAGATTCTGTATGGAACTGTAAGGAAGCGCTAGCCCGTGAGCAGCGACACCAGGGAAAAGTTCTACCCTCCAACCGGGAAAGATACTGGTCACAGTATGGATTGCGGGAGCTGTTGTTGGGAGAAAAAACGCACAAGGAACAGACAGCTAAATTAAGTAGGCTAGTCTGGGCAGAGATGCGGCTGGATGAGAGCTACAGAGCTCTTCGGTGGCATGTATCCCAAGCATGTCCCTGGATAGCAGATGACAGCCCAACGGAAGGCTTAAGCTACAGGGGCCTGGCACTGTTGTATGTGAAGCTGACAGGGGACTCTAACTTTGGGAGTGATTTGGAGTGGCGGTTGGACGAAATCATGGATTTCAGAGAAGGGCTACTGAACATCTCGGAAGTGCACTGGGCACTGGAAGATTTGGAGTTTCTGGCCATTCAGGAATGGGAGCTGGAGATCGCCTACAGACGGCTGCTAGACTCTGCTCAGCGCCAGGGCTGGGCTCCCTTTGCTGGGACTATCAGGGAATACCAGTGAACAACACTGAAATCCTGGCTGAAGAGTCGGCAATGTGGCAGAGTAACAGTGTGCTTTGCCAACCTGCCCCCGCAGCTATAGATGCAGTGGTCTTATAGCGGATGCAGCAAGTGCTGACTGACTTTTATGATCCTGTTTCTGCATGGGATGATCTTGGATTGAGTAATGTGCCTGTCCAGTAGACATGTGCATTCGTTTTCGTTAGAATGCATTTTCGTCCGAAAATCTGTTTTTTTTTGTTTTAACAAACGATAACGAAAGTGCAAGAAACGAAAACCGAAAGATCCGACATAAAAAATGCTTTATTTTCGTTGCGGTAAAAATTCGATATAGAGAGATTCGACATTATAGGGAAAATATTCCACATCATAGAGAAAAAATTCGACATTATAGAAATAATAGATTCGACATAACAGAGAATAGATTTCGATTTATGAGACGTAAAGATTCGACATTCCGTCGAATATTCGTTTGTTCATTCACCAGCAACCAAAAAGATTCGACGTCCCGTCGAATATTCTTTTGACCATTCGACAGAAACCAAGTATTATTGGATTTTCGGACGAAAGCTATTCCCCAACGAAAAACTAAATAAATCAAAACGATTTTCGGGAGTAACTAAATAAATGTATTTTCCAAACGAAAACGAAAAAACAAAACAAAATATTCCAGTCTGCACATGTCTACTGTCCAGCAGTATGCCAGAGAATCGGCAGTCGAAAATCTGGATATTGCCATCCCCAAAGATGAAGTGCTGACAGCAGGGCAGAGTACTGCTAACCTCTGTCCAGCACCGATAGCATTTTTTGGAATCCACGGACAGGAGATGGTGAACCTCTATCCTCAGACACCAGTTGCATAGACAGGGGATTTGATAGACCTTTCTGCTGAGGAAGAACAACCTGATTAGCCTCCAGCAGAAGAGCTGGTATCAGGGCCACACTTCACTATGCTCTGCCCATCACCAACAGCAGTATCTGTGGAGTTGCAAGGAACTTCCCCAGCTAAAGCGCTGGTCACTAGACAGAGGGTTCAAGACATCTGCCCTACCCCTGTGGCAGTTCCGGAGGCTCAGGGTGAGAAGGTGGCGATCACTTCCCAGCAGCAGATACAGGGGGAGAAGGGAGAGGAGGTGTTCATCATCCCTCCCCAACAGTTGGCCAGGGTGGAGAACATGGTCTTTCCTCCCGAGCAAAGATCCATGCATCTGGGAGACAGTACCACAGACATGTTGTCCCAGAAGCCAGATGAGGGAATGGAAAAGGAAGCAGCCAGCTCACCTCCCCAATGGCAGCTACAAAGTTTGGGTATGGAGGAATCCAGCCTCCTTCCCCAACAGTTAGCTGGAGCGGATGATGTGGAGTCCCCAGCAGAAGTGCTGGCAAAAGGTCAGAGTACCGCTGGCCCCTGTCTAGCACCTACAGTGTCTCTACAGCTTCAGGAAGCTGGGGCGGTTGTCCCCACTGCCCAGCAGCAGACCTAGCCCCGGAATGTTAAAAGCCACCCAGCTGAAGCGCTGGCAGCCGGACAGAGAGTCAATGACCTCTGCCCCACACCTACTGGTGTCAACTACTCCTTGCAGCCAAGATTGAAGGTCATGCGGACAGACTATGTGAGTTCACTTTGTCCGACTAACGCATGTCCAGACCAGGTGGAGGTCTGGGACCTTGTTTGTCTACTTTTGATGGGGGAGAAATGTGACAGACTCAGACCCTCTTATGTCTAAAATCATCCTATGTCCACTAGGGGCATAGGATGATAGTTGAATGATATCTTGGACTACCTGAGATGGGATTATTGTGCAATTATTATCCACAATATATTCCAGGATATCTGTAAAGAACTATTTACTGGTTGTTGATTCTGAACTCAACGGGGTTAATTGTAAGAGTGGCTCATTTATAATGTTAGATGCTAATCTGCCATCTGTCTGTTCTCTGTGCTAATTGACCCTGCTATTCTGTGAAGATGTCCTGTGTTTACACTTATGATAATGTGTATTGTATAGCAGGTGAGAGAAGAGACGGGATGTCTACTCTATCTGAGTCGCCTAGTCTGGGTAAATGATTTGTTAATTAGCTCATGTTAATTTATGTTCTGGTTACATCCTCTTTAAACTGTATATATGGTTGCATTCTTAGTTCTATTAAACACTCCATGTTTAGCACACAAACAAGTCTCGTCTCGTTGTGTGTTGAGAGCAGCTGGAATATCCGATATCTATATCCAGACTGATAGGAAGCTGTATATGACAGAAGCACTCAAGCGGAGTGCTGGACACCCAGGCTTATAGGATGTCCTGAAGCAGAAAAATAAGAGAATATATTCAGCGCTGGAAAAAATAAATAAAGTACCAATATATGCAAGCCAGCACTAAGAACAATTCATAAAAAGTCCCAAGTGTAAGTGAAATAAAAAGAGTGCGGCGCAAAATAGAAACAATAATAATAATAACAATAATGGTGACAATAAATATACTTATAAAAATATAAATTATTTGAAAATAATGTCCATGTGCAAGGAAGTCCATAAAGCAATGAATCCACAGCCTTAAACGATTTCCAGAGTGGAAAGTGAAAAAAGGAACACCAAAGAATATCCTCCACCAGTGTAAGATGGACTCTCACCTCTCTGCTTTGAACCAGATGGATCTCAAAGCATAATCTGTGTAATCAGAAATCAGCTGACAGCCTCCATAGGCAGACGGATGGATAGGATAAAAACCATAGATCCGGATTCAATGATTTCTCAACATTCATACTACCATGTAGGGAAGAAAGGAAAGAAATCTAGTGCTCTCTGTTGAAATACTGTAACTAATTTAAAACAATGGAGACTTCACTCACATGTAGAGACTAGTGTTGAGCGGAATACGCCATATTCGATTTCGCGATATTGCGCGAATATATAGAAGAATATTCGCGAATATTCGCTAATATCGAATATTCGTGATATTTTATCCAAAAAAATTTTTGCGAAATTTCGCTAATGCGAAAATGATTGCGAAATTCTCATAAACGGAGATCATTTCCTGTATTACTAAACTAATATGCACTAAACACTAACTCTACACTAACTCTACTTAAAAGAAAGGAGAATAAGGGGGCAAAAGAAGGGCGGAGAAGATAATCGCGCAATATTCCTATTGCGCGATTATCTTCTCCGCCCTTCTTTTGCATCAGAGCCAATCAGAATAACTCGAATATTCGGAAAAAGGAATATTGCGCGATATTCCTTTTGCCGAATATTCAAGTTATTCTGATTGGCTTTGATGCAAAAGAAGGGCGGAGAAGATAATCGCGCAATATTCCTTTTGCCGAATATTTGAGTTATTCTGATTGGCTCTGATGCGCCCTTCTTTTGCATCAGAGCCAATCAGAATAACTTGAATATTCGGCAAAAGGAATATTGCGCGATTATCTTCTCCGCCCTTCTTTTGCATCAGAGCCAATCAGAATAACTTGAATATTCGGCAAAAGGAATATCGCGCAATATTCCTTTTGCCGAATATTCGAGTTATTCTGATTGGCTCTGATGCAAAAGAAGGGCGGAGAAGATAATCGCGCAATATTCCGTTTGTCAAATATTCGAGTTATTCTGATTGGCTCTGATGCAAAAGAAGGGCCGAGTAGCTGATGCGATTCTTTTATGTTGCCGAAAATTCGCAATGCGAATTTTCGGCAACATAAAAGGATCGCCTCAGCTACTCGGCCCAGGGTCTCTAATCATACCAGCAATGCTTTTAGACGTCCATGGAGATCACTAGGATGTGATCTGTTTTAAAAATAAATTTGAAAAAATACGAATATTCGCCATAGCGAATATTCGCCGCAATATTCGAGTTATTCGCGAATACTCGAATATGCAATATTCGTAGCGAATATTCGCAATGCGAATATTCGTGAGCAACTCTAGTAGAGACACTCTAAGAGCCGAGTGTCAGCATAGCAGCATGTAACAGCATACCAAACCGTCCTACTGAAATCTGCGGCGATCGTGGGTGATGTTCTGCGTGGCTCCTGAAGCAGGTCAGGAAACTCTGTGTGCATTTTCGACGTTCATATAATGCCAGCGCTCGGCTGGCAGATCTCCAAAATGAATACAACCTGCCCAAGAACAGCCTAATCTGTGACATGCCCACCAGGTGGAACTCTACGTTGGCCATGCTGCAGCGGCTGCACACGCAGCAGAGGGCAATCAATGAGTATCTGTGCCAATATGGCAGCAGGACAGGTTCAGGGGAGCTTGTTTTTTTTTTTCTCCATGCCAGTGGGCCATGATCAGGGATGCATGCCCTGTTCTGTCACCATTTGAGGATGGTGAGCAGTAACAGTGCATGCATCAGTGACACTGTCCCTCTTATCCACCTGTTGGAGCACACGCTGTGTGAAATAATGGACAGGGCCCTTGAGGCAGAACAGAGGGAAGAAGAGGAGGACTTCCTTACCTGTCAAGACAGTGTTCCTGCTTGCCTGCTTATCACACAGGAAGAGGAGGAGGATTGTGTCAGCATGGAGGTGGAGCCTAGCACTCAGCATAAGCAGCAGTCAGCAGGGATCAATTACAGTCCCAAGAAACTCATGGACTTGTACGTAGCTAGGATGAGGTGGCTGAGGATCATGTCTTTCTCAGTGACCCAAAGGTCTCTGCACTAAATGCCTCAGCAAACCTACGCTGTATGGCCTCCCTGATCCTGCAAAGCCTGCGGAAGTATCCTCATATTCGTGCTATCAAGGAGAGGGATCAATACTGGCTGGCAACGCTCCTTGATCCACGTTACAAGGGTAAGGTTGCGGACCTTATCTTGCCAGCCAAAAATGGGACCAGATGATCATAGGGTGAGGGCTGCTAGTACTGTTTAACCCGTGAATGATCACCAGTCAGGAAGGAGTTGACTAGGACTTTTCTGGGCACATAACAAAAAATGTAGACATAAAGAACTGTACAATTTTAAAAATATTTGAGCCAAACCCCAACAATAAGAAACAGCGTAGTAATAACGGAGAACCGTCATATGTCTGTTAAAGTGGAGAAGGCCAAGACCTTGACTGGTTTCGCTGTGATACCGCTTCTTCAGGAGGAACTGTAATACAGTTTACAAAACTAGCAACAATTGAATTGATTCACATACATCGGCACCTATATATGCTGCCGTAGTGTATCTCTTTTATGCTACGCCTTTGCAGGGCAGATAGGCAAGCATGGAATTCACAAAGCAAATGCTCCCAACGATGAGCCGGCGTAACGTAATTTCGACCCCGTGCAAATGATGGTCCGAGCGTGGTGCAATGTTTTACGCCCGGCGTATCATGAATGGCGCATGACGTGGACGTATGCCCCGCACACCTATGCACATGCTCACAACTACGCCGGCGCAACTTCCTAAGATACGCCGGCCCACCGGCTTACGCCGAGCACATAAAAACACAGCCATACGCCCATCCAGCACAAAAGTACACCCCTTTGCTTGTTTTCCCCCTGGAGCACAGCATTTTTGCAGAGCCATGTCAGCTGCTAAGGTGGACAAGGAGAGGAGGAAGAAAAATTTCTCCTTGGAAGAGAGGGCTATCCTGACCTCGGCAATAGCCCGGTATTATGCCTACTTCCATGGCGCACATGAGTGCCAGGACCAGCAAGACAAGGAAGAAGGAGATCTACCAGAAGATCACCCTGGAGATCAATGCTCTTGGGCATGAGACCAGGACCCCCAATGACATCCAAAAAAAATATATGTCCGGGATAAACAGGCCCTCATCAGAAGGCACCACATGGGCACAGGAGGTGGACCAGCTTCTGCTCTGAAGTTGACAGATGAGGAGGAGGTCATCGCCAGCTGTCTGGAGCGGGAGCAGGTGGAGGGCATGGAGTGACCAGGACTTGAGGAGAGGTAAGTGTGTTTTATCCCCCATCTGGTGTGTAGCATATGAGGGGGTTTAAGGGAACATGTGACAAGTGTGTGGGTCCACCAACATGTGAATGCTTTGTGTCATCCACAGATTGCTGGAGGGAGCTGGGCCGTCGTCTGCCCATGTCCGACCCACGCCATCCACGGAACATCAGACTCAGCATGACCCCCTGAGAAGCCATGATCCATCGGTGAAGGTGAGTGCCCACACCTCCACTCTAGAGGTAGTTGAGGAGGAGTCGGTGGATCTCAAGGAATGCCTCTATTTTGATGAGGCTTCCTTTTTCCCCGGACCCTCAGAGACCTCCACGCCCATCAGGGGAACCCCGTCCAGGGCTACCCCCTCCAGGGGAACCCCATCCAGGGCTACCCCCTCCAGGGGAACCCCATCCAGGGCTATCCCATCCAGGGGAAGCCCCTCCAGGGCTACCGCATTCCAGGTGGACTCAACCGGCTATTTCCCCTAGAAAGGCTCTGGCCAAGACTAGGGGGGTGTCCGTTTCCTCCAAAAAGGGCTTGAGAGGGATCTGGCCCGGCAGACTAGTGTTGCTCACGAATATTCGAATTGCGAATATTCGGCTCGAATATTGCATATTCGAGAAATCGCGCAATATCTCGAATATTGTGCCGAATATTCGCAATGTCGAATATTCGGATTTTTCTCAAATTTTTTTTAACACAGATCACATGCTAGTGATCTCCATCGACGTGTAAAAGCAATGGTGGTATGATTAGAGGGACCCTGGGCCGAGTAGCGCATGTGATCCTTTTATGCTGCCGAATATTCGCAATGCGAATATTCGGCAATAGCAATATCGCGCGATTTTTTTCCCCGCCCTTCATTCACATCAGAGCCAATCAGAGTTCCATTTCCACAGGTGTCAGAGGTTAGCAACCTCCACATCAACCAATAGGAACCTGCCTCACGACCATTATATAAACTAAGTGCCAGCATGTGCTCATTGCAGATTCACAAGGTGGATATAGAGGGAGAAGTGTTTCTGTGCTCTGTGTTATATTGCATCAGCATTGCAGTGCCTTTCAGTTCTGTGCTCCTGTTCATTGTTCAGTTCATTTGAGTATTAGCAGCTGCTAGTGCTTATATTTCTAAACTGCTTTTTTAAAAGCAAGAAGAGACCAAACAGCTTTTTTTAAAGCTACTATTTGTGTGTTTGTGTTCCAGTTTCATTTAGTGTTAGATAGATAGGTTTGAGTGTACTTGTACACCTCTGTAAGCTAGCTAGCTTAGTTTAGTGTGTTTATTTAGTTAGATAGTTATCTGTTTTATAAAAAAAAAAAAAAAAAAAAAAGTTATTTTTAGTTTATTCAGATCTCTGGCTCTGCTGTGTTAGCAGAGTCACTGTTCTATCTATATTAGTTTCTTTATTGCTCTTATTCGTTGCCCAGTCAGTTTTTGTCTGTTGTCTGTCAGTCAGTTAGTTAGTTTAAAAAAAAAAAAAAATTTAAAAAAATTTACCTTTCGTTTAATTGTTGTTTAGTGGCATAGCTACTAGTTGTTTGTCTGCGCGCCTGTTTTTTCTATTATCACATTTACCCCCCCCCCCAATAAAGTTTACCCACCCCCCCATATCAGCATGAGCAGCATCCGTGGTCGTGGCAGCAGGGGTAGGGGAGTTACTCCCAGTGCTGGGTCGCTGCCAGCACGGGGTACCTCTCGCGCCCCTACTACTGGTAGAGGATCGGGTGGAAGGGGAGTCCGCCTCATCCGGGAGTTTTTTACTTCGGGCAGCCGCCCGATATTGCCTTCCCAGGCAATAGCAGTGCAATAGCAGTGCCACTCAGTCATCACCAAGTAGCACCACCACCATCAGTACACCGGTGCCTTTAGTACCCAGCCCCAGCGAGTCCAGCCTCATGCTGTTTGATGGTGAAAGTGACATGGATATCTTGGGGGAGGCCCTCGATCATGCAGACATTGATTTATGTGCTGATGGTCAGGACCTTTTTGAAGGGTTAATGGAGGAGGAGGAGGATGGGGTACTGGCTGTCAGTAGCCCAGAGACCTCCCTTCATGGTGGTGCTGGTGGTTTTCTGCAGGAAACACCAGCACCTAGTCAGACCCATGCGTCTGTGAGGGGACATCGGAGCCAGGCTAGCGGCTCCATGTCAGATGTCTCCTTCAGACCACCACATGTCAGCCCTGGGTCTGACATATCTGGGGGCGAAGAGGAGGGTGACCCAACATGGGTGCCACCTGCCTCGTCGGTTCACAGCATCAGTGACGACGAGGAAGGTAGGCACCCTGGGGAAACGGTGCGCCAGGTCACCAGGGAGACCAACGTCAGGGTCTCCACTGGTCATGGCAGCAGGAGGTGTCAGCAGCAGCAGCAGCAGCAGCAGCAGCAGCAGCAGGCAGCTCCACCTGTGCGCACCGAGTCCCAGCAGGTGGAAGTCAGCGTCACCCCATCTGACAGGAGGGCGACGCTGAAGTCACCTCTCTGGGCCTACTTCACCTTGGTAGCAGATAACCCGACAGTAGCCATCTGCCAGCTCTGTCGTGCCAAGGTGAAGAGAGGGAAGTGTTTGGCTCGGGTGGGTACCACGGCACTCAACCAGCACCTGCGCATTAATCACTGGCAGGAGCATGACCAGATGAAGCGTGCTGGTGGTAGCAGCGCCACCACCACAAGTGTGCAGGGTACAGCAGCCCCTGCCACAGCTTCATCGGCTACCAGCAGGTCATGCCCCCCCGCTCCCTCTAGTAGAGGTACTGCTACCGACAGCCAGACCTCCACATCATCACCCTCCTCTTCGGTGTCCCGCACTGCCGTCCGGCGCCAGGCGTCTCTTTCTGACGCCTTTGAACGCAACACTCCCTTCCCCCCTTCAGACCGACGTGTGCGTTCCCTCAATGGGCTCCTGGCAAGGGTTATTGCCCAACATCTGCTTCCCTTTAACATAGTGGACTGCAACCCCTTCAGGCAGATGTTGGAGCAGGCCCAACCCCAATGGCGTGTCCCCAGCCGCCATTTCTTTGCCAGGACTGGTGTCCCTGCCCTACACCAGCACATTGTGCAGAATGTAACCCTGTCGCTGGATCATGCTGTCAGCAACAGGGTGCATCTGACAATGGATGGCTGGACCAGCAGGCATGGGCAGGGGCGCTACATAAGCTTCACGGCCCATTGGGTTTCCCTCCGAGGCGCCGGGGAGGGATTGGCGGCATCTGATTTTGTGTGTGCCGCCCCGGGGTGTCCAGGGGAGAAGTGCTGGTCTCCCTCAAGCCACTGTCTCCGCAGCTGCTGAGCCTCCAAGCAAGCGCCCCCGTAGCTATTCAAGTGTGGGGCACGTGCGCTGTCAGGCCGTGCTCCAGCTTGTTAGTTTAGGGGAACGGAGACACACTGGACGAGAAGTGCTGAGCGCACTTCAGGCTCAGGTCGAGAAGTGGCTGACACCCCGAAGGCTCCAAGCAGGTCTGGTTGTCTGTGACAATGGCAGCAACCTCCTCTCCGCCCTCCAGGCTGGCAGTCTGACACACGTGCCCTGTCTGGCACATGTCCTCAACCTAGTGGTGCAGAAGTTCCTGCGCACCTATCCCGGGTTGAGTGACATAGTGCTAAGGGTACGCAGGATTGCCAGCCACTTCAGGCGCTCCCCAACCGCTACCGCGTCCCTGTCAAAGTTGCAGCGGGACAACAGCCTGCCCCTTCACAGGCTGATTGTGGACAGTGTGACGCGGTGGAACTCCAGCCTCTACATGCTGGAGAGGTTGTGGGAGCAGCGAAGGGCGGTGAAGGAGTACCTGCTGGAGCAAGGCACTGGCGGGCCAACACAACACACACTCCCGTACATCACCAGTCTGGAGTGGGGGCAGATACACCAGGTCTGCCATGTGTTGGCCCCTTTTGAGCAGGCGACCAAGATGGTGAGCAGGGAGCATGTCGGCCTCAACGACGTGCTCCCTATAGTGTTCCTGCTGGACAGGGCACTAGATCGCCTGCTCGGAGCTGGGGAGAGTGCCTTGGTGGAGCAGGAGGAGGCAACACTGCTCCACCAAGACCAGGCCCAGGACGAGGAGGAGGAGGAGGATCATGATGATGATCAGGAGGTGACTGGTGGCGTCCTGGAGTCAGGGCCTGGTCAGGAGGGAGAGCCGGTGTTGGGGGCACCGATAGTCCGGGGGTTTGGCATGACTGACCGCGAACAGCAGCGCCTCCATGACGAGGAAGCGGACGTCATGGACCCAGGCAGCCATGAGGAGTCACAGCGGGCTGTGCTCTTCCCCATGGCTGCCCACATGCTGAGATGCCTCAGGAGGGACCCCCGGGTTAAAGCCATCAAGGAGAGGGACGAGTTTTGGCTGGCCACCCTTGTAGATCCCAGATTTAAGGGGAAACTGGAGCAGTTCCTCCCAGCCAGACGGAGGCAGCCCCGGATGGAGGAACTGCAGGCATGCCTAGTCAGCCGTTTGGAGCAGGCAACTCCCCGGCCTCCAGTTGTCCCCCCTCATCTCACCCAGCAGGTGGCTGCACCCAGCAGCAACATCAGCAGCCGAGCAGGGGACCTAATGGGTGAGATGAGGATGTTCATGCAAACTGAGCGACCCAGTACCAGCAGCAGCAGCAGCAGCAGCAGCCATCACCACCAGCGGCTGGCCCACATGGTGGCAGACTACATGGGGTCCGTCAGTGCTTCTGACAGTATGAGCACCGACGACCCCATGGAGTACTGGGTTGCCAGTATGCGCTGGAGTTATTGTCTTGCCCCCCCTCCAGCGTACTATCTGAGCGGACATTCAGCGCGGCAGGTGGGGTGGTCACGGACAAGAGGACCCGTCTGTCCACAGACTCCGTGGACAGACTCACATTCATCAAAATGAATGAGTCCTGGATCGGCGGTGACTTTCTGGCACCCGCCGTCGGTTCAGGGCGCTGAATGGTCCCTTGTCAGTTACCAATACCTCTCCTATGTCTTTAAACCAGGGGTGTCAAACTCAATTTCATCGTGGTCCGCATCAGCATTATGGTTGCCCTCAAAAGGGCCGGTTATATCTGTAATATTATATGTCCAGCGCATCCCCTCCCCTTACATGCAATGTCAAAGGCCACCCCACCATCCTACCCCACCATCAGAAGTGGAGTTCCCCCTCTCCCTTACATCACAGTGCATCTCCCTTTCCTTATGCTGCTGCTGGGAAGAAGGTGGATATTTTTTTGTTTTTTTGAAAAGCCTGTGGCGTGCAAAACACAACCCAAAAACTACACCCGGTGCCACAGCTACTTAAGGCCTGTGTCATTCTGCTTTTCAAATGTAATCACCATGCTACTGCAATTTCAAGCTTTTGTAATTTTGGCACTATATGGGCTCCTACTGCTAATGGCAAAAGGCTGAGTGATTATGTACCGATATATTACTCATACTGGTGCTGTCACCTTTTGTCTGTGAGATTTGCCACTTTCTTACTACTGCTGGTGCTGCTGCCACCTCTTCCACGACCACGAGTGAAAAAAACACTTTATTGTGTACTGGTACTACTACGCTGCTGCTGCTGCCAGTGCTCACTTACCTATGTGACAAGTTCTTTGGCACTATATGCTACATATATCAATGCTGCTGCTATCCTGCTGCCACCTCTTCCACGACCACGAGTGAAAAAAAACACTTTATTGTGTACTGGCACTACTACACTGCTGCTGCTGCCAGTGCTCACTTACCTATGTGACAAGTTCTTTGGCACTATATGCTACATATATCAATGCTGCTGCTGTGCTGCTGCCACCTCTTCCACGACCACGAGTGAAAAAAACACTTTATTGTGTACTGTTACTACTACTATACTGCTGATGCTGCCAGTGCTCACTTACCTATGTGACAAGTTCTTTGGCACTATATGCTACATATATCAACGCTGCTGCTATCCTGCTGCCACCTCTTCCACGACCACGAGTGAAAAAAACACTTTATTGTGTACTGGCACTACTACACTGCTGCTGCTGCCAGTGCTCACTTACCTATGTGACAAGTTCTTTGGCACTATATGCTACATATATCAATGCTGCTGCTGTGCTGCTGCCACCTCTTCCACGACCACGAGTGAAAAAAACACTTTATTGTGTACTGTTACTACTACTATACTGCTGATGCTGCCAGTGCTCACTTACCTATGTGACAAGTTCTTTGGCACTATATGCTACATATATCAACGCTGCTGCTATCCTGCTGCCACCTCTTCCACGACCACGAGTGAAAAAAACACTTTATTGTGTACTGGTACTACTACGCTGCTGCTGCTGCCAGTGCTCACTTACCTATGTGACAAGTTCTTTGGCACTATATGCTACATATATCAATGCTGCTGCTGTGCTGCTGCCACCTCTTCCACGACCACGAGTGAAAAAAACACTTTATTGTGTACTGTTACTACTACTATACTGCTGATGCTGCCAGTGCTCACTTACCTATGTGACAAGTTCTTTGGCACTATATGCTACATATATCAACGCTGCTGCTATCCTGCTGCCACCTCTTCCACGACCACGAGTGAAAAAAAACACTTTATTGTGTACTGGCACTACTACACTGCTGCTGCTGCCAGTGCTCACTTACCTATGTGACAAGTTCTTTGGCACTATATGCTACATATATCAATGCTGCTGCTGTGCTGCTGCCACCTCTTCCACGACCACGAGTGAAAAAAACACTTTATTGTGTACTGTTACTACTACTATACTGCTGATGCTGCCAGTGCTCACTTACCTATGTGACAAGTTCTTTGGCACTATATGCTACATATATCAACGCTGCTGCTATCCTGCTGCCACCTCTTCCACGACCACGAGTGAAAAAAACACTTTATTGTGTACTGGTACTACTACGCTGCTGCTGCTGCCAGTGCTCACTTACCTATGTGACAAGTTCTTTGGCACTATATGCTACATATATCAATGCTGCTGCTGTGCTGCTGCCACCTCTTCCACGACCACGAGTGAAAAAAACACTATATTGTGTACTGTTACTACTACTATACTGCTGATGCTGCCAGTGCTCACTTACCTATGTGACAAGTTCTTTGCCACTGTATGCTACAGTTATCAATGCTGCTGCTGTGCTGCTGCCACCTCTTCCGCGACCACGAGTGAAAAAAACACTTAATTGTGTACTGGTACTACTACGCTGCTGCTGCTGCCAGTGCTCACTTACCTATGTGACAAGTTCTTTGGCAATATATGCTACATATATCAATGCTGCTGCTCCTATGCTGCTGCCACCTCTTCCACGACCACGAGTGAAAAAAACACTATATTGTGTACTGTTACTACTACTATACTGCTGATGCTGCCAGTGCTCACTTACCTATGTGACAAGTTCTTTGCCACTGTATGCTACAGTTATCAATGCTGCTGCTGTGCTGCTGCCACCTCTTCCGCGACCACGAGTGAAAAAAACACTTAATTGTGTACTGGTACTACTACGCTGCTGCTGCTGCCAGTGCTCACTTACCTATGTGACAAGTTCTTTGGCAATATATGCTACATATATCAATGCTGCTGCTCCTATGCTGCTGCCACCTCTTCCACGACCACGAGTGAAAAAAACACTATATTGTGTACTGTTACTACTACTATACTGCTGATGCTGCCAGTGCTCACTTACCTATGTGACAAGTTCTTTGCCACTGTATGCTACAGTTATCAATGCTGCTGCTGTGCTGCTGCCACCTCTTCCGCGACCACGAGTGAAAAAAACACTTAATTGTGTACTGGTACTACTACGCTGCTGCTGCTGCCAGTGCTCACTTACCTATGTGACAAGTTCTTTGGCAATATATGCTACATATATCAATGCTGCTGCTCCTATGCTGCTGCCACCTCTTCCACGACCACGAGTGAAAAAAACACTATATTGTGTACTGTTACTACTACTATACTGCTGATGCTGCCAGTGCTCACTTACCTATGTGACAAGTTCTTTGCCACTGTATGCTACAATTATCAATGCTGCTGCTCCTATGCTGCTGCCACCTCTTCCACGACCACGAGTGAAAAAAACACTTAATTGTGTACTGTTACTACTACTATACTGCTGCTGCTGCTGCCATTGCTCATATACCTATGTGTCAAGTTGTTTGGCACTATATGCTACAATTATCAATGCTGCTGCTGTCCTGCTGCCACCTCTTCCACGACCACGAGTGAAAAAAACACTTTATTGTGTACTGGTACTACTACGCTGCTGCTGCTGCCAGTGCTCACTTACCTATGTGACAAGTTCTTTGGCACTATATGCTACATATATCAATGCTGCTGCTATCCTGCTGCCACCTCTTCCACGACCACGAGTGAAAAAAACACTTAATTGTGTACTGTTACTACTACTATACTGCTGCTGCTGCTGCCATTGCTCATATACCTATGTGTCAAGTTGTTTGGCACTATATGCTACAATTATCAATGCTGCTGCTGTCCTGCTGCCACCTCTTCCACGACCACGAGTGAAAAAAACACTTTATTGTGTACTGGTACTTCTACGCTGCTGCTGCTGCCAGTGCTCACTTACCTATGTGACAAGTTCTTTGGCACTATATGCTACATATATCAATGCTGCTGCTATCCTGCTGCCACCTCTTCCACGACTACGAGTGAAAAAAACACTTTATTGTGTACTGGTACTACTACGCTGCTGCTTCTGCCAGTGCTCACTTACCTATGTGACAAGTTCTTTGCCACTGTATGCTACAGTTATCAATGCTGCTGCTGTGCTGCTGCCACCTCTTCCATGACCACGATTGAAAAAAACACTTTATTGTGTACTGTTACTACTACTATACTGCTGCTGCTGCTGCCATTGCTCATAAAGCTATGTGTCAAGTTGTTTTGCACTATATGCTACAATTACCAATGCTGCTGCTCCTATGCTGCTGCCACCTCTTCCACGACCACGAGTGAAAAAAACACTTAATTGTGTACTGTTACTACTACTATACTGCTGATGCTGCTGCCATTGCTCATATACCTATGTGTCAAGTTCTTTGGCACTATATGCTACAATTATCAATGCTGCTGCTGCTGCTATGCTGCTGCCACCTCTTCCACGACCACGAGTGAAAAAAACACTTGATTGTGTATTGGTACTACTACACTGCTGCTGCTGCCAGTGCTCACTTACCTATGTGACAAGTTCTTTGCCACTTTATGCTACAGGTATCAATGCTGCTGCTGTGCTGCTGCCACCTCTTCCACGACCACGAGTGAAAAAAACACTTTATTGTGTACTGTTACTACTATACTGCTGCTCAGATACCTATGAGACAAGTTCTTTGCCACTATATACTACTATTACCACTACTGCTGGTGTCAAGTCTTGGCCAACTGTTCAGATACTATATATGACTATTACAACTACTGCTTGTAAATGTTGTGTGTGTGATTATTAGTTTATATTTGAATACTACTGCTGCTGCCTTCATGCTGGTTAATGCTTTATGACCTCTCTGGCACAGCGTATCCACCAACAGCCTCCGCTACAAGCTACCAGACCGGATCGTAACAGCAAGTGTGACTAAAACAATAAACTTTATCTTAAACCCTGGTTTGCGGCCTGTTGCAGTTGATGTGGATGTTGATGTGTTAGATGTGAAGTTAGATGTGTTGAAACACCTAACAATCTCAATAAGAAAGGAAACATTTGAAAAATAAAAAAAATGTTTTATTAAAAAAAAAAAAAAAAAAATCAAACACAATCATGCATCTGCTTTTGAAGATCTGCCAACTCATTCATAATTTTTCCCTGCTGTTGCACCAGCTTTTCGTTTTCGCGGTCTAGAAACCGCATCTTGCATTTGTTTACAAGGATTTTGTCATATGTCCTCTTCAACTCATCAAACTTGTGTTCAATCTTTTTTAAAACTGTTAGGATATAAGAAAAAACATTTGTATTTCAGAGACCGTTACAAAATCAATATAATATTTATGTTACTTATTAAACAATCATTATCATGTCTATACAATTGTTATGTGTCTAGCACATATACTTCTTGATAGAAGTATATGTGCTAGACACATAACAATTGTATAGACATGATAATACCATATACCATATTACCATATTATTGTTCTGAAATCTGACGTGCGCGCTTTAAATGCTGTCCATTTTAATATCTACATCTTATTGTTGAAATGTTATTAATTTTTGTGCACATATTTACCCTCCTGACCGATGCTCACAGCAACGGTGTCATCCTCCTGCTCCTCTTCTCTCCGATTGGGTACACCACCAGAAGTTTGGGGGGGGTGGGGTTGCAGCTCCTTCTCTTGGTCCTCCACAAGAGCTGGGGGTGGCGAATGGGAGGTCCCTGGCTGCTCGTCATCCCTCTCCTCAGCATCCTCCTCCTGCTCCTCCTCCTCCTCTTCATCCTCCTCCTCTGCGGCCTGTCGCCTTGTGCGCTTGGGGCGCACAGATGGTAGAGGAGCATCTATAATAACACAATGTTCATATATGTAAAAAAAAATTCTAATAACATATGCAAATTCTGTGTACTCTGCTGTATTGTATATGAATACAAATACATTTATATAGACAGTTAACCATAAACAATGGGATAATGTTATATTAAAGGGTCTTGCGGGCACTACAGGGGACTGAGCGTGAGCTGGGCTGCCACCATGGTAAAATGAACTGTTTTTGTTTGCTTTGTTTTGTTCACACAATCTCATGTTTAAAAAAAGGGCCTGATGGAGTACACAGGATTACTATGATAACCCCACGCCTACCACAGGAATTTAGTGGTAATCTATCTATATATATAAAACTCAACGTGTGTGTGTATGTATGTATGTGTGTTCCAGCATCACGTCCAAACGGCTAAAGATATTAACATGAAACTTTGCACACGTTACTTATATGTCAGCCACAAACATAGGATAGGTGGTTTTACCCTTACCCACCACCATTTGCCACGGTCGGGGTTTTTCTTTAAAGTCCCATTCAACTCTATGGGAAATACATGTTACTTTATAATGGCTGTAGATATTTCGATAACACTTGGTCACATATTACTTATATGTTCATGTAAACTATAGGATAGTTAACTTATCCCTTGACTACCCCCATTTGTGATTGTCAGGGTTTTTGTTTAAAGTCCCATGCAAATGAATGGGAAATGTATGTTCCAACTAACTTCTGTACGCCTGGAGATATTTCAATAATACGTGGTACACATATTACTTATATGGCAAATAAAAATATATGAGCGTTACATTAACCCTTGCCTAAACCCTTATAGAAAAGATGGGTTTTTGTTTCAAATCTCCTGCAAGTATATGGGACTGTGGTCTCTTCATTTTCCTACACAAAAGATTAAGATAGGAAGACCGGGCAACGCCAGTTATTCAGCTAGTTGAGTTATAAAATATCACCCCTTCCCCTTTAACCCACCACAACACCACTTAAATTCCATGGTTTAACTTGATGGAATAATGATAGAAAAGGGGGAGAAGGTTTCAATTCCCCCTTTTCTTATGGGAAAGCGGCAGGACTAAATAAAATTAGTAGTGACGGATTCAAGTTCCCCTTTTGGGAACCTAATAGGGCTCTTTAGGTGTAAGCTGGTCCTCACGTGGCCAACTTAGCTGGAAAACGTGTTTTTCCCGTTTTTAGGTGAACACAAGGTGATCTCGCGGCCTACACGTGCTTTTCCCTCACTTTTTAGGCCTGTGGGCCTGCTGGTTCTGGAAAAATCCAGTGTTACTTAGGGGTATATACGTAGGGTTCCGTCAGCCATGATCTCAGTCGCCGCAGTAGACGGGACTGTTGTGTCCCCCCCCCCCCCTTTTTTTATTTTCTTTCTGTCGCGGCTGCTAATTATGTGGGATGGTCACCTTTCTTTAAAAAAAAAAAAATACATTTTACAAAGAATGACAAATCTGTTTAGTTTAGTTGTTGTTGGCTACATTTTAAAGTTGTAATATATTTAGGTACAGCATGAGCCGTAGTGACTAGGCTGTTTTTTAAGTTATTAAAGTATTTATTTAAAATATATGTCTGAAACCCAAAAATAAAGCAGCCTCGGCCAGTATTAGTACATTAATGGGGTGTCTTGTTTATTTAGTTTAATTAGAGTTAGTAAGTGTTCCTGTCTGCTGTCCCATGTCTTTTTTCAACAGTACTATGAATACCTTGGGTTGTGATATATGTTACCACAACATGGCGTCTGGGTTAACAACATCTGCCCTAAGGTTAATTACATATGACCTTACATAACTGTCACCGATAACTTACCTGGATGAAATTCATCTCGGATCTGTTTGACCTGGGACATGTGGCGCCTTTTTAGGTCCGACCACTTTTTAAGGATGGCCATGCGCTCATGTCTGCCCCCATGCACCTCCTGTAACTCCCGCCTAAGGGAGCTGACAATAATTTTTTTTTCCTGCTGACTGCGCAAATGATCATATCCATGTAGCAGGAAGGTCTGCAAGATGAAGAAGAAAGTATATTTTAATACTTTTTTTTTAAACCCTTATGGATATATGATGAAAATGTATGTTATTTAACAATTGGAAGCATTCTCGCCTTATTAATCAATGACAGGGGTAACATGACAGATTGTATATCTTGCTATTTTGGTCGCCACCTTTTTTGCATAAATATAGCAGCCATTATCATTTGCATAATTATGTATATATGAGTAACACAGGATACACGTATAGGGGGGAAATGCATTGCTATTCATCTGACTGCTCTAATTATTTATTGACCCTTATACTGGAGTTGATGTTATTTAAAAACTACAACTACCAGCATGCTCTGATACACCATTTAGCTCACCGTCACCAGCTGTACAACTACTTTACTTTAACTCCCAGCATGTCTGGACAGTTAATGGCTGTCCGGTAATACTGGGGAGTTGTTTTGCAAAAGCTGTAGGCTGCGTTTAGTAAACAGTGCCGTACCAGACTTTTTGGTTTTGATTGTGGAGGGGAGGATGGCTATGTAGGGGTATGTGTATATGTTGTGTTTTTTAATTTTTATGTAGTGTGGTGTAGTGTTTTTATGGTACAGTCAGAGGGGCGTGGGGTTCACAGTAGTTTCCCACTGAGGGTTTAAGCTGCAGCGCAAAATTTGCTTCAGCTAGAGGCACACTGTAAGCCACAGCCCATGTGAATGTACCCTGTACATTCACATTCGGGGAGGGGCGGGGGCAATTTATTGCTGCCAGTTGCATGCAGGGAGTTGTAGTTTTGCAACAGCTAGAGGCCCAAATGGTTGCAAAACACTGCGAGTTTGTTACCTAACTCACGGTTTCAAGACCAGTGCGCCTCCAGCTTTTGCAAAACTACTACTCCCATCAGGCATGGTCTGTCAGTGCATGCTAAGAATTTAACTTTTGCTGCATCTAGAGTGCCACAGTTTAGAGACCCGTGTATAGTGGTCTGAAAATTGTGAGCCTGCAGAACTTGCAAAACTAGAAGTCACTGCATGCCCAGGCATGCTGGAAGTTGTAGTTCTGCAAAAATCAAAAGGCCAATATGTATTCGAACGACCTTGGGCCTTAAGGACCCTGAAGTCAGGACGTTCGCATACGTCCAGGGGCGGACTGGGGTTGGTGGCAGGCATGCATTTTCCCCCCAGGCCGCTCTTATTCCCTCTAAAAAGGCCGATTTTCTGGCAGCTGAGAACTGAGCATGTGCAGTTGGCCGAGTGTTACTGCTGTGGGTGACTCCTGAGGGAGGCTGGCAGGGCTGGATAACAGCCCAGGAGCATGCAGGAACGTGCGTGCTGTGAGCGGTCATCAGTCCTGTCACAGTGCTGTTCCCGGCTGCCTCTAAGCTGACATTCTGTGACACTGTATGCTGAGAACAGCCGATGAAAGGGGGAGGATGTGCTCTGCGTCCTCCAGCCCCCTCTCTCACTGTGCCCGCCCACACTTTGGCCAGCCTGTGCGATCCATCTGTGAAAGTGTGAATTGGATGTGTGTGCGGGAACGTTTAAACTGAGATCCGACGGTGCTCAATGTCACTGCTCTGTATGGGATGCTCTGGAACCTGATACCAAGCTAGTGATATTTTGCCTGCTTCCTTCCAAGTGAGTAAGCTGTGACCAGCTTCCCCCCTTTCTCCCAAATTCCTCTCCACCCCTCTCTCTGCAGATAAGGTTTCTTTCAGTAGCCTAAGTTGTGCAATACCTGGTCCTGTGTCATATGATTTGGGCTCACGCTGGTCTGCTACCGGTTGGCTGCAGTGTTGGTGATCTGCATGTTACCCTCTATTACACTTCTATTAGTTTGCACATTTTTGCTCCATTTTCTTAAATTGCACAAACAAGACTGCATCTTTGGTGCGCTTAAAAAAAATGCAGCAAAAACGCACAATCTAAAATAAGTCTATAGTACTGCAGCTAAGGAAAACTGTGTACAGTGGCCAAACTGCAGCACACCAGTGTGCGCCCAAAGGCTTGTACACACTTGCAGCCGGCACTGCTCAGGTCACTTTTGCTCATGCTCAGCGGCTCCAACCAGAGCTCTCTTTTTTTTTTTTTCTACTTGATGGATTGAGCAAAAAAATAATAAATAAAACTAGTGGTGTGTAATGGTGAGCTCTCTCCTGTTCGCAGAGCCCGGCAGGAGGTCGGCGCTGTGCTGCGCTAATCACAGGCAGGGAGACATTTCCCGAAGCGCGGCTGCAGAGATCGGGGAATGTCTCACTGCCTGTGATTAGCTCAGCGCCAACTGCCTGTGGTGTGTACAAGGTTTTACTATGTTGATAAAGGAATTAAGCACGTTTCTGTAGTGGTCTCTGTGCGGACAATTTGGAGCAATGTCTCTCTCTGTTAGTGGTGGCTGGTGCTCAAATTTTATTTGGGGGGGTTACAAACTAAAAAATACTGAATAAAACACCATCAATTGCAGCCTCACTCTGCCATTAAATGCACACACTGTGGCCCATTAATTGCAGCATCATTGTGGCCATCAAATGCAGCCAATGTTACCCCCCATTAGCATTTAACCAGCAGCCCCCCCCCGGCTCGCTGTCTGACCAACACTTACCCCATCTTGGTGGTGGGTCAGGTAGCAGGTGACGGTGGTAAGCTGTGGGATGGGCAGCGTCTCCTGTGTTCTCTATGCTTCCTCCATGCTTTTCCTCCTGCTAGACATCCAATAGGAGAGCCTGTCCTTTCAGCCAATCAGGTGATGGGTATCAGACCCGCTCTTCCTGATTGGCGGAGAGGCGGTTCAGTGTTACAAAAGCAAATAATAATTTGATTTTCTAACACACCTGGGTGCGCTCTGAGTCCATCATATCTTGAAGCTTGTTAGAGCCTATGGCTTCAATCAGGTGCTTAAAAAAACACCCCTGCTGCTTCAGGCACCCAGCATCCTAAAAGAAACCGGAATAGGGGATGGCTGCAGCGGTCATGAATAGATTTATGCTGTGCATGAATCTATCCATTGAGCATATAGGGAGTGGCCTGGACAAGGGGGTGGCGCCCCTAATGGACAGGCCGCCCCTGCTTTTTCTGTAGGGAAATGTGGAGTGGGGTCTCTGTGCAGGGAAATGTGGAGCGGGGTCTCTGTGTCTGTGCAGGGAAATGTGGAGCTGTGTCTCTCTCTGTGCAGGGAAATGTGGAACGGGGTCTCTCTTTGTGCAAGGAAATGTAAAATTGGAGCCTGCATTATGGAAGGGAACTGTCACTGACAGTGCCAGAAATCAGTTACGCTGCCTGAGGTGAGGTTGGGAGAAGTGAATGAATTAGAACATATATGTGTCATGGGAGCATGAGTCGGCAACAGAGGAGGAGATCACATCTCGGCCGGGGTTCATGCTGGGAGTTGTAGTCCTTAACTTTTGGGGATGTGAACCCCTCAGAGCTCAGTCAGGATGTGTCTCACACACCACAGCCCGCCACCCCCCCAAATAGTGAAAGACTACAGGTCCCACTGTCCCAGCTTAAACCCCTAGTGAAGGACTACAGGGCACAACATGAACCTGTGGTATCTAAGGGGACACATCCTTAGGTCTCAGGGGTTCATGCTGGGACTTGTAGTTCGTCAGTAGTTGGGGGGGTCACATCCTTAGAGCTCAGGCATTAATGCTTGGACTTGTAGTCCTTCACTAGTTGCAAAATGGGGGGGAGGCAGGTCTTCAGCTGAGGGATTCTTACAGGGACTTGCTTGCCACATTGTCCTCTCTGCTGCCCCCCCACCTTTGTGATCATCAAAAACCTTAGACAATGTTTTCACGGTCCATCATTTTGCCTTCACCGGGTCTATGGGCCACTTGACTGGACTTGCCCCCCAGGCCTAATGCTGCCAGTCCTCCCCTGCATACGTCCTATGTCCACAACATGTTAATTATGCTAAATAGCAAGAAAAGTGCCTAAATACACATTTAGCAACCAGGGTGTCTGCAGCTGTACAGGCATGCTGGGAGTTGTAGTTTAGCAACAGCTGGAGCCACACTTTTTGGGAAATACTAATATCTGATCTTAAATTGTAACTTTTAAAATAGTCTAAAATGCAGTTACAGGTAAATGAAATAACACTATAACAGTGGTGAAATTACTCACATTGATCAACAGGTTTTCCTCACTGGGTGTAAAATTACTTTGCACCATCTTTGCTTCGCAGGGGCAGCACAGTAAAGCGATCCAGAAATAGACTGGCAAAACTCCAGGAAATGTGCTCCGTTATCGCGTGTTGATCGCGTGCATGCGCATGCGCGATGACGAGAATTTCGCAATTACATTTCGCAATTATTTCGCAATAGCGTTAGCGAAATTTCGCAATGTTGTTATTTTGATAAAATATCACGAATATTCGGTTTTAGCGAATATTTCTCGAATATTCTCCAATATATTCGGAATATATCGCGAAATCGAATATGGCGTATTCCGCTCAACACTACGGCAGACATGCCACATGGCCGATATTGCAGGCGACCTGCATAGAGTGGCTGACAGCCTGGCCTTTTTTGCTGGGTCCTTGGACATGCAGCAGTTCCTCAGCCCAGTGCCTCAGCCAGCAGGCTTCCCATACCCAGACCATAACAGACTGCCTGCATGACATAAATGCCAACTGTGCAGCAATGGCCACAAGCCTCTGTGACCAAAGTCAGACCCTGGATGCCATGCATCAGCTTATGTCAGCAGGGGGTCCCTCGGCATCTGGGGACATGCAGGCCACCCAGGACCAGCCCACTGTGGCAATTGTGGAGCTGCAGGCCACAGCTTCTGGGATCATGGCAGAGGTGAAGAGCCTGGGGGAGGCTGTGCAGGTCAACACTGCTGCCATCCAGGCAGAGGGTCGGCAGAACAGGCGCCTCCAGCGGCAGACCAACGCCCGCCAGCTGCGGTTGCAGGTGGATACTAACTCTGTTCTCCCACATAGCCGTTGCGTTGAAGGGCATGCAGGGTACATCTGCCCTCAGAGCCAAGAGCGAGAGACCAGGGGATGAACCTCCTTCTGATGCCCCACCCACCCACTCGAGTCTCCCCCCAGACAATTGAGGAGCCGTACCCGTGGCACCAGGCCTGGCCCACAAGAGGGCAAATGATTGTTCTCTTCTTTATTTTTCCTCAGAGTATGAGCTTTATTTTTTGTTTTTGTTGGATGTGCACAGAAGTATGTGCCGTCCTCCTGTAAGGGCATGATCCCTATTTTTGTTTTATTTTTTGTCACTGCACACGGTGAGGAAAGCAGAAGTGGTGCCCGGACAACTGTATGCTGGGGCAGGGTTTGCCCGGTGCTGCTACAGTGTGACTGGTGTGTGAATGTGTGGGTGACATTCCTGCCAGTAAGGCGTGTCACCTTGGATCGTCGGGGAGAGGTTATCCCCACGACCGTGTGAATATGGTATAAATGGACAGCAACATCATTGGGGCCTTGGCGTGGCGTTGCTGCTCCCAAGTCCTGCACTTTGCACTTGGGCTAAACCAATGTGATGTGGATGTGGTGTGTGTGAGCTAGGGACCACAGTGGTGTGCATGTGTGCATTGTCAGTGTGCAAAGATGAATGTGTGGGTTTAACGTGCAAAGCTGCGTTCCACGAGCCAACTCCTGACTGCTGTTCCTTCAGTAGACGGGGTCACCTCAGGCAGGGGGGGACTGTGTGGCTCGGGGGTCAGGTCATCACATATATCAATCTCTAGGCCCTTTCTCATGGCATAGTTGTGCAGCACACAACATGCATCGATGATCTGACACACAAAGTTTGAGGAATACAACAGGGCCCCCCGGACTTATCCAGGCATCGGAAACGGGACTTTAGGATACCAAATGTGCACTCCACCACTGCATGGGTGCGTATGTGTGCAGCGTTGTATCTTCTCTCTCCTCTGGTTTGGGGATTCCGGTATGGAGTCATGAAATGGGGCCCGCCCAAGTGCATATGCCGAGTCACCTGGAAGGGAAAAGACAGGAGGATGTTAGTCATGCATGTGCCCCTTGTGATATCTGCATCATGGGGTCGGACAGTCATGCCTGACACCCATGTCACTCACCAACCAGCCAGCTGTCCCTGTACACGTTCTGTTCGAATTCTGCTGGGATGGTGCTTCTGCAGCTGCTCTCCAGCTGACTTGTGCATGTCTGTTGCTGAGTTACACCTCCTTTATGGGGAATAACTTTGCGCCGGGCGTACACTTACGCGCGGCGCACGTAAACGTTCGTGAATCGCCGAATCTCCCTCATTTGCATATTTGAATAGAAAATCAATGGGAGCGCCACATGCGACCAGCGTAAATATGTGCCCACTCTACGCCGGCGTAGACAAGTTACGTCGGTGGGATGAAGCCTATTTTTAGGCGTATCTTCGTTTGTGGGTCCGGCGCACACAGATACGATGGTGCATATTTGTACTTATGCGGCGTATCTAGAGATACGTCGGCGCAAGTGCTTTGTGAATCTGGGCAAATGTATACAAACAAAGTAAATATATAATTACAACATTTTAACATCAGGAGAACAGTCAATTGTCAAAAAGCAAATTTCTAGCTGCTCACACCAAAAGGAATTATTTCCATTTGCATAATTTATTCTGGATGATGGCACTAAGTGTATTTTATGACTTATCAGTTTCAATTGAGGCTATACTCAAAAATGTTGTCTTATCTTGCCAGTGCAGAGGGAGCAGAAGATGAAACATCTTCGGGAGGCCTTGCAGAAAGGTCTGTGCAACATGTTCCCAGAGACTGGGAGGTTACAAAATCCTGGTCCTTGACAACATGTTGCTGAGGCTTCGGTCAGTCAAAGAAGGAGCGGTGGAGAAGGTGGTCGTCTGACCGATGCATTCAGACAATTTTTTAGTCCGCAGCGCCAAGGTATGAGCGGTTCCAGCAACCATCACCAGCGTCTGTTTTAAGCGTTGTTTAGGCACAACACAACACTGCAACCCCTCACAGATACTGTAATTGTGGCACAACAAAGAGCAACATGCAAAGTATTGCATCAAAAATTGTTATTAGACACCCCTGTTAAACAGGGGCAGAAAAATTGGGCCTTAGCCACAACACAACACTGCAACCCCTCACAGATACTGTAATTGTAGCGCATCAAAGAGCCACATGCAAAGTATTGCATCAAAAATTATTATTATACCCCCCTGTTAAACAGGGGCAGAAAAATTGGGCCTTAGGCACTGGTGGCGGTGCCACAACACTGCAACCCCTCACAGATAATGTAATTGGAGCTCAGCAAAGAGCCACATGCAAAGTTTTGCATCAACATTTTTTTCTAGACTCCCCTGTTAAACAGGGTCAGAATAATTGGGCCTTAGACACAACACAACACTGCAACCCCTCACAGATACTGTAATTGTAGTGCATCAAAGAGCCACATGCAAAGTATTGCATCAAAATTTTTTAAGATACGCCCCTGTTAAACACCAGGGCCTTAGGCACCGCCACCAGGGCCTTAGGCGCTGGTGGCGGAGCCCAGAAACAAATATTTTTTTACTAGCTATCAGCAAGATCAGTAAGGAGAAAAGGGATATTCAGTCAGCAGCATAACAGGACAGTCACTCAGCATCAGCATAGACAGTAGGGATGAGCCAAACATCCCCGCGTTCGGTTCGCACCAGAACGTTCGAACAGACCGCCCGTTTGCGAGAACATTTAGAACCCCATTGAAGTTTAAGGGACTCGAACGTTCGAATTCAAAAGCGCTCATTTTAAAGCCCAATATTCAAGTTATTGTTGGAAAACATTTTTGAGAACCCGGGTTTTGTCAGCAGTATACAGGTGGTGCAAACAAGACAAGGACTGTAGGTTTGTTAAGTAGAATCTGAACCATGTCATACTGTAATTGGAGCGCAACAAAGAGCCACATGCAAAGTATTGCATCAAAAATTGTTATTGGACGCCCCTGTTAAACAGGGGCAGAAAAATTGGGCCTTAGGCACTGGTGGCGGAGCCCAGAAACAAACATTTTCTTACTAGCTTTTAGCAAGATCAGTGAGGAGGAAGAGGATATTCCATCAGCAGCATAACAGGACAGTCACTCAGCATCAGCATAGGCTCAAAGGGATCTGACATTTCAAAAAAATTATTCAGTTACATCTGCATCAGGTGCCTGGTAGCTGGTGTTGATCCAAGCCTGATTCATTTTGATGAAGGTCAGTCGATTGACGGAGTCGGTTGGAGAGGCGCACCCTGTGATCGGTCAAAAAGCCTCCAGCAGCACTGAATGTGCGTTCTGAAAGAACGCTGGATGCAGGGCAAGCCAGTAGCTCAATTGCGTACTGTGCAAGCTCTGGCCAGTGATCCATCCTCAAGACCCAGTAAGCCAGAGGATTTTCAGTGGAGAAGGTGTCCTAGTTGGATCTTGCCCCTAGGTATTCCCGCACCATGTAAACCAGACGCTGGCGATGGTTGCTGGAACCGGTCAGACCTTGGGGCTGCGGACTAAAAAATTGTCTGAAGGCATCGGTCAGACAGCCAGCTTCTCCACCGCTCCTTCTGTGACTCACCGAAGCCTCAGCAACACGTTATCCAGGACCAGAATTTGATAATGCCCCAGGTTCTGGAAACGCGTTGCACAGACCCTTCTGCAAGGCCTCCCGCAGAAGTTTCATCTTCTGCCTCCTCTGCGACAGCAAGATAAGCTCCGCAACATTACTCTTGTAAAGTGGATCAAGGAGAGTTGCCAGCCAGTAATGATCCCTCTCCTTGATAGCACAAACACAAGGATCCTTACGCAGGCTTTGCAGGATCAGGGAGGCCATGCAGCGTAGGTTTGCTGAGGCATTCGGGGCACAGCCCTCTGGGTCACTGAGGACGACAGGATCTGCAGCCACCTCATCCCAGCCACGTAAATGTCCATGGGTTCCCTGGGACTGTAAGTGATTCCTTGAAGACTTCTGCTGATGCTGAGAGCTAGGCTCCACTTCCATGCTGCTGATACAATCCTCCTCCTCCTCCTCCTCCTCTTCCTGTGTGCTAGGTGGGCAAGCAGACCCACTGTCTGGGTAAAGGGGACCTTGAGAGGTAAGGAAGTCCTCCTCTTCCTCCCTCTGTTCTGCCTCAAGGGCCATGTCTATTATTCCACGTAGCGTGTGCTCCAACATGTGAATAAGAGGGACAGTCTCACTGATGCATGCACTGTCACTGCTCACCATCCTCATGGCCTCCTCAAATGGTGACAGGACAGTGCATGCATCCCTGATCAAGGCCCACTGGCGTGGGGAAAAAAAACCAAGCTCCCCTGACCCAGTTCTGCTGCCATATTGGCACAGGTACTCATTGATGGCCCTCTGCTGCGTGTGCATCCGCTTTACGCCGGAGATACGCTTACGCAAACGACGTAAAAGGAATGCGCCGGCCACTTGTATGTTCGGAAATTAGCGTAACTCGCTCATTTGCATATTTTACGCTGGAAATAGACCGAAGCGCCCCTAGCGTCCAGCGTAAATATGCATCTAAGATACGATGGTGTAAGAAACTTACGCCAGTCGTATCTTAACGTAAGTCCGGCGTATCATGTTTTCTGGATAGAAAACAATGACACGCCAGCGGGAAATTCGAATTACGCTGGTGTATCTGTAGATACGCCGGCGTAAGTCCTTTGTGGATCTGGCCCACCGTGTGTATATATAGTATTGCTATTGCTTTGCCATTAGCTAGTGCACTTGACCTTGGACATTTGTCTCACATTTCAATTTAAAATACAAATGCGACTGAATTGCATATTGTATGTGCGACAAAGCCACCCTCTATATATGTGTCGGCACACACTCTCTGCCAGCCATGTGCATGACTCTGCCAGGGACCATATATATTATATATTATTTATTAACCCCCCCCCCCCCTCTTGGCTACCACCTCCATATGCTCCTCACAATGGACATTTGATTCATTGTTGCATTCTTTTTTCTTTTTCTTTTTTCCTTTTCTTTCTCTTTCTTTTTCTTTTCCCTTTTTGCCCTTCTTTTCCCCTGGGGTGTCCTCATTATCCTTTTCCCTCCCCCCAGGGCCTGGTCTCCACCATCATGGCGGTGACCGAGTCCCTGTGGTTGCTGAGCCTGCAGCGCGCCACCTGACGTGTACTCTAGCAAATCGTCAGGCAAGCGGCCACTGCTGATGATGCTGTAATTCGGCACGTCAGCTTTTGGTGCGCAGACGGAGCTGTTTTGCGCTCCATCTCACAGCGCATTGCCACACTACACCGCGCCTCGATAGGCGGCGGGTTTGCGGCGGTAACATCTATGGGGATGCCTTTATTTTCGGCCATCAGTATTGTCAGAGAGGCGGGAATCCATCTGGTGGATTTACATTGTAATTTCTCTGCATGTTGAGGCTCAACACGGCCAGCTCCTGATAAGAAGGACGAGCGGCCACGGCCACGTGCTGAAGAGGATGCACCGTGTCCACCACCAGCGTTGCCTCTAGATGCAAAGCCTGCTTGCCCTTGTGACTCTCTGCCTCTCTTTGTTGTCCTTCCAGACATTTTAATGGCCTGCACAGGACAAAATCAGTACACACACCTCGTACCTTTAGGTACAAACTGGAGAGGACAAGTGCAGTAAACTCCAAGTAGGTTTAAGTGAAAAATATACAGTACAAGTGCAGTAACACAACTATGTTTAGGTGCTAATAAACAGCACAAGTGCAGTAACACAAAGGACATTTAGGTGCAACTGAACAGTATAAGTGCAGTAACACCAAGTACGTTTAGGTGCAAATAAACAGCAGAAGTGCAGTAACAAAAAGTAAGTTTAAACAAGGGAGATAATACTCTTGCGCTATCTGAAATGGACACCGGGGGGCACTGCTGCAAACACCAGGGTAGTCTGCCTAACACAGAGAATATGCAGATATAGGTAGGTGATGGTGAAGCGCTGTAAATCCTAATAAGGGTATAAAACCGAAGGGTAAATACCAAGGGAGATATGCTAAGTGAAGGCAAAGAGCCGTAACGCGTAGGGATTTGGACGTACACCTGGAAGTGACGTGAGACCTATGGCAGATGCCGCCTTGTTTATTATTTGATGCTTGCTGTGTTTTTTACTGATGTAAGGAGAATACTTTGTTTTAATAAATGTTTTAGTTGTTACATACTACACCATTGGAGGCCTATTTTTCTTTATGTTTCCCTGAGTATCTCAGCGAAGGGTTGATTCAAGACATAGAGAAGAGTGAATGCTCCTGGTGTTGTCCATTATTACTGGATCATTGGTTCTATCTAGAGGATTTATTTGGATGCGTTTTTTATCTATCGAGAGGTGAGAGGCCTGTGAGGCTGTGTGGTTTGGAGTGGCACAGAATAGCTATCTAATATCACGCCATTGATGAATGTCACTAAGGTGAGAGGCCTGTGAGGCTGAACGCACGAAGGAGCACTAGCACTTTACTGCAAGCTTGGCAATTTCACTGAAAGAATTTTTGTGCACTGCACGTTTGCACTTTATGAACTTTTTTGACACCTATGGACTTTATTTGTTATTCACTTTAATTTTACTTCATATACTTTGCACTATTGATTACATATGTTTTATAGTGTCTGATTGTGTGTTTTTTTTTTTGCGCAAATTCACTTTGATATATATATGCTAAGTGACTGTATGATGAACAAAGAGGTGAATAAGCAACAAATAAATGAACATGTGAAATGTACAAAACACAATGGAATAAAAAAATGCAATATACAAACAAGGAACCAAAAAAATGAAAAACACAAATGAAAATAGCGGTGCGTGACAGCACACGGCTAGGTGTATAGTATATATGCTATACACCTAGCTGTGTGCTGTCACGGCTATTTTCATTTGTGTTTTTCATTTTTTTGGTTCATATTTTGTATATTGCATTTTATTTATTCCATTGTGTTTGGTACATTTCACATGTTCATTTATTTGTTGCTTATTCACCTCTTTGTTCACCTTACAGTCACTTAGCATATCTCCCTTGGTATTTACCCTTCGGTTTTATACCCTTATTAGGATTCACAGCACTTCACCATCACCTACCTAAAAAAGTATGTTTAGGTGCTAATAAACAGCACAAGTGCAGTAACACAAAGGACGTTTAGGTGCTATTAAACAGCACACGTTCAGTAACAGCAACTGCGTTTAGGTGCTATTAAACAGCACACGTGCAATAACAGCAAATGCATTTAGGTGCTATTAAACAGCACACGTGCAGTAACAGCAAATGTGTTTAGTTGCTATTAAACAGCACACGTGCAGTAACAGCAACTGTGCTTAGGTGATATTAAAGCGCACACGTGCAGTAACAGTAAATGCGTTTAGGTGCTATTAAACAGCACACGTGCAGTAACAGCAACTGTGCTTAGGTGATATTAAACCGCACACGTGCAGTAACAGTAAATGTGTTTAGGTGATATTAAACAGCACACGTGCAGTAACAGCAACTGTGCTTAGGTGATATTAAACCGCACACGTGCAGTAACAGTAAATGCGTTTAGGTGCTATTAAACAGCACACGTGCAGTAACAGCAAATGTGTTTAGGTGATATTAAACAGCACACGTGCAGTAACAGCAAATGCGTTTAGGTGCTATTAAACAGCAAATGTGCAGTAACAGCAACTGCGTTTAGGTGCTATTAAACAGCAAACCTGCAGTAACAACAAATGTGTTTAGGTACTTTGAGTGTTCCCTGTGTGTGTGTTTACAACTGTAGGGGGTGTGGCTGTAGGTGTAGCATCATTGATCGCGTCCCCCTATAACAGGGATGACGCGATCGATGCTGCGGCCACAGAGAAGCACGGGGAAGCCGTGTTTACACACGGCTCTCCCCGTTCTTTAGCTCCAGGGACGGATCGCCGCACTGCAGCGGCGATCGGGTCTGCGAGTCCCGCGGTCCCGGTCCTGGAGCTTCGGACCGGGTCACGGGAGCGCGCCGCGGGCGCGCGCCCGTGACCCACGGCTGGGTACTAAAGTCAACATATATATACATTGATGTGCCCAGCCGTGCCATTCTGCCGACGTATATGTGCAGTAGGCGGTCCTTAAGTGGTTAAACAGCACACGTGCAGTAACAGCAAATGCGTTTAGTTGATATTAAACAGCACATGTGAAGTAACAGCAACTGCGTTTAGGTCCTATTAAACAACACACATGCAGTAACAGCAAATGCATTTAGTTGCTATTAAACAGCAAACGTGCAGTACAAGCAAATGCGTTTAGGTGCTATTAAACAGCAAACGTGCAGTAACAGCAAATGCGTTTAGGTGCTATTAAACAGCACATGTGCAGTAACAGCAAATGCGTTTAGTTGCTATTAAACAGCACACGTGCAGTAACAGCAAATGCGTTTAGGTGCTATTAAACAGCACAAGTGCAGTAACAGCATATGCGTTTAGTTGCTATTAAACAGTAAACGTGCAGTAACAGCAAATGTGTTTAGGTGCTATTAAACAGCACACGTGCAGTAACAGCAACTGCGTTTAGGTCCTATTAAACAACACACGTGCAGTAACAGCAAATGCATTTAGTTGCTATTAAACAGCAAACGTGCAGTAACAGCAAATGCGTTTAGGTGCTATTGAACAGCACACGTGCAGTAACAGCAAATGTGTTTAGTTGCTATTAACCATTTAAGACCCGGACCAAAATGCTGCTAAAGGACCTTGCCCCTTTTTGCGATTTGGCACTGCGTCATTTTAACTGACAATTAAGCGGTCGTGCGACGTGGCTCCCAAACAAAATTGGCGTTCTTTTTTCCCCACAAATAGAGCTTTATTTTGGTGGTATTTGATCTCCTCTGCGGTTTTTATTTTTTGCGCTATAAACAAAAATAGAGCCACAATTTTGAAAAAAATTCAATATTTTTTACTTTTTGCTATAATAAATATCCCCAAAAATATATATAAATGTTTAAATTGCATTGTTTACTGTTAAAATGACAGTTGCAGTTTGGGAGTTAACCACAAGGGGGCGCTGTAGGAATTGAGTGCTCCCTGTGTGTGTTTACAACTGTAGGGGGGTGTGGCTGTAGGTGTGACGTCATCGATCACGTCCCCCTATAACAGGGATGACGCGATCGATGCTGCGGCCACAGTGAAGCACGGGGAAGCCGTGTTTACAAATGGCTCTCCCCGTTCTTCAGCTCCGGGGACCGATCGCCGCAGTCCAGTGGCGATCGGGTCCGCGAGTCCCACGGACCCGGAGCTTCGGACCGGGTCACGGGAGCGCGCCGCGGGCGCGCGCCCGTGACCCACGGCTGAGTACTAGAATCAACATATACAGTATATACGTTGATGTGCCCAGCCGTGCCATTCTGCCGACATAAATGTGCAGTAGGCGGTCCTTAAGTGGTTAAACAGCACACGTGCAGTAACAGCAACTGCGTTTAGGTGCTATTAAACAGTAAACGTGCAGTAACAGCAACCGCGTTTAGGTGATATTAAACAGCAAACGTGCAGTAACAGCAAATGTGTTTAGATGATATAAAAACAGCACACGTGCAGTAACAGCAAATGCGTTTAGGTGCTATTAAACAGCAAACATGCAGTAACAGCAACTGCGTTTAGGTGCTATTAACCACTTGTCATCCGTCCACCGTCATATGACGGCGGGCGGATAACTTCATTGTCCTGACTGCACGTCATATGACGTGCAGTCATAGAAAGCTGCTAGGGGCGCGCGCATCACTGGGACCCCCGTGCGTGTGCCCGGTGGCCGCGATGGCCGCCGGGCACACGCGATTGCCGTGTAACTGAGCTGGGACGCGCAGCTCTGTGTGTAAATAGGGACACAATCGGTCACCTCCCCAGTCACCCCCCCTCCTCCACAGTTAGAACACAAACTAGGAGAAACATTTAACCCCTTCCCCGCCCCCTAGTGGTTAACCCCTTCCCTGCCAGTTACATTTATACAGTTATCAATGCATATTTATAGCATTGTTCACTGTATAAATGTATATGGTCCCAAAAATTTGCCAAAAGTGTCCGATGTGTCTACTATAATGTCCCAGTCCCGAGAAAAAATCGCAGATCGCCGCCATTCCTAGTAAAAAAAAAAATTAAAAAAATCATAATTATGTCCCCTATTTTGTTATTGCGATTTTATTTTTTACATTTTTTTACCAAAAATATGTAGAAGAATACGTATCGGCCTAAACTGAGATAAAAAATGTTTTTTTTTTTAAAATGGGATATTTATTAAAGCAAAAAGCAAAAAATATTGTGTCTTTATTCAAAATTGTCGCATTTTTTTGTTTATAGCGCAAAAAATAAAAACCGCACAGGCGATTAATAACCACCAAAAGAAAGCTCTATTTGTGGGGAAAAAAGACGGCAATTTTGTTTGGGAGCCACGTCGCACGACCGCGCAATTGTCAGTTAAAGCGACGCAGTGCCGGAAGCTAACATTTTGTCTGGGCAGGAAGGGGGTGTAGGTGCACAGTAGGCAAGTGGTTAAACAGCAAACATGCAGTAACAGCAAATGCGTTTAGGTGCTATTAAACAGCACACGTGCAGTAACAGCAAATGTGTTTAGTTGCTATTAAACAGCACACATGCAGTAACAGCAAATGCGTTTAGGTGCTATTAAACAGCACACGTGCAGTAACAGCAAATGCGTTTAGTTGCTATTAAACAGCACACGTGCAGTAACAGCAAATGCGTTTAGGTGCTATTAAACAGGACAAGTTCAGTAACACCGAGAATGTTTAGGTGTAAACTAAACAGCACACAGTCAATACAACATGTTAGAACACTGCAGCTAGCACAATCTCATGCCTGACAAATAGGAATCGCTGATCTAGCTAAGCTATACAGGGCCAGATTCTCGTAGATTATTGTATTTTTATGGAGGCGTAGCGTATCCCATTTACGCTACACCTTTTCAGCTTTTACGGACAAGTGCTGTATTCTCAAAACACTTGCTCCGTAACTTGCGGCGGTGTAGCGTAAATGGGCCGGCGTAAGCCCACGTAATTTAAAGTAGGAAGGAGGTGGGCGTCTTGTATTTAAATTAAGCGTGCCCCTACGCCGAACGAACTGCGCATGCGTCGGCTGTAAACGTAGCCCAGTGCGCATGCTCCAAATCACGTCGCACAAAGTCAATGAAACCGACATGAACGTCACTTACGCAAAGCCCTATTCGAGAACGAGTTACGCAAACCACGTAAACGACGGAAAAACACGACGCTGTCTCGACGTTCATACTTAACATGGCGTACGCCGAACCTGCGCATCACTCAAATTTGGCGCGAACGTCCGGTTTTGTTCGAATTTTGTCAAATGTACGAACAGACGATGTTCGAGTCGAACATACATTCGAATAGAACGCGGAGCCCATACCTAATAGGCAGTCTCCAAGGAATCATACCTTTTTAAAAAAAATATTCAGTTACATCAGGTGCTTGGTAGCTGGTGTTGATCCAAGCCTGATTCATTTTTATGAAGGTCAGTCGATCAACGGAGTCTGTGGAGAGGCGCACCCTGTGATTGGTCACAAAGCCTCCAGCAGCACTGATGTTCTGAAAGAACGCTGGATGCAGGGCAAGCCAGTAGCTCAATTGCGTACTGTGCATGCTCTGGCCAGTGATCAATCCTCAAGACCCAGTAAGCCAGAGGATTTTCGGTGGGGAAGGTGTCCAACTATGATCTTGCCCCTAGGTATTCCCGCACCATGTAAACCAGACGCTGGCGATGGTTGCTGGACTAAAAAATTGTCTGAACGCATCGGTCAGACGACCACCTTCTCCACCGCTCTTTCTGTGACTCACCGAAGCCTCAGCAAGGCGTTGTTCAGGACCAGGATTTGGTAATCCCCCAGGTTCTGGGAATGTGTTGCACAGACCCTTTTGCAAGGCCTCCCAAAGAAGTTTCATCTTCTGCTCCCTCTGCGACGGCAAGATAAGGTCCGCAACCTTACTCTTGTAATGTGGATCAAGAAGAGTTGCCAGCCAGTAATGATCCCTCTCCTTAATACCACGAACACGAGGATCCTTACGCAGGCTTTGCAGGATCAGGGAGGCCGTGCAGCGTAGGTTTGCTGGGGCACAGTCCTCTGAGTCACTGAGGATGACAGGATCTGCAGCCACCTCATCCCAGCCACGTAAAAGTCCATGGGTTCCTTGGGACTGTAAGTAAACCCTTGAAGACTGCTGCTGCTGATTCTGAGTGCTAGGCTCCACTACCATGCTGCTGATACAATCATCCACCTCCTCCTCCTCGTCCTCGTCCAACATGTGATAAGAGGGACAGTCTCACTGATGCATGCACTGTCACTGCTCACCATTCTCGTAACCTCCTCAAATAGTGAGAGGACAGTGCATGCATCCCTGATCAAGGCCCACTGGCGTGGGGAAAAAACCCAAGCTTCCCTGACCCAGTTCTGCTGCCATATTGGCACAGGTACTCATTGATGGCCCTCTGCTGCGTGTGCAGCCGCTGCAACATGGCCAATGTAGAGTTCCATCTGGTGGGCATGTCACAAATTAGGCGGTTCTTGGGCAGGTTGTATTCCCTTTAGGCTGTCTACCCTTCATTCGGTGCTGCTACCACTAGGGGTGTTTGCCCCGTCGTATGGACACCCAAGGGCTTTCTTGCCCCCGTTTTTTCCATAGTTTTGATTGGCCTTTCGTTGTCCTCCCCCCACCCCTGTATGGCTCTTGTTTTTCTATCTGAGCCTTAATCATTGCGCTGCTCACCAGCCTTGTGGCTGTCATCTATTTGCGTCATTTATGATGCGATCGCAGCGCCGGGCATTATTGGGATTGTAGGCCGACATGGCCGATCCTCTGTGTGCGCATGCGCACGAGCACCGTATGTGTCCGTGCACGCCCTGTGACGTCAGACGCCTGGGCAATGCTGGGGGACATAAATGCCGGTGGATTTTCATCTTTATTAGGAGTGCTTACGGGGACAGTCACACTTCATGGTGCTGCATACAGGTACTATAAATTTTGCTGCGTGCCTCTTTTTGTTGGCCATCCTGAACCTAATTCCCCCTTCTTTTAAACTTTGGGTAGTATTGCATACATTTTTGGACATCCATATGACTAACATATAAGATATATATATATATATATATACAGTATATATATATATATATATATATATATATATATATATATATATATATATATATGTATATATAAATTAAGTAAATAATAATGAATACTTTTGTTCAATAATATGATTTGGCTGTCCAAACTGCCTAATATATTTGAATTGTTTATTTTTATTATTCTTCCTAAGGTTTATTGAGCCGACATGCTAGAATCTTGTTAATTGCCTGTGGGTCTGATTTTTTAAACTACAGGCTATATGGCTGTCTCCGCAAATCCTTGTATTTCCCAAACAAAGTAAGCTCTGTTTAAGTAGACTGGTGTTTTTTGATTAATTCAATTAAATTGATGCATTCTTGGAACAACAGCATTTATTATGCTTCTTGTTCCCTACAGCTGGGTCTTTTTTCTCCCCCTACAACCAGGGCCGGATTTGCTCTCCCAGCCGCCCCAAGGCCAGGTTCCGAAAAAAAATTTGTAGCTTGTCGTTTACTTTTTTTATTTTTGTATCATTTTCTTATTACTTCAAAGTGTTGTACCGGATATCCCCCGCTGAATACATCTTCCTTCACCAAATCGGACGGGTTAAGTTTCTTTTGGACTACTTCCGGCCGGAGTTCCATTCCAAACTGACATGCCTGTTTTTCTTTGTTAACCACTTAAGGACCCCCGCACGCACATATACGGCCACAGAATGGCACGTACAGGCACAAGGGCGTAAATTTACGTCCCCGCCTAAGTGCGGTTCGGGGGTCCCATCGGGACCCCCTCCGCGGCGTGCGGGGGTCCCCCTGGCTCCGGGAGCGATCCGGGATCTGGGGGCGGATGTCGGCGAATACCCGCCCCCCCGCGATCGCTCCCAGCCAATGGGAGCGCGCTCCCAACCTGTCACTTCCTCCTCCTGTGTTTACACAGGAAGGAGGAAATGATGTATTCTCTCATCGCAGCGCTGTTTCCCAGCGCTGCTAATGAGAGAAGACATCACAAGTAAGTGTGCACCAACACAACACTGACACACACTCACATAGGCATATTAACCCCTTGTGATCGCCCCCCCCCACCCCCCTGTCACAGTGTCACTGAATGCAGTGATCTAATCACTGCATTTAGTGTCAGTGTGACAGGCAGTGTAAAAAACAGTTAGTGTTAGGTTCAGGATATTTTTTTTTATTGCGATTTTTTTTTTTTACTAAAGACATGTGGCTAAATAAATTTTGGCCTAAATGTTTGACTAAAATTTAGTTTATTTGATTTTTTTTTAACAAAAAGTAAAAAATAGTGTTTTTTTTTCAAAAATGTCGCTCTATTTTTGTATATAGCGCAAAAAAAAAAAATCGCAGAGGTGATCAAATACCACCAAAAGAAAGCTCTATTTGTGGGAAGAAAAGGACGCAAATTTTGTTTGGGAGCCACATCGCACGACCGCGCAATTGTCTGTTAAAGCGACGCAGTGCCGAATCGCAAAAACACCTTGGGTCATTTACCAGCGTATTGGTCCGGGTCTTAAGTGGTTAACATGTAAGTGAGTTTTTGTCTTTTTAAATAAATTTCAACCTACGGTATTACACTATCTTTGGCCTCTCTTATGTCTCTTCATGCCAACTGCCTTTTGAGTTTCTTCACTCCATTAATGCAAAACGGGGATTGACATCTGACCTGGTCCAATTTTCAACCTACCAGTTATCAACCACACACTTTTTGGGGTCTTCTTTTAAGTAAGAGACCACCGGAAATCTGGTAAGCAGATCTCATATCTTCACGTGAAGGATCTTCTATCAGCACTCTTTATCAGAAAGTCACCCATACATGTGTTTACACATTTATTCCACTGGTGTATCGATTTCACTTTTTTTATTATAAAGACTGTGATTTATCTTCAGAAATGGACAAACTCTTTGGACACTAATCTGTTTTTCTCCAGTTTGATCTTTTACTTTTGTAGCACATTCTGTTTTTTATCATTTGTTTTACACTGTTATAGCTAGTACAGTCAGGTGCAGCTTCAATAGAGCGTTCAGTTGCTCCCTATTTTCACCATTTTAGAGCATTTAGTTGCTCCTTTTACACATCGTTTAAACATTAGCGCAGTTGATTCCCTTTTTTTCCTTTTACATATATGTAATTTTGGTTTTACAGATATGTAAACTCTCTGTTAGAGCTGGCTTTCTAGTTTCTGGTCACAGTGTAACTCCTGATGAAGCCATCTCTGGCGAAATATATTGGGAAATAACATCTCACTTGACCGTCAGCATATCTCAAGTTGGGATCTCCAGCAACCCAGATAAAATCAGTGGGCTAGATTCAGGTAGATCGGGGCATTCTTATGCCGGCGTAGCGCATCCCATTAGCGCTACGCAGACATAACTCAGAGAGGCAAGTACAGTATTCATGCAGCACTTGCGCCTAACTTTGTCCCCGGAATAACTTATTTTTGTCGGCTTAACTGTAAGTGGGTGTGACCATATGCAAATGATGTCCGGATCGTGGATTACTGATTTCCGGGCAGCGTATCATGAACAGCGCATGCGCAGTACGTTCGTTCCCTTGTGCGCATGCTCACAACTAACGCCGGCCCAGCTTCCAGAGAAACTACGCCCAACCGGCCTAACCGCCCAGACCTGTGCAAAAGTACATCCTGTTTCCACCCCCCCCCCCCTAGTGAAGATACTTTTGTTTGGCGATGGCTGCTGTCCCAAAAAGACAGAAGAAAAAAATATTTCTCCATTCGGGAGAGGAAGATCCTTGTTGATGGCATCGTTCGGTATGATAAATACCTCCATGGTGCCCTGAGTCTGCAGACCAGCAAGGCCCGAAAGCAGGAGATCCTGAGGGAGCTGAGTGTGCGGGTCAGTGCTGTGGGCATTGCGGAGAGGCGCCCACAGGACATACAAAAAAAAATCAATGACATGCGGCGGAGAGTGAAGGAGAAGCTGGCCCAGATTAGTCGGCATGTCAGGGGCACGGGAGGAGGGCCAGCATGTCCTGTGGAGTTGACCCCGGAGGAGGAGGCCATCACCCAATGCCTGCAGGGTGAGCAGGTGGAGGGCATGGAGGGGTACGACTCGGGCGACCAGTCCTTGAGGACAGTTAAGTGTGTTTTACCTACTATCTGGTGTGTAGCATGTGGGGGGTGGGGAAGATAACATGTGACAAGTGTGTGTGTCCACCAACATGTGCATCTTTTGTGTCATCCACAGATGTGCAGGAGGGAGCAGAGCCATCGTCGGCTGCTGCTGGGCGCCCCCCGCCATCGCCAGAGAGGAGTGCCCACACCTTTCCTCTGGAGAAAGTCGTGGAGGATCACAGGGACCTAGAGGGAGCAGTGTTCTTAGTGGAGGATCTCACCATCCCTGTCCCCTCCCAATCCTCCTCCCCCATCAGGGGACCCTCACCACCCTCCTCCCCCATCAGGGGACCCTCACCACCCACCCTCCTCCCCCATCAGGGAAAGCCGCTCAAGGGCCTCCCCGTACCCACGGCCCCCAGCCTCTCCTGGTCCCCGGAAGGCAACCCATAAAACCAGGGGTGTTCCTGTGAGCCTCCAGGAAACCCTTGCCAGGGATCAGGCCTGGCAGACCCGCCATGTGGGGGACGTGTCTGTTCATATAAGGCATCTGGCTGACAGCCTGGCACCGTCCTCGCAGCTGGTTGACAGCCTGCAAGATATCAGCTGAAATCCTGCAGTGCTTGTCAACAGCCTGGGGGAGGTGCAGGCCACCACAGCAGGCCTCGGGTTGGAGGTGAAGAGCTTGACAGAGGCCATCGTGGAGGAGGGGAGGCAGACCAGGCTGATGCTTGCCCAGACCAATGCCATCCTCACCCGCATTGCTCTGGCTTTGGAGGGCAGGCAGCCAGCCAGGGAGCCTCCAGGGGATGCCCAACCCCCCTACTGATGCCCAACCCCCCCACCTGTGGGTCCCCCCCAGGCAGTTAAGGAGCCAGGGACGTGGCATTCGTCGAAGCCCACGTCAGGGCAAATGAGTGTTTTTGTTTTTTCTTGAGTGTGTATTTTTTTATTTTTGGTTATTTTCTTCTCAGGTTATGAGTTTATTTATTTTGTAGCATCTGCACACAGTGAGGAGTGCAGGCTACAGTGTGAATGGTGTGTGACTGGTGTGTGAATGTGGGGGGGGGTGGCACTCCTGCCAGTAAGGGGTGTCACCCTCGGTCATTGGGGATAAGTTCTCCCCATGACCGTATGAATGACGTATGAATGGACAGCGACTTAATTGGGGCCTTGGCGCAGCGTTGCTGCTCCCAAGTCCTACATGGTGGACTTGGGCTAATCCAATGTGATGTGGATGTGGTGTGTGTGATCTAGGTACCACAGTGGTGTGCATGCGTGCACTGTCTGCGTGCCGTGTTGAATGTGTGAGTTTAAAGGGCAAAGAAGCCTACCACGAGGACCCTCCTGACTGCTCTTCCCTCAGCCTCTGTCAGGGGGGAACTGTGTGGTTGGGGGGTCAGGTCATCATGTAGGTCAATCTGCAGGCCCTTTCTCATGGCAAAGTTGTGCAGAATGCAACATGCACCGATGATCTGACACAAAGTTTGGGGCATACAACAGAGTACCCCCAGACTTATCCAGGCATCAGAAACGGGACTTTAGGAGGCCAAATGTTTGCTCCACCACTGCACGGATACTTATATGTGCTTCATTGTATCTTCTCTCTCCTCCCCATTTGAGGATCCCGAAATGGAATCATGAGACGGGGTCCAAGTGCATATGCCGCCTCACCTGGAAGGGAAAAGACAGGAGGATGTTAGCCGTGCATGTGCCCCTCGTGATGTCTGCCAGCCATTCCTGACTCCCATGTCACTCACCAACCAGCCAGCTGTCCCCATACATGTTCTGTTCGAATTCTGTTGGGATGTAGCTTTGACGGTATATGTAGCTGTCGTGGCTGGACCCGGGGTGTTTGGCACGGACATGCCATATGAGGCATTGGGCATTGGCTATCACCTGTATGTTGATGGAGTGCCACATGTGTGCAATCAATGGCCCCGATGGTGCGTGGGAATCCTGCAATTTCGTAGAAATCCTGCATTGCCTTCTGCCGCTGATGTTCCTGGGTGGGTTTGATGATGTGGTCGGACATGCGTCTGAGGATTGCAGGGACAACCTGGTGCACACATCTGCTCATGCTGGATTGTGACATCCCAGCCACAACTCCACTTGTATGCTGGAACGAGCCACTGGCAAGGAAATGCATTGTTGCTAGTACCTTGACCAGTGGCTGCACTGCTTGTGAGCGGTGTGTCTTGCTGGTGATGTCATCATGCAGGGTTGTGGCTATTTCCTGGATGGCATCAGGGCTGAATCTGAAAATGCGAAACACCTCCGAATCACCCATGCCAAAGACATTTATGCGCGTGCGGTATATCCTCTCCCGTGCCCTCCTCCTCCTACGTGGCGGGGGACCCATTAATGGTGCTAGGACCATGGCTTCCATGTGTTGTCCTGCAAGTGTGGTTGCTCAGCTCGTCTGTAACGGTGCTGCTGAAGCTACTCTCCAGCTGACTTGAGCAAGTCTGGTGCAAAGTTATCCCTGCTTTATGAGGGATAACTTTAAGCCGGCCATACAGCTTAGGCGCACCGCGCCTAGCCTGTGCCGAACGGGCCTATGTTCGGGAATCGGCATTTCTCCCTCATTTGCATATTTGCATAGGAAATCAATGGTGCGGACAGAATAAATGTGCGCCTAGGATGTGCAGACGTAGGCAAGTTAGGCCGGTCGGGAATAGCCTATTTTGGCGCGTTCTGTGGGTACAGCGCATAGATATGCCGGCGCTAATTTAGTCTTAGGCGGCACATCTCGAGATAGACCGGCTTAAGTCCTACCTGAATCTAGCCCAATATGTTTGTAACAAAATACATGTTTTTAAATAATCTGTTTGTCACGTGATTTATATATTTCAAGATATTTTACGGTAATAAATAATTAAATAAATAAATAATTAAACGTTTTTGTTACGTCAATATCTTATTACCCCCCCTGGCGGTATTCCCGAGTCAGGCTCAGGGTGGAATTGACGACGGGCAGAATGCTCTATTGTTCTGACAGGACCTGTCTTTAAAGCCGCTAGGGGGCGCGCACCCGTCGCGTTACTAGGAACACTATTTTGTAGGGAATATAACTTTTGCGCAAACCAGTCACTATACGGGTGTTGCGATTTATTTATTTTTACCAAAAATATGTAGAAGACTAAGTATCGGCCTAAACTGAGATCATTTTTTTTTTTAATGGGATATTTATTATAGCAAAAAGCAAAAAATATTGGCCCAGATTCACGTACATCTGCGCATTATTGGACCGGCGTAGCACAACGCCTTTACGTTAGACTTGTGCAATTTTGCCGCGTAATCACCCTATTCTCGTAGCTTTTGCGCAGGAAATTGCGCATACGTAACGTTTTTCCAGAGGCGTAAGGAGGAGTAATACAAATGGGGAAGGACATGGGCGTGTTACATTGAAATGAGCCGTGACCCCATGCAAATGAAGGGCCGGCCGGCTCGCGCATGCGCGCTTGAACGAGACCATGTCAGCTCCGATGTGCGCATGCAACGTTGCAAGGGCATGCAAGGGCAACTTTGTGAACTACGCAAACAGCATAAATAGACACACACAAATGCACTTCCTTTGCAAAAGTACATCCCTTTGTCCCTTCCCATTTAACAAAGTGCTTTTGTTCTTGTTGTTCGTTGCGGTGTGTTTTGTAGTTGTCAGATTAGTGTTCTGTGTGATCAAGTGGTTGTTAGTAGATTTTTGAAAGTGGTTTTTGATAAGTGTTTGAGAGACTGTCTGTTTGATTGATATATTTCTTTTTGTTTCTTTTCCTGCTGTATTTTTTTTTTTTTTTTTGGGGACTGTTTCTTGGTGAGTAGTTTTCTCTGTGTGTGTGTGTGTTTTTTTGTGATTGGTTGTGCTTGTTTGTGTGCGTGAATTTTGTTGACTGGGACTGTTTTTTTTTGGAAGGATGACTGAGAGAAAACGAAAGCTTAATTTTACAGTTGTGGAAAAACAGATTCTTGCCCGGGCCATTAGCGAGTATGGGCGTTACCTCCACGGCCCAGAGAGTGCCAACACCACCCCGGCCAGGAGGAGGGAGATTTTGGGTAGGATCACTGACCAGGTGAATTCTGCGGGGCAGGGGGAGACACGGACCAGGTCTGGGATTGACAAAAAAATCAATGACCTCCGGCGTCTGGTCAAAAAGAAGTTGGCCAGAATGCATGCCCATGCCAGGGGCACAGGAGGGGGCCCACCATGCCGTATTAGCCTGACAGCGGAGGAGCGTGCGGTGGCCCTGACCTTTCATCGGCATGAAGTTGAGGGCCTGCCCGGCTTTGACTCCAGTCCCCAGCCCGTGGTGCCAGGTAAGTTGTTTTCTTTTTTAATATCAGGTGTGTAGCATGTGTGGGGGAGGGGGTGAAAGGGAATATGTGGCAAGTGTGTGGATCCTCCAACCTGTGAATGTTTTGTGTCATCCACAGATGTGCAGGAGGGTGCAGGGCCATCTGGCCTGACCGCACCAACCCCAGGACAGCAGCCTAATGAGGCCCCCCCAACAAGGCCGGAGTCCGCGGAGGAGGTTCAAGAGGAGGAGGACAATCATGAGGAGCAGGACAATCATGAGGAGGAGGAGAATCATGAGAAGGAGGAGTCCATGTCAGGCACTGGACGTTTGGGTTTTGAGGACTCCTCCCCTCTGGCTGGCAGCAGGCAGGCCTCCCTAAGGGGGAGCCCCCCCCCCTCCTCCCCCAACATGGCTCCCCTCACAAGGGCCTCCCCTTCTCCCCGGCCACAAGCATCAGCTGGAGGCAGGATGTCATCCCAGACCACCAGGGGGTTGGCCGATCTCCTGCCCGCCACCCTGAGAAGGGACCAGTTCCTCCAGACCCGCCATCTGGGACAGGTCAGCCAGACATTGGTGCGGATGGAGGAGAGCCTGTCCTCCATCAAGGATACGCTGGGGAACCTGGACTCCCACTCCCGGGCTTTCACAACCTGCCTAAATGAACTGCAGACGACATCAGCAGGCGTTGGGCAGGATGTGAGGGCCCTTACCCTGGCTATCCAGGCCAACACGGCAACAGTTGGTGCTGCCCTGGACAGAATTGCCGTGGCCTTGGAGGGCAGGCCACCAGGTGGGCAGAGATCAGGGGCTGATCCTCCTTCCCCGGTTTTACCCCTTCCCCATGAGTCTCCCCTGAGAAGCCGGGGCCGTGGCCGGGGGCGCCCCAGGCGTGGCTCACGCAGAGGGCAGTAATTTGTTTTTCCCCCAATATTTTTTTTGTCTTTTTTTTTTTTTTGCTGGAAATTTTTTGATTTTGCAGGTCATTCATTTTTTTTTTTTTTTTTGGGTTGTGAATGCTGTGTGAATGTGGGGGTGACATTCCTGCCGGAAAAGGGGTGTCACCCTCAATTTTGGTGGAGAAGGGTTCCCCAGGACCAGGGAGAAGTGATCCCCAGGTCCGTGTGAATGGTGTATGAATGTACAGTGACATAATTGGAGCCTTGGCGTGGCGTTGCTGCTCACAAGTCCAGCATGGTGGACTGGTGCCAATCCAATTTGATGTGGATGTGGGGTGTGTGTGCTAGGGACCACAGTGGTGTGCATGCATGCATTCTCATTGTGCCATGATTAATGTGTATGTTTAACGTGCAAAGATGCCCAATGTGAGCTGTCTCCTGGCTGCTCTTCCCTCAGAAGACGGGTTAACCTCGGTTAGGGGGGGATTGTCTGGTTCAGGGGTCAGGTCATCACGTAGGTCAATCTGCAGGCCCTTTCTTTCTGCAAAGTTGTGCAGCATGCAACATGCACCGATGATCTGGCACACGAAGTTTGGGGAGTACAAGAGGGTACCCCCAGACTTATCCAGGCATCGGAAACGTGACTTTAGGATGCCAAAGGTGCGCTCCACCACTGCTCGTGTTTGGGCATGTGCTTGATTGTATCTTTCCTCTCCTGGAGTTTGGGGGTTCCGGATAGGAGTCATGAGATGGGGTCCCAGTGGATATGCAGAGTCACCTGGAAGGGAAAAGACAGGAGGATGTTAGTCATGCATGTGCCTCTTGTGATGTGCATCATGGAAGGGGATAGTCATGCCTGCCACCCATGTCACTCACCAACCAGCCAGGTGTCCCCATACAAGTTCTGATCGAATTCCATTCGGATGTGGCATTGATTGTATATGTAGCTGTCATGGCTGGACCCCGGGTGTTTGGCACGGACGTGCCATATGAGGCCTTGGGCATCGACTATCACCTGTACATTGATGGAATGCCAATGCTTCCGATTGCGGTACATGTGCTCTGTCTCCTGGGGGGGGCTGGAGTGCCACATGTGTGCAATCAATGGCCCCCACAGTGCAAGGGAATCTGGTAATTCTGTAGAAATCTGTCATTGCCTTCAGCCGCAGGTCCTCAGTGGTGGGTTTGATGATTTGGTTAGCCATGCATCTGAGTATTGCAGGGACAACCTGGTGCACACATCTGCTCATGGAGGACTGTGACATCCCAGCCACCACTCCACTTGTACGCTGAAAAGAGCCACTGGCAAGGAAATGGAGTGTTGCCAGGACCTTGACCAGTGGCTGCACTGCATGTGAGTGGTGTGTTGGGCTGGTGATGTCCTCCTGCAAGGTTGTGGTTAATTCCAGGATGGCATGAGGGGTGAATCTGAAGATGCGATACACCTCAGAATCACTCATGCCAAACAGGTCTATGCGGGTACGGTATATCCTCTCCCGTGCCATCCTCCGTGCCATCCTCCGTGCCCTCCTCCTTCTTTGTTCATCTAAAGTCAGTAGTATAGCTATGCGCGACGATGCCCCTGGCATGTTGGCATACAGATTGTTGAGCAACACGTGTGACTGCTGAGCTTCTCACTAACAGTGTTGCTTTATCTAACAAGTAGACTTTTTTTCTTTTTTTAGACCAGCTTTTATCAGCTCTAATTTTAGACAGGACATTTTGCTGTTGCGCACACTGCGTCGCCTGCGCTGCCCCAACGTTGTTTTGTGGATCCCCGTAAGTCCCTCATTAGCATATTTGACTAGCAAATCAATGGTGTGTCTATCGCACTTTTGCGTATCTCGTTCTGGGGATGCCGCGCAACGAAACGCACACGCACATTTAGACTTACGCACGCGCATCTCCTGTTGCGCAGGCGTAATCGCTCTGTGAATCTGGGCCATTGTGTTTTGAAAAAAAAAAAATACGCTCTTTTTTTTGTTTTCAGTCCAAAAAATAAAAACCGCACGGGCGATCAAATACCACCAATAGAAAGCTCTATTTGTGGGAAAAAAGGATGTCAATTTTGTTTGGAAGCCATGTCGCACGACCACGCAATTGTCAGTTAAAGCGACGCAGTGCCGGAAGCTAAAATTTCGTCTGGGCAGGAAGTGGGTGTAGGTGCACAGTAGGCAAGTGGTTAATCATTTTTATTTCAAATAATTTCTATTGAAATTTTCAATGTACATGTATGTTGTTACAGTAATAAAATAACATAGCACAAATAGAAAGTGAACAGTAAACTTGCAACAGGGTGTGCTTAATCCAGTTCAATACAACAGGAGAAGTGTATAAATGAACATAAACCTGACTGGAAGTAAGTTGTGGCAGTAATAATGTATATGTTGTAGGGTCAGGAACAGAGCAAGGAAGGGGAGGGAGGGTAAGATAAAAGAGGAGGGGGTGGGACCAGGGGGGAGGAGAGCACTATCAAGGAGCATAGTATATATCATAAATGTATCACTTATGGATTCTGTTTGTGTACCAATGAGTCCATGGATTCCAGAGGTTGAGTAGCTTAGGATATGTGGATTTCCCTCTAGCCAGGATAGTTTCATAGGTATAGTGAGTTTGTACTAAGTTAACTACTTCTGTGAGACTTGGAGCATCTTTCGTTTTCCATTTCCTAGCAATCAGCAGTCTTGTTGCTAACAAAATGTGAGTGGCCACTAGTCGGTGGTTTGGAGCTAGATCTTCAATAGTCAAATTGAGTATAGCTAAGTGGGATGACAATGCCATGGGAAGGTGAATGACCTCCCGAAGCATCGCCTCTACATTACCCGAAGCAGACAGTTATTGTGACTGGGGCGTGGTCCGACCACGTAATGGTAGAAATCTCGGACGCAGACACGTTGGGTAGGGTCCATTTGTCAACCAAAAAATAGTCAATCCGGGTGTAAGAGTTATGACATGGAGAGAAGAGTAGTCTCTTTCGGAAGTATGATGGCATCGCCATACGTCATATAGATCGTGCGAGCGGATGAAGGCTCCCATAGGTGATTAGGGGCGTCTGGTTTGGGACGAAGCATCAATGGAATTGTCTGGGACAATATTATAGTCACCGCAAATGATGAGGTGACCTTGTTTAAAGCGGTCGATTAATTTCAGTAGTTTGGACAGAAAGCTAATTTGTTTTTTGTTGGGTGAGTATACCGTCACAATGGTATATCTGACCTCATTCAGGGAGCAGTTTAACGCCAGGTATGTGCCATTGGGGTAAATTAAGGTATTGTGGAGTTGAAGAGATACTATGTTTTTGAAGGCTATTAGGACACCGTTCTTCTTATCAGGACCGGAGGCCTTATAAAGGTTGGGAAAGTTCCTGTTGGTACAAGAGGGTTCTGCAGTAGCCTTAAAGTTTGTCTCTTGTGCACAGAGGACATCGCAACGGGAGTCTAGTGCTGTTTTCCACATAGAGGCCCTTTTGGCTGGATGGTTTAGGCCTTTTACGTTGAGTGAGAGAAATTTTGACATCTTGAAAAGTGGTGTGTAGAGTATGAAGGTAGGACAGTACTCACAGTTCAGGCGTGGGAGATCCGGATCTAGAGGGAATCCTGTAAATTTGTCGGACCCAGAGGTCCACGGAGGCTGGTCTGGCAAGGAAGATTGTGGTGTAGTACATAGAGTCGTGCTCACCAGGAATCAGGGAAGGTACGGAGGGAGAGAGGGACAATAGTTAGTGTAGAATTATGCAAGGCAACAAAATAGGAACACTGAGGAGAGGGAACAACAAAATAACAACAAGGGTCAGTAGTATACCAGTAGAACTACTGAGCGCTGGTAGGGGGAGAAAGTTTGTGTACTATCTGCAACGAGCAGGCACTGGACCGGAGAGCATGTATACTTATGCATAACGAGTGCACTGATCCTAAGATCACTTGCCCGCATTGAAGCGGGAGCTATGGTTGAGGGGTTGAGCCTTCCCTGGAGGAGGCAATTGTGAGGATGCGTCGCCGTCAGGGAGGATTTTCCACTTTCTAAGCAGGTTTATACCTTCTTCCACTGTGTGGATGTTGTGCTTTACCCCATTTCTGGTTACCATAAGCTTGGTCGGGAACCCCCATTGATAGGGTATCTTGTGGTTGTTAAGTGGTTTAGTAATGGTTTGGAGCTGGCGTCTTTGTTGTCTGGTGTATTGGGAGATGTCAGCAAAGAGTTGCAGCTCAGAGTAAGGTGGTGGTAGTCGTTCAATGTGCCTGTTTTTAGCTAGGAGCATATCTTTAGTATGAAAGAAGTGGACCCTCATCAGAGTGTCACGGGGAACCTCTGCTGGCAGGTGAGGGGGTTTTGGGAGGCGGTGGATGCGGTCAATTATGGTTTCCACGGGCGGAAGGTCAGACAGCAAAGTGGAGATCATCTTCCTAGTGTAGGAGTTCAGATCGGTCGGAACGATCGTTTCCGGTATACCGCAAATTTTGACGTTATTGCATCTCGATCGGTCTTCGATATCCGCCATTTTGGCACGTACCACTGCTGTTCCTCTCTAACTTGGTCATGTGCGTCCACCAGGTCATTCACTGTAGTCGTCATGGCACCCATCTTACTTTCAATATGGCTCATTCTGTCCCCCATGTGCACCATCTCTGACTTAAATGCTGAGACCATAGTGGCAATATCGCTGTGCAGGGAGCTATGTAGTGAAATTAACATGTCCTTTAGCAGCGTATCCACAACCGGCTGGTTAGCAGTGGGGAAGGCCGCAATGGGGGATGGTGAGAAGATTGTCCAGGGTAGGCCTTACCTCAGAGTCCTGGGCTCCTGTGTCGAGGCGCATCCGCGTTTTCGCCGGACTGCTGGAGGCAGAAAGTGGCCCAATAAGAGCTGAGGGATCCGGGGATAGTGCCTGTGTTCGGCCGGGCATATCCTCCTCATCCTGCCTGGTCAATGTAGGCCCGATCTTCGCGAGGTGAACGATTGCGGGCGCTATCTTGGATTCGTCCACCCGGCGCCATTGAAAAGAAATCTGTCAGTTTTCTTGGCTGCCGGTAATCCTTTCGTTTGCGGGAGGTCCCGGTCTGGTTCCCCGATTTGTAGGGGTCTTGGTACTGCATATGTGCTGTGTGGATCAGTGCTGCTATAGCTGTATTCTCCGGTCAGTGCAGGAGCTGTGGATTCAGGCTTCCATTCCGCTCGACGGTTAGCCACGCCCCCGTGGTTAATCATTTTTATTATATTATTATTTGTAATAATTATTTATAGTTATTTATTATAATATAATTTATGATTTTGTTTTTCAATTTTTTTTTTATACCCGGATGTCTACTAGACTCTTGTTTGGCCAGATTAAAGTGAGTTATTCCTAAGAATTACAGGCCTACAATGTAAAACACCAAATTTCCATGCAAAATAATGGTACCGCTTTCAGCACCTAAAATTTGAAATAATCATACCGCCAGGGAGGTTAATTTAGCACTGTTATAATCCCACCATTTTCTCTTCCTACATAGTTTGCAGGTTACCGACTGATAGGTGACCAACGTCCAACCTCTCAGTACCCGTTTACCTTGATCCCCGGGGGATTGTCGAGACCCTATTGGATCGCCAGCCTCTCTTGGCTCTCCTCAGATGGACTCCCCACCGAACAGCTTCCTCTCACTGGGAACACGCGTGGGATCGTCTCAGGATTGGGGACCCAGTCGATTACTGGGGCCCAGCCACAGCTTTAAATGTTCTGGACAAACATGGTCCCGGAACCAGGAACACCGCATGGCACGCGCACCCCGGCCTGGAAGGCCATTTCGCCGGGGCGTCGTGATGCAGTCACTCTAAAGGTGGGTGCCGCACTCGAAGAAGAACTCAGACTAATGGTGCCTGTCTCATAAATACCCTCCCCCAGCATGCACAGCGAGAAAACCCCTCCTGATAGGCTGCTGGGGAAAAGCACCCAAACCTTGACTCCCCTGCTGCCACCTGTCGTCTTGGGGTGGGAACAGCACCATAGAAGCGACAGAATGAGCCCACAGTCAGCCAAGCTGAGACAGAGACCCACATTAGAACAAATCAGCTGGGTCAGAGCAAATTAACTCTCTGACCCCCTCTAAATTTAACTTAGCACCGGTACTTAGAAGTAACCAGGCGCTACAAGAGAATAGGTCAATAGATATAGAAAATATTTTTGAAAAGCAAGAAGAAAATCCAGTAGGAGACATTGAAAATTGTTTTAGGAAAATGGGTCACTTAACCTTCCTGGCGTTATGATTCTGTCTGGAATTTTGTACCAAAAGCGTTGCAATTGTTTTGCAAGGAAATGTGGTGTTATGTATTATAGGCCTGCAATTCTTAGTAAGTACTTACTTAAATCTATCTAAACAAGAGTCTAATAGGCATCCCGGGTATGATTTTTTTTTTTTTTTTTTATTAAAAATGATAATATAATAAATAATTATAAAAAATTATAACAAATAATATAATTATAGTAAAAATTATTCAATAATGTAATCAAATCAAAATCACTGAAATTTGCTCAGTTGCAGAATTTTTGCTGTCATAATTTTTTTTTTTTATGACGAATTTCCCCACAGATCGCTATCGCTAAATTCTGCAAGTGATTATAATTTATTATCGCTGTTTTTTAGCTGATCTAAAACCATTTTTTACATAAAGGGACACTTTTGGTTGCTATGGGCAATCTACAGTTTGCAGGGAGAAAGAAAAGTTTTTATTATATAAAATGACATGCAGGGCACAGGGCAGACCACTAGGGACATGGGGGGTGTGTATTTTTTACATACAGTACTGTAATCTATAAGATTACATTGTACTGTATGCATAGTGTTTGTTTACATTTTTGAATTTGGCGCCGTTCTCCGTCCCCGTGCGTCGTAACGTCGCAGGGAACGGAGCTCGGCGGCACACGGGGACGCTGTGTGAATCGAGCGAGCACCCGCTCGCTCACACAGCGGGGATGCATCGCTGGATCCAGGAAGAAGGTAAGTAAACTGTCTCTGGATTCTGCGAGGCGAGCCCGTGTCTGACACGGGATCAACGATAGTAGCAGCAAATTTTTACCCCGTGTCAGACACGGGAACAACGCCAGGGAGGTTAATGGAGAAGGAAATCAATGCAAGGTGGAATATTGCTACCCACGAGAAATATATTAAAGATAGATACCAAGGAGATTGAGATGGGATGTTCCTATCAATGATGGCCTATTGGATAAAGAATCCACGGATGAGTGGTTTCAATTTTTTAATGATAAAGGTTTAGAATTATGCCCTGTACACACGATCGGTCCATCCGATGAAAACGGACTGATGGATTTTTTCATCAGTTATCCGATGAAGCTGACTGATGATCAGTCGTGCCTACACACCATCGGTTAAAAAAAACAATTGTGTCAGAACGCGGTCACGTAAACCACGGATGACGGCACTATAAAGGGGAAGTTCAAATCCAATGGCACCACCCTTGGGGCTGCTTTAGCTGATTTCATGTTAGTAAAAGACGGTTCATGATTTTATGTCTGTTACAGCGTGATGAATGTGCTAGCTCCATAACGAACGCTAGTTTTACTAGAACGAGCGCTCCTGTCCCCTAATGTAGTCTGAGCATGCATGGATTTTTAACCGATGGACATGCCTACAGACGATCGTTTTTTTCTATCGGTTAGTTAACCATCAGACAATTTTAAAACAAGTTCCTAGTTTTTTAACCGATGGTTAAAAAAACTATGGGGCCCACACACGATCGGTTAGTCTGATGAAAACGGTCCATCAGACCGTTTTCATCAGACAAACCGATCGCGTGTACGCGGCATTACTTGCCCTCTTGATTAAAAGAAAACAGCATAAAATTAGAGCATTAGACCGCACTATCTCTGAGCTACCTGAATTTATAGCTCTATTAAAACAAATACAGAGAGATATGAAACAGAAAGACAAAGAAACTACTGCAAGGAAAAAAAGAAAATATCAGAGAGATATGAAGGACTATGAGGATGATCTTGTGTTCAAATGGCAAAGTAAACCTGAAGAGTTGGGAATAGAATCAAATAATAGCTTTCCTGAGCAGGATAGAAGAACAAAAGAAAATATGGATAGAGGAAATAATCACTCGAACAACAGTACAGGAGCTAATCAGGTGAACGATACACCAAATCAGAAACCATGAAAGAATTGGAAAAATAATGGATGGAAACCATTTTGGAAAAATAATTAGTATAATAATAATACTCATAATCCACCCAGACCATTTCAACAGGTACCGTATGGACTATCGGACTCCACCATAGAGAAACCATATGAATCAGAATGATAATTTTCAGTATGAGAATGGAAGGCGAGAGGATAAACAATATCGTTATGATGATAGAAAAGGAGGCTATGAAAATCAGTATAATATTCCTGTCCATAATCGGTATGAATATTTGAGAAGAGATGATGAAGGTGAAAATATAAGAACACCGAATTATCAACATCAGTATAGAATGGAAACAAGAATTAAAACTTCTAGGCATTTTTTAAAGCTGAGACACCAAGATTCTCAGAGGCATTGTCAACAGGAGAATGGAGTTCAGAGATCAATCAAGTGGTGTCCAAAATACAGACATGGAAGGAATATGAGGGAAGAGGAAGAAGCCACGAATCAGGATCCTCAGAGAGGTTGAGACAGAGAGGAGAGAACATGAAGAACATCAAGAAGGACCCCAGAAACTTAGTTTGAAAGAAACGAAAATCAAGGAGAGGATGCAGGGCGGGAGCAAGAAAACAGAAGAAGAAGAAGAGACTAATAGGAGAAGGAATCATAAATATTAGTGGAGTGGAACTAACTAAAGAAGAAATTAAGGTATTAGACAAAGGTCTGAAATTTGGCCCAAAGAAAAACGTGAATAAGTTCAAAGCTTTTGTGGATATTAATACATTTGTGAGAAGCCTGCACATTAAGGCCGCGTACACGCGATCGAACATGTCCGCTGAAACTGGTCCGAGGACCAGTTTCAGCGGACATGTTCGATCGTGTGTACGGCCTATCGGACCGTTTTCCAGCGGACAAAAGTTTCTAAACATGCTTAGAAACCTGTCCCCTGGAAATCTGTCCCTCGGACATGTTCGCTGGTTAGTACGTCAAATCCATTCGATGCATGCGGGAGATTTATGTCCGCTGGTTAGGCGTACTAACCAGCGGACATGTCCGACGGGCAGGTTTCCAGTGGACAAATTTCAAAGCATGCTTTGAAATTTGTCCGCTGGAAAAACCTGTCCGCTAGGTCATACACACGATCGGATATGTCCGCTGAAATTGGTCGGCGGACCAGTTTCAGCGGACATGTTCGGTCGTGTGTACGCGGCCCAACAGATGTCCGCTGGAAACGGTCCTTCGGACATGTTTCCTCGGACATATCTCATCGTGTGTACGCGGCCTAAGAAGTACCGTATTTATCGCCTTATAGCGTGCACCGGCCTATAGCGCGCACCCCAAACCTAGAAGGGAATCCTAATGCTGCGTACACACGATCATTTTTTGTGATGAAAAAAAAACGTTGTTTTAAAAAACGTCATTTAAAATGATCGTGTGTGGGCAAAATGTTGTTTTATGTCTTCTAAAAAACGACAAAAAAAATCGAACATGCTTGAATTTTTTGTGTCGTTTGTTGTGTCATAAAAAATGATCGTGTGTGGGCAAGACGACGTTTAAAACAACGTTTTTAAACCCGCCCATGCTCAGAAGCAAGTTATGAGACGGGAGCTTCAATGGAACAGAGTGCCGTCGAACGTGGTGTACGTCACCGCGCTTTGCTAGAGCTTTTTGGAAAAACGATGGTGTGTACGCAACGTCGTTTTTTTAAATGAAGTTTGAAAAACGTTGTTTTGTTTCGTGAGATAAAATTCCTTTTTTTTTTCATCACAAAAAGTGATCATGTGTACGCGGCATGAGGAAAAAATAATAATGACAGTTTACAGTTACAGTTACTTACAGTTGCCCGCGTCCATCGGCAGCCTTGTCCGGTCCGGCGTCCGTCTGCGGCCTTCGTGGTGTCCTCACCGCTTCTCCCGCGCTGTCTATGAGCAGATCCCCACTTCCTGCGCTGTGTTTGAACACCGCCGCCGACATATACCGAGCACAGTACACTCGGACATGCTCGGCCACGCTCGGCTCCTCTCGCATAAAGGCTAGGAGGCGGCACAGGGATTTACCGCGAGGGGAGCTGAGCCTGGCCGAGTGTACCCGAGTGTACTGCGCTCGGTATATGTCGGTGGCGGTCGGCGGTGGCGTTCAAAACAGCGCGGGATGCGGGGATCGGCGTATATCGTGCACCCACGATTTCCCCCTGATTTTAAGGGGAAATAAGTGCGCGGTATACGCCGATAAATACGGTATATGATGAACTAGCCTGGTGATAATACAGTAAGAAATAATATTGTGGAAAGTGGTGTTCAGTTTAGCAATTTGAGAAACAAATCTTTATTCAATCCAGCAATAGGGAACGAAGGCCATACTGAAGTCTTCCGAAGGATGGTGCTAAATGATTTACATGACCTTAAGATTAAAAAGATCTATTACCCTGGAAAACCCTTTTTAAACGTTTTATTGAAGATATTTTAGTAATCTGGGTGGAAGATAGGGAGTCTTTGAGATTTTTGTTTTAACTTGAATCTATAAGAGAAAAATATTAAACTTACATGGGAGATAAGTGATGAGAAAATTAACTTCTTGGATTTTGAGATCTCAAGAGAAGGAGCCACACTGATAACACAAACTCATTTCAAATCAGTAGACAGAAATAGCTACTTACCTTTAGAAAGCTGTCACTATGCCCAATGGTTGGACAATATACCAAAGGGGCAGTTAGTGAGACTGAGGATAAATTGCACGAAAACTGAAGTATTTGTAAAACAAGCTGAGTTTATTGGAAAAAGATTTGTGGAAAAGGGCTATCAACAGGAGTTCAATGATGAAAAAATAGAGGCGGTCTCTGCTCTGGAAAAAGAAAAATGAATTCAAGATTCAACCAGAAATAAAGAATTATTGTGTGGGGGTTCCATTGGTGATGGACTATAATGTTCAACACAAACAAATCAAAACTATTTGCAAGAAATATAGGAATATTATTAAAGCGGACCGACATCTACGAAAAAAATTACCGGAGAAACCCATGTTTACATATCGTAGGGCTCCAACTTTTAAGGATATTATTGCCAAAAATGTTTTAGATCCACCCGCAAAAAAATGGGAAAGGCTTTTACCCATCTAAAGCCTGCTACACTTGCAGACGCACAAAAGAAAGTAAGAAGCAAAAGGAAAGTTTTAAGTCAACATTTACTCGGAATGAATACAAAATTAAGGTTTTTATTTCATGTAAAACTGAAGGGGTGATGAGTGCCCATGCCATATTCAGTATGTCGGGAGAACTAAAAGAGAACTTTGTAAAAGACTTAGAGAACACAAGCAAAACATAAGAAATGGGTTCTCGAAACATAGTTTATCACAATCGAGACCCCTCTTCTTTAATGGTATGGGGAATAGAGAAGTATAAACCCCATTGGAGGGGGGACAATAAGGTGATTAAAATGAACCAAGCTGAATCCCACTGGATACATGAGCTCTGTACATTTGCACCTCATGGGCACAATGTGGAGTTTGACCTTAATGGTTTTATTTCCAATTATTGAGTTTCCCTCCCAACTTTTATCCTCCTTTTCATACTGCCGTCATGAGGTGTAATTTGCATCCCTGTGAGGTTCAGAAATCCATTTTATTAGATTCATTTGGGTTTGCTAGAGCCCCATTAGACAATATGGGTTTCTTTAGTCTCAGTTTGTTTTATTATTCTACTTTACCATTAACCTTATTGTGGACATGTTTAACAGTTTTATACCGGATAGCTATATTGTTGTTCATTACCCATTCACATTAAGTACCACATACACTAAGTGGAATTTCTTATAATAATGTCATCTTTAGCAACTAACTAGTTAGATGGCATGAGTGGGTTTCATTGTAATCATTGGAGAGAAGTGATTTTCTTTAGGATGTAATTTACCAAGGGACCACCAGATGGAGTTTTGGTCTTGTCTTGCTTTATATGTGTTATAACTTCAATGTAGCCTGTTTTAAAATGTTATTCATTGATGCCATTGTTTTAATTACATTATATTATCGATATATTACAAACCAATAGATGTTATTAGTCGCCATCGTTCAGTGAGATCATTTTGGTTGTATATTTTAACAAAATGGTTTGGATGCATTATATGGTTTGACCACCAAGTGTCCGGTTTGCAGCCCATATATTTTTTTTTAGGACATTATATGTAAACAGCATGTTTTGAATTCCTCATTTATTAATGCCTTGTTTTTAAATGGAATTCTGTTAACCCTCCTCTTATGTTAGCTTTCTGTTACTATCCATGATGTTAACGGGTCGGTTTTGACCCATGTCTTAAATCAGCCATAAAATACCCTCTGAACAATTATTTATCATCCAATTTGTTTCTTACCTCTTAGTTACCTTGTTAGGCTTCTTTATCCTTGAAAAGATTGGTTTTAATATTGAGACCCCTTAGACCTTTCTTTTGATAGCATACCTCTCATTTTCAAATTTAAAAAATGGTAAAATAAAGTCAGCAACTCTGAAATGTATTGGTCCTATGTTTCTTTACTTTATTTAGAGAAGCAGACAAGCAGGCAAAGAGATAGGCCCCTCCCTAACCACAGCTCACATGGTTGAGAGGTGATTGGCTGTCAGTGTTACTAAGCAGAGAGAGTGTTTATGATTTCAGTTTTGGCACTTATTAGTGTCCTATAATCCTATATTATAACTGGGTCAGAATTGACCCTAACACCATTAAAATCTTAATTTTCACCACAGAATTTTATAATTTAGTAAAAACTATTATTTTTCTATTACATTGTTTAAATAGAGGTTCCTGACAAAGTAAAAAAATCTTGATGCAATAAACAAATTTATGTGATATTTATAGACATTCAAAACCTGACCCTAACACAAGAGGAGGGTTAAGCCCGTTGTCATTGTGTCATGTGTTACCATGACAGCGTGGCTGTTTAACTTCTTAAGGACCGCCTCCTGCACATATACGTCGGCAGAAGGGCACGGCTGGGCACATCCACGTATATTTACGTCGGTTCTAGTACTCAGACGAGTGGGAGCTGAAGAACGGGCAGAGCCGTGTGTAAACACCCCATGCATGACCGTGCATCGATCGCGCCATCCCTGTTATAGGGGGACGCGATCGATGATGTCACACCTACAGCCACACACCCTTACAGTTGTAAACACACACAGGGAACACATAACCCCTACAGCGCCCCCTTGTGGTTAACTCCCAAACTGCAACTGTCATCTTCACAGTAAACAATGCAATTTAAATGTCCCAAAAATGTGTCAAAATTGTCCGAAGTGTCCGCCATAATGTCGCAGTCATGAAAAAAATCGCTGATCGCCGCCATTAGTAGTAAAAAAAAAAAAAATGCAATAAAACTATCCCTTATTTTTTTACCAAAAATAGGTAGAAGAATGCGTATCGGCCTAAACTGAGGACATTTTTTTATATATATTTTGGGGGGATATTTATTATAGAAAAAAGTAAAAAATATTGATTTTTTTTCAAAATTGTCGCTCTATTTTTGTTTATAGAGCAAAAAATAAAAAACGCAGAGGTGATCAAATACCACCAAAAGAAAGCTCTATTTGTGGGAAGAAAAGGACGCAAATTTTGTTTGGGAGCCACGTCACACGACCGCGCAATTGTCAGTTAAAACGACGCAGTGCCGAATCGCAAAAAGGGGCATTTTGGTCCGGGTCTTAAGTGGTTAACCACTTAAGGACCGCCGCATGTACATTTACGTCGGCAGAATAGCACGGACAGGCACATCAACGTACCTGTACGTGGCTGCCTTGACGTGGGTCGGAGGTCCGATCGGGACCCCCCTGGTACATCCGACGGTCCCGGTGGCTGTAGGAGCGAGGGGGCAGCGGTTTGTTTTTGTCTGCCCCCTCCGGATCGCTCCCAGCCAATCCGCGCGCTCCCCTGCAGTGTCATTTCCTCCACCTGTGTAAACACAGGAGGAGGAAATTATGTGATCTCTGCTCTCAGCGTTTTTTTCAACCGCCGCTGAGGAGAGATCACAACACACAGTAAGTCTGCACAACACTACACTGACACCAGGACATGCAGGCACATTAACCCCTTGCGATCACCCCCCTCCCCCTGTCACAGTGTCACTGAATGCAGTGATCATATGTACTGATCACTGCAGTTAGTGTCAGTGTGACAGGCAGTGTGACAGTCAGTTAGTGTTAGGTATAGGGTAGCCCCCATAACCCCCCCTAATGAAGTTTTAACCCCTTGATCACCGCCCTAGTTAACCCTTTCACTCCCTATTGCCAGTGTCACTAAGCGATCATTTTTCTGTGTCGCTGTTCCCGCTAGGTACTGGTACCTATTTTTTTTTTTTTACTAAAGACATGTGGCTAAATACATTTTGGCCTAAATGTTTGACTAAAATGTAGTTTATTTGATTTTTCTTATAACAAAAAGTAAAAAATATTGTTTTTTTTTCAAAAATGTTGCTCTATTTTTGTATATAGCGCAAAAAAAAAATCGCACAGGCGATCAAATACCACCAAAAGAAAGCTCTATTTGTGGGAAGAAAAGGACGCAAATTTTGTTTGGGAGCCACGTCACACGACCGCGCAATTGTCAGTTAAAACGACGCAGTGCCGAATCGCAAAAAGGGGCCTGGTCCTTTACCTGCATTTTGGTCCGGGTCTTAAGTGGTTAAAAGTCACCCATCTTCATCACGGCTCCATATCCTATTAATAAGTAGATTGAACAGCCACATAACGCATAAGGGAGGTCAGGTCAGAGAGCCAGTAGTGACTTAATTTCCGCTCACGGCCAAGAGCGGAAGTGCCGGTGTTATTGTGGAATGGTTAACTGTAAGTGTATTGATGTATAATAATTAATTTTTATTGGAACGTTATTATGGAGTCCCTTTTTTCCCAATTTGCCATTGAGAGCCACCCCGTGTTTAAGGTGCTTATTGCTGCTGAGGAGTTACTTCTGTCACTGTGGGATTAAAGAGGCTTGATTGCAAGCCAGCCAAGGTGAGAGGCTGGGGGAAACGGTGTCACCTGGATTGGGGGACCTGCACATTTAGGATTATTTTTGGATGGTGGAATACTCTGTATGTTATTGAATACTGGAAACTATACAGTTGCACTTTATATGTATTGCATGAGAATTTTATTTGCACTGAGAAAACTTTTCATCATTTATTCCTGTTTTAATATTATTCATTAACTTTTTATTATTTGAAGATTGATTTACCGGAATTTCTTGATATTTGTATAATTTACTATTGCACGTTTTATACTGTACTCACTGTTGTCAGCCTCTTTCTTGCACTAGTGTATTATTAGTAAGCGACATAACACCCCCAATTTTTATGTGATTTTAGTGTGTGAACACTTTGTGGCAGCTGCTTCTCATTCTAATTATTAGTTTATTTTGGCTTGTGCATTAGTTTCCCCCACTTAATTAGATCAGAAATAAGACCACTGTCGAGCCAGAGGATCTATACTGTTGCCTGCAGCACACTATGCCTGAAGGCGGCATCCTCATACCCTCTTCCTGGTAGAACTTAGTAAATGTATGGACCGAAGACCAAGTAGCAGCCTTACAGATCCGAGCCATGAAGGCCTGGTGATGCACTGCCCATGAAGCACCAACTGCTCTAGTCAAGTGCGCCTTCACCTGAAAAGGAGGAATCTTCTTTTCTCACCATAGGCCTGAATAATGACTTGTCCAATCCAACATGCAATAGTAGATTTCAACGCTGCCTGGACCTTCCCTGGGCCCTGGCAGAATAAACAATCAGTCTTTCGTATCTGAGCCGTAGCTTGCAGATAAACTTCCACTACTCTTACAACACCTAGAGAGTGTAGACTTTCTTCCTCCACAGACTGTGGATCTGTAAAAACATATTGTAGGACTATATCTTGATTCAGATGAAATCCTAAATCACCTTAGGTAAAAAAAGTCAGGTGAGGACGCAGAACTACCCTCTCATCATGCATAATAATATACGGTTCTTTATACGAAAGAGACGCCAATTTCGATACCCTTCTTGCTGAAGATATGGATACGAGAAAACAAAAGTTTCTTTGTCAAAAGACTTAGAGAAGCATGGTGTAATGGTTCAAAGGGTAAAGTCTGTAAAACAGACAATAACAAATTCAAACCCCATGGGCACACAGGGGACTTAACTGGTGGATTCAGGTGTAGAGCTCCCTGAACAAAGACCCAGACTGGGGAATGAGAGGCAAGTTGTTTTGAAAGAATACCGACAAGGCCGAGATTTGACCCTTGATGGTGCTCAAGGCCAACTTCATATTTAAGCCCAACTGAAGAAAGACAAGAATCCTATTAATGACATACTTCCTAGGATGCCACCTTCTGGGTTCACACCAGGAAATATATGCCTTCCAGATTCTTTAGTAGATGAGCCTGGAGGCCAGCTTCCTAGCATTAAGCATATAAACAAACAAAGAATATGACAGGGGGCGTTAGATTGCTTTAAAGTTGGAGCAAAAAAATGGGGGGGAGGTTCATATATAGCAAAGAGGCCACACCCTCAAATGTGGGGTAATTACCGTAGCTAAAACAAGTAAGCAAAAAACAGGAGGGTTATCAAACAAGAGTTCTCCAAGAGAGGAGGAGAACTCAGATGATAAAAGAAGCTACTATAGGTAATAATGGGCCATACTCACTAAAGTAAAAATGTATATAAATGTATTGTGAAATACATAAGAACCTCCTAAACCTAATAGAAATGGCTAAGATCAGCTAATAACCTATTGGTCTCAGGAATGACAAGCAGTGGTACACCAGTGGACTACCAGTCCACTATGTACGTGTTGGTAACCAACACACAAGAACAAATACAAACATGAAACAACAAATAAAAACGGGTGTCCGGACGTGGGTGTACGCACTAATTGGAGTCCCCAGCGGTAAAGCACCGCAATGTGTATAACAATTAAATTTGTATAATTGGGAACAGAATCCAATGAGTGCGTCCCCGTGGGGAGTAGAAATAGAGGCTGGTGTCAGGGGGGACTGTATAAGCAACCAATGGCTATGAGGCCAGCGTCATCAATATGGTAAGTATTAAATAATGATAAAGTCTCAAAAATAGAGGATGACCGTAGGTTGCTGATGTATCAGATAGTGTATAGTATAGTCACGTTTGTAGCAAATTCCACGAAAAAATAAAGATTAGTTCAAAACATGAAAATGCATAGATCACTGGGGTGTCTGTGTAGATGAAATTTCAAGCAGATACACATTAAGCAGAAAAAAGTATGGTTCATATTTGCTGTTGATTTCCCAGTGAAATATTCCTCTCCGAGGGATACTTTGATGAAGCTCTAATAAGAGTTTTTGCAAAAAGTCTCCACATAAGCCAGATGTATATCACCTTACTGTGTCCGCCGTTATGGGGTAAGGCAGCATTCAGGGGTTCCTTGACTCAAGGTAGTGACTGGCGGGGTTTTGCCGTGTATCGCAGGGGAGAGAGGCTCCAGATTCGTGGTTGCAACTAGAACAATATGGAGATCAGCGTGGCGCCGCGTGCCCCCCGGATGGGGGTGTTCGGTGCACGAGCGGCTGCCAGCTGTTGGTGTCTCCGTGTAGCGTCTCCTACTCCCAAAGTGCTCCGGGAAATCAGACACTCTGACGTCCGGGACCCGTCATTAAGATTAGATGTGTTAAGTATAGCCTCTGCCCATGGTGACAGTCTACAAGCTATACCCAACACATCTAATCTTAATGATCTTTCACTTGGAGAAGCATTTTTCAAGTACCTCTGGGATTGTCTACCTGTGGTTTTTGAACTCATCAATCATCTGGTTCTGATCAATAAATTGCACCTGTTTTGAATTCTCCTTCTCGATTACTCCAACTATTAACCATTGAGCACCATCCTAGTGAAGGAGTTCTGTCTTAGTTTGGGTTTATAGAATGAACGTTATTGGCTACATTTGGAGAATTTAAAGGACCTCTACCCTGTATACTTCTACATGCTGCAATTCCCTATCATTACCAGTTAGACGGTCTCTACCCATACTGCTATCCTCTTCTTTTCCAAATCGGAATAATTAATTGTAAGCTCCTGAAGAAGCGTTTTTCCAACATGCAACATGTCTGTCGGGCTGAGCATCGCGTGACACTCCACCTCCTGAGAACTCCAATGGTTTATATTTCCTATAATCAAGTGGTTTCAAGTCTCCCACTTTTATGTTGATCCTTTGTAAATGTACATCAGCTAGTGGGTGGTCTGTCATGTCAATGTGTTTGCAATTTTAGGCCTTTCTATGGCATTTTGTAAATTTTGTCTCTTATTAATTTTGTATAATTTTTTTATATTAAATATCCATATTTTTTTAATATACTACGTCTCCAAAGTCCATTATCTACCTTATGCACGTATGTATCTTTCTTTATACATATGGGTATATATTTTCTTTTGTAATTCCAGCTATCAGGATGTGGCACTTTAATATTTTCTCATATCCACAGTCCCACTCTGTGATGATCTGATCTATTATTTTGTGTCTATAATCATGCCCAAGTACTCCAGCCTTTTTTGAGCGTGCAAGGAGGATTTTTCCAGATTGAGGACCCAGCCCAGGTACTCTAAACATTCCACTGTGCTGTGCACATTGTGGCCCAACCCTGTAGTGGACTGATCTATGAGCAACAGATCATCCAGATAGGCTGTTACTGCTATGCCCTGTGCCCTTAGCCTTGCCAGGGCCGGGGGCCAGTATTTTTGTGAACACTCGAGGTGCTGTAGCCAGCCCGAAAGGAAGGGTCACAACTGAAAGTGGCGCTGAACCACTGCAAACCTTAGACCAGGGGTCCTCAAACTACGGCCCTCCAGCTGTTCAGGAACTACAACTCCCATCCCATCATGCCTAGTCATGTCAGTGAATGTCAGAGTCTTGCAATGCCTCATGGGATGTGTAGTTCCGCAACAGCTGGAGGGCCGTAGTTTGAAGATCCCTGCCTTAGACCTTAGAAACTTCCATGCAAGACTCCATGCAAAAGGGGCGAATTTTCAGAAACTGGTTCAGGCCTTTCAGATCCAGGATAGGTCTGACATCCCCGTTTGGTTTTGGAACCGTTAAAAGTAAAACCCTGATCCCTGATCTTCTCGGGCTAACTCCATGATTACCCCTTGGGATAACAGGTGTTCCAAGGCCAAAAGCAAAGGCCTTATTTTTTCTGGATCTTTGGCAACTCTTTATCTCAGAAAATGGGGTGGCGGAAGTTCTCTGAATTCCAGCTTGTAACCTGAGGACTCTGTGGAGATAACCCACTTGTCCAGAACTTCATCCTGCCAGGCATTTGCGAAATGCAGCAGCCTTCCTCCCACTCGGCCGAGCAGGGGTGTCCCTTCATAGGGAAGTTTTGGGGTTCTGCTTAGATTTTGAACCCCAAGTTCTTTTCTGCCCTTGAGCTTTTCCCATAGTGTTAGACTGGGGAGGCTGTAGCCACTGCCTGGAAATTAAGGTTCCAGGGGCTGGGGAAAGAAAACGCTTAAATGAAGGATGTTTACTCTTTTTTTTCACCAGCAACAGAGTAGGTTTTGGATGTATTTATGAAAGTCATCCCCAAACAGGTATCCTCCCTCAACGGGGAACGCTGCCAAGCATCTTTTGCAAGAAACCTCGGCCTCCCAATGTTTTACCAAAGGGACCTGCACATGTGTGCCTGCAGAAGATTCAAGTGAAAAGCCTATAGTCTATAATCGCATCAATCGCAAAAAACAAGGCCTTAGGAAGTTCCTCATAAACCTCAATCTCCACTGTAGGTAGGAGGTTAAATATCTGATTCATTTATTCCTTGAGGAACTGACATACACCAATTGCTGCAATTGCAGGTTGCACTACAGCACCAGCCATGGAGGAGGAGGCTTTCAATAAAGATTCCATCTTTTTATCAGTTGAATCCTTAAAGCCCTGAGCATTGTTTATAGGACAGGTCAGGCTTATGTTTGCACAAGAAATATCTTCATCTATAGCACATACCCCCCATTTCTTAGTGAAACCCATAGGATAAAGGAGGAGAAACTGCTTAGGAGGAGAAAACAGTTTATCTGGGAGAACCCAGTTATCATACATCAGTTTATCCAGCAAGGGATGAACTGGAAAGGAGAATGCAGCCTGTGGGGATTTCCAAGATTCCAAAGAGGAAACAGAGGACATAAAAGTTTCAATAGGAGGCAATTTGTAAATGGCACGCACCATCTCTGCATAATATTGCACCTGCATCTTTAGCGACTGAGAGGTAGCAGGAATCTTCTTAGTCCTCAGACTGCAACTGATCCTCATCTCCAGAGGGGGATTTTTCACCCTCAGAATGCTCATCTGATGAGAGAGCTAGAGCAGACGAAGGGGGTCTATCCCGTTTTCTGCTATCTTTCAAGGAGGTTGCGATTATAGTAGCAATCCTTCCTTCTAAGCCCTCCAAAGCAACTTTAAAGCGTCTTCAGTGAAGTATACAGGAGCTGTCATAAGAGACGCTGCAGTACCAAACAGGGGCTCATCCTGTGAGGCTGCTATCAGACTGACAGAAGGGGATGGTACACTGCAGGCAACCTCAGAATACTTAGCGATAAGCAGAGATTATCTGATGCCTTTTTACTAGCCCTTGTTACTCTTCTCGGGGACATAGTCCTTACTGTAAATCAAAGGTACTAGCCACAAAAAAAATGCAATCACTGTTGTGCTATAGTCTTACAATACACATATATCAGCTCACTGCACAACCTGATGCAGAGTAGGAGTCTAAGGTTTGCCTAGTTCAATCCACAGGGATGATTACAGCTCACAGCTCTGTGTCCATGCCACTTACAGAAGGCTTCTTGCGTGCTAGGCTTTAAAATAGGCCTCTTGGTGCCTGCACACAGGTGTGCTGTGTTTTTGCAGGGGCACAGGCAACCATGGCCCCCCTCTACATCTCCCTGTTAGACAACATAAAGCGTGCTCTCGGTGTGCGCACGCACACGTCTGCATGCCGACTGTCATGGCGGTGCCCAGGGCGAAGAGGTAAGAGGGAGCAGATCACTGGGGCTTCATTGGGGGGACCCCTGTATGTGTTTGTGGCAGAGCCTGCAGTGGAGGAGGTGAGTGGTGTTTTAATTGACCAACTTCACTGAGCTTGTCCTGGGTGGCTATGTAAGAATACACTAGGTATGCACTTACTCCCTCCAGTGGTGAAAACCAGGAAAGACATCCTACGCACAGAAGATAATATTAAAATAAATTATCCTCTCTTACCCTATCCATGCCGCAGGAAAGCTACTAATAAATAGTTCCAGCTTTCACCCATCATGGCGGGCAAGTTGTGCCAACCTTCAGGTTTATTAAGGGTTTCATTTGAGAAACCTCATACCTGGACCTGTAGAAGACTCTGCCAGTAACTTTTCGTGCCACAGTTGCATTAGTACACCAAAGTCTGGATCCCAGAGCCCACACCTCAGCAGAGAGACATTACAGGGAAACCTAGTTTCTTCTTTACACAAGGCCCGGGTACCACCCAACTTAGGCTTTTAATATCGGCCCGAGGTATGGATCCGGTTATAGCTCCTAGGCCTCCGCAGAAAGACCATCAAAAGAGCTTTTCTTCTTAGCACATGTTCAACGTGACCAACCACCTTAGGTACTTGTAACGGAATGACCCGTGACAACCAGAGACTTTGGAAGGATGAGAGATACTCCTGTGCCAGCGACACTAATAACTCATGGGTCTAAGTCCACCCTGTGCCCTTTTGGGCATAGTGTGGCTAATAAAATCATACTTCATGTATTACATGAGATGGGACATTATTGATACGTCATATTGCAGGGTGTCTTGAGATATTACAAGTGTTGGTTGAGGTTGACCTGACCAGGTCAACAAGACAGTGACTCATTCCTCTGTGTTTACACTTAAAAGATTGGGTATTCAAGATCACACGTCTCTTTTCAGATGTATTGAATTAGCATGTCAATTATGTTCAATTATGTTTAGCAAAGGAATGTGTTACGTACCTCGTGGACAGAGCCTAGTATGCAGGAAGGAGCCCCTCTTACAGCCCGAGTTCAGGGGCTGCTGGAGTGGGAACAGCAAGCCCGGGAACGCGGTGAGGTAAGGGTGTCTGGTGAAGACTAGTGTTGCTCACGAATATTCGCATTGCGAATATTCGCTACGAATATTGCATATTCGAGTATTTGCGAATAACTCGAATATTGCGGCGAATATTCGCTATGGCGAATATTCGTATTTTTTCAAATTTATTTTTAAAACAGATCACATCCTAGTGATCTCCATCGACGTCTAAAAGCATTGCTGGTATGATTAGAGAGAGACCCTGGGCCGAGTAGCTGATGCGATTCTTTTATGTTGCCGAAAATTCGCATTGCGAATTTTCGGCAACATAAAAGAATCGCATCAGCTACTCGGCCCTTCTTTTGCATCAGAGACAATCAGAATAACTCGAATATTCGGCAAAAGGAATATTGCGCGATTAACTTCTCCGCCCTTCTTTTGCATCAGAGCCAATCAGAATAACTCGAATATTCGGCAAAAGGAATATTGCGCGATATTCCTTTTGCCAAATATTCGAGTTATTCTGATTGGCTCTGATGCAAAAGAAGGGCGGAGAAGATAATCGCGCAATATTCCTTTTGCCGAATATTCGAGTTATTCTGATTGGCTCTGATGCGCCCTTCTTTTGCATCAGAGCCAATCAGAATAACTCGAATATTCGGCAAAAGGAATATTGCGCGATTAACTTCTCCGCCCTTCTTTTGCATCAGAGCCAATCAGAATAACTCGAATATTCGGCAAAAGGAATATTGCGCGATATTCCTTTTGCCAAATATTCGAGTTATTCTGATTGGCTCTGATGCAAAAGAAGGGCGGAGAAGATAATCGCGCAATATTCCTTTTGCCGAATATTCGAGTTATTCTGATTGGCTCTGATGCGCCCTTCTTTTGCATCAGAGCCAATCAGAATAACTCGAATATTCGGCAAAAGGAATATTGCGCGATTAACTTCTCCGCCCTTCTTTTGCATCAGAGCCAATCAGAATAACTTGAATATTCGGCAAAAGGAATATTGCGCGATATTCCTTTTGCCGAATATTCGAGTTATTCTGATTGGCTCTGATGCAAAAGAAGGGCGGAGAAGATAATCGCGCAATATTCCTTTTGCCGAATATTCGAGTTATTCTGATTGGCTCTGATGCGCCCTTCTTTTGCATCAGAGCCAATCAGAATAACTCGAATATTCGGCAAACGGAATATTGCGCGATTATCTTCTCCGCCCTTCTTTTGCATCAGAGCCAATCAGAATAACTTGAATATTCGGCAAAAGGAATATTGCGCGATTTTCCTTTTGCCGGATATTCAAGTTACTCTGATTGGCTCTGATCCAAAAGAAGGGCAGAGAAGATAATCGCGCAATAGGAATATTGCGCGATTATCTTCTCCGCCCTTCTTTTCCCCCTTATTCCCCTTTCTTTTAAGTAGAGTTAGTGTAGAGTAAGTGTTTAGTGCATATTAGTTTAGTAATACAGGAAATGATCTCCGTTTATGAGAATTTCGCAATAATTTTTTTGGGATAAAATATCACGAATATTCGATATTAGCGAATATTCGCGAATATTCTTTTATATGTTCGCGCAATATCGCGAAATCGAATATGGCGTATTCCGCTCAACACTAGTGATGACAGCAGACTGGCCGGAATGGGGATCTTGCAGACAGACGGCGTAGGAGACATCTTCTCTGGGTAGCTCACAGGAACTGGGTAGCTGATGATGGTGAAACAAGCCAGGTTAGGAGCAAGACAAGAGCAGGTATACGGCCAGCAAGGTCAGGTGAGCAGAAAACCAGGAAGTCGCTCTTAGAGGAAATAGCGTAATCAAGTTCAGGCACAGGGTCTGGTAACGGTGGGCAGGAGAGCAGAGCGGAGTCAGATCAAGCCAGGGGTCGCTAGAGGTATTCGGGTGGTCAGACGGAGCCGGGTCAAAAACGGGTTCAACAGGTAACAGGTTCAACAGATATCAGGTTCAACAGGTTTGTGGACACTAAGCTGCAGATCAGACAGCGAAGTGTCACTGCAGCTGCTGACCTTTTAAAGGCATGATGGGCCAATTGAGCCTAACGCGCATGCGCGCGCTTCCGCCGTGCACACGCGCGCTCCCGCGGCGCAGACGTGCGTCGTGCACGCGCGCACAATAGGTGCACGCGCACACGCGGCACTCAGTCGCGCGCGATCGGTGCACGAGCGCGAGCACCAGGGGCTCGCCGGAGCCCACAGGTAGGTCCCTGACATTGCCCCCCCCAAGGGGCAGCCTCCGGATGCCAAGTCAGGTTCTCTTTTCTGGGTGAGCGGAAAAGAAGTTATGAATCAGTCTCTGTGCATGGACGTTGCTTTCAGGTTCCCAGGAATTATCCTCTGGGCCATACCCTTTCCATTTGACTAGAAATTGCGTTTGCCCTTGCCGTTTCCTGCAGTTGAGGATGGCCTCCACAACATATTCCTGGCACCCATCAACCAAAACTGGTTCTGGGGGACTGGCCCCTCTGTCAGGAAAGGGATCCGGAACTGCAGGTTTCAACAATGATACATGGAACACTGGATGAACTTTCAGAGAATCAGGTAAGGATAGTTCATACGATACCTCATTGATCTTTCTTCGGATTGGAAAAGGTCCCATGAACTTCGGTCCCAGCTTTTTTGAAGGACAGGCCAACTTGAGGTTAGTTGTCGATAGCCATACCTGGTCACCTGGCTGAAGATCCAGTTCGCCTCTCTTTTTCCTGTCTAAGAACCTCTTGCTGGCGACTTGGGCTTTAGTAACTGCCTCCCGCAATACCTGGTTGTTGTGGCTGAGGAACTCCATCATACTCTGCACTGCCGGGACTGGGGATTCTGAAAAAAAAGTCAGGTAGAAAGGTTAGATTAAACCCGTAATTGGCAAAGAAGGGGGACTGCCCAGTGGCTGAATGGTTTGCGTTGTTATACGCGAACTCCGCTAAAGGTAACAGGGGGACCCAATCGTCCTGGGAGAAGGACGTGAAGCACCTAATGTATTGTTCAAGAGTCTGGTTGGTCCTCTCTGTTTGCCCGTTGGTTTGGGGGTGGTAGGAAAAGGAGAGTTTGATCTTCAAGGTCTCACATAGAGATTTTCTGAAGCGGGACGTGAACTGGACCCCCCTATCAGACACGATGTTGGAGGGAATCCCATGTAACCGGATGACCTCCTTGATGAAAATACGAGCAGTCTCTGCAGCCGTTGGGGTCCCCTTTAAAGGAAGGAAATGAGCCATTTTAGATAGGCGATCCACGACCACAAAAATTGCCGTACACCCCTCCGAACAAGGAAGCTCTACTATAAAATCTATGGAAATCATCTCCCAGGGTCGATTAGGCACAGGTAGGGGCTTCAGTAGTCCCCAGGCTCGGTTCCTTGCGGTCTTGTTCCGATTACAAATGGGGCATGAGTTAACATACGTTTTGCAGAAGTTTTCCAGGTCTGGCCACCAGAAGGTACGACGTACCAGTTCGAGGGTCTTCTGAACCCCAAAGTGCCCTGCCAACGGGTGGTCGTGAAGGAGTTTCAAGACCTCCACGCGATTTGTTTCCGGAACAAAAATTTGGCTTCCTCCAAAACAGTCCGTCCCTGGATGTTAAGGTGGTGCTGGAAGGTTTGGAGGCGTCTGTGGATGCTTCTCTAATTTGGGAGAGTAGACCGGACTGGAGAAGTAGGAAGTTACCTGCTGGTAGGATGGTGTCGGGAGCAGATACATCCTTGGGGTTGTCATGCATCCGGGATAATGCGTCCGGCTTGACATTCTTTGAACCTGGTCGGTATGTAATGTGAAAACAGAAGCGTAAGAAAAACAGTGCCCAGCGGGCTTGACGGGGTTTCAATCTTTTAGCGGATCTCAGGTATTCGAGATTTTTGTGATCGGTATAAATTAATACTGGATGGGCTGCGCCTTCTAACAGGTACCTCCATTCCTCCAAGGCGGTCTTGATGGCAAGTAACTCGCGATCACCGACATCATAATTTCTTTCCACAGGAGAGAGTTTCCGGGAAAAGAATCCAACTGGATGCATTAGGTCTTTATCTCCCTGGCATTGGGAGATCACAGCTCCCACTGCGACTTCAGATGCGTCAACCTCGAGGATAAAGGGTAGTGCTGGATCAGGGTGACTAAGGATCGGGGTTGAAGTGAAGAGCTTCTTGAGTCGGTCAAAGGCCCTTTGGGCTTTCGGGTTCCAGTGAAAACGTAGGTTCTGCTTGGTTAGTTGTGTGATGGGGGAAATTTTTGCCGAAAACCCCCTGATAAACTTTCTGTAGAAGTTTGCAAACCCTACGAAGCGTTGCACTCCTTTTTTGTCCAGGGGTACTGGCCAGTCGAGGATAGCGGACACCTTCTGAGGGTCCATCTTGATTCCTGTAGGGGAAATTACCAGACCCAGGAACTGGATGGTCCGTTGCTCAAATTCGCATTTCTCCGCCTTGGCATACAATCTGTATCGACGGAGCCGGTTGAGGACCTTACGAACATGTTCCCGATGTCTGTCTAATGATCTGGAAAATACTAAAATGTCATCAAGGTAGACAATCACAAAGATGTCCAGAAAGTCTCTGAGAACGTCGTTAATGAAGTGCTGAAAGGTGGCGGGCGCGTTACACAGTCCGAAGGGCATGACCAGGTATTCGTAGTGGCCGAATCGGGTACGAAAAGCTGTCTTCCACTCGTCCCCCTCTCGAATACGGACCAGGTTGTAGGCTCCTCTCAGGTCTAACTTGGTGAAGACGGTGGCCGACCTCAGTTTTTGGAAGAGCTCGGGTACTAGGGGTAGCGGGTACCGGTTCTTCACCGTGATGTTATTTAGCTCACGATAATCCACATAAGGGCGGAGGGACTGGTCCTTTTTGGTGACGAAAAATATTCCGGCGCCTGCTGGGGAGGTAGAAGGCCGGATGAACCCCTTGTCCAAGTTTTCGTCAATATATATTTTTAGGGCCTCCTGCTTTTTTTCCGATAGTGGGAAGATACGCCCAAATGGGGCAGAAGGGAGTCGGCCCCCCGTTTACTGAAAACGTCCAGGAAGTCGTGATAGGGTTCAGGAATGCATTGAAGCAGGCTTGGGTCAGAGTCCATGCATAGCAGGGTGGGAGGTGAGCTGGATGGCCCGGGTATACAGTATTGCCGACAGTAAGGTGACTGAAAAGACACTTCTCCAGACACCCAATTAATCAGAGGGTTGTGGGCCTGGAGCCAGGGCAGGCCAAGGATCACCGGAAACAGAGGAGAGGGAATAACGTCTAGGATCAACAGTTCCTTGTGTTGAGGGGCGATTAAAGTGGGTAGAGGAAGAGTCTCTTGGGTTACCTGTCCTGAACTGATGCGGGAACCGTCGGCCAGAAAAACAGAGAGTCCATGGGTCTTTCTTCGTAAGGGGATGCTGTGCAGGTTGACAAAGGCGGCATCGATAAAGCAGCTACATGCGCCGGAGTCAAGGATAGCGTTGACCGGAATAGTCCTCCCCTGGCACTGTAACGAGAGAGGTAGAGTAAGGTGGGTTGCATTGGCTGACAAGGCTGAGAAGTTGACAGGATCTGAGAGGAGGCACTTACGTGTCTTAACAGGACAGTTGCGCACGTAGTGGCCAGTTTCGCCGCAGTACATGCAAAGGTTGAGTTGGCGACGGCGTGCCCGCTCTTCGGATGGTAGTATTGGTTGCATGAGGCCGAGTTGCATGGGCTCAGGTGAATCCAGGTTGGTGCTGGAGGGACTTGGACCGGTGGGAGGTAGGTAACGGGAAGCCGGCATAGGAACTCTTGCAGTCATCCAGGTGGGGCGGTTTGGCTGAGAAGAACGCTCGGCCCGGCGTTCACGAAGCCTGCGGTCGATCTGGATGGCCGTGGTGATTAGATCCTCGAGAGTCTCAGGCACCCCCACTCGAGCGAGTTCATCTTTCAGGCTTTCGGAAAGGCCCAAGCGAAACTGATGCCGTAAAGCTGCATCGTTCCACTGAGTGTCCACGTTCCAGCGCCTAAAGTCCGTGACATAGTCCTCAGCCGCTCTGCGACCTTGCTGGAGCGTGAGTAGGGCAGACTCTGCGGTGGCGGCTCGTTGAGGGTCATCGTACAGCTGAGCCATGGCCTCAAGGAAGGCGAACAGGGTCCGCGTCTGGTCACCATTCTCTTCGAGCAGCCGGTGGGCCCAGGTTTGAGGATCACCTTGTAGTAGGGAGATTACAAATCCCACTTTGGTGGCTTCTAAGGAGAAGGTCCGGGGGTTGCAGGGCGAAGTAGAGCTCGCAGGCGCCACGGAAGGCCCGGAACTTGGTGCGGTCGCCCGCGAATCGCTCTGGTACTGGAACTCTCAGTTCGGGTGGGAGCATTACCACCGAGGGAGTAGAGGCGGCCGATGCGGACCTGGCAGTAGAAGGAGTAGCTGGGTCACTGGGGGTAGCCAGGCTGTGTACTTGTCCCTCTAGCCTTACATAGCCTTCCTGTAGGTTCTTTACTGCTTCCGTGAGAGACGCCAGGTGTTTGCAGATTTCATCTATAGCAGGGGCTATTCCCGCAGGCTCTGACATGGCTGTCTGATACTGTTACGTACCTCGTGGACAGAGCCTAGTATGCAGGAAGGAGCCCCTCTTACAGCCCGAGTTCAGGGGCTGCTGGAGTGGGAACAGCAAGCCCAGGAACGCGGCGAGGTAAGGGTGCCTGGTGATGACAGCAGACTGTCTGGAACAGGGATCTTGCAGACAGACGGCGTAGGAGACAGCGTCTCTGGGTAGCTCACTGGAACTGGGTAGCTGATTCTGGTGAAACAAGCCGGGTTAGGAGCAAGACAAGAGCAGGTATACGGCCAGCAAGGTCAGGTGAGCAGAAAACCAGGAAGTCACTCTTAGAGGAAATAGCGTAATCAAGTTCAGGCACAGGGTCTGGTAACGGTGGGCAGGAGAGCAGAGCGGAAGTCAGATCAAGCCAGGGGTCGGTAGAGGTATTCGGGTAGTCAGACGGAGCCGGGTCAAAAACGGGTTCAACAGGTAACAGGTTCAACAGATATCAGGTTCAACAGGTATCAGGTTCAACAGGTTTGTGGAGAGCTGCAGATCAGACAGCGAAGTGTCACTGCAGCTGCTGACCTTTTAAAGGCATGATGGGCCAATTGAGCCTAACGCGCATGTGCGCGCGCTACCGCGGCGCAGACGCGCGGCGTGCATGCGCGCGCACAATAGGTGCACACGCGCGCACACGCGGCGCGCAGACGCCCGCGATCAGTGCACGAGCGCGAGCACCAGGGGCTCGCCGGAGCCCACAGGTAGGTCCCTGACAGAATGTATTGCTGCTCAGGTGTGGGTCCCTTTCCTTTGGAGACGGTCCGTCTGTCTGGAGATGTGGGTTGAAGGGAAAATCATTGTGTGATTGTATTTTGTTTGATTTCTATTCATAAAGGAATGTGATGTGTCTCGTCAGTATCGGTGCCGAAATGTCTGCATAGTAATTAGCCATAGTGTGTGATGAGGGGGGTGGAGATTGCATTGTCCTGTGATAAACTTTAATATGCTGTACTGGATATATAAGCAAGCTAAGAAACCAATAAAGTGTTCATTCATTTTGGAACAAGTACAGAGCGGAGTCTCATCTTGATTATGGGAAATGGAATGGATCATGTCTGCTGGATTGTGGAGTGTTGGATAAGCCTGTCGTGGGTGGATGGAAGGTCGTAAACGGTGGTGACCGTTACATTGGTGGCAGCAGTGGGATATATGGAGATTGCCATCCCTAAAGCCGAAGCGGATGGTGTGGAGTTCCAGAGAGCCAGGGCGGTTGGCCCCTCTCTCCAGCAACAAGCTGAGGTGGTAAAGCTTTTACCCCCACCTGAATCACTAGCCACAGAGCAGAGTGTCATGGGCCTCTGCTCCCAACTAGCAGGAGAGGGAGTCCCTGTGGTAGTGGATGGGACTGTGGTCTCCACTCACAGCAACCCAGCAGACGAGCTGGCAACAGAGCAGAGTGCCACAAGTCTCTGCCCTTAAATAGCAGGAGGGGGAGTTCCTGTGATAGTGGATGGGACTGTGGTCTCCACTCGCAGCAACCCAGCGGAAGAGCTGGCAACAGAACAGAGGGTCACGGAACTCTGCTCTCCACTAACGGAAGAGGGGGTCCCTGTGGTAGTGGATGGGACTGTAGTCTCCACTCACAGCAACCCAGCAGAAGAGCTGGCAACAGAGCAGAGTGCCACGGGCCTCCGCTCTCCACTAACGGAAGAGGGGGTTCCTAGGGTAGTGGATGGGACTTCGGTCTCCACTGACACAACTCCAGAAAATTGTACAGGACTGGGACAGGAGGATGTCGGCTTTGCTTTGCAAGCACCGGGGGATTTTCACCTAACAAAAGTGCGTGGGACTTCAGTCTCCACTGGTATACCCCAGGAATGGGGGGCAGTTGGCCCATATCCCCAACAGCATGATGGACTGAGCCCAGCCACCCTGTGTTCTCTCCAGTGGCTGAAAGGGCTCCAGGGAGAAGGGCCAGTCCAGGCCTCTCCCCAGCGGCAGGTGTGTTCTCTGAGAGAGGCAGAGGTTGGCAGGGTGAGTAATGCTCAGTTTGGAGCCATTTATTTGGGGTATGGTATGGATACCAGCATTGGAGGACTGGAACTACTGACTGACTTCAGATTCAACCTATTTGGGGTTCCCTCCTGTGTCCGTCTTCCACCGAAAGGGGAGAGATGTAACGGAATGACCTGTGACAACCAGAGACTTTGGAAGGATGAGAGATACTCCTGTGTCAGCGACACTGATAACTCCTGGGTCTAAGTCCACCCTGTGCCCTTTTGGGCGTAGGGTGGCTAATAAAATCATACTTCATGTATTACATGAGATGGGACATTATTGATACTTCATATTGCAGGATGTCTTGAGATATTAAAATTGTTGGTTGAGGTTGACCTGACCAGGTCAACAAGACAGTGACTCATTCCTCTGTGTTTACAGTTAAAAGATTTGGCATTCAAGATCACACGTCTCTCTTCAGATGTATTGAATTAGCATGTCAATTATGTTCAATTATGTTTAGCAAAGGAATGTATTGCTGCTCAGGTGTGGGTCCCTTTCCTTTGGAGACGGTCCGTCTGTCTGGAGATGTGGGTTGAAGGGAAAATCATTGTGTGATTGTATTTTGTTTCAATTCTATTGATAAAGGAATTGTCATGGAAGCATGAATCAGACGTACATAAACAGATAAATGAATATGAAGATTTTATTGAAAACCAAACAGCAAGGTCAAAGTCCAAACTGACGATCAAACAGCCAGACGAGTCGTCCACCAGTGCCAGGGTCGGTAGCCAGGAATGAGAGTCAGCCAAGCCGGAGTCCGTAGCCAGAGAAGTCGTGAAACAAAGCTGGGAATCAGGAATCAGAAGGAACGTCTGTGGAGCCGGGTCGGTGACCAAGAGCAAGCAGCACAATCACAGAAGGGGTATCAGACAAAAGGCCCAAGCGAGAAAATGCTGCAGCTGCCATCTATATATATGCTGAGCAGCCAGCTCCTCCCAGTGGGTTACAAGAACCCCATGAAGCAAGATGGCCACTAGCACATGTCAGTAAAGAGAAGCCTGCAAAGAGGTAAGACCATAACAGTACCTCCCCCTCAAGGGCCCCTCCACCACGGCGCAAAATACGGCTTCTGGGGAAAGCACTTGTGAAAGGCTTGGAGGAGGACAGGAGCATGGACATCTGCGGAAGGAACCCAGGAACGCTCCTCTGGACCATAGCCACACCAGTGGACCAAAAACTGCAACCAACCATGGACCAAGCATGAGTCCAGGATATCGCTCACCTCGTATTCTTCATGATCGCTCACCTGGACAGGACGAGGCCGCGGAACCGAGGAGGTGAAGCGATTGCATATTAGTGCTTTCAACAGGGAAACGTGAAACACATTGGAAACCCGCATACCAGGTGGGAGCGCAAGAGCATAGGCAACAGGGTTCACCCTGCGGAGCACACGGAAGGGACCAACAAAGCGAGGAGCCAGCTTAGGAGTGGGCACTCGGAGGTTGAGATTGCGAGTGGACAACCATACACGATCTCTGACCTGGTAGGAAGGAGCAGGCAACCATCTGCGATTAGCCTGGAGCTTCTGGCGCTGCGCAGAGACCTTGAGGGACCTCCGGATCTGTACCCATGAAGCACGTGGAGCAGAAATGTGGCTCTCCACAGCCGGAAGATCTTGGGGAGAGAATGACTCCGGTAACACGGCAGGTTGGAACCCATAATTGGCCATGAAGGGAGACATCCCAGAGGAAGAGTTAACTGCCGTGTTCCTGGCAAACTCAGCCCATGGCAGAAGGTCAACCCGATTGTCCTGATGATCGGAGACATAGCAACGAAGAAATTGCTCCAGGGCTTGATTGGATGGCTCTGTGGCCCCATTGGACTGAGGCTGGTAAGCCGAAGAGAAGGAGAGTCGAATACCCAACTGGAAGCAAAAAGCATGCCAGAACCTGGACACAAACTGACTTCCTCGATCCAAAACTTTAGGCAAAGTCGTCGGGGATGGCTGCTGAATCCCCGACGACGTCAATCTGTGATGAAACGTGTAGGTGTGGCCTGCATCCCGACGCCCTTCACGTCACTAACACAGTTAACAGAGACAGCAAGAGAACACGAGGAGACGCCGGGATCGATCGTTTTAACAGGCGGATGTCATTTTCAATGCTTATGATGCCGTTTTTTATGTAAGTGCATTACCTTTTATTAAAACCATCTTTTAGCGATTTACACTATGGGGATTCTTTATTTTTCTCTCCCTCCTGTGACATATGTGTGAGCCTATCCAGGACTTCAGAGGTAGATCCTTCCATAGTCTTGCTGGGAGACTGTAAAAGAATCCAGGGCTGCTACTGACTGCTCTGGTAGTCACGCACGTCTGGTAAGAAGACTGCAACACTTAATCACTGGGGTGTTTAACTGGTGGACAGACCATCTGGATTTTCTTCGCCTCTGCACTATTTCAACATTAATGTTGCACATTATATATTTCATTTGGGACAAAAAAAGTTCAAATCTGTGGTTGCTTCCCCTTCATTCACTCTTTATGGACTTTGGGATTGCCTATATCTAACTTAGATCCACTTATAATATTGTTACATATTGCTGCAGCTTTTTAGGTCACTGTTTCACGATATTTGTTCATTGTACATTTATATTCAGTGTTCATAACATTCGAATTCTCACATTTATTATACATCGTTTTTGCGCCGTACCTCTCCCAGGGATTCGTAATGACTGGTTCTGGTGTTGAACGCGGTCTTCCACGCGTCACCCTCCTTGATCCTTACAAGGTTATACGCAGACCTCAGGTCGAGTTTGGTAAAGACCGTTGCCCCCTTGAGGCAGTCGAACAACTCGAAAATCAACGGAATCGGGTATGCATTCTTTATCGTGATGCGATTTAGACCTCTAAAGTCAATGCAAGGCCTTAATTCTCCGCCCTTCTTTTTTACAAAGAAAAATCCAGCCCCCGCTGGGGAAGAGGATTTGCGAATGTGCCCCCGGGAAATGCGCCTCCTTCACGTACTCCTCCATGGCCTCATTCTCTGCAACCGACAGTGGATATACCCTGCCATGAGGAGGAATGGCACCAGGTTGTAAATCTATGGCACAATCGTATAGGCGGTGCGGAGGCAGGGCACCAGCGCGCACCTTTTTGAATACATCCAGGTACTTCTTGTATTCAGAGGGCAACACAGAGTCTGAGGAGGCACACAACACCTTGACAGGCCCATGGATGCAACTAGCCCCACACTGTGGGGACCACGAGAGGATCTCGGCCGATTTCCAATCGAAAGTCGGATTATGCTTCTGGAGCCAGCGGTACCCCAAGACCACTGAGTAGTGTGGAGACTAAATTACTTGAAAGCAGACCGACTCCCTGTGAATGACCCCAATGGCTACCTCCACTGGAAGGGTCTCATGAGTCACCTGCGACGGCTGAAGGGGTCTGCCGTCTATCGCCTCAAGAACCAGCGGAGAAACTCGAGCCTGCAGAGGAATGGAGTCTGCGGCAGCAAATTTACTGTCGATGAAAAATTCACCAGCACCAGAGTCCACCAACGCCTGGGCCGTCACCGAGCCCCCGGCCCAGGAGAGGACAACTGTGATCAGTGGTTTATCGGCACAGGAAACCGGGGATGAAGAAACTCCACCCAAGATCTGTCCCCGACAGGATCTCAGGTGCGAGCGTTTCCCGGACGGTTCGGACATGACAACCGAAAATGCCCACTGAGACCACAGTACATGCATCGACTCTCATGTCTCCGATGTGCCCTCTCCCCCTCAGACAGGCGAGCAAACCCCAGCTGCATGGGCTCAACCCCAGGAGGCATGGGAGGAGCGGGAGGCACAGGTGGGACAGCAAACGTAGGCGCCAATCTGTTGGGAGGCCTCCGCAGGCTCTCCCTAAAGGAAGGTCTCTCCCTGAGTCTGGTGTCAATCAATATCAGGAAAGAAATGAGAGCCTCAAGCTCCACAGGTAGGTCTTTAGCCGCAATCACATCTTTCAAGGTATCAGAGAGACCATGGGAGAAAGCAGCCACCAGAGCCTCATTATTCCAGCCCACCTCTGCTGCCAGGGTACGAAACTCAATGGCGTATTTGTCTACCGATCGTGAATCCTGTCTGATGGACATGAGGAGCTTCGCAGCAGAGGCAGAGCGAGCCGACACATCGAAAGCCTTCCGAAGAGAAGCAACAAAACCGGAAAACTCGGCAACCACCGGATTATTGTTCTCCCATAAGGGACTTGCCCGGGCCAAAGCCTTGTCCGAGAGCAGCGAGATCAGGAAGCCCACCTTCAATCTCTCAGTAGGGAAAGCATGTGGCAGCAACTCGAAATAAATGCCCACTTGGTTAAGGAAGCCTCGGCACTGAGTTGGCTCACCCCCAAAGCGCTGTGGGAGGGGGGCAGAACCGGTCATACCCCGATACACTGCAGGCGCAACAATGGGTGCCGGGGGGAAACTCTGGTGCAACAACCGGAGCAGCAGTAGGAGCGGTAACAGGAGCGATCCCAGGAGCGACAACCGGCCTATCAGCAACAGGAGCGAGATGAGCAGTGCATGCAAGCAGGGTTTACAACGCCTGAGCGAACTGACCCAGCAGGTGCTCCTGCTGATCAAGTCTGGCAACCAGCATGGGTAGTAAGGGTGGACCTGTACTGTCAGGATTCATGGCTTGGGCCTAATGTCATGGAAGCATAAACAGTACATAAACAGATAAATGAATATGAAGATTTTATTGAAAACCAAACAGCAAGGTCAAAGTTCAAACCGACGATCAAACAGCCAGATGAGTTGTCCACCAGTGCCAGGGTCGGTAGCCAGGCATGAGAGTCAGCCAAGCCGGAGTCCATAGCCAGAGAAGTTGTGAAACAAAGCCGGGAATCAGGAACCAGAAGGAACGTCCGTGGAGCCGGGTCGGTGACCAAGAGCAAGCAGCACAATCACAGAAGGGGTATCAGACGAAAGGCCCAAGTGAGCAAATGCTGCAGCTGCCGTCCATATATATGCTGAGCAGCCAGCTCCTCCCAGTGGGAAGGAGGAGCCGCAGGGTGTGGCAGGTTACAAGAACCCCATTAAAGCAAGATGGCTGCTAGCATGTCAGTAAAGAGAAGCCTGCAAAGAGTTAAGACCATGACAGGAATGTGATGTGTCTCGTCAGTATCGGTGCCGAAATGTCTGCATAGTAATTATCCATAGTGTGTGATGAGGGGGGTGGAGATTGCATTGTCCTGTGATTAACTTTAATATGCTGTACTGGATATATAAGCAAGCTAAGAAACCAATAAAGTGTTCATTTTGGAACAAGTACAGAGCGGAGTCTCGTCTTGATTATGAGAAATGGAATGGATCATGTCTGCTGGATTGTGGAGTGTCAGATAAGCTTGTCGTGGGTGGATGGAAGGTCGTAAACGGTGGTGACCGTTACAGTACTCTCCATTTGGGAGGGGTTATATAGGGGAGGAACTCAATTTTAATTGGGTTAACCAGTGTCCAATCACCTGTGGTGACTACATAACCCATTAAGTAATTAAGGCTCTGTGTCCTGTGATGTATGAGCAAGAAACAGTGCTTGACTAAAGCAGATGCAGCAGATGCATTTGATGGTAGAACCTATGTATTCCCAAAAGAGGAATGTAAAATCAGTAAGGAGGAGTTCAATGGCACAAGTGGTCAGGGTCAGCGGATCCTAGTCTCACTTTCATAGTATCATCCTCCCCTGATAGACCCTGATAGACCTGAAGTGACTGCCCGGGCTGAGTTATTGTCTGCATCAGGCATTCTAGCTACTTCCAACACTCCAGCCTCTGTATACGTCACTAAGGACGATTTGGCTGCAGCATTAGCTGGCTTGGAGGGTAAGAAAGCTGATAGGTTTGTGCTCTCCTTCCAGGCTGGAAGGAGGCGCGATAGGTCCTCTCCTGCCCCAGGTCCCTCAGGGGAGCAGGAATGGGTAGAGGATGTTGAATCACTCTTGGGGGACCAAGTAGAAAGAAGGCTCCTCTTTTGGGGATTCAGCCTCAGAAGAACCCTCCTCAGTCTTGCAATTTACAGAGGTTGCTAGTTCAATCCCTTACCGAGTTGCTCCATTCAGGATACAAGTTGCCCCTGGCAGAGGCGGCTGAAGTTTCTCTTTTCAGCTTTGGGTTCTTTAATGCCCCCTCAGGGTTCTCACGCATTCCCTATGCACCCCTTTTCTGGAGCAACTTATATATTCCTCCTAAGAGATTTTTTACTTCTCTATCCTACGGAGGAAAAATTCACGAAGAAGTGGAGTGTACCAGCAGTGGATGCTGCTATCTCTTTTGTGAATAGGAGTCTCACTTGTCCAGTAGACAATGTTCAGGTGTTTAAAGATCCAGTGGATAAAAGATTGCTGTGGCTGGCGCAGCCGTCAGTAACAGCAATTGGGGTTTGCCAGGTTTTGACAAGATTAAGCAGATCACTAAGGGAAGAGTCTACCACGGGCATTATGTTTTTCAATTGATGCTATTATGGATTCTATTCCCCAGGCATCACATCTTACTCTCCTGTTGGTGCATATGCACAGGATTCTGTGGTTAAAGCATTGGTTAGCTGAGTTATCATGCAAGAAGCTTCTGTCCGATTTCCCTTTTCATGGGAAACAGTTATTTGGGGATGATCTGGATAAATATATCCAAAAGATTTCAGGTGGTAAGAGTATACTTTTTCCAGTTAAGAAGGGGAATAGACGTCCTTCTTTCAAACATTCTGCCTCACCAACATTGGGCCCGACATACTCTAGGCTTTTGCGACGGCCTCCACCGTCAGTTTCAAAAGCTAAGCCTCAAGGGCCAAGCCCAGGGCGAGAAGAAGTCCTTGGAGCAGAAGTCAGTAAAGCAGAATTCCAAGGCCTCCTTGTGAAGGATCGCCCCCGCTTAATCGAGTGGTGGAGGAAGGCTCCTATAATATGCAGGGGCTTGGTAGGGAGAGATCCAGGACAGTTGGGTCATCTCCACAGTATCTCTGGGTTACAAACTAGAGTTCCGAGAGTTTCCACCATTTTGATTTCTAAGATCGAACGTTTTCAAGGACCCCAGTCAAGAGGGTCTTTAATTCAGGCGCTGGACCAATTTTGATGTATTAGGGTGTAATCATAAAGATTCCCTCAGAAGAGCAGGAAATGGGATTTTATTCCAGTCTCTTCACTGTACCAAAACCGAATGGAGATGTCAGACCTATTCTAGATCTCAAAGATCTGAATTGGTTCTTAAAGGTCTGCTCTGCACTGAGGGAGGAGCTCGTGGACATACAAAACAGAGTAGAGACGGTAGATCTCAGAGTTACAAATATGGAGCAAAAGCAAAACATAGCAGACACTCGATTGGAGACTTTAGAAGAAAAACTACACATACAACATCAACGAATGATACTACTACAACTGCAATCTGAGGAATCCAAAAATAGAAGTAGGAGGAATAACATTCGGATAATTCCGAAGAGGCAGAAGGTCCTGTACTAAGATAGACATTTCCTACTATTTTAAATAAGCTTTTGAAGTGTCCCCCCAATACCCCTATCGAGCTTGACCGGGTACATAAGGTGCCAACAACCTACAATCCTGCACAGACTAAACCAAGGGATGTTCTGTGTAGAATAACATTTTTTAGGGTAAAGGAGGATGTACTCAGGGCTGCTTGGCAAGTGGGTACAGTGAAGTACATGGGGGGTGAGATACAAAATATACCTGGACCTATGTAAACACACCAAAATGAGGAGATGTATGCTAAAGCCTCTATTGGAGTGCCTACTATGTAAGGGCCCCACCTACAGATGGGGTTATCAGCTGGCTCTAATAATAAAAAGGGGGGAAAGGCTTCAATTTGAGAGATCCTATCCAACTTCCAGATCTCTTTAAACTTATGAAATTAGAACTTATCGAGAATATAAACGGGTAGGATGCAGGTGGACAAGACTAAAAAGTATATAGTATAGTGTACTGGGGTTAAGAAGGAAATCAGGAGATTATATATTGATGGTAGGGTTTGTGTTGTTTCTTTCTTTCTTTTTGTGGAGGTTGCGGTTTTAGGGGGAGCTAGTAGATGAATAGATGAAAAACCTTGATGGATCCCGGGGGGGGGGGGGGGGGGGCTGTGGAGGTATACAAGATCTTGGGGCCTAAGAAGGATGAGGGGGGAGACAGGGGGGGTTCTAAAATAAAAATAAAAATTGGGAGTGTGAAAGGAATGGTAAGGGAGGGTAAGGGAGGAAGGGGGGGGGGTACACATAAATCAATAACACATTCTCACTAGGATTAAATAGGCTACATCTATCGGCATAGGAATTCCCTGGCCGATCGAGGTCCTCTAGTATTCACTTGAAGGTATTGTTTTATCTACTTATAAATTACATAGGCCCAGATTCACAGAGCGATTACGCCTGCGCAACTGGTGTTGCGCGTGCGTAAGTCTAAATGTGCGCGTGCGTTTAGATGCGCGCGATTCAGAAAACGAATTACGCCAGAAATCTACGTAATTTCGTTAGACAGACGCATCCGTCCGCGCAAAAATGCGCTAGACACACCATTGATTTGCTAGTCAAATATGCTAATGAGGGAGTTGCGGGGATCCACAAAAAAACGCAGTTGCTGCGCAGGCTACGCGATGTGCGCAACAGCAAAATGTCCTGTCTAAAGTTAGAGCACCTAAAGGCTGGTCTAAATTTTGAAAAAACGTCTACATCTCACAGAAAGCAACACCGTTACTGAGGAGCAGACCACACACACGTGTTGCACTACAATTTGACTGCCAACATGCCAGGGGCATCGTCGCTCATAGCTGCACTAGTGAATTTAGATGACCAAAGAAGGAGGAGGGCACAGAGGATGGCACGGAGGATGGCACAGGAGAGGGTATACCGCACACACATAGACCTCTTTGGCATGAGTGATTCTGAGGTGTATCGCATCTTCAGATTCCCCCCTCATGCCATCCTGGAATTAACCACAACCCTGCAGGAGGACATCACCAGCCCAACACAACGCTCACATCCAGTGCAGCCACTGGTCAAGGTACTGGCAACACTCCATGTCCTTGCCAGTGGCTCTTTTCAGCGTACAAGTGGAGTGGTGGCTGGGATGTGACAATCCTCCGTGAGCAGATGTGTGCACCAGGTTGTCCCTGCAATACTCACACGCTTGGCCAACCAAATCATCAAACCCACCACTGAGGACCTGCGGCTGAAGGCAATGACAGATTTCTACAGAATTGCCAGATTCCCACGCACCATCGGGGCCATTGATTGCACACATGTGGCACTCCAGCCCCCCCATGAGACAGAGCACATGTACCGCAATCGGAAGAATTGGCACTCCATCAACGTACAGGTGATAGTTGATGCCCAAGGCCTCATATGGCACGTCCGTGCCAAATACCCCGGATCCACCCATGACAGCTACATCTACAATCAATGCCACATCCAAATGGAATTCGATCAGAACGTGTATGGGAACACCTGGCTGGTTGGTGAGTGACATGGGAGTCAGGCATGACTATCCCCTCCCGTGATGCACACCTCACAAGTGGCACATGCATGACTAACATTCTCCTGTCTTTTCCCTTCCAGGTGACTCTGCATATGCACTGGGACCCCATCTCATGACTCCTATCCGGAACCCCCAAACCCCAGGGGAGGAAAGATACAATCAAGCACACATCAAAACCCGTGCAGTGGTGGAGCGCACCTTTGGCCTCCTGAAGTCACGTTTCCGATGCCTGGATAAGTCTGGGGGTACACTGTTGTATTCCCCAAACTTTGTGTGCCATATCATCGTTGCATGTTGCATGCTGCACAATCTCGCAGTGAGGAAGGGCCTGCAGGTTGAGCTACGTGATGACCTGACCCCCCAACCAGACAATCAACCCCTAACCGAGGATACCCCGTCTTCTGAGGGAAGAGCAGTCAGGAGGCAGCTCATATTGGGCATCTTTGCACGTTAAACACACACATTAATCATGGCACAATGAGAATGCATGCATGCACACCACTGTGGTCCCTAGCACACACACCCCACATCCTCATCAAATTGGATTGGCACCAGTCCACCATGCAGGACTGGTGAGCAGTAACGCCACGTCAAGGCTCCAATTATGTCACTGAACATTCATACACCAATCACACGGACCTGAGGATCACTTCTCCCTGGTCCTGGGGAACCCTTCTCCACCAAAATTGAGGATGACACCCCTTTTCCAGCAGGAATGTCACCCCCACATTCAAACAGCATGCACAACCCAAAATTTAAAAAAAATGTCAGCAAAAAAAATAAAAAAAATGCAAAAAATGTCAGCAAAAAAAAAAAAAAAGGCAAAAAATGTCAGCAAAAAAAAAAAAAAATGGGGGAAAAAAAATGATTGCCCTCTGCGTGAGCCACACCTGGGGCGCCCCCGGCCACGGCCCCGGCCCCTCAGGGGAGACTCATGGGGGAGGGGCAAAGCCGGGGAAGGAGGAGCAGCCCCTGATATCTGCCCACCTGGCGGCCTGCCCTCCAAGGCCACGGCAATTCTGTCCAGGGAAGCACCAAGTGTTGCCGTGTTGGCCTGGATAGCCTGGGTAAGGGCCCTCACATCCTGCCCAACGCCTGCTGCTGTAGTCTGCAGTTCATTTAGGCAGGTTGTGAAAGCCCGGGAGTGGGAGTCCAGGTTACCCAGCGTATCCTTCATGGAGGACAGGCTCTCCTCCACCCGCCCAAAAGTCTGGCAGAGCTGTCCCAGATGGCGGGTCTGGAGGGCCTGGTCCCTTCGCAGACTGGCGGGCAGGAGATTGGGCGCCCCCCTGGTGCTCTGGGATGACATCCTGCCTCCAGCTGATGGTTGTGGGCGGGGAGAAGGGGAGGCCCTTGTGAGGGGAGCCATGTTGGGGGAGGAGGGGGGGGGCTCCCCCTTAGGGAGGGCAGGCTTCTGCCAGCCAGAGGGGAAGAGTCCGCACAAACCACTCGTCCAGTGCCTGACTCCTCCTCCTCATGATCGTCCTCCTCCTCATGATCGTCCTCCTCCTCATGATCGTCCTCCTCCTCTCAAACCTCCTCCGCGGACTGTGGCCTTGTTGGGGGGGCCTCATTAGGCTGCTGTCCTGGTGTTGGAGCGGTCAGGCCAGATGGCCCTGCACCCTCCTGCACATCTGTGGATGACACAAACCATTCACAGGTTGGAGGATCCACACACTTGGCACATATTCCCTTTCACCCCCTCCCCCACACATGCTACACACCTGATAGAACAAAAAACCTTACCTGGCACCGCGGGGACCGGACTTGTGTCAAAGCCTGGCAGGCCCTCCACTTCATGCCGGTGAAAGGTCAGGGCCACCACATGCTCTGTCACTGTAAGCCTAATACGGCATGGTGGGCCCCCTCCTGTGCCCCTGGCATGGGCATGCATTGCGGACAGTTTTTTTTTCACCAGACGCCGGAGATCATTTATTTTTTTTTCGATCCCAGACCGGGTCCGTGTCTCCCCCTCCCCCGATGAATTCACCTGCTCCGTGATCCTATCCAATATCTCTCTCCTCCTGGCCGGGGTGGTGGTGGCACTCTGCGGGCCGTGGAGAAAACGCCCATACTCGCTAATGGCCCGGGCAAGAATTCTTTTTTCCCCCACAGTAAAATTAAGCTTTCTTTTTCTCTCAGTCATACTTCCAAACAAACTCACTACCAGTCTCCAAAAATCAGTCACAAATACAAGCACAACCAATCAGGCAAGAACACACACAAAGAGAAAACGAACACCCAAAAATCACACTAGCACTCAGCAAGAAACAGTCACCAAAAAAATAAAAATAAAAAATAAAGCAAGAAAACAAAAGAAAAAAAATATATCAATCAAACAAACAGTCTCTCAAACACTTATCAAAAACACTTTCACAAATATACCAACAAGCACTTGATCACACAGAACACTAATCTGACAACTACAAGACACACTGCAACGAACAACAGGAACAAAAGCACTAGGTTCAATGGGAAGGGACACAAAGGGATGTACTTTTGCAATGCAAGTGCGTTTGTGTGTGTCTATTTATGCTGTCTGCGTAGTTCACAACGTTGCCCTAGTCCATTTCCAATTTCACTGATTGCGCCGCTCCCGAGTTGTGAGCATGCGCACAGCGGAGCTGACATGGTCTCCTTCACGCGCGCATGCGCGAGCCGGCCGGCCCTTCATTTGCATGGGGTCACGGCTTATTTCAATGTAACACGCCCACGTCCCTCCCAATTTGTATTACTCCTCCTTACGCCTCTGGAAAAAACCTTACGCTTGCGCAATTTCCTGCGCAAAAGCTACGTGAATCGGGGGATTACGCGGCTAGATGGCGCAAGTCTAACGTAAAGGCGGTGCGCTACGCCGGTCCAATAATGCGCCGATGTACGTGAATCTGGGCCATAGTATTTTTTTTTTTTTTTTGGATGGGTTAGAGCCAAGAATGGAAGTGGGATATGATTTTGGGAGGGTGGGGGGGGGACTTAAGAATTTAGAACAGGTCACCTATGCCACAGGGGTGGGGAGTATTTTTTTTTATTTTTAGGGGAATAACGTCTCTCCTCCAAGTGGAGGGAAGTCGGAGGAGTTCTAACTTTCCAATTTCTATATAAGGTTTATTGAAGGCAGACTTTCTGGGGCACAGAGCCTGCAACAGCCTAGAATATACAATACTACGGGTCCAGGAGTACTAACTGGACCCGGAGATACAGTTTTTTTTTTTTTTTTGTTACTCTCTCTTTTTTTTTCTTGTGTTCTTACCGGTATTTTCCCCATCCCCCACAATCCAGCCACTTGGGGACTAGGTGGACCTGAAATAGTAAGATGACAAGGCTAACTCTCACCTCATATAATGTAAAGGGGTTAAACAGTCCCGAAAAACGATCAAGACTGGTAGCCGAACTAGGGAGATTGAAATCCCAAATAATTTTCCTACAGGAGACACATTTTAGAAACGATAAAATTCTAAAATTAGGGAATCTAAGATTTCCTATTGTGTATCATAGTGCATCTGAGACCACAAAGGCAAATGGTGTATCAATTATGGTTTCAAATCAAGTACCATGGAAAGAATCCAAGACAATCAGAGACGAGATAGGGCGTCTCCTTATGGTAAAGGGATTTTTATGTGAGCAGAAGGTCACATTGGTAAATATGTATCTACCAAATGAGGATCAAGTTGTGGCTCTGGAATCATATCTGAATTTAGTCCATCAAAACAGAGAGGGGATTCTAATAATGGGAGGGGATTTGAGTATGGCACTGGATCCTATTGATGTCTCAAAAGGAGCGTCACACTTATCATATGCTAAATTATGCAGAGCAAAGAGATTACTACAAGATCTGCAATTGGTGGATACCTGGAGGATCCTCCATGTACACGACAGAGACGACACCTTTTTTTCAACGAAACATAAGACATATACTAGAATTGACTATATCTTCATATCTCAGAGTGCACTGTCGTGTATAGTGGAGGGGTCTATAGGCTCATTCACACTGTCGGACCATGCGCCAACAAATTGTGTCATGGAATGGGGAGAGGCAAGCACCCGTGAGTGGAACTGGAGGATAAATGACAAGTGGGTGAGGCATAGGAGATCAAATCGAGACACCACATCCCGTTCAATAAATAACAGAAAAAAATGTGAAAGGGTAACAAGCCCTGGGACTTTAAAGGTGTCATAATAAACAGTAGATTCAGACAGATATAATAAACAAGCAATAATTTATTAATTAACATATACAATTCATAAAAAAGAGAGATTCAGAACACTTTAAATCCCTGGAATTATTAACGGCTTCAGTGAAGAGCTGCAACAGAACCTGTACTGGATCTACTGTTTATTATGACACCTTTAAGGTTCCAGGGCTTGTTACCCTTCCACATTTTTTCTGTTATTGGAGGATAAATGAGACACTCCTGAAAGACCCAGAGTATGTGAACCAAATAGTGAAGGAATTAGAGGTCTTTTTTGCAGCTAATGAATCAGAGGAAGTATCCCCAATATGTGTATGGGAAGCACACAAATGTTATGAGAGGAATTCTCATATCGTTAGGAAACAAACTCTGGGGGCTAAGTTGGATACACTCCTCAGAGAGATCAGGGTATTGGAACTAGCGCATAAGAAACCCCAAGCTCAACAGACAGAGGAAAAACGTATGAGTTTACGAGATGAACTAAATGTCTTATTAATTGATAGAGCAAAAGCTAAATTAACTAGATGTAGACGCACATATTACGAATATGGAAATAAACCCAGTAGAATGTTGGCAAACGCTCTCAGGGAGACAAGGGCAAGGAACCATATTGAGCATATAAAAACGCAGGAAGACACCCTAGTTAAATCTACACAGGAAATCGCAAAGACATTTAGAGATTATTACACTAAACTCTATCAGATAGAGGACCAACAGCCTACTTTAAGGAGGTGTAATAAAGAACAACAGGTAAAAGAATATATAATGGCTTCAGGAATGCCTGGATTGTCCGAAGAAGAGGCAGGTAATATAGAGGGCCCAATGACAATAGATGAATTTTTAGAAGCCCTGAAATCACTTAAACCAGGCAGGACACCAGGCCCTGATGGGTATACACTGCGTTACTATAAGACTCTCTCTGAAAAACTGTCACCAAAATTCCTTGCCGCCTTTAACTCAATGCGGGATGGTCAGGAAATGCGGGGTGAGACATTAATGGCTCACATAACACTAATCCTTAAAAAGGGAAAAGACCCAGCTCAATGCGCCAGCTATCGTCCAATTTCGCTGTTAAATGTGGACTTCAAGATCTTGACGAAAATACTTGCCAATAGACTGTTGGGATATATACCAGCTATTATACACCCACACCAGGTGGGGTTCACTCCTGGTAGAGAGGGGAGGGAAAATACTCAAAGGGTCCTTAGTGCTATACATCTATCCCACTCTTATCAACAGCCGCTTGTTCTGATATCTGCAGAAAAAGCAATTGACAGGGTAGATTGGACATTCTTGAGAGCTGTCGTACAACACATAGGTCTGAGAAATGGGATGCAGAACTGGATAACAAGTCTATATTCATGTCCAAGAGCAAGAGTTAAGGTAAACGACTTAGGGCCAGATTCTCAAAAGAGATACGACGGTGTATCGCAGGAAACACCGTTGTATCTCTGTTTTTTTTACTAGGTATCTATGCGTGTGATTCATAGAATCACTTACGCATAGATACAGTGAAGATCCGACAGGTGTAATACAATTACACCGTCGGATCATAGATGTAATGACTGCGGGCCAGATTCTCGTAGATCTGCGCATATTTATGCAGGCGTAGCGCATCTCAGATGCGCTACGCCGTCGTAACATGGAGAGACAAGTACCATATTCTCGCAGCAAATGCGTCTAAAGATGCGCCGGTGTAAGCCGGCGTAAGCCCACAGTAGGAGGGAAGTGGGCGTGATCCATTGAAATAAAGCGTGACCCCATGCAAATTAACCCCGGAACGAACGGAGCACGCGCCGTGACGTGGACCTATGTGCCCCACCCCTCTGCGCATGCGCAATACCACGTAGGGGTGTAACTCGCTAAGATACGCGGCCGGCCCGTAAATACGCACAGACATGCGCCCGTCATTCGCAAAAGTTCACCAAATTTTTTTTGGGCTGGTGTGAAAACTTGTGCGGGACATGTCTGCTGCAAGGAAGGAGAGGAGAAAGAAAAACTTCTCTCCAGAGGAGAGGGCTATTGTTATAGCAGCAATGGAAAAGTATAATGCTCGGCTCCTTGGTGCAGATAGTGCCAGCACCAACAGGTCGAGGAGGAATGAGATCCTTATGAGGATTGCAGCCCAGGTCAATGCCCTCTGTCATGAGGTCCGGACACCCCAGGACATCAGCAAGAAGATGAATGACCTGCGGCGTCTGGTGAAGGGCAAGCTGACTGCAATGAGTCGGCATGCCAGGGGCACTGGGGGTGGGCCACCCTGTACGATCAGGCTGACTGAGGAGGAGAAGGTGGTCGCCCGCTGCCTTCAGAAGAAGCAGGTGGAGGGAGTCGGGGGCTACCACTCAGTTGAGCCTGCCTTGAGGACAGGTAAGTGTGTTTTATATAGATGAGAGTGTGTTGGAAGAAAGGGGATTATAGCGGTGCCTAGGGAAAAGGATTTTAAGTCAAGAAAAACAGGGGGGAACAATAAAAGCACAGTTGGAAGTACTAGTTGGAGTATATAGCAAGTGATCCAGACAACCCTACTAGTTTCGCCGGGTGTGGCTTCTTCAGGGGATTTTATAGCCAAATCGTTCCAGTTATGAGAACTCTAGTGCAAAAAGATTTTTAAGTTAGGACATATAATTCAGTGAGTACAATAACAGGTAGTAGTTCATACACATTAACATTATTGTAGGTGTGGCCAGGGTCTGCGGGGGGCATGCAGTCCAGGTACCAAATCAAACCCAGCGGACAGAGCAGGAATCCAAAGGAAAGACAGCTCAGCGGCTAGCCTGATTGGTTGTTTGCATGTGTAAAGAACACAGGTGCAGGCAGAGCAAAAAATCAGGAATAACCCCTTGTGGGAGGGAAGGCAAAGGAAAATAACCTAGACCTGCTCACATGCGGATGGACCTCTAATGGAAGAACAGTTTCCCAAAGGGCAGAGGGCCCCCCCACATATAGATGGCAGCTTCAATAAGGGTAGACGGATCTGGTATTTGTCAATAAAGAGAATCATCTTAGTTAAGGAAGGATATGTGTGGTATGTATGGCAAAATAAGCATGTCACAGACATATCACAGAGCAGGGATGGGGAGTATGTGATGGCACCTACCTTCAAAAATCAGTACTAAGGCTGGAATGAAAGTGTAACGGCATGTAGACAGACTGAGATTCTCCTATGTCTAGGGTCACCTTATGTCCACTAGGGCCATTGGGTGACAAAGAATCATAATTCATATATTACATGAGATGGGACATTAATAATAATTCATATTGCAGGACTGGATTTTTACAAAGTGGATGTCTTGAGATATCACAAGCTGTTGCCTATTCAATATGGGCACACATGCTTTTGAAAGGTGTTAATTGCATCAGGGCCTGAACGACCTTTTGATTGTGTGATTCATTGTGTCTAAAACAATGTGTTAAATTCTCCATTCAGATGTACTGAATTAGGATGTCCTTATCTCAAGGAATGTATCTGTCAGTATCGGTGCCGAATTGTCTGTCTAGATAATGTGATTGAGGTTCCTGATATGTGTGAAGATTATCTGTGATTGTGTATTATTCAAGGTTAATTGAACTCTATTGATGATGCGGTGCCCAGATGTCTAGCTACGGATTAGATAATTAGCCCCAGTGTGAATAGGGTGGTGGAGATGGCATTGTCTTGTGATTGGCTGTAACATCTTGTACTGTATAAAAAGCTGAAAAGAAACCAATAAAGTGTTCATATCTTTGAAACCAAGTGCAGAGCAGAGTCTCGTCTTGATTATGGGAAATGATATGGATCGTGTATGCAGGATTGTCGGAGTGTGTCAGATAAGCTTGTTGTGGTTGGATGGAAGGTCGTAAACGGTGGTGACCGTTACAGAAAGGTATATGGATCTCCTTCCAAATTGGTCAATCAAGTAGTGAAGGTTAGGCATGTGCAAAAGTGAAAAATTTGTTTCGTTTCGTTTCAATTCGTCATTTAATACATTTCGTTAAGTTAGGTTTGTTACATGTGTTGAATTCGTTTTCGGAATTCGTTCGTTTTCGACCGAATTTCGAAAAATCCGGTCGAAATCGAAAATATTTAGACCGTTTTTCGAATTCGTTCGTTTTCGACCGAATTTCGAAAAAAAACGTCCGAAATCGAAAATATTTTAACCAGATTAGAAAACAAAGTCTCTTTTCGAATAGAATTTTTTTCGAATTAAATCCGAATTTTTTTTTTTAATTTTTTTTCGAATTTCGATCGAATTTAGTCCGCGGGTATTCGATTCGGAATTCAAAAAAAAAAAAAAAAAAATTCGATTTCGACCATTTTTTTTCCGAAATTCGGTCGAAAACGAACGAATTCCGAAAACGGTCGAAATATTTCGCTAATATAGCAATTCGGGAATTCGTATGCATCCGAATGTCCGAATAATGGAAAATTTGTCCGAAATTCGATTCGGAACGAAATGAAATGCACATGCCTAGTGAAGGTATTATACAATGAATGTAGCGATAACCCTCATTGGGAAAGTAGCTTCCAAAGGCTGGATGCGGGGTACCTTAGGCACACAGCATAGAAGGAGTCCAACAGTTGAAGATAGAAGTCAGGGAAACACTATAGGCAATATATAAGGAAAGGCAGCATGAAAACAGTGACATATCTAGGAAGAGCTGAGCAGATTGTAGAGAACTTACAGCAACAATCTTTGTCTGGAGAACAACCTTCCAGGGAATTGGATACGGCGTGCCAGATGGTATACAGCATAAAAGAAATCCAACAGGTGGAGTTTGGGATAAGGACACGTTGGGAACAGTGAGTGAAAAAGGAAGCAGCATAAGGACAGGAGATTGTCTCTAAAAGAGAGAGCAAGTTGAGAGCACATAATTGTGGAAGTATAAAGATTACCTTAGTGTTGCCAAGCAGAGGGATAGCAGTCCTAGCAGGCTAGGCTGTGGTTGAAGCTGGCAGGGCTATAAATAGCCGACCAAATTAACTAAAGATTGTGTCACAGAAATGCCGCAGCAGTTGCGCTCGCCGCCTACAGATCCCAGCATGCATCACAGCGTCGGAGAGCGCCATGACGTGATCGTCTGGCGCTCGGTCATGGGGTGCAGAGGGAGGGGAGAGGGGGGGGGAAGGGGGAAAAAAGGAAAGCCGAACTATAGGCTGGGTGAAGGGACCATATTGGGAAGAAAGCCCACTCCCAATTATGGGCAATATCCCCGATGGGCAAATCTGCCCCGCCGCGGATCCGGGCCACACAGAGAACAGGTGAAATAAACAATATACAACAAAAACTTTCTTGGAAATCTTGTTTGTTGATTGTGTTTAACAGATCATAGTTAATGTTAAAACATTTCTAATTTTACATATATGTCACATAAGAGGGTGTCTATAATAGACAGAAAAATACATTTTTGTTTTGTTGGTTTTCAGGTCATTATTAAGAGAATTCCCAAGATAAATTCCTCCATAGGGAGCAATAAAATTTAGGAATATGACAGTTAGTTAAAGGCTCAGGACACAGAAGGCCCCAGGAGGAAAATTGGGGCCTAAGTTGGTAACCACATAAGTTGGAATGCAAGGTCTGATTGTAAGGGGGAGGAGAGTGACAATTGGGGAAGGGTGGTAGCCATGTATTCAAACCAGACTCGGAGAGAAGGTGGATCCATGGTGATGCCGATACTGTATCATAATTATAATATTGTAGAAGTATATAAGGAGAATTATAGAAAGGGTTTAAAGCTTATGTATTCGTTTAAACCAGGACATTTTACGGCATTTAACACATGGATCCATCTAGTCTAGAGTTGCAGCAAGGTCTGGTCGATGTCTCCCCCACGAACCTGTGGAGGGACGTGCTCGAGGGCTGCAAATTTGATGTCAAAATCATGTACGCAGCCTACATGCCTGTTGAGGGCAGTTGTCATTAGTCGTTTGTAGAGGGGGGACACATGATCCTTGATGCGCTTAAGAAACGGTCTTTTAGTTTTGCCAATATAGAAGCTTCCACATTGGCAGGTAGCCAGGTAGACAACTCCTATAGACTGGCATGTTATACGATATTTTGGTTTGTGCAGTTTACCATTTGGCAGAGAAGTGACAGGACTGTTGATAATAAAAGGGCAAACGTCACATCATCCACATGCAAAGGTGCCGGTGGATGTGGGTGGATAGGTGTCCATCCGACCGTGGTGGCTTTGTACTAAGCGATCCCTCAGAGAGGGCGTTCGCTTGAAGGTTATCTCTGGGTAGGTCTTTATATATTTAGAGATGACGTTATCTGCCATGAGCAAAGGCCAATATTTTTTGAAGATAGATCTCATTTCTACATGTTGTTTCGAAAACGGGGTTACAATTCTAATTGAGTTGGCATCGTTTGATTTTTTCATAGAGGAGTGAACAAGGGTAGAGCGGTCTAATTTTTGAACCTTGTTAAAGGATCTTTTGAGTAGGGAACGACTATACCCACGAGAGTGTAATCGTGAGTATAGGTCGTTAGCTGCAATACGAAAATCTTCGTCTCTGGTGCAGTTTCTTTTGAGTCTCAAAAATTGACTGTAAGGAATGCTATCCAAAAGGGTTGCAGGGTGGGCACTGTGGGCGTGGAGGATAGTGTTGCCCGCTGAGGGCTTTCGATAAAGGGTTGAGTGCAGGCGGCCAGCTGGGTCAACATGGATTTTCAGGTCCAAGAAGTTGACTGAAGATTGGCTACATTCCATTGTAAACTTGAGATTGTAAGTGTTTACTGAAAGTAATTTCATCAAGGAGGCAAGTTCTTCTCTATTGCCTGACCAGAATATAAGAATGTTGTCAATATATCTATGCCACTCTATGACATTAGACAACAGACCCAGCATGTGTTTGGCTGAAAAAAATCTCTCTCTCCCACCCCCCCAGATACAGGTTCACATAGCTAGGGGCACACTTAGTCCCCATAGCTACACCCTGTATCTGGAGGAAGAGGGAGGAGCCAAAGAGAAACACATTTCGTGTCAAAATAAACTTTAACAGATTAAGCACAAATTCGTTGTAGGTGTCAAAATGTGTACCTCGAGCTTGAAGCTTAGAGGAGATAACCTCCAAACCTCTGGTGTGCGGGATCGTGTTATAGAGGCTCTCTACGTCGAGGGCCACTAGCCACGCCCCCGGTGGAATGGACCTGCCATCAATGGTTTGGAGAAGATCAATTCTGTCCTTTACATAGGAGGGCAAGGCAGTTACACGGGGGAGTAGGTATTTATCAACTAGAGCGTTAGCATTTTCTGTCAGACTTTGGCAGCCCGAGATGATTGGCCGTCCTGGAGGATGGTCAAGAGATTTATGAATCTTGGGTAAGGCATAGAAAGTTGGAGTTTTTGATTCTTTAACGTTTAGATAGTTCCAGGTATTTAGGTCAATGGTGCCCCTTTGATAGGCCAGAAAAATCAATTTGGTGTATTCTTTAGAGAAGTTATCAACCACCGTTTTGGTGATAGGCCTATACCACTCGCCGTTGTCAAGGATGTCGAGGCACATACGTTCGTATGCCTCGACATCCATGACAACAACGTTGCCACCCTTGTTAGCTGGCTTCACAACCAGATTGGAATTTTTTTGCAGATCGATCAGTGCCTTAGAGAGTGCAGGGGACAAGTTTTTTATATTTCTATTGGTAAGGTTCATATTGTTGATCTCATTTGTGACCTGCTGGACAAAAGCCCAAATGTTAGTGTTAGTTTGTAGAGAGGGAAAGGCTCGAGATTTAGGTTTGTATGATGCTGGGGGGGAAGGTGACACCAGGGACGACAACCCCCAATGCTGTAGGGGCGATGTCGCCGCCGGTGTCGCCCTCCTCCCAAAGGTACATCAAATCATCCATGGCCTGAAGTTCTCGATCTGTGTAGTCTATAAGAGAACAATCTAGTTTAGGTTTGTCATACAATGTTTTAAATAACAGACATCTAGCAAAAAGGTGTGTGTCTTTGACCAGTTGGAATTTGTCCATATCAGTGGTAGGGCAGAAAGTCAAGCCCAGACCAAGGACCTGGATCTGCTCAGCGGTCAACGTTTCCGAAGAAAGGTTGATTACCTCAAGTCCTGCAGACCCTGTTTGGGTATGGAGGGAGCTGGAGTCAGGCTTAGATCTGGGTTTTTTCCTAAAAAAATAGGAGCTATCTTTAGATCTATAAGTTGGGCACTGCTTGGAAATAATACAGAGATCGAAGGTTCACTTACCCGGCGGGTAGGGGAGGACATCGATATAGCGGACGAACCCGATGGATTAATTCCAATAGATGGCAGACGAGAAAAGTGAGAGGGAATAGTTGTATCAGATTGTTTACCGGGAAAAGGAGTAGATGAATGAGTGTTAGAGGGTGCGTTTCCGGCCGGTTGTGATTTTCTACTACCTGCCGGACCGAATGTGCGATGTAAGGAGTCCAGAGATGCTGCGGTACGATCACCCTTCCTTTTCTTTGGTAGTCTATCCTGTGAAAAATCATGGTATGTAGTTGAGGTACTTGGTGAAATAGAGACTGAAACAGAAGCAGTATTAGGCATGTCAGTTTGATTCTTAGCAACACCCGGAGGGTAAGATTTAGGGTATTTGGGGGTTGTGGGTTCATTTCATTTATAGGCATAGCCGTTGTCGTGGGCTAATTTGTTCCTTTTGGAATTTGCTTTCTTTAACATTAATAATACTAAGTGTGTATTCCTCCAGGTGAGTTCTCAGGTCTTTGTTCCGACTTGCAAACCTGGGAGGAACTGAAGTCGGCCAGTAGTCAGAGTACCAAGCACTAATTTGTAAGTCAATCTGCTCCAATTCAGTTTCATACTCTTTACAAAGAATAGTAATCATTCCATGGGAGCACAGTTGTAGATTGTGCTCCCAGGATTGTTTCAGAGAGTCAGTGATTTTGCGTATATTCGGGAAAATTAGAATTCTAAGTCCCCACGGAACCACTTGGTGTTCCATGCATTTCTCAAAATAGGTTTTATGCCAATAAATTCTGGATTTTCTCTCCAGGAGACGTAGTCGCGTGAAGATTCGATCTAAATCTTCATCCGACATTTTTGTCCCTCTTTGGGAAGAGTGAATCCTGGCCATTAGACCCTCCCACGCTTCCCCACAAACATCGGCCATGGTTAGTGGAAATACCAATCTAGGTGTCTAGAGTCAAAGGGAACTAACAGTCAGATATACAGATCAAACAAAGTTTACCTAATACACGAATTAGTCTTAAATATCAATAATAAACAAAAAACAGCAAATAATTGTTCATAATCAGCAGTAGCACATTTACTATATATAGTGTTCTTTGGTTTCTATTAGGACAAGAGACCACCAGATGGTGCACTAAAGCACCGAAGGAATGGAGGAAAAAATGGGGTTAGTGGTCAGGAGTCCTCTTTAATATATGGCACCTCATCCCCCCCAAAAAAAGATGAGCGAGTGTTGGAAGAAAGGGGATTATAGCGGTGCCTAGGAAAAAGGATTTTAGGTAGAAACCAAAGAAGACTGCATCAATATCAAATACAAAATTTATTTTTTAATATTTAAATTACATAGTATAATAAAAAACACAATAAGTCAAGAAAAACAGGGGGGAACAATAAAAACACAGTTGGGAGTACTAGTTGGAGTCTATAGCAAGTGATCCAGACAACCCTACTAGTTTCGCTGGGTGTGGCTTCTTCAGGGGATTTTATAGCCGGATCGTTCCAGTTATGAGAACTCTAGTGCAAAAAGATTTTTAAGTAAGGACATATAATTCAGTGATTACAATAACAGGTAGTAGTTCATACACATTAACATTATTGTAGGTGTGGCCAGGGTCTGCGGAGGGGCACATGCAGCCAAGGTACCAAATCAAACCCAGCGGACAGAGCAGGAATCCAAAGGAAAGACAGCTCAGCGGCTAGCCTGATTGGTTGTTTGCATGTGTAAAGAACACAGGTGCAGGCAGAGCAAAAAATCAGGAATAACCCCTTGTGGGAGGGAAGGCAAAGGAAAATAACCTACCTGGGTGGTAGACCTGCTCACATGCGGATGGACCTCTAATGGAAGAACAGTTTCCCAAAGGGCAGAGGGCCCCCCCCACATATAGATGGCAGCTTGAATAAGGGTAGACGGATCTGGTATTTGTCAATAAAGAGAAGCATCTTAGTTAAGGAAGGATATGTGTGGTATGTATGGCAAAATAAGCATGTCACAGACATATCACAGAGCAGGGATGGGGAGTATGTGATGGAACCTACCTTCAAAAATCAGTACTAAGGCTGGATTGAAAGGTATATGGATCTCCTTCCAAATTGGTCAATCAAGTAGTGAAGGTATTATACAATGAATGTAGCGATAACCCTCATTGGGAAAGTAGCTTCCAAAGGCTGGATGCGGGGTACCTTAGGCACACAGCATAGAAGGAGTCCAACAGTTGAAGATAGAAGTCAGGGAAACACTATAGGCAATAAATAAGGAAAGGCAGCATGAAAACAGTGACATATCTAGGAAGAGCTGAGCAGATTGTAGAGAAGTTACAGCAACAATCTTTGTCTGGAGAACAACCTTCCAGGGAATTGGATACGGCGTGCCAGATGGTATACAGCATAAAAGAAATCCAACAGGTGGAGTTTGGGATAAGGACACGCTGGGAACAGTGAGTGAAAAAGGAAGCAGCATAAGGACAGGAGAATGTCTCTAAAAGAGCGAGCAAGTTGAGAGCACATAATTGTGGAAGTATAAAGATTACCTTAGTGTTGCCAAGCAGAGGGATAGCGGTCCTAGCAGGCTAGGCTGTGGTTGAAGCTGGCAGGGCTATAAATAGCCGACCAAATTAACTAAAAATTGCGTCACAGAAATGCCGCAGCAGTTGCGCTCGCCGCCTACAGATCCCAGCATGCATCACAGCGAAGGAGAGCGCCATGACGTGATCGTCTGGCGTTCGGTCACGAGGTGCAGAGGGAGGGGAGAGAGGTCGGCCCATCCGCCCGTCAGGACAGTACAAAAATTGCACAGGCATTACTAAAAAATAGATAAGGAACAGTAGTAAAGATGAAAAGGTGAGAAAAATAAAGAAGGAGGAGGAAGGAATTATCTAAATTTATGAAACAAAATCACTTATTAATAGGGTATTACTAATTAGTATAAAAGTGATTGTATATATAACTGTATAAAGGGTTATTTAAACAGAGGGAACACCCAGATGTGGCAGGATATGACAAGGGGTGCTGAGCTCACTGGGGGAGAGGGGGGGGAGGGGAAGGGGGGAAAAAGGGAAGAGGGGGTGGGGGAAAAAAGGAAAGCCGAACTATAGGCTGGGTGAAGGGACCATATTGGGAAGAAAGCCCACTCCCAATAATGGGCAATATCCCCGATGGGCAAATCTGCCCGCCGCGGATCCGGGCCACACAGAGAACAAATGAAATAAACAATATACAACAAAAACATTTTTTCAAAAATTCTTTCTTGGAAATCTTGTTTGTTGATTGTGTTTAACAGATCATAGTTAATGTTGAAACATTTCTAATTTTACATATATGTCGCATAAGAGGGTGTCTATAATAGACAGAAAAATACATTTTTGTTTTGTTGGTTTTCAGGTCATTATTAAGAGAATTCCCAAGATAAATTCCTCCATAGGGAGCAATAAAATTTGGGAATATGACAGTTAGTTAAAGGCTCAGGACACAGAAGGCCCCCAGGAGGAAAATTGGGGCCTAAGTTGGTAACCACATAAGTTGGAATGCGAGGTCTGATTGTAAGGGGGAGGAGAGTGACAATTGGGGGAGGGTGGTGGCCATGTATTCAAACCAGACTTGGAGAGAAGGTGGATCCATGGTGATGCCGATACTGTATCATAATTATAATATTGTAGAAGTATATAAGGAGAATTATAGAAAGGGTTTAAAGCTTATGTATTCGTTTAAACCAGGAAATTTTACGGCATTTAACACATGGATCCATCTAGTCTCGAGTTGCAGCAGGGTCTGGTCGATGTGGAGGGACGTGCTCGAGGGCTGCAAATTTGATAGAATTGATGTCAAAATCGTGTCTATTATAGACACCCTCTTATGCGACATATATGTAAAATTAGAAATGTTTCAACATTAACTATGATCTGTTAAACACAATCAACAAACAAGATTTCAAAGAAAGAATTTTTGAAAAAATGTTTTTGTTGTATATTGTTTATTTCACCTGTTCTCTGTGTGGCCCGGATCCGCGGCGGGGCAGATTTGCCCATCGGGGATATTGCCCATTATTGGGAGTGGGCTTTCTTCCCAATATGGTCCCTTCACCCAGCCTATAGTTCGGCTTTCCTTTTTTCCCCCTTCCCCCCCTCTTCCCTTTTTCCCCCCTTCCCCTCCCTCCCCTCCCCCCCTCTCCCCCAGTGAGCTCAGCACCCCTTGTCATATCCTGCCACATCTGGGTGTGCCCTCTGTTTATATAACCCTTTATACATTTATATATACAATCACTTTTATACTTATTAGTAATACCCTATTAATAAGTGATTTTGTTTCATAAATTTAGATAATTCCTTCCTCCTCCTTCTTTATTTTTCTCGCCTTTTCATCTTTACTACTGTTCCTTATCTATTTTTTAGTAATGCCTGTGCAAGTTTGGTACTGTCCCGACGGGCGGATGGGCGGCGATCTTTTGATTGCGCCCCTCCTTTCCCTGTCTGGAGCAGTGGTTGTTGTCTATTGCAGCAGCAGCGCGCACGCCGACCTCTTTCCCCTCCCTCTGCACCTCGTGACCGAGCGCCAGATGATCACGTCATGGCGCTCTCCTACGCTGTGATGCATGCTGGGATCTGTAGGCGACGGGCGCAACTGCTGCGGCATTTCTGTGACGCAATCTTTAGTTAATTTGGTCGGCTATTTATAGCCCTGCCAGCTTAAACCACAGCCTAGCCTGCTAGGACCGCTTTCCCTCTGCTTGGCAACACTAAGGTAATCTTTATACTTCCACAATTATGTGCTCTCAACTTGCTCGCTCTTTTAGAGACATTCCCCTGTCCTTATGCTGCTTCCTTTTTCACTCACTGTTCCCAGCGTGTCCTTATCCCAAACTCCACCTGTTGGATTTCTTTTATGCTGTATACCATCTGGCACACCGTATCCAATTCCCTGGAAGGTTGTTCCCCAGACAAAGATTGTTGCTGTAACTTCTCTACAATCTGCTCAGCTCTTCCTAGATATGTCACTGTTTTCATGCTGCCTTTCCTTATTTATTGCCTATAGTGTTTGCCTGACTTCTATCTTCAACTGTTGGAAACCTTCTATGCTGTGTGCCTAAGGTACCCCGCATCCAGCCTTTGGAAGCTACTTTCCCAATGAGGGTTATCGCTACATTCATTGTATAATACCTTCACTACTTGATTGACCGATTTGGAAGGAGATCCATATACCTTTCATTCCAGCCTTAGTACTGATTTTTGAAGGTAGGTGCCATCACATACTCTGTGATATGTCTGTGACATGCTTATTTTGCCATACATACCACACATATCCTTCCTTAACTAAGATGCTTCTCTTTATTGACAAATACCAGATCCGTCTACCCTTATTCAAGCTGCCATCTATATGTGGGGGGGCCCTCTGCCCTTTGGGAAACTGTTCTTCCATTAGAGGTCCATCCGCATGTGAGCAGGTCTACCACCCGGGTAGGTTATTTTCCTTTGCCTTCCCTCCCACAAGGGGTTATTCCTGATTTTTTGCTCTGCCTGCACCTGTGTTCTTTACACATGCGAACAACCAATCAGGCTAGCCACTGAGCTGTCTTTCCTTTGGATTCCTGCTCTGTCCGCTGGGTTTGATTTGGTACCTGGGCTGCATGTGCCCCCCCGCAGACCCTGGCCACACCTACAATAATGTTAATGTGTATGAACTACTACCTGTTATTGTACTCACTGAATTATATGTCCTAACTTAAAAATCTTTTTGCACTAGAGTTCTCATAACTGGAACGATCCGGCTATAAAATCCCCTATAAGAAGCCACACCCGGCGAAACTAGTAGGGTTGTCTGGATCACTTGCTATATACTCCAACTAGTACTCCCAACTGTGTTTTTATTGTTTCCCCCTGTTTTTCTTGACTTATTGTGTTTTTTATTATACTATGTAATTTAAATATTAAAAAATAAATTTTGTATTTGATATTGATGCAGTCTTCTTTGGTTTCTACCTAAAATCCTTTTCCCTAGGCACCGCTATAATCCCCTTTCTTCCAACACTCTCTCATCTTTTTTTTTTGGGATGAGGTGCCATATATTAAAGAGGACTCCTGACCACTAACCCCATTTTTTTCTTGTGTTTTATATACTATCTGGTGTGTAGCATGTGAGGGGGTGGAAGGGAACATGTGACAAGTGTGTGAGTCCACCAACATGTGAATGTTTTGTGTCATTCACAGATGTGCAGGAGGGAGCGGGGCCATCCGTTGCTGCCCGTGGCCATCCGATTCTATCCCCCGAGCATCCAGTCCCTCTGGCTGCCCCCCTTGGAAAGACAAGTGGCCTTGGTGGAGGGAAGTGGCCACACCTCAACGGAGAAGGTGGTTGAGGAGGAGGTTGTCCAGCCGGACCAGGAGGTGTACCTCATTTTGAAAGAGGCGCATGGGTTGCCCGGACCATCCCCAGCAACCACCCCATTCATCTCCAGCTCCTCAGTGTCCACCCCCAACCTCTCCAGTCCCTCCGGTTCCATCCCCCTCATCTCTGGCCCCTCAACTTTCTCCCCCTATGCAAGGGCCCCAGCCACTCCTGCGCCCAGGAAGGCGACTCGGAAGGCGAGACAAAGACAAGTTAAGTATGGCGTCGGGTCAGCGTCGTCTTTTTCCGTCGGTTACGTTGTTTTACTAAGTCGTTCGCGAATAGGGTTTTACGTAAACGACGCTCACTTCGGTTTCATTCACGTTTTCCGACGTGAGCTGGAGAATGCGCACTGGGCTATTTTTGCAACCGACGCATGCACAGTTCGATCGACGCTGGGGTTTGCTTAATTTAAATACAAGCCGCCCCCTTTGAATTACGCGCCCTTACGCTGGGCCATTTACACTATGCCGCCGCAAACTACGGAGCAAGTGCTTGGAGAATACGGCACTTGCTCTGTTAAGTTGCGGCACACTACGAACCATTTCCAATAGGTAATGGAACTCGGCAGGGGTGTCCACTCTCACCTATCATATTTATCCTTACAGTAGAACCCTTTCTAAGAACAATACGGCTAACCCAGATATAAGGGGCATTCTAACTAAAGGCAGGGAACATAAAGTGGCGGCTTATGCGGACAATCTGCTGTTTTTTGTGGCCATGCCAGTGATATCTCTACCGTTATTGCTGTTGGAACTGCGTAGATATGGGGAGATATCTAACTTTAAGGTAAACTACAGCAAGAGCGAAGCAATGGGTGTGGAGATGAATGGTAGGCTAAAACAACAGCTCACGGACAGTTTTAGGTTTAGATGGACAGACTCACATATATGTTATCTGGGGACTAAAATACCAAATAAGCTGAATCGGGTGGTGGGATAAAGAGATATTCAACTGGTTTGGAAAAATTAACATCATTAAAATGAACGTAATGCCTAGACTGATCTACCTGTTCCAGACTTTACCTATTAAGGTACCCGCAGAATTTCTTAGGGACCTTAGATTAAGATTTGTGAGATTTATCTGGGCAGGGAAATCCCCTAGAGTATGCAGAGCTATTCTGACTTTACCCAAAGAAAGAGGTGGGGTTGGACTCCCGGATCCAATGAGTTATTACGAAGCCTCACATATGACACGAGTGGTTGACTGGTGTCCAGGCAGAGGGAAAAGCCATGGATACAGATGAAACAAACCATAACTGCTATACCTTTGGAATAGCATGGCTCTTAGATGGTGAGATACCACAGGAGGTGAAGAGACACCCTACTGTAGGGGCTACGATTCAGGCTATCAAAAAAAGAAAAGTGTCAACACATCCAAGTCCTATGATACCAATTTTGTGGACATCAAGTTTTGAGCCGGGTTTTATAGACCAGGGTTTTAAAGAACTAAGGCGACGAGGAATTAGTAGGGTTATACACTTTTCTAGAGATAATCATGTAATGACGAAGGGGGAGATTGAAAGAGTGTTTGTTGAAGATCTTGACCCCTTTAGCTTAATACAGCTGAATGCTTTCCTACGGTCAATCACGCAACATATACCAGAAGTACGTGCACCATCTTGGTTTGAACAGATATGTTTAAAGGGGAAGCCATTTAGACACTCACTCTTAGCTATGTATGCCCTGTTGATAGATTCAGAAGCCCCCCAAGAATTGACTTTTTTACAAGCATGGGAGAGGGATCTGGGTGTCACATTTTCGGAGACACAGTAAAAGAAAATACTGTTTTTTACACATAAAGCGTCAATAGCAACCATGTATCAAGAAGGGGGGTGTAAAATTTTGACTAGGTGGTACAGAACCCTATCGGTATTGAGTCGGATATTCCCACAGGTATCCAATCAATGCTGTCGCTGTCAAAATGCAGAAGGCACTATGCTACACATATTCTGGGAGTGTTCCAGACTAAAAGATTGTTGGAAAATGGTCTCTGATATAGTTAAAGAAATTACAGATGTGTCTCTTGGAGAAAATCCGTCAGCCTTTTTGTTGCACGATATTCCGCTATCTAATGAAAAATATAAAAATTCCTTTGTAAGGCATTTACTCAAGGCAGCAAAAGCTTGTATTCCGATTCTCTGGAAAAGTAGAATAGCCACAACAATAATACATGGGGATAATAACGGAGATTCAGCAAATGGAAAACCTGACTATGATATTGAGAGAGCAAGAAGAAAAGTATAGGGAGGTCTGGATACCCTATAATAAATATAGGGAACAAAATCCTTAGGGGGATGTGTGGGGGGAGTACAATATTAATGTTATTTTTTTTTTTCTCACTCTCTTTTTTTCTTCTATATTTTTATATATTTTTCTATAGTTTGTTTTCTTTTTTCTCTTATTAAGTCTATCAGTATCTAGTCGGGGAGGATAACCAGGCCTTCCCCTGGTTAGGAAAAATGTACTGCATTAATGTTTGGCAATAATAACAGGTGAATTAAAATTGTGAGGAATATATTAGCAAATGAGGAATATAGGCATGTCAGGATAATACAACTGTGTGAATAGGTGGTAGTAACTGGTATGTGGAAGTGTTTATTAGTTGCAATTGTAAAAAGGAAGTGCTAATGTATGTATATATATTATTGTATAATATTATTGCTTTAGAAGAAAAAAACAAGAAAAAAAAACGAGGGGTGGGAACAGTATCAGTAAAACCAATTTAAGTTTACCCCAAAACAAGCAGAGCTCCTCAAACTGAGGAGTTGCAACTTTAAACAGCCGCCTGCAAAACCTAGCGGCCAAAAGAAGCATCAGAAGATGCACTCACAGCAACCTTGTAAAATTTTGAGGACAGACGCATGATGTTGAAAAACTCAGGAAGCACCAATTCCGCTAGTCGAAAATGCCATGACTGGAAAAGGGGCGCCCGCCCCCTAGGAGCATAGGTCTGTATGACGGTCTACCTTGATTAATGATGGTCGACGAGACCGCCAGGCCCTTTTGTGGACCAGACACTGACACAAAAAGATCTCCGAAACTGAGCCGTAGCAGGCAAGTACACCCGCAAAGCGTGTACCACGCAACCTTCGTAGGATGCACCGTCCAAAGACAAAAGGATGGAAGAACAAAAGTCCTCATTCAGGCGAAAAGCCGAAACCACCTTCGGAAGAAGGTAAGATCGCAGGTGCACCGCCACCACCTAATCCTCATTGAGGATCAAGCATGACGACTTGCAACTCAGAAACCCTTCTAACAGAGGTAATGGCCACAAAAAAATTCCACCTTCCGAGATAGTGAAGGGAAGAATCTATCTGATGTTTGCAAAAGGAAGGTTCCTGAAGAACCGAAAGCACCAGAGTCAAAACTCATGGGGGAAGAGGTGGGCCAAGAGGGGGAAGTATATGACAAACCCCCTTCACAAACTAACCAGGGAATGGGCTGCAAAAGGCCACTGAAAAAAAAACACAGCCAAGGCTTAAATCTGCCCCCAAACTGTGCTTAAGGCAATTTTTTTATTCACTCCAAGCTGTAAAAACAGCAGGACCATGGACACCGAGTACGTCTGTGGACATCACCCCATCTCTTTGCAAGAGATTTAGGCCATCCAGGTGCTATGGTAGATCCTCCAGGAAGAACACTACCGTTCCCTCAGCATGGTTGAGATGACTGAGTCGGACAGACCCCAGTCTCCTAAAACCTGGCTTCCAATAGCCATGTTGTGCAAGCCAGTGACTGTACAACAGGAGGAAGTATGGGACCCTGTGACAGAAGGTCCTCCCGTCCTGGAAACTGCCAGGGTACCTCCACCACCAGGCGCTGAGATCGGCGTACCAAAGGCACCGAGGCCAATTTGGAATGATTAGAATCAATGGGATCCCCTTAGCCTCCACAGTGTGGAGCAGCCGAGGAAGCAACTACAATGAAGGAAAGGTAAAAAGTAGCCGATACTGACACCACAGGGCCACCAATGCGACTGACGCGTCTGTACAGGATCACTAGACCTGGCCACAAACTTTGACACCTTGCAGTTGAGACGAGCGGCCAGGAGATCAATGCCCTGTGAGTCTCACCTCCTGCAAGGGAGCCAAAACACCTCCAAGTACAAAGACCAGTCACCCTGGTCCAGCATCTGGTGACTCCGGTAGTCCGCCTGCCAGTTTACCTGATGGTAGACCAAAGCCACGGACGTGGCATTGTCCGGCTGAATCCTGATCGGACGACCTTGCAACATCCTCGACCACGAGGAGAGGCATAGCCTGATCGCCCAAAGTACTAGGACAATGATCGGTAGACAGGATTTACAGCACCTGATATTCCCAGGCAGTCTCCCATCCAAGTACTAACCAGGCCTGACCCTGGTTAGCTACCGAGATCAGACGAGAGCGGGCGCATTCAGGGTGATGTGGCCCTAGGCCCGCTAGAGTCCAACGATTCTGGGCTGACTAGATGAGGCTGGCGTCCATTGTAACCACCATCCACTGGAAGGGAAGAAACGGCTTCCCGGACAGAAGAGTCGGGGATTTCAGCTACAAATTAAGAGAGACTCTGACTAGGTGGTGCTCATGAATCTGATGATCCAGAGACAAAGAGATTTGTACCACTCGGACAGTATTTCCCTCAGGAAAACACGAGTGTGGAACTGGGCATACGGTACTGCCTCGAAGGAGGCTACCAACAGGCCCTGGACTCGCATGCAAAACGGAGAAAAGACCGATTGCGTGATGCCAATACCTTCACTGCAGACTGAAGTGTCTGCAATTTTTCCAGAGGAAGAAAGACCTTCGCCAGCGAGGAGTCCAGATCAACCCTAGGTACTCCAAAACGTTTAACACCCACTCAAATTCTCGGAGGGTCTGAATGGCTACAGACACATCCACCAATTCTGAGCCAGAAGCTGCTCTCGGAAGAAAGTCGACTAAGAAGCCCACAATAGCAAAGCCTCGCAGTCCCAGCTAAGTTAGGATAAGTGTGAGCTCCCTGGTGAAAACTCTTGGTGCTGACGCCAGATCAAAAGGAAGGGCCACAAACTGACAGTGGTCCTCCCCCATCGCGAAGCACAGAAACCTCTGTGACTTGCGCAAAATGGGATATGCATGTATGCGTCCTTGATGTTTAAGGATGCCAGAAAGCTCCCCTGGATGGAACACAGCTACCACCAAATGAATGGAGTCCATGCCGAACTACCCAACATTCACAAAGGCATTGAGGCCCAAAATCGGAAGGACCCCGTCCATCTTAGGGACTGGGAACAGATTTAAATAGAAACCCTCAAACCTCTCATCCTGCAGGACAGGTAAAATTACCCCGCAACTTAGCAAGTCCCACACTGCCCCAGGGCAGACCGATGAGCCGAAAGGGGAGGGAGACACGAGTGGAAAATCTGTTCGGTGAATAGGGAAGGAAACCTATCCAATACTCTGAAGAGACCACCTTGTAGACCCACTGGTCGTAGAGCAGGGAGGTTCACCGAGTTGTGAACCTGCAAATTCGATCCCCCACCCCAGAAATGGGCAGGGGAAGGCTACATACATTTGCGGGTTTGGGTGCCGGCGTGATCAGCTTACGCACCCAGGGATGTTTTAGTCCCCCAGCTGAGCCTTTATCGGCCTGGGAGGGTTTGCCCGCAGACCCTGACTGATGAAAATACCGCTTCGGAGTGGGAAATGAAGGACCCGGCCGACGGCGGGGCTCCTTCCCCCTGGAGGACTGAGGGAGGAGAGTGCTCTTCCCTTCAGTGACATCCTTGATAATGTCGTCCAGCGAGGACCCCAATGGCCTCTTAGAGGCCTGGTCAGCAGACCAGCATTCCAACCAGAGGAAGCGGCATAAAACCATCTCTGAAACAGAAGCCCTGGATACCAAGGGAAGGCATCCAGTGACACATCACAGACATATACAAGGCCCTGGACCAGCTGGGGGAGAGAGCCAGTGCTCCTCCACAGTCTGGTGCAAAATGCTCACTCAGCGAGTGACTGAGACCCCAGATTAGTGGCCGCAAGGCAGACCCCAGCATGGTAAACATGGAACAGGTCAATGCTTCGGATCTCTATCAGTCAGATCCATACAAGCAGGGGTTCCCGCAATAGGGAGAGTGTATACCTTATTCTCCCTGGCAACCGGAAGGTCTACCACCGGAGAAGAAGCCCACCTCTTGAATAGGCTCTCCTTAAAGGGGTACCAAACCACCAGGCACGAGGGACTACAAAAGCCGCACAGAAGGGCACATAAGGAAAAACCTGCACAGAGCGGTCTGATTTGTGTGACCCAAAAAAGACCAAGCCTTCAGTGGAAGCCCAGCTGCACTATCCAGCTTTGTCATGCCTTGTCATGCACCAAACCAAGTGAGGGGTCATCCTCACAAGTACCTGGTCCACGGCTCCAGAGAAAACAGAACCGGGGACCTGAGCCGCAGCCATCTCCTTTTCTGATACAGAGCATTCCCCAGGGGATAGCTGGGGGAGGGGGCCCTTTTTACCCCCCTTACGTCCACACTTCACTCCCACCCTGGCAAAAAAGTGTCCAGGGCTGCCGACAAAGTGTCTGTGGGAATCCCAGGTGCAGGAGCACCACCTGCCACCTCAGGCATGCTTGGGGAAGAAGAACCAGATACTGACTCCATTTCAGTAGCTCCCAGGGCCCTATTATTAGGCTAGACTGAAAACCCACCTTCTTGCTGCGCTGACCGGGGGTTAACCAGGGGACTCACCATTACAGCGATGCTGCCCGCCCTCAGTACACAGCGTGTGTGAGAGGAAGAAAAAAACATGTGATGTCCACATGTTTATGCCAGAAGGTAAAGCCGTGAGGTATTAGTGATGAGATCTGTGCTGCGCTCCGTAGGAGGCCAAAGACTCATCAAAGATGGCCGCTGAGCATTTCAGATAGAGCAGAACACAGAGACAGGAAAATGGTCGACCGCAATATAAGCTGCGCCATAGCGCGGACACGACAAAATGGCAGCCAATGGGAGTTTTCAACGAAATGCTGCATTTAAGCAGGGAAAGCCTATCTAGGCTGAAAAAAACAGTGCAAACTCCACTTTGTAAAAAAGACCCCCAGCACAGAAATGCAGGCCATACGCACCACAGTCCCCTTAGTAAGCCCCCCCCCCCCCCGACAGCAGCACTTTTTGCTCATACAGTTAGCAATGCAGCAGAGGGAAAAGGAGGGAGGATGGGAGGACCCCCAAACCCCAGGAATGCTCAGCCGCACCAACCCACCTAAGCAGGGGGACTGTACTTACCAGTCCAAGCAAGAACTTATCAAGGCATTCCTTACAGACCTACAACCGCAATGAAGGTAGCTGTCGGCCCGGTCCACTGTGAGTGAGACAACATCACAGCCCAGTCATGTGTGGACCTCGGAGCGGAAAGCTCACCGACCACCCCAGAAGTGATGGGGTATGTTGTGGCAGTCCCAGCCTCTTTGCAAAGGTGTGCTCACGCTCGCTGGCCGGACTGAGGAGACTACAAGGATCTATATATCCAGTCAGATTATTTCATGAAAAAATAAAATAAACATTTTCCACAGGGCGCTGGGCCCAAAGGGAGCCATAAGTCCTTCTCTTTTGCTAGGCAGAACGGAACTAAGGCTGCATACTGCAGGGAGGAGGGTTATGTCTGGAGGGACCGCCCCCTGGGCAGGGCTGTTCAACTCTGTTAAAGTAACATGTATTTAATTATCTAACATGTTTCTGCCTAGTCCTCTCCTGTGAACAGGAACATAACCCACTTGTCAAGATTTAAGGAGCTGTGTCTGTCCATGGATGATAAGAGAAGGGAAAGGTTCTGCCTTTCTGAGTTAAAGCCCACTCTACTAAGGCAGTACGTCCCTCAGGGGTAATGTATCACCAAGCCTCTATGACTCAGATTTGCAAAGCCGCAACTTGGTCATCAGCCTTTCATCATTTCCTTTCTCTAGGGGCATCCCTTACTTCTTCAATGAGGAGTAGGTTAAAGCTCATGGAACAGTTATTTCTGATAATGTCTGTAGGTCTTAGAAAATGTTAGCCAGCTTTCCTGAAAGCAGATTAAATGGATGTGGTTATGTAGAGGGTGATTGAAGGATGTGGATCCATAATTGATAGGGCAAGTGATGCAGCAGCTGCCTGTGAATCTTCAGTCTGGTTCTGAGGGATGGCCATTTGTTGACGTCCAGTGGTGGTACCAGTTTGTCCCATAGTCCCAGTGTTGTATACTAAAGGCAGGGCCGATCCGAGACGGGGTGCACGTGGTGCTCTGCACCCAGGCGCCAGAGGCGAGGAGGTGCTGTTGGTCCTGAATGTGTTACCATCAAGTCGGCACTGTGCTTTCCCGCAGCATCCGCTGTATCGTCTCGCCTGTGTGTCCCTCTCTTTCTCGCCTGCCCGCCTGTCACTGCCGCTATATACACAGCATAGCAGGCGCGCCTGGCGCGGCAGGTCGTGACTTCTCTTATTTCTGTACACTGCCCCCTCCCCGCACTGCCTATCCTAATCATACAAACATGAATCACGACCGCGCTGGAAAATGGGTGGGACTTTTTAAGATAAAAAGTGGGTAATTGGTTGCTAGGCAGCGGGGCAGTCCCAGCATTAAATCACGACACTCACTTTTAATGGGAAAAGTCCTGCCCATTGTCCAGAGCAGCCAGGCTTCATGTCCTGTGAGTAAGGTAGGTTTTCTGTGGGGAGGGGGGCTGAGCTGTGCGCCTGTCGCTGCCGCTATATACACAGCATAGCAGGCGCGCCAGGTCCGTGACTTCTCTCATTTCTGTACACTGCCCCCTCCCCGCACTGCCTATCTTAATCATACAAACATGAAGCATGACCGCGCTGGACAATGGGCAGGACTTTTAAGTTAAAAAGTGGGTGATTGGTTGCTAGGCAGCGGGGCAGTCCCAGCAATAAATCACTCACTTTTAATAGGAAAAGTCACGCCCATTGTCCAGAGCGGCCACGCTTCATGTCCTGTGAGTAAGGTAGGTTTTCTGTGGGGAAGAGGGCTGTGCTGTGCAGGATAAGGGTTTGATAATGAGAGAGGACTGCAAAGGGGGGAGTCAGTCTGCAATATGAGGGGGAGTCAGTCTGCGATATGGAGGGGTCAGTCTGCGATATGGGGGGAGTCAGTCTGCGATATGGGGGGAGTCAGTCTGCGATATGGGGGAGTCAGTCTGCGATATGGGGGGAGTCAGTCTGCGATATGAGGGGAGTCAGTCTGCGATATGAGGGGAGTCAGTCTGCGATATGAGGGGAGTCAGTCTGCGATATGGGGGGGTCAGTCTGCGATATGGGGGGGTCAGTCTGCGATATGGGGGGTCAGTCTGCGATATGGGGGGGAGAGTCAGTCTGCGTTATGGGGGAGGGAGTCAGTCTGCAATATGGGGGGGTCAGTCTGTGATGGGTCAGTCCAGTCTGTGATGGGTTAGTCTGTGATGAGTCAGGTCAGTCTGTGATGAGTCAGGTCAGTCTGTGATGGGTCAGGTCAGTCTGTGATGGGTCAGGTCACTCTGTGATGGGTCAGGTCACTCTGTGATGGGTAAGTCCACTCTGTGATGGGTCAGTCCACTCTGTGATGGGTCAGTCCACTCTGTGATGGGTCAGATCACTCTGTGATGGGTCAGGTCACTCTGTGATGGGTCAGTCGAGTCTGTGATGGGTCAGGTCACTCTGTGATGGGTCAGTCCAGTCTGTGATGGGTCATGTCACTCTGTGATGGGTCAGGTCACTCTGTGATGGGTCAGTCCAGTGTGTGATGGGTCAGGTCACTCTGTGATGGGTCAAGTCACTCTGTGATGGGTCAAGTCACTCTGTGATGGGTCAGTCCAGTCTGTGATGGGTCAGGTCACTCTGTGATGGATCAGGTCACTCTGTGATGGGTCAGGTCACTCTGTGATGGGTAACTCTGTGATGGGTCAGTCTGTGATGGGTCAGGTCAGTCTGTGATCAGCCCCTCTCTCTGTCCACTACCCTCTCTCTCTCTCTCTCTCTCTCTCTCTCTCTCTCAGCCCCTCTCTCTGTCCACTACTCTCTCTCTCTCAGCCCCTCTCTCTGTCCACTACCCTCTTTTTCTCTCTCTCTCTCTCTCTCTCTGTCCACTACCGCACTGGTAGGCTGCATTTGCATTTGGTGGGCATTGGTGAGGCTGCATTGATCTCTTGTCTGCAGTCCCTGATCATCTTCTGTACTACGTCTGCAATCTCTGATCGTCTCCTGTATCATGTCTGCAGTCTCTGACCGTCTCCTGTATCATGTCTGGGGGCTCTTTCTAAACAGACTCTCTAACAGCAGCCCTCTCTGTGTCTATTAGAGAGACCCCCCTCCAGGTTTAATCAGAGTACTCTGCTTCTCTTCTCAGGTCAGTCTGTGATGGGTCAGTCTGGGTCAGGTCAGTCTGTGATGGGTCAGGTCAGTCTGTGATGGGTCAGTCTGTGATGGGTCAGGTCAGTCTCTGTCCACTACCCTCTGTCTCTCAGCCCCTCTCTCTGTACACTACCCTCTCTCTCAGCCCCTCTCTCCACTACCCTCCCTCTCTCTCAGCCCCTCTCTTTGTCCACTACCCTCTCTTTCTCTCAGCCCACTACCCTCTCTTTCTCTCAGCCCCTCTCTCTGTCCACTACCCTCTTTTTCTCTCAGCCCCTCTCTCTGTCCACTACCCTCTCTCTCTCTCTCTCTCTCTCAGCCCCTCTCTCTGTCCACTACTCTCTCTCTCTCTCTTTCTTTCTTTCTTTCTTTCTTTCTTTCTTTCTTTCTTTCTTTCTTTCTCTCACAGCCCCTCTCTCTGTCCACTACCCACTCTCTCTTTCTCTCTCTCTCTCTCTCTCTCTCTCATCCCCTCTCTCTGTCCACTACCCTCTCTCTCTCTCTCTCTCTCTCTCAGCCCCTCTCTCTGTCCACTATTCTCTTTCTTTCTTTCTTTCTTTCTTTCTTTCTTTCTTTCTTTCTTTCTTTCTTTCTTTCTTTCTTTCTTTCTTTCTTTCTTTCTCTCACAGCCCCTCTCTCTGTCCACTACCCTCTCTCTCTTTCTCTCTCTCTCTCTCTCAGCCCCTCTCTCTGTCCACTACCCCCTCTCTCTCAGCCCCTCTCTCTGTCCACTACCCTCTCTCTCTCTCTCAGCCCCTCTCTCTGTCCACTACCCTCTTTCTCTCTTTCTCTCTCTCTCTCTGTCCACTACCGCACTGGTAGGCTGCATTTGGTGGGCATTGGTGAGGCTGCATTGATCTCTTGTACCATGTCTGCAGTCTCTGACCATGTCTGCAGTCCCTGATCATCTCCTGTACTACGTCTGCAGTCTCTGATCGTCTCCTGTATCATGTCTGCAGTCTCTGACCGTCTCCTGTATCATGTCTGGGGGCTCTTTCTAAACAGACTCTCTAACAGCAGCCCTCTCTGTGTCTATTAGAGAGACCCCCCTCCAGGTTTAATCAGAGTACTCTGCTTCTCTTCCTGTATTTCGTTTATTGTTAAGAGATCATGGGAGAATCCTGGGGTAACAATGACTCCTTAGGGGAGCATCTCTGTGTTTGAGTCTTTGCCATAGAAACAATTACAAAGGGGGAGGAGTTAGTAAGGTGACCACGCCCCTGTAGGGGCGCCAGAAATATTTCTGCACCCAGGCGCATATGACCCTAGGATCGGCCCTGACTGAAGGTAGTTCTGCTGCTTTACCTAGGGTTGCATTCAGGGTATGCATTAGATCAGACTGAGATCAGGGTTACAGTTACGTAGTTCACATAGTTACATAGTTCAATCACTCTGACATCAGGGCATGGGGAAAGACTATGTGAAAATGTTTTTTGCAAAGCGAACATACATACGTGGAAAAATAACCAAGCAGGTTTGTAACAAGGCTGATTTTTATTTTTCTTTTCTTTGTTGAATGTGTGTGAAAATTAATTCATTATGCTGTTTTCAAGTATGCTGTTTTGTAAATGACCCAAAAAAACTGTAACAAGTGAAACAAAATATAATGACTTTGACATAGCTTAGTATATATAGGACCTCACAAGAACAGAATACAGTACATTTGAACGTATTATGATTTTGGCACTTTTATATTGTTTGAAACAACATGGCAGAAGCTGGGAATATTTAACAAGGCATTGCAAAGTGCAAAAACCCATAGCAACAAATCAGATTTCAGTTTATTGTTGTAAAAGTAGTTAAAGTGTATGTCAGGGTAAATTAAAGAAAATAAACACACACAGTACATCTCTGCAAATACGTGCAAATATCTTAATTTTTTAACCATTTAAAGGCCCTCAAAATACAGAAAGATACCTGTTGCTCTGTCAGAATTACACTTTTCTCCTAAGTCATGTTGTGGGCTAACAATGCACAGCATTTTTGTGGACAGAGTGTTGTCAGCCCTGCACAGTTTTCTTTTGCCAATCTACTCACATCCACCCACTCTCCTACCTCCATAACATAGAAACATCAGTCTGTAGATCCAAAACAAAGAACTAGCAGAGTTAAGTATTCTCCTTGGTATAACACAAGAAAGGTGCAAACGGCACAGGACAGTCGTGCATTTCTCACATGAAAAGGAGTGTTTGCACTTATCAAACAGATATAACAAAATTATTTGAATAGTATAATAAAGAGAGCCAAAATAAGGAAAATAACATTTCATTGTTACATTTACCATATACTTTAAGAAATACCTGCTTGCACTTTGCACTGCTTTATACAGTAGTATAGTTGTTGGTACTCCTACTGTATTGTCAAGTAATAACATCACTAATCATTTTAGATAATAAGTGGTAGTTTCAAAAATCATGAACTCTTTCTGTAATTTCTTTAATAAAGTTTGTTTAATCAATATGGTCTTTGCTATGTGAAAAAAGTAATACATAACACAGACACTGTTGAGCTTGCCACATTTTGGGAAACAGTTTATTATAAAACATGGTTAGAAACAATGGATATATTAGTGGGTTTAATTTGAAAAATGCAATTATCTTATTCATGATATTCATAATGTGTGGTGTTACAAGTAATAGTTTAATACTAAACGGGAAAACTTAGTGACTGACATAGCACAGATACGAAATTTGCACTAAATGTACTAAATTATTATTCTTTCATTACAGTTTTGGATGCGTTATGATCATAGACGGTATTAATTGAATTAAAATAAGATAGTGAACAAAATGGGAGAAGTTTAGAACCATGCAAATAAATTATCTGGCATTCCTTATTTTGATTACACACATTTTGTGGCATGTATGAATGTTAAAATCTTAGCTAGGTCACAAATATTCACATTAGATGATGACAATTGTTCTATTGTGTTTTATAGAGTTATGGAATGGAGAAAAAATTTATTAAATAAGAGAAGTACGAAATTACTATACAGCCCTGAGTAATCATTAGCAAGGGGCTACAATATATATATATATATATATATATATATATATATATATATATATATATATATATATATATACACACACGCACACACCCCTAATGCTACATAAATGTATATATGTCAAGACACAAACTGAATCCAAGTTTCACATTTTCAAAGATAACTATCCACTTTAATTAAAGTGTAGCCCTGATCTTAACCAGAGTAAATGTAAAAAGGCTTTATCCCCCATCCCTGAAATACGCATCCTCTCCTCAGTTGTAAAAATCACTGATAATTGTACCGAATAGTGTGTGATATGGCGGCTCAAATACATAGTTACATGGTTGATAAGATTGAATAAAGACACCAGTCCATTCAGTTTAACTTGTGTGGGTGTATGTGTGTATTATGTCTCTACCTCTTCCCATATCCCTGTATATTGTGTTCAACAAAATGCCCATCTACGAGTTTTTTAAATTAGTGACATTTCCTGCTGAAACCACCAATTGTGGAAGGGAGTTCTACATCCTTACTGCACTAGCAGTAAAAAAGAAAAGAAATTGCGCAATTTAAGGCTGAACTGCTCCTTGTCCAATTAATTGAGTCGCCCTGTGTCTTCTTGAGTGACCTGAGACTGAATAGTTTCCTCCCAATGCAGGAATCACCATTAAAATATTTGTATATCATTATCAAATCCCCTCCTAAATGTCTCTTCTCCAGGAAAAGTAAGTTTAATGATTGTAATTGTTCCTCATATTTGAGCTCCTCCAGCCCATCTATTAGTTGTGCTGCTCTTCTCTGGACTCTGTCAAGTTTTAGCACATCCCTTCTACCAGAAATATACTGCAATTCTGCCTAGTTTTCTGTACACCTGTAAATAATTGATATCTTGCACAACATTGAGAATGCAAGGGTCAAACTTACATGGAAGTCCAGCAGCTTCTATGAATAGGTGACTTACATGATCAGAGGGTAAGATCAGAAAGTCTTCCCGCCAATGCATCTATCCGGTCCTTCTCCAGCTAGATAAGATATTTTGGTGACTCCTGTGACTCATCACTACCAACCTTTAGCACTTTTTAAATAACTCTACATGCAAAACTGGCTGTCGACAAGTGCAATGATTTCGAACAGTCTTGCGACAGGTTCAAACGTGCACAAACATGCTCATTTGGAAAGAACTTGCTTCCTTTAAAATCAGTGGAGCTGCAGTTATAAGCATGAACCTTACAATCAGTTACTTTCAATGTATCTAATTTTCCAAGATAAGAAAAATCATGTTTGCCTTTAAACATTTTTATTAAAAAGTATTGTATTAGAAACTTTCTTTCTTCAATAGATGACAAGGTATAGAGGTAAGCATCCACCTCCAAGGCTTATATACTCATACTGGACCAACAATACAGCATCTTATTACTGTTACAGCCTTGCCTATCAATGCAGATTTAATCAGAATAAATAGGTTCTTTAAACAAAGGTTTTCAGTGCACATGTCATCTTTTTATTTGTGGCCAGCATCAGGAATAATTTATATTCTAGATGCTTTTGAAAGGTAGGATGTGTATGGGGAGGAGAACCCTAGACTTTGCTACACTTTGTTCATCCCCATCTTATGTAGAAATAACTTAAAAAGGTTATTGCTGTGGAGAAGGTTTGACTACTACCCATGCATTTCAGTAATTTTAAAATGCTATACAACAAGATAAAGATATGTCTATGTTTAAAGCTGACTTTCAGAAAGATATTAAAAACACACACACACACACGCACAAATGAATGTGGTTAAATATTTATACAAATAAATAAATAAATTATTTTGAACACAGCTATTGTTAAAAGTGTTTTAAACTTTTTTAACCACATTTACTAAAATAAGTGAAAATTTCCTTTGCAAAATTAACATGCTTTATTCCCTTAGTAAGCCAACCCCGCTGCCTCCAAATATAATGCAGCATACCATTTATTATGGATAAAAAAAACACACACAATTGGTGGCTACAAAATAAATATCTAGTTAAAATAAACAAACAATTAAAACAATAGGACAAATTCTACAATTCAAGACGGTTTTCTTACACTTTGAGGAATAAGACATTCTTTCAAGGACAGTGAAATGTAAATTTTGGACAGAGAGGGCAACTGGTCCCCAAGATATGTGAAAGAGGCTATGTTAAAGTAGAAAAACCCTCCCTAACAGAGGTGGGGTCTTTATCACTATCTATCTTCCACATATAGAACCATTTTAACATCTCTGCCCCAGCCAATTGACATTTTAAGCCATGTTAATTGAAAGATTAACAACTATGCAACTTGCCTGACACCACTTTCTCACCTTGCATCTTGTTCTTGCATAATCAAAATCTTCCTCAACACATTCCATAGTAACTGCATGAAAGAGTCTGTGTGTAAATATAAATGTTGGGGTATATTCCTGACACTCATTAGAGCTGAGGAAGTGGATTGGATACGCTACAAAATGTGTTAAATTTTACAGAACAGATCCAGTTGAATGTGATTAAAGTTAGATTAAAGGCAATAAAAAAATAGCAAACATGTTATACTTACCTGCTCTGTACAGCAGTTTTGTACAGAGCAGCCCAATACTTGTCTTCTTGTGTCCCGTGCCGACGCTTCTGGCACCCCCTCCTCCTGAGTGCCCCCAGAGCAAGCAGCCTGCAATGGGGGCACCCAAACAGGCTTGCTCCTGAGCCACTGCTCTGTGTGAGCCACAACTCAGCCCCGCCCCCTCTTTATGCATTGGCTAACTGGCTGTGTTCAACAGTAGTGAGAGCTAATGACTCCCATTGCTGTCTCAGCCAATGAGGTGGAAGAGTCCCCTGAGAGCCAAACCTCTCAGGGGACTCAACACACTGCTGGATCACACTGTTCAGGTGAGAACTGGGGGGGGGGGGGCTGCTGCTGCACAGAGAATGCATGTAGGTAAAAAACCTTGAGCCTTTAGAACCACTATAATTTCTAGTATCAAAACCTTTATTTTTATATCACAACCTAGAGGAATGAGAACCTTCACAGACATATGCAACAGAGAAAAGTCAAGTCACCAGGCTGTCTGTGCGATAGGTTTGTGTATGTCCTAAGGAATACGTAAACCCAACATTCCATATTCCTGATATGTGCCTGCTGTACCATGTACATGTATGATACAGTATTCTATTCTCTTTGTATTGCTTCCTTTGTGTGAAATCCTTGGTGTCAATGTCAGTCCCTCTGCTTTCCTGTTAAAAACTAACCACACTAAGCAGGAGAACACATTGTGGTCTATTCTCTAGCTATGCTGGAAACTCATTATGGACTTCTCCAATAACCAGACTACCCTGCACAGCCTTTCACTGGGAAGTTCATTGTGTTGCTGTTTCTCCTCCTCTAACTCGTATGCAACTGAGGACAGAGGGAATGTGATCACTTATGAAAAAGGGAGAAAAAAAGGTATTTATAATGTTTTTTGTATCTATGCAAAAATGTTATGCCTTTCTTTTCTACATGTAAACTGAATAGGTTATTTTACAAGGTGAGGGTTTACAATCGCTTCAAGATTGAATGTATAGAAATACAAATCCGTTCACAAGTAAGATAGCTACCATACCTATATATTACAGCTGTGTATTTAGTTGTTTGCCTGGAGTTTAGCATTAAACATTATTCAAAGTTATGTATTCAAATAACTGGAACTGGTAGATCTTCAATTCTGCCTTTATAAATACCTATTCAGGCTACACTTCTTAAATTAAATATTACAAATTTAACTTCATGGCAAGGCCTCAAATTGTCCTAATAGCAAAATTAGAGTGTCATATAATTATGTTAGTTCTATATTTTGCATAAAAAAACAGGGTATCATTTATATATATATATCTATATATATCTATATATCTATATATATAGATATATATAGATATATATATATATAGATAGATATATAGTATATAACTGTGATGTAAATGTAATCAAATTATTGCAAATAGGGATGAGCCGAACACCCCTGGTTTGGTTCGCAGCAGAACATGTGAAAAGGCCAAAAACATGCGAACACCATTAAAGGCTATGGGACCCGAACATGAAAAATTAAAAGTGCTAATTTTAAAGGCTAATATGCAAGTTATTGTCATAAAAAGTGTTTGGGGACATGTATCAATGCGCAAAAAAGTTTTAAAAACAGCAGTTTTTTTCAGGAGCGGTAATTTTAATAATGCTTAAAGTGAAACAATAAAAGTGAAATATTTCTTTAAATTTCGTACATGGGAGGTGTCTATAGTATGCCTGTAAAGTACCACAGTCTTCCCGTGTTTATAACAGTCCCTGCACAAAATGAAATTTCTAAAGGAAAATAAGTAATTTAAAACTACTCACGGCTATAATGCATTGTCAGGTCTCAGCAATACAGATAAAAGTGATTGAAAAAAAAACGACATGTCCAGTCCATTATCAGGCTCTTTGGGTCTGGTATGAATATTAATGGGAACCCTGTGCGAAATTTTAAAATAAAAAATCGTGTGGAGTTTCCCCTAAAAATCAAAACCAAGCCCTTCAGAGCTGGTATGGATTTTAACGGGAACCCCGCGCCAAAATAAAAAAAAATGGCGTGGGGTTCCCCCCAAAAATCCATACCAGGCCCTTATCCGGGCACGGAACCTGGCAGGCTGCAGGAAAAGAGGGGTGGATGAGAGCACGCCCCCCTCCTGAACCATACCAGGCTACATGCCCTCAACATGGTGAGGATATCCCCATGTTAATGCAGACATGGGCCTCATCCCCCCAACCCTTGCCCGGTGGTTGTGGGGGTCTGGGGGCTTATTGGAATCTGGCAGCCCCCTTTAACAAAGGGGACCTCCAGATCTCAGCCCCCCATGTGAATTGGTAACGGGGTACATTGTACCCTTACCATTCCACCCAAAAATGTGAGAAAGAAAAAAAACACACACACACAAAGTTGGGACAAGTCCTTTAATAAAAAAAAATCCTGTGCCATAATCCTTCTACGAGTCTGACCCGCCGATACGAGCGATACCGCCTCCGATATAGGCTCCTGGCCGAACGACACACGACCCATCTGATCAGCTCTTTGATAACCGAGGGCGGGGCCACCCGTGACGTGGACGGGTAACCTCGCAACAGGGGTTTCCCATGATGTGTCAGAGGGGCGGGGTCACCCGTGACACCATGGGGAAACCGGCTCAAACCCCAGTTTGGCCCCGCCCTCGGTTGTAAAAGAGCTGTCAGACGGGTCGCCTGTCATTTGGCCGGGAGCTTCCTATGAAGGCAGTTTCGTTCATAGCTGCGGGTCAGACTCGTAGAAGGATTACGGCGCTGGAATTTTTTTATTTATCAAAGGACTTGGCCCAAATTTGTGTGTGTGTGTTTTTTTCCTTTTTTCTCACTTTTTGGGGTGAAATGGTAGGGGTACAATGTATCCCATTACCAATTCACATAGGGGGGCCTTTATCTGAAGGTCCCCTTTGTTAAAGGGGGCTTCCAGATTGCGATAAGTTCCCTGCCTGCAAACCCCCACAACCACCGGGCAAGGTGATTACAATATTTTGGTACATGCTTCATACATACATGTGACGCTTGGACCATTAGATCATGCAGGTGCTCCATAGATATACACATCGCACACACTGGTTTATGTCATGTTACAAAGGTATATATATATATATATATGACTTATCCATGTCTTCTATATGATGCTCATTAATATTACCATAATGGCTATATGCAAAATGTATTAGATACACATTTGAGCATGGAGCGTGGCTTGACAGCAAACACCCATGACATTGTATTGTAGGGTCCATTGGTGTGCAGCCTTGGGTTTGCTCTTTATTGGTAATTTAACCCTCTTTATCCTGCATGTGGATAGTGTAACCTTATCCATTAGAGCACTCAGGACCTGCACCTGCGATTGTGATTTACATGTCCATGACACGTACCAATACTTATAATCCATTGCTAGGAAAATGGGCTCATTAATTAATCACTCAGTTAATTCATTTATTAAAGTCCACCCATATAACAGTATCATATAATAGAAATTATATTATTACAAAATAAAAATAATAGTAATAACAAAAATGAGAAAACACACAAAAAAATAAAAATTTAATACACATACTTATTATTTTGAGTATATGGTTTATAAATAAACCCAACACGGGATGGCAACATTTTCATCAAGTGAATGTCCAAGATACTTTTACACATTCACTTTTTTTAATTTCAATCTTAATTTTACTTGAGTTTAAACTACTTTTGTACCATTCACAGGCCATTTCCACATAGGTTTCTCACACACATTTTCATTTATATGTTTTGCACCCCATTATCAACACACATATCCTGTCCGCACACAACATTTTTTCGGTTTAATTCACGCAATACACCTCATACTTGGCTATACTTCATATTATCTTTATCTTCACACTTGCACACTCACACCTCACTCTGTCCTTGTCCCTCTCCTTTTCCCCTCCCCCTCCTCCCCCCCTTCTCTCGCCCTTTTTCCCGATCCCCCCTTTCCCACCTCCCGTCCACCCCCCTTCTCTTTTTCTTCACTTTCACACACGCTTTCACAGTCACAGGACCCTTAGTTCACATGCCCATTCACTCACACTTTTTCTTTTTTTACACCTACTCACCCCTTTCACACACACATCAACTCATCAACCCATCAATCCATTTTTCCCTACACTTGTCCACACAATTTTCTTCACTTTCACACGCTTTCACAGTTACAGGACCCACAGTTCATATGCCCATCCACTCATAATTTTTTTTCCCACTCACCCCTTTCACACACACATCTTATCAACCCATTCATTTTTCCACACATTTTTCGTCACTTTCACACACGCTTTTATAGTTACAGGGCCCTCAGTTCATATGCCCATCCACTCATATTCTTTTTTCTTCTTCTTTTTACCCACTCACCCCTTTCACACACACACACACTAACTCATCAACCCATTCATTTTTCCACACATTTTTCTTCACTTCCACACACGCTTTCATAGTTACAGGACCCTCAGTTCATGCGCCCATCCACTCATATTCTTTTTTCTTTTTCTTTTACCCACTCACCCCTTTCACACACATACTAACTCATCAACCCATTAATTTTTCCACACATTTTTCTTCACTTTCACACACGCTTTCACAGTTACAGGACCCTCAGTTCACATGCCCATCCACTCATAACCTTCTTTTTCTTTCTCTTTTTATTCACTCACCCCTTTCACACACACACTAACTCATCAACCTTTTCATTTTTCCCTACACTTGTCCACACATCATTTTCATGTGCTCTTTCAGTCCTGGTTTTTCATTCCTACTTGTCTGCATTATGCGTATATAAATCATGCATTAACCCATTTATCCACTTATAACACGTTATAGTTATGCACTTTTAGAGATCTCTATGGCCAATGAATGAAATGGTGTGTGGCTATGGACATGTGGGAAGCACTTTCAGCCCTACTTGTGTGATACACCTGTGATTACCTGTTTCCCTCATTAGCCAATTAATCAATTGGCTTTGAGGGCGTTTACACAATTGTTTTCTTTTTTTCCAAATAACAATTTTTTTATTTATGTAAAACAGTTCACAGGATACAATTAAATGCAGGCGACAAAAGACCAAAGCAGACACTTATCCGGGAGTACAATTATTTCCCTTGCCCTAAATGGGTAGAGGGGGAGTTAAGCTTCCGGCTAATAGGGCCCAATTCTAAGAGCTAGCTTTTCTAACAGTCATTTCAACAAACTATGCTTATCAAACCGTTTTCTATACTCTGGTGTCAACAGTGACACCAAAACAGCAGGTTGCATAAGAGGAGAGGGGAGTCAAGAAGAAAGAGGAAGGAAAGAAAGAGAGAGGGGATTTAACTTACCGCGTCTGTTACCTCATCTGCCCCCGGCGTATCCTCCCACCGATGCCACTCACTCCAGACCTCGTTGTGGGCGTCCATGCCATTGCGTATCCTAGCCGTCATTCGCTCCATCAACTCCACGTCCTTGACCCTAGCGTAAAGGGCTTCTTGGGATGGGGGTGTGGATTTTTTCCAATTGAGGGCTATCAAGCATCTAGCCGCCGTTAATATATGCCTAAGTAGTTTTTTGTACGGCTTGGCCAATCGGGGTTGGGAGATGCCTAGCAAAAATAGTTTAGGGGATAGGGGGATTGGCGTCTCAAAGAGATGGGTAAGCAGTTGTTGCGTGGACTGCCAAAACGGGGTATTAAGGGGGCATGTCCAGTAGATGTGGAAGAGAGAGCCTCTGTCCTGATGGCAACGCCAACATCGGTCAGGGGTGGAGGGAAATATTTTGTGGAGTATGTCCGGGGTTTGGTACCAAAAAAACAGGACCTTATATGAGTTTTCTTTATACAAGGTACATAGGGATGATTTAGCAGCCTGCCTCCAGACGGCCTGCCAGGCCTCCATTGGCAGTGACTCTCCCAGCTCCCTCTCCCACCTCAGCATATACGCATGCTTCCCCCGCCCTGGCCAATCTTACGCATTCAGCAGCCGGTAGATGTCTGTGATCAACCCTCGTCTGTGGTGCCCCTCCAGGACAATACATTCAAATGGGGACGGTTGTGAAAATTGGAGCCTTGGGGCTATTGTCTGGGCATAATGTCTTATTTGTAAATAGCTATAAAATACCTGTCTGGGCAGATCATGTTTCGCCTGGAGCTCCGAGAATGCGGGACCTAGGGTCTACCAAGTGTCCAAAATGGAATAAGTCCCGAGAGGCCCAGGGCCAAGATGTCTGGTGAGCTAGGCTGTCCGGTATTTTGGGGTTGCAGACAAAAGAATTCAGCAAGGAGCACTCGGACTTGAGCACTAACTCTCGGGACATCTTGCGCCAGAGCCCTCGAAGTAAAGACATCGAGCCTAGCAAACGGTCAGGCTCCACCTTCACATCTGCATCCCACAGGAGGCTATTTGGATGGACTGGGGCTAGCCATATTTTTGCTATTTCCGTCCACTTATTAAAGGACCTCTGGGGGAACCAGGAGACTATTGCGCATAGCTGAGTAGCTTGGTAATATCTAAGGTTAGGGAAAGCCAGACCCCCATCTCCCCGCAAGGCTGTCATGACCGACCCGGGGATCCTATGTTTCTTGTGGTTCCAGACAAATTTCAGCATGTTACTCTGGAGTCTGCGGAAATGGGCATACGGGGTCGGGATGGGTAGCGTCTGGAACAGGTAAAGGAGTTTGGGAAGGATGATCATTTTGATGGCTGCCACTCGGCCTAGGAGCGAGATATGGTGTGCCTTCCACATTTGAAGAAGGCCTCTGACCGTCCGGTAGAGGGGGGGGAAGTTGGCCTGGTAAAGGGAGCCGAAGGATGGTGTGATATGGACCCCCAGGTATTTGAGGGATGAACTCTCCCAGGTATAAGGGAAGTTCGACTGCAGGTGTTGGACCTCAGCCTCCGGGATGTTAATTGGAAGGGCCGCTGACTTTGAAGCGTTCGTCTTGTATCCTGACAGTGACCCGTATCTGTTTAGTTCAACATGAAGGTTAGGTAGGGAGATTTTGGGTTGGGTCAGGGTGAGAATAATGTCGTCCGCGAATAGAGACGTCTTAAATTATTTTCCCCGCACCTAACTATCTGGAAGGGGGAGGATGTGGCAAAAGGGGTTTTAACTTGGGAGGTTGGGTTTGAGTAGAGGTGCTGTACCGCACGTAGGAAGGGTCCCTTGAACCCCATGTGGCACAAGGTGGCAAACATGAAGGGCCAACTCAGGCGATCGAAGGCCTTTTCTGCGTCTAGACCCAGTATCAGGGCTTCCGTCCCATCTCTGTTGGCTACATCGATCAGGTCAATGACCTTTCTGGTATTATCTCCTGCCTGACGTAGCGGTACAAAGCCTACTTGGTCCTTGTAGATTAGGGAGGGGAGGATAGCATTCAGCCTAACCGAGAGAAGTTTTGTGAATATTTTGAGGTCTGAGTTCAATAGGGCTATGGGCCTGTAGCTGGCGCAGGAGGCTGGGTCTTTATCCGGTTTCGGTATGAGGGTCAAAAAAGATCCCTGCATATGGCTCGGGATTGGGGTCTTGTGGAGAAAGGCATTAAATAGTGCGGTCATGTGGGGGCTGAGTAGTGGGAGAAAGGCCTTATAGTACTCGTAGGGTAGCCCGTCAGGGCCAGGGGATTTATGGGCTGGAAGGCCCTTCACTGTTGCTGCTATCTCTTCAGCTGATATGGGAGCGTTCAGGCCCGATAGATCCGCCACCTGGAGTCGGGGTAGACCTGCTTGCTCTAGGTATTGAGTCATGCGGGCCATCAGGTCAAGGGAGGGAGGGTCATGTGGAACTTCCAGTTTGTTGTACAGGTCGGTATAGTAGTCCGCAAAGGCTCCTGCCATGTCCCGGGGGTGTGTCAGAAGGTCGCCTCCCCTGTTCTTTATCTGGTGTGGGGTAGAGGCAAGGGCTCGGTCCGCCAGTTTCCTGGCTAGGAGAGCTTGCGCCTTGTTGCCCTTGTCATAGTAAAGTTGCTTAAGGCGGATCAGTGCCTTCTCTACTTTACCTAAGGCGAGGTCCCGAAGTGTCGCGCGCGTTTGGACAATCTGTTTAAGGAGTGCAGTGGACGGGGTCAGTAGGAGCTTAGCTTCAAGAGCCTTCAGCTGCTGTTCCGCCAGTGCCTTAGCGGCATTGGCGTCCCTCTTCATGGCCGAAGAAAGGGCCATGCATCTCCCCCTAAGGACCGCCTTGTGGGCGGCCCACAGGGTGGAGGCGGAGACGTCCAGAGTGTCATTTTCAGCGAAGGAGTGCTGCAGGGTCACTTCTAACTCCTGTTTCGAGGGGGCATGTTGCAGGAGAAAGTCATTAAGCCTCCAATTATAGGGCCGGCGGAGGGGGGCATTTAAGTTTAGGGAGAGCGTGATGGGGGCGTGATCCGACCAGGAGATGGGCAGCACACTAGCAGCTTCCGCTATACGTAGCGTGTCATTATTTATGAAAAAATAGTCTATACGCGTGTGTGTGCGATGTGGGGCCGAGTAAAATGTATATTGGCGGTCGCCCGGGTGGAGGGCTCGCCAGGCATCAAAGAAACAGCTTGGAGTCCCTGAGAGCCCGGTCTGCGAGGTCTGGGTATTTGACAATAGGCGGTCCCAGGAAGCCGAGTGTGCCAGGTTATATTCTCCTCCGATCACCAGGAAGTCATGAGACTCTCGGAAAAGTCGGGCGTGTACTCTGGTTAGAAAATGGTGCTGACGTGTGTTGGGTGCATAGACTACGCAGAGAGTTATGGCCTGTGACTGCCACAAGCCTCTGAGGATAAGGAAGTGTCCCCGGGGGTCTAAATATGTGGAGGAGCATGAGAAGGGGGACCCCTTTTTAAAGAGGATAGCTACGCCCGCCCTCTTAGTCGGTCCAAAAGCCTGGTAAACCTGGGGGAAGTATCTGGATGCAAACGTGAAGGAGCCCCCCCTATCAAAGTGAGTTTCCTGCATCATGATAATGTCAGCCCCTGACTGCCTAAACTCTCGGAGTGCCAGGTGGCGTTTCTTGTTGGAGTTTAGTCCGTGGACATTAAGTGAGAAGATTCTAGCCATAACCTAGAAGGGGGTGTGCTGCAGGCATACTTATCTGGTGGAGCTGATGGCGTGACCAGGTCGAGGATCTTGACATCTGTGCGAGGAGGGCCGAGAGCCAACGGGGGCGAGGCGCAGACCGTGGAGAACAGGAGCAGGGAGCTCTAGAGGGGGAAAAAGAAAAAAGAGTAAGAACATTTAAACTAAACACAATAAACAATTTCACATATGCCCTGGTTGACCAAGGGGTCAAGGGCCAAATAAGTTCCAATCGGACTCCCCGACCAGGAGATTTAAGAAGTCCAGGCCGGGGAGAATCGGAGGGACCAAGGTCAAGGGAGGAACTCTCAAGTGGAGAACCACAAGGGGGGATTTGCATCCGGAAAGCCGATCAGTTCAGACAGGGCCACCTCGGGACAGCCCAATTAACAAAAAGCAAAAATGTGACGTGGGCCTTCGGGGGAAAGGCAAGGCTTCAAAGCACATGAGCTTCCAAAAAGAGAGGAAGAGAGAAAAAAAAAAAAAAAAAAGAGAACACAGATCAGTGCTTAGTGGAGTTCGGCCGGGCAGGTCGGGCAGTGCAGGTTATTCAGCTGGCCATCAGGGGAGGGGCCTTCCGGTGTTGGGACCCCCGGGTCTGTGCTTAGGGGATCGACAAGAGTGCTCCGGTCCCTTGAAATGCTTGTTCGGTGGAACCCTCTGCCAGACCACCGGGGGCGGAGGGGGAGTGGCCACCAGGTCCCAGTAGGGTAGTTGAGGGACAGGAATGCCCAGGGCATCACAGAAGGAGTCCAAGTCTTTAGGGTATCGTAGGACCGCCGATCTCCCTTGGTGTTTGGCGGTCAGGCAAAAGGGAAAGCCCCATCTGTAAAGTAGCGGTTGCAAGAGTCTCCGCTTCTGAAGCGTGATCCATGAGAGGTCTGGGTATACTTGTATCGGGGAGTTGTCAAACACTAAGTTGCGGACAGCGCAGGCTTTGCGCATAATGGTCTCTTTCAGCGGGTATGATTGTATTCGGCAATTAACGTCCCTTGGTTTGGAAGCGGGGCCTTTTGGGCAAAGGGCCCTATGAGCTCTGTCTATTTCAATGTGTTTGTCCAGGGGTGTCCCCAGGAGATCGTTAAACATCATCTGGAGCGTTTTCTGCAAATCCTCAGCCTCTTCCGCCTCAGGGAGGCCTCGCACTCTAATGTTGTTGCGGCGCCCCCTGTTGTCCAGGTCTTCTATGTGACGTTGCATGTCCCGTAGCATGAGGCGGTGGTCAGAGCCCTGAAGTTGGGTTCTATGTACGGCCAGTTTAGTCTCCTGGATCTCTTCCTCGGCCATCTCTACTCTATCGGCTAGGTGTTTAAGGCCTGCTTGGATGGTTTGGATCTCGGTCCGGCAGGTGGCCTTTACGTCCGCAATTAGCTGCTTAAAATCCTCCTTTGTGGGAATGGCTTGCAAATAGGACTGCCAGGAGGGTTGCCCAGCCCCACCTGGTCCCCATGGCGGGGGGGGGGTGTGGGATTCAAGTGGCGGTAGGTCTCTGCGATGGCACCCTGGGTCCGGGGCGGGGGGTGTTCAGGCGGGGGGGCACACGATTCAGTCCATCCTAAGGTCAAGGGGGGCTGCAGGGTGGATATTGGGGGTGCGTCCCCATGAGAAGAGGGGTGGGGATGGTATGCTGCCTCATGTTCCCCGGATTGTGGCAGATCTGCGGAGCGTGAGGCTCTCTGGGCCTGTGGTGGATCTGATGCTCACACAGAGGAGGGGCTGTATGCCTGAGGTGTATTTGGCCGCACCATCACAGGGGGGTGTATTGGGTTTGGCAGGGCCGGAAAGTTCAGAAGGGGATCGGGGGAGGATGGCAGAGGGGTGGTATCCTGTGTCCCCGGGGCCCGCGCCACTCGCGGCAATCCAGGGATGTTCTCCGCGCCCTGTAGCAACTGCGACGGAGGATGCATTGCGGCCTGGTCCCCGCATGGAGCGGGCTGGTCGGGAGGCGGACAACGGCGGTCACTCACCGCTTGCTGGGACCCATCGGGGTCCGATGTCCTCAGTGGGGATGGTGGTGGATCCTGAGAGCCCTGGGGGAGGCTGGAATGCTGCGTAGGTGGCGGCGAGTTGTCACGGCGGCGATAGGCCTCAGTGTCCCGGGCCATCTTGCTGTGGCTACCCGGCGGCATGTCAGGGACTCTGAAGTAGTCCCTGAAGGACGTGGAGGCTCCAGACAGCGGCAGGGACAATCCTCTGGATGAGGAGGATCGAGTGGTGCGGGTGGAGCTCATCAAGCTAGAAAGATTTCCCCCGAAATCGGCCTATTTGCTGCGGGCTGGTGAGGAGCTCCTAGGCAGCACGTCCGTCCAGGTCTGCCTCCAGTCACGCCCCCCCTACACAATTGTTTTCTATGTTGAATAGAGTATACATTTCTTTTTCTCTGCCATGCACATCTAGCTATGAATAAGCACTGTATGATAGTGTGAAACGCGTCAGCTTTTCTCCTTATTTTTTGCTGTGATATGTTCATGTTTTGACCAGTTTCATTAAAAGGAACCATTTTTTTGTAGTGCGGCCATCCTGGTTTTTCTCTATACATTTTTGCAACCACCGGGCAAGGGTTGTGGGAATGAGGCCCTTGTCCCCATCAACATGGGGACATCCTTCCCATGTTGAGGGCATGTGGCCTGGTACGGTTCAGGAGGTGGGGTGCTCTCTCGTCCCCCCTCTTTTCCTGCGGCCTGCCAGGTTATGTGCTCAGATAAGGGTCCCTGCTGAGGAGTGATTCCCATCTCGTGGAGCCAGATGAACCATCCTGTGTGTGTTGAGCTGATTTGATCCCTTTAATGGGGGTCCATCTTTTCTGGTAAGTGGCCATCTATCTACTTTATTTCAAAGAAGTGTCTAACCTTGGAGATTTGAATGACAATCTGTGAACCAGTCGCTACAGTGTAACATCATTTGTGGACTTTTGTTTCATTTTGGTATTTTTTCTGGACACTTTTCTGTGGGTTAAAAACCACCAGTATTTATAATAATTTTTATAATTTTCATTTTTTATTTTGTCTTGGACTTTCAAGATCACTATCACTAATGAAGATTTATTAAGGGTGGTTTATGATAGGATCACCTTGTGTGTGCTTTCGATCGAATCACTCTCACTGTTTAATCACCAATTGTTTAATACACAGTTGTGTCACTATAGTCCAGGGTTCTCCAAACTATGGCCCTCCAGGTGTTCAAGAACTACAATTCCCATCATGCCTAGTGATGTCTGTGAATGTCAGAGTTTTACAATGCCTCATGGGATGTGTAGTTCTGCAACAACTGGAGGGCCATAGTTTGGAGATCCCTGCTATAGTCGATGAGATATGACTTTTTGGGTTGCGCATAATATTTTTTCTCTTTCACATTTCCACTAAGTTCTCTATTTGAACTAATTATTTAATTGCAGCACCCTTGTTATTATGTTTATCTGTGTCATTCATTGGTCATATAAGAGGATATTGTGCTGGATTCTATATTAATTCTGTTCCCAGCAGCACTATCCCATACACTTTTATATACAGCCATTGGGTTAGCACAGATTAACTCAGTTTACAGATAAGGGTCTGGTATGGATTTTTGGGGGGAACCCCATGCCATTTTTTTTATTTGGCGCAGGGTTCCCCTTAATATCCATACCAGACCTGAAGGGCCTGGTAATGGAATTTGGGGGCCCCCATGTCATCTTTTTAATTACTTTTATCTGTATTGCCAAGACCGAACAATTCATTATAGCCGCAAGTAGTTTTAAATGACTTTTTTTCCTTTAGAAATTTCATTTTGTGCAGGGACTGTTATAAAAATGGGAAACATGTGCTACTTTACAGGCATACTATAGAAACCCCAGGTACGAAATTTAAAGGAATATTATACTTTTATTTTTTCACTTTAAGCATTATTAAAATCATTGCTCCCCAAAAAAATGCAATTTAAAAAAAAAATGTTTTGCATTGATACATGTGCCCTGGGGCAGGACCCGGGTCCCCAAACACTTTTTATGACAATAACTTGCATATTAACCTTTAAAATTTCGAATTTGCCGCAAAACACCCAAAATTTTTAGCTATTCGGCGAACGGGCGTGCAAATAATTGTATTAGTAATTATTATTATTAATAGTCTTATTAATAGTCTGTCTATTTATACAGTGAATTAATATACTATATGAATGTTGGAGCAGCCATATATTGTCATTCATACTGTATGCTGGCTTTGCTTCCTGTTTAGCAGTACTGCACATTGAATGTCCTTTACCACGGTTATTTCTGATTTGATTGAAAATAGATTCCACCTAAGGCAAAAATCTTACAGCAAAAATCATTAAAGAAGAAGTGTGGGATTGAAAAACAATAAACATATATACAGTACTCACCTAGATGGATGCAGCATCAGTCTGATGCTGGACCGGCTCTTTGATGTTAGCTGACAATGGACTTCAGCTTGCAGTGACATGAATCTGGGTAATAGGAGTGCAGAAATAAGTGTACTTCTGTGACCTCTTTTATAGTAAACATGTGGGAATACCTGCAGCTGTCATCAGATAGGAAGACCTGTAACAATATCATTCTCTAGTGCCTCCTGCCATCTTCATTGAGAAAATTGAGCAAATTGCAATACAGGGGAAGATTGAGACTGCATTTATGCAACAGTCCAAAAAAGGGATGATTGGTAGGATGCTCCAGGCAGAGCTGGAGAATAATATTGCTATGAAAACAGTATGAACCAATTGTTTATGCTGTTAGCAATCAGCTGCTGAGCTTAGTGTGTTTTTAGGTTTGTTTAAAAAAAAATATTCTAACCACATTCCCTATTATAAAGATCACCACTAAAATGAGAATCTACAAATTTATATGAAGTACAATCATTCAAATATGGCAAAACAAGCATGTACAATTTAAAAGGCACAAAAAATTTTTTTGGGGTAAAGTTACACTAACCATTTAAAACGTGTGCTTACTAAAAACACTCTAATTCCCTTTATTATACATGCACATGCATGTTATACATTTTTGCCCATGAAAGTTATTTTGTTTCAAAAGATTGCTAATGCCAAAAAGGAAAAAAAAAATGCAGAATTAAGAATAAATGATGCACCAGTTCGGTGCCTGACCGAATGCTCAATATTGAAAAAAAAATATAAGCTCTAACATTTTTCAACTTACAACTTAAGTTTGGAATTTAATATTTTATAGAATGTATAATTCTAATAGTTTGTGTATAAAAAGTATGGGAAAGTGGTAGTTTTGTGGTCCATAAAATAGTATTCTCCCATCCTGAATGCTCAATTATTGCCAAGGACGTTATGACTTCATTGACTCAAATGTGTTAAATAGGCTAGGCTTTATAAACCTTTCCTCCAAACTTGTCAACTGTATTTAATTAAACAGACGTTTAAAAATACCATGTGTACTGCTGTGCAGGGTAAAGTTACTTTTTAGGATATCCGGGAAAAATTTCACAATGTTGATTTCAAATTGTGATCTGAAAATACGATGGACAGTAGTCAAACCCAGAAAGGCTGAACTGTTGAAAAAGAATGAAGAAAAGGAAATGTTTTTATTTTACCAATGGTGACCAGATAACTGTTTTCATATCCTAATATATGTCAAAATGACATATGTCAACTGGAATAAGGGCTGGCTTCTAAGGACAATAGTCAAACTTCCATTTTCTGTTTCTTCATTTTTTTTGTAAATTGTTTTTATTTTTATTTTTTCTAATAACACCAATAGTGTAATATTCAACTCCAAAGAAGTCCTTTTGTCCAATAACAACATGGCACAAGTATTTTATACAAGGTCAAGTAATAACCTTTCAGACATTTGTCAAAATGGAATTCCCTTTGTACAATAAACATAAAGACATGCAGATGTAGACTACCATGCACTGATTTAAGTGCTATACATCAACATTTCAGGTGCAGCTACTAAAGATAAACATTTATATCCTTAATGAGATCAGCGATCAGCTCTGGTATCATGGTAAATTATTTTACCCCAATAAAATTACAGAATGTTGCTACATCTGTACTGAGATTTAAATATAGCTATATAGCTATGCACTCAATTGATATATCTACGAATGTAGCAGTCATTTGGTGTACTATACACGTATATATACATAAGGTAGCAGTGTGGAATATCTGTAACATTTTAGGCTGTAATACCCTACTTTGGAAGTGTAGAAAATGGAAATGATGTAACATATATAACATATATAACTGACACTAATTACTAGAGTTTTGGACTAAACAAATTAAAACTAGTTGTGACCATGTCACAAATCTACTGTCTGTGAATAAAAAATGATGTCTATAGTAGCATGAACAAAATGTTATAAATGAAAACTCTTGGATCTAGTTTGGTCTACACCATCTGCATTTATATACAAATATTGTGAAAATCATTGAATGATTTATTTTTTTAAGTCTATAAGTAAAAGTAGATTTTGTCAGCCCCTTGTGACTGTGCAAATGCATTCTACATAAAACATTTTCTTTATGTTAAACTACATGCATACAGTATTGCTTATTTTGCTAGTAAAAACAATAGCTGACAACATAAGATGTGTTTTAGTTTAGTATAGCAATGTCTTAGTGTGTAAAACACATAAAATATTAGCTGCCAATATTTAATTAGATTGCATTTTTAGTGTTGGCCTAGAATCATGGCTTAGTTTGCCCTTCTGTAGTGAGTTTTTTTTTACAAAAAAAGCTATGTTACTTTACAGGTACTTTCTGTTTCCCTACAGAGAATTCAGAGCTCCCACAGTAAAGAAAACAGTTTGACATGACGTATAACCACTGCAGAAGGGAATCTTGTTTGGGAGTCAAGTGCACATTTGTGTTTCTCTTTATGATTGTTCATTAGTCTAGAACCATCATGCCTTTAGGTTGTTTGAAAATATTTTAAATAAATCCAGTAAACAAAAGCAAATTATCTCAGGTAGACTGGAATGAGTGGAAGCTCTATGAATATTAGGTACTGAGAAAGCTAACATTGCTTTTCCTAAGCATTGTTCATTAATCTTGGATTCTGTTGACAGCTATACTTTTTTTTTTCCTTTTTTTCATTTTGAGCAAGACATGGGACATACAGTAAACATTTAAACATCTGATTCAATACTAGGCATTTTTTTAAATACACGTCTATTGCTGCAGGAATTTACAACCCTTGGAGCTGGGCACATACTATTTTTGCTTGAAGCATAAGGCATGACATACTCTGAAACACACATGTCATTGGGTACCCGTCCATCCCTTGAGGAATATGAAGTTGTAGATTTAATAGATGACCTTAAATAATTATCATTTCTTGCTTTAAATGATGTAGATTGTTTATAAATGTCGGAAGAGCTCTGTCCATGACTTAGGTTTTGGTTCTCCTGATAAGAATGCAGGAAAGGGTTTTCAGAGGAAATGTCTGTGTAAAGGGATTTGCTTCGCTTAGTTTCCTTTAAAGAGTGTGTATAAAGTGGAGTCTTATTTCCCAATAGTTTTTCTGAGGGAACAATAAGGAGGTTAGCAAAAGGGCTTTCTTGCAAATAGCGTTCTTTATCTTTCAAGCTTATACTACGGGGTGGCCTTTCAACATCTATCTCCCTCGGTTTATTTATGTTATCACAAGAATGCTGCCTATTGATTCTTAACTTGTTCTTCTTCTGAAACTGTAGAGCATTGTTCTCGAGCCAGTTGTGCTCAAAAACATCTTCAGAATGAACAGAATTAGCAGTCTCATGTAGCATTCGGTCTTCATCAATGTCATAAAGGTTTCCTATATGTAGACAGTCATCACATTTATAAGGGGACCTGGTTAAGTAGTGACCAGTATAACTGGGTACATTAGAAAGACAACTTCGGCAATGGGTCAAGTTTTTCCTATGCCTGTCATTGATTTCTGTTATAGATGCATTCTTTTCTTTTAAACTATAATGTTTATTAAATAATTTGTACTGAATATCATTGTCTGGAAGACTTTCCTCATTGTGCAAAGGAGTCCTATTAATATGAAGAGAAGAATCTGACTTTTTGTAATTGTCATTTTGATCTTGATACACCTCAGGGTAATCTCCTTCCTCCTCAGCAGGGGCATTGTCACCATACTGAGGTTGCTCCACTAAAAAACTTGGCTCCTTGTCCCCATTGATGGTGTAAATTTTATCACGAGCAGAACTTTGTTTACTTTTTAAATAAGACAACTCAACTTCACTACAGTCTCTAGGATACTTTGATATGGATCGTTTCTTTAAATTTTCCTTACTCTTGTGCGATTTGCCATTGTTTTCATTGTCTACCTGGCAGGTTCCTCTACTTGATGTGTCAGATGCATCAGAAAAATGCCCATCCTCTGGAAGAAAGTGCTTGGTTTTGCTGGATGGTTTGGGATCTTCATTTCCATTTTCATTGATTGAGCCCTGATTCTGCCTTAAAGTCTCTACAGACTTTTTCCAAAGTTGCCTTGGTCTTGAATTTGCTTTGGGGTCTGCACTAACAGCAACCTCAACTGTGTTGGGGTTGGATTCATTTAGTGTTAAGGGGTGTTGACCCTGAAACACGTAATTGTTAAGATTGTCCTTATGGCGGTTGCTAGGTAGAATGGAGAGATCATGTGCATTTTCAACATATATCTCTTTTTGCTGGAAAGGTCTGTTATCTGAATAAATTAGATTTCCCTTATCTAGCACCATGTCCATCAACAGAGATCCTCTTGGAATATAATTAGTTGTTCTTTTGGGAGAATTACATTGGGATGAGTTTAGATTGCTTAAATTAGTCATATTTTTTGATGATCTCAACAACTTTAACATGTTTGTTTGAGATGCAGTAAAACTGAAATCTGGAGATTTTCTTTTTTCTTCTATATGCACTCCATGAATACAGCTGTAAATACCCTAGAAAAATAATACAAACACAAAAACATTGTTATGTTCTTCATCATCAGATGTAGCCATATATATAATATTATGAATTTTTGCCAATTTTCATTTAAAACCTGAACATTTTTTTTTATTTGCCTACAGCTTAGTTTCAAAATTTCTGAGGAGCTTGTTTAGTATTTGATTCTTATATAAGGTAAAGACACAAGGAAGTGAACCTTTCACCACCTCCTGCTTCAATTAAGTTTCTGTTCTAATTTTTAGGATGACTAATGCTTCAAAATAATCAGTCATATTTAACAGTGAAAAGGGACATGTGAATAATGAAAGTTTAAATCTGATCAGTTGCTGTAAGGCAAGACAGTCTGATAATAAAAGCAGAAGAAAAAGCAAAAATATCCAAAGTTTAAAATGATGCTTCCCCCCTGCTCCTTTTCATGCTGCACACAATATGTAGGATTTTTTAGTCACATAATCAAATAGCTCTTACTCCCACATGATTGTAACATTTTAAAAGCAGTGGCTATTTGCGCCTCTCCTTCTACCTTAGGTGCTAAAACAGCAGTTGGGTGTGATAAGAAGGTTTTTGGTAGAATCAAATCACCAAGAGGACAATAAAGGTACATACACATTGTATATGGCATGCAGTGATAAATCCACAACTCTGTGCAATCTCTGTAAATTTTTCAAACATCTACTATGTTTTGTATATGAAAATTCTGTATGCTGTGGCATATAGAGGAACAAGTGAAAAACATTTATCTCAAGTGTTGGTGAGGGTCCACAGACAAACAAACATTTCCCTGCTCTGATTCCCTGGCAGGGCTGCCATTAGGGGGTACAGCCCATACACCTGTAAGGGGCCTGAGCATCTAGAAGGGCCCAGATGTCTGGCGGGGATGGGAGAAGGCAAGGGCGGGTGCAGGGGAGTTCTGTGGCTGCGCTGGCTTGAGATCACATTGGGCTCTTTGCCACCTGTGTTTCCTGCATGTATTCATATATATATTCATTGATCATAAAGAGAAGACACTCTTTATCAGAACTAAGTCCTGGTGGTGGTGTATTTAGTTTAGTCATTTTAAGATGAAAAGCTAATGTAAAGCTGAGCTTCACCCAAAATGGGAAGCTCCAGTTGTTTGCTTCAGTGTAATATTTGGCACCTTTCAGGGGGGGAAGGAAGCGAATAGATGTTTTTGACCGGTACCCATTCTCACTTCCGGGAGACCACACCGCAGTGAGGTCCCCCAGAAGTTCAGCCCCCCCCTCTTTCCTCTACTGCTGGGCCAATCACAAAGAGCAGCACAATTTGTGCATGGACAGTAGGGAACTGGCTGTGAAGTCACAAGGCTTCACTATCAGTTTCCCTTACAACAAATGGTGGCAGCCACACCCGAGAGCCAATTGAAAAATCATCTGGGGTGCAGACATTGCGGGATCCCTGGACAGGTAAGTGTCCTAATTTTAAATGTCAGCAGCTACAGTATTATAAAAAAGATTTGACAAAAAGTAGGGCTACTATGTACCTATTACTCATTTTACGAGTGTTGCAGCATTTGGGGGACCAAAGGGTCTTTCAATTCCACCACAGTGCTTGTGCTATATAATCTGCCCCTCTCTAAGCTGTAAAAAGCCTGGCTGATCCTGCTTGTTCCTGTGTCCCCCTCTGTGTACTAACCATGGTAATCATGGCTGCTGAACCCTGATTACTGTGGTCAGTTTACGTGATTCCATCATCCACAGCTCTCCTCTCTCCCCCTCCATTCCTGCCTGTCAGCTCCTGTGTGTGCGAGCCGTATCCCCCCTCCTGCCTCAATGAGCAGCAAAGTAAACTGTTTAAGTTCACTGCAAGCCCCGCTCTTTTATGCAGCCATATAATAACGAAACCTGTAAAAACCCTTTTACAGATCCCTTCAGGCTGACCACATGACTCCCAGACCACTCTCCTCCCCATGTAAGGGCTATAGTGGGAGGGACTGAGCAGGCAGCACAGCGGTCATGTGACCTCCCTGGCTGATGTCAGAGGGAGATCTCAGTCCCTTCCACCTTAGCACGTAGATAGAGAAGGAGAGTGGCTGGAAGTCACATGACCGGCCCGAAGAGATCTGAAAAAAGGTATTTATAGCTTTGTTTTGAAAAAATACTTACACTGTGTGTTATGAAGCATCTTCATAACACACAGTGTAAGTGTTTGTTCAAGGGGCTGGCAGTGATTTTTTTTTAAAAGTTACAAACACTTTAAACCACCTAATAATTTGTTGTATCTCTTGTAAATTTGATTAGTGAGAACTCTGTTCCTGGAGTTCATTGGTCCGAATATCTTATATGCTGTGGCCATTATGAGGGAGTCTCTGATTTTTGTCTCAGGGGAATGCAACTATGACAGGTAAAAACTGAGTGGAAACACCCAAAAATCAGAGAAAAAAAAACAAAGAAGCCTTGGAACATGTCAGGAACTGTGACAAGGACTACTCATATTTGTAGTGTCCAAAACTTATAAGAAGACATGACAAAACTTAGTCTACTAGGCTCCACCTATAAATAAAATATTACTAGTAGAACAGCCTTTTCAAAAAATGTTAAAGTGGAGGTTAACCCAAACTGACAACATTATTCTAAAACAATCATTGCACAGCGCACATACTGAATTGCTACAACATTAAAAAAAAAATACCTTAGTATAGCCATCTAAACTGTGACTTCTGGGATTCCACTCCCACGTGAATAGGCGTATATTATCCTTTCCCCAGCGCTGAATGCGATGTGGGACTTGTCTTGTCACATTCGGCTCCCCATCACAGATTGCTCCGGAAGTGACGTTTTGTCGCCGCCATTTTGCTACACCCCACACTCCTGCACAGTAATGATAGAGTAATGATAGAGTGAGAAGGGGGCAAGCAGACATCTTGTTACACCCACTGGAGTTTTAGATTTTACAGTTATTTTCAACACAAAACCAAACTTTTATGCTTAAATACAGAATTTGTAAATCCGTTTTATGTTGAAAATAACTGTGAAATCTAAAACTTTGGTGGGTGTAACAAGATGTCCTCTTGCCCCCTTCTCAGTCTACAGTATCATTACTGTGCAGGAATGTGGGGTGTAGCAAAATGTCACTTCCAGACCAATCTGTGATGGGGAGTCGAATGTGACAAGATATCGTGCCGCGAAATCTCGAGAGATTTCACCACTTCCAGGAAGTCATTGCTTGTGGGCTTCACAATGCCCACAAGCAAAATGGAAACTCCCTCAAACAGATTTTATAAGTCCTTCTTTCCCGAGAAAACGGACCGTGGTTTTACACAGCGACCAAAGTAGTGAGTGTACCTTCCTATGTTTATACCCCAGTGAATGCTAAAAAAAAAGTTTGGCCGCGGAACCCCCGCTTTAAGCTCATATGTACAAAGGTTCCCACTTAAATAAAAGAAAATGGTTTCCTGACTTTCCTCTCAGAAATTCAGATGGTGCCTATACCATATCCAACTATGGTTTATTACAGTTGAACCACTAAAAAAATACAGTGAGAGATATGAAGTAACTTTATGTTGAGGTGGGAGCTAAATCAGAAATCAAAATTTGAGCAAAAATATTATTTATGTTCTAGTTCAAACTGTAAAGTACAATTGTACAGTAGCCTGATTTTTTTTTCTCTGGTCATACTTACCCTACTTATGGAAAACAGTAGTCCTGGTTTTCCTGTACAAACACCAGTAAAGCAGTATCTTAGTTTCCAGTAAAAGAGATGCTCCCAGATGAAGGTAATCAGACTCAAACCCATGGCTGCTGCCAGCATGTAGAAAACACCTGCCATGTTATCAATATCAAGCTGACTGCTCATCACTTCATTCTTCTCATTATGACAAATGCCAGTGAGCCACAAAGTCTCTAGTTCTTCCATCTCACCTGAAGACAAAATATTTAGCAGAGCTGTTACAACATAGAATAGATCAGCATAAGCACAAGCATCACTGTTAGGAGTTAACAAGGTGTGATGGGTGGAAATGTAATAAAGTCAATTATACTGATGATTTAACAAATGTGTTTATCTGCAGCTAAAGAAAAATGTTCTTGATAATAGTTTATAAAAATTAATAAAACCAAAGAATGTTAAAATGTTTCTGCCTTTAACAAACAATGATGTTAATATGTATTTTGTGACACAGAGTATTCTGTGCTGCACACAATGTGACAATAACACTTTCATCCTCACCCTGCACAGAGATTTCCCAGTTCACAGGACAACAATCTAGTTGCCAGCAGATTGAGAGTAATCATCACTGAGATTGGTTAACTCTGCAGTTAACCCTTTACACACACAACCAGTAGCTGCCACCACAAGGTTTTAACTGAAATGTGCACTGTTCAGTGATGGTTATAGCAATGCTAATCTTTAAGATTTAAGAAATGTCTGTGACATCCACTGTCATGCCCAACAGCGATAAAACCAGGTTTAAAACATGGTATCTTCAGGATGCAAGAATTATTAAATTTTTGATTATTAAGCTGATTATCAAATTGCTCTAATTTAAAAGCATTGTTTTAATGAAACAAAAATAAAAATGGTGCAAGAATTATAATTATATTTATAGAAAATATATGACAAAAAACTGACAATACGCAACAGCAAAATAAATGCAATTAAAAGTACTTAAAGGAAAAGTCCAGCCAAAGCTTGTTTGGCTGTACTTCTCGTATGGATCACAGGAGTGCAGTTCATTCTGCACTCCTGTGACCTGTTTTTAACAGAGAGCAGGATGAAGTCTGCTCTCTGCTGATGTCACAAATTCCATCCAGGCACCACGCAGAGAGCTGTGACTGACCGTCTATAGCTCTCCGCTCACAAAGCTCTGAAAACCAAGCACTCTATTCTCAGTGCAGAGGCGCCGGGGGACAGATGCAGCATTGGACCAAGGTAAGTATGAATCTGAAAAAAATAAAAATAAACTTTACTTCTTTTAACAAGTTCACCTGGTCCTAGATTCTGCACCTAAGAGATGGCTGTTAGGGATGATTCTAGGCCAGATTTATAAACAAAATCATATTTTGCGATGACCATGTTTTACAGTCTGACAACCAACATAACATAACATCATGATTTTATAGACATCAGACATGACATGGATTGGTTGCAATTCATGTAGGAGATGAAATATGTCTCATCTGCCTTTCTACACTATAATATAGGGTTGTTTGATATTGAATGGATTGTAATTCTCTTATACACCAAGGTGGATGCCTATTATTAACACATCAGGATTTATGAGTTATGTGTATGTTTTGGTTCTGTCATTTAGCCACTTGCCGACCGCGCTATAGCGAAAATACTGCTACAGCGCGGTCGAGTAGTTTTGACACGACGTCCCTGGGACGTCGTCCTTCACTTTCGCGATTGCGCGTCCCCTGGGACGCGCTCGCGAAAGTGTCCGTGATCGCCGGGTCTAGAAGACCCGGCGCATCACGGATCACGGTAAATTGCCGCTGATAGCGGCCGTTTACCTCGTGATCGCGCCGTCAAATGACGGCGCGATCACTTGTAAACAAACCGGCGTCATTTGATGACGCCGGTTCCTCCCTCTCCTCCCTCTGCTCTCTGTACCGTTCGGTACAGTGTGCGAGGAGAGGGGGGGGGAGCGGGGTGTCAGCAGCTGAGCTGTGGCTGGATCTGTGACAAATGCAGTCACAGATCCAGCCATCCCTCAAAACATCCCAGCTCTGCAATCCCCAGTACACAGCAATCCCACCAGTACCCAGCATTACCCCAGTACCCCACAATACCCCAGTACCCCACAATACCCCAGTACCCTGCATTACCCCAGTACCCCACAATACCCCAGTACCCTGCATTACCCCAGTACCCCACAATACCCCAGTACCCCACAATACCCCAGTACCCTGCATTACCCCAGTACCCCACAATACCCCAGTACCCTGCATTACCCCACAATACCCCAGTACCCACAATACCCCAGTACCCCAGTACTCTGCAATGCCCCAGTACCCCAATACGCTGCAATACCCCAGTACCCAATACTCTGCAATACCCCAGTACCCCAATACTCTGCAATACCCCAGTACCCCAATACTCTGCAGTACCCCAATACTCTGCAGTACCCCAGTACCCCAATACTCTGCAATACCCCAGTACCCCAATACTCTGCAATACCCCAGTACCCCAGTACCCCAATACTCTGCAATACCCCAGTACCCCAATACTCTGCAATACCCCAGTACCCCAATACTCTGCAGTATCCCAGTACCCCAATACTCTGCAGTACTCCAGTACCCCAATACTCTGCAGTACTCCAGTACCCCAATACTCTGCAGTACTCCAGTACCCCAATACTCTGCAGTACTCCAGTGCCCCAATACTCCAGTACCCCAATACCTCAGTACCCCAATACTGCAATACCCTGTGCGATACCCTGAAATACCCAAATACTCTGCAATACCCAAATACTCTGCAATACCCAAATACTATCGCCTATGGGGATTTTTAGGTAGCGAAGTTTGGCGCCATTCCATGAGCGTGCGCAATTTTGAAGTGTGACATGTTGGGTATCTATTTACTCGGCGAAACTTCATCTTTCACATTATGAAAAAAAAATGGGCTAACTTTACTGTTTTTTTTGTTTTTTTTTAGCACAAAACAGTTTTTTAAAAAAAACACGCGTTCAAAAAATTTCTACGAAAATACCGTGCGAGATAAAAAGTTGCAACGGCCGCCATTGTATTCTCTAGGGTCTTTGCTAAAAAAGCATATATAATGTTTTGGGGTTCTATGTAATTTTCTAGCAAATAAATGATGATTTTTCCATGTAGGAGAGAAATGTCAGAATTGGCCTGGGTGTTCCAGAACGCCTGGTGGCGCTCCCTGCATGTTGGGCCTCTGTATGTGGCCACGCTGTGTAAAAGTCCTACACATGGGGTATCGCCATACTCGGGAGGAATAGCAGAATGTGTTTTGGGGTGTAATTTGTGGTACGCATATGCTGTGTGTGAGAAACAAGATTTTTTTTTTTTTTTTTACAGAATTTTCAGTAGTTTTTCTTTTATAGCGCAAAAAATAAAAAAAACCCAGAGGTGATCAAATACCACCAAAAGAAAGCTCTATTTGTGTGAAAAAAAGGACACAAATTTCAAATGGGTAGAATGTTGTATGACTGAGTAATTGTCATTCAAATTGTGAGAGCACCGAAAGCTGAAAATTGGTCTGGTTAGGAAGGGTGTTTAAGTGCCCAGTGGTCAAGTGGTTAGCCCAGGTTCACAATGGGCTGTGGGAATGAAGCCGTGCGAGTTCATCTGAACTTGCATAAATTTACAACGGCTTGTCAGTTCTGATTTTGCCCGCGAATACAGAGACATCTGTGTACAGAAACTACTTTTTGAAATCGGTACAGCGCCGCAGATTAGTACGGTGCCATTGCCGGCAAATGCCCCCTGTTTGACATGCAATTTGACATGTCAAATCACACCAGTGTGAACCAGGGCTTACACAAACACCACAATTAAGTATTTATACCCTTAACTGCTGGTAAAATATTTACTACCAATTTTAAGCTTAATTAAAAGTCTTTAATGCTGTTTTTATAACAGCTGTTAGTGCTCTGACTTGACAGACCTCTGCTAAATACTGTTTATGTTACTGCTTGAAATTTTGATGGCAATTTTACAACACCTATTTGCAAGCTTGGATTAATAAATATCCTGCTAATAGGTTTTAATAATTTCCAATGTCAATTAACCTCTTAAGGACCACTCCAAAACGATAAAAATGGCACAATTGGGCATAAGGACGTACAGGTACGTCCCCTTTAAGATGCCCAGCCATGGGTCGCGTGCGCCGCCACCGGCACACTCACTGCCCGGTCCTGTACTCCATGACAACGCTCGTGGAACCCGCAGACCTGATTGCCACCGGTGTCCCACGATTGGGTGACAGAGCTGAAGAACAGGGAGAGGTAAGTGTAAACAAAACTTTCCCCGTTCTTCCTAGTGAGACTGTCACTGATCGTCTGTTCCCTGTCATAGGGTATGACGATCAGTGATGTGATGTCATACGCCAAGCCATGCCCCCTAACAGTTAGAATCACTAACAAACCCCCCCTTAGATTTGGGACTAAGGGTTGTCCCTGGTAGAGCAGCAAATGCTGAGCTCCCATTAACTTGTCACGGCAAGGTGATATATGAGGGACACTTGATGCTGGGGGGCTAAATTATTCAACGCTCAGTCTCCTGATCTTCCTATGTCTTTTCTTTGCTCTATATGACTTGGGCCCTATGCCCTGAAATGCATATTGGTTATTAAAGCGGTAAGGGGGTAAAAAAAAAAAAATCCGGACTGTGCCTTTACGAGCACCCACGCGTGCACTTTTTGATTGAAAGCTTATCCACGCCTGGCTTCGGGTGGAGGGCACCGACCACGGCAGGGACCATTGATCAAAAGAATAGAGGACACCGGAGTAGAGAGATGGCCCTAGTGCTGGGAGCAGTGAAATAGCCCCCCCCCCGGACAGGAGAAATTCCTGGCGTTGGGGTTCTCTGACGAGAGATTTTCTACCTGGGGCCTTTTAACAAGAGCCTAGAGTATGCCTGGGTGACTCAATCAATGCCTGAGAGGTACTGGTATTCCCCACTTGCATGATACAGTACAATAAGCCCCCAATTAAAAAAAAAAAGAAAGCCAACTGAGGCCTAAGGTTGAAGACATCACTGTGTAAAGGCCACTTCAGTAGAGAACCCAAAATCTACCAAAAGTAAGCTAAAGAGATTAAAAAATAGGAAGACAGTGGTAAATAGATGCAAAATCAGGCAATATCTGACCCAAGATGGGAGCACTAAGAGCCCTGGTGCCATCAAAAAAAACAGACAAAAAGGGGACAACCAAAAAAGGAACTGGGGAACAGGTCCCCTTAAATACAGATACATCAACTAAGGGGGAACAAGATGTGAATCACATTGAAGAACTAAGAACAGACACACAAGCCCCATCGAAGGGAGAAATGAATGCAATGTTAAGGCACCTGGAGGAGACAATAAAAGCAGAAATGTGTGCGCTGAGAGTAGACATAGGTCATCTCCTGGCACGGGTAGAAGTGATGGAGGTAAGGATGGAACAACAAGCCTTGGAATTCAAGCAACTAAAAGATCAATACCTTATGTAAAATGGAAAACTCAAAGGGCACGGTTTCGAAATTATATGGGATACTTATAAAGATAGACGCACGGGGTGAACCCCCTTTCGTTCAGAAATGGGAGAGGGAGCTGGGAACACCTAGAGGGGAAAACACTTTTGAAAGGTTAATGCAATTGACCCATTCCTCAGCTATTGACACGCGAACAGCTGAGATAAACTATAAATGGTATATCACACCTGACAAATCCTGACAAATCCAGTAACTTCAAAGTAGGTCAGCCCGCCGAGTGTTGGCGAGGATGCCCAGAGAGAGGAACGATAGCCCATCTGTGGTGGACCTACCCGAAAATCCAAAAATATTGGGATATTATCCTAAGTCAAATCAAAAAGATCACAGGAAAGGAGATAAAAAAAGATCCCTGGGGCGTCCTCTTCCATGGAAGTCAAGAGGGAATTAAAAGGTATAAGCAGTCATTATTACCTCACTTACTGAATGCAGCGAAAAGGCTCATACCAAAAAAGTGTCAGGAAACTGAAAGCCCTCAGATATGGGAATGGAGAGTGTTGTCGAGATAAATAATGATTTTAAGGAAAAATGGAAAAAGTAGAAAGAGTATAAAAAAAGATGGAGCTACGCGGAGGGATTGAGAGTACACTGTTAAAACATCCGGAGAATGTACTGTAGTGCCTCCGGTAGAAATAAATTAATAAACCAAATAAAACGAAAACCACAGCTTCTAATACCAAGTAAACAATAAGAACAATATTAAGAAATTTAAAAAGTAACACCTTTATTTGAATGTCCATAGAGTCTTGGGAGCCACGATGGGGGTGGGGGGTCAGAGGGGTGTAAGTTTCACTTATTGAGATATTGTAAGACGTTAGCCAAGTTAAGGTGTCACAGAATGTTCCCGTTAGGGCCCTTTCACACGTCCGCCTCTGCTTGTCTGTTTTTACAAGTCCGTAAACGGACTTGTAATGGTTCCCTATGGGATTGCGTCCGTTAGCGGATGATGCATCCGCTAACGTCCGCAAAGATCCGCATCCGTCTGGATCCGGTTTTTCGGACAGAAGAAAACCCTATTTTTCTTCCGTCCGGCGGAGCGGATCGGATGAAGACGGACAAACGGTCCGTTTTCATCCGTTTTCCCATAGGGGAGAGCGGAGGAGAGACAGGGCGGTCCCTGCACAGTGTGCGGGGACCGCCCTGTCCGCCGACAGCTGAGTGGAGACCCACCGCTGAGCTGACGGACACACACGGAGCGGACCGAAAAACGGTCCGCTCCGTGTGAAAGGACCCTAAGGGATTAAAATTTTTTTGAAAAACGAAAAAAAAAAAACACACAATGCAAAATATCACAGATGATGCAAAACCGTAAACAGAGACGAAAAAAGCACCTAACCATGAGCTGGTCTCTAGTGCTTGGTAAAGGCTGAAGTGGTTAAAAAAAAAAAAAATCACTAGCAAACACTTAACCCCTTCAGCACCCCCCGCCGGTTAACCCCTTCACTGCCAGTGTCATTTTCACAGTAATCAGTGCATTTTTATAGCACTGATCGCTGTAAAAATGACAATGGTCCCAAAAATTTGTCAAAAGTGTTCGATGTGTCCACCATAATGTCAGTCACAATAAAAATCGCTGATCTTCACTATTACTAGTAAAAAAATATATATTAATAAAAATGCCATAAAACTATCCCCTATTTTCTAGACGCTAATACTTTTGCTAATACTTTTGCGCAAACCAATCAATAAACGCTTATTGCGTTTCTTCTTTTTTTTTTACAAAATTGTTTAGAAGAATACGTATGGGCCTAAACTGAGAAAAAACAAAAATGTTATATATTTTTTTGTGGATATTTATTATAGCAAAAAGTAAAAAATATTGCATTTTTTCAAAAATTTTGTTTAAAAAAAAAAAAAATACCGCAGAGGTGATCAAATACCACCAAAAGAAAGCTCTATTTGTGGGAAAAAAAGGACGTAAATTTTGTTTGGGAGCCACATCGCATGACTGCGCAATTGTCAGTTAAAGCGACGCAGGGCCGAATCGCAAAAAGGGGCCTGGTCCTTTAGCAACAAAATGGTCCAGGTCTTAAGACCAGGTCAAGACAGTTATGCTCTTCTGCATCTATTGTAAAAGTGCACACAGGAGGTTGCACATGCCTAGTGCATTACAAAAGGTTTATTATATAAAGCGAAACATCCAGGAAAATGGATACTCACAAAAATAAATGTAAACAGGCGTTGTACGACACACATTCCAGTGTGGGAATAGCATAGCCTGACGTACCCCCCTTCTTCAGAGCTAAACCCACCAGTGCAACCACTGAATTTTTCTCAGAAATAAGAGTTGCATTCCTGAAATGTGTCAGCTGCCAGTGCAGCAATGCAGTGTGTTTGGTTAACACTATTCAAGTATTTACAAAATAAACCTTCATAATTGGAGAGGCAGAACTCTATGCACTGGAAGTGTCTATATGTTTTTTTTTTTCAATTCCTGTGTCATTAGCTGAGTTGTTGTCATGCACAATATGATAACTGCTTCTTTTCTTTCAATCTTCTTTTATTTGATTTTTAAGCAGAAAAGTTTACAAAAACCTGGGAGGCATTTCTCTGGTTTGGAACAAACAAATCATACAGTAAAAAAACAAAAACAAATATTTCTGAGAGTTCACAATGTCATTCTCGGTGTAGGGAAGGGAAAAGGCCACAAGAAGAAAAAATACAGTTTGAATATCCTTCTCTCCTCCTAAATCTTCTTTCCCACCCTCCATAATTCGAAATCTACTCCACTAATACCTCCTTTGAATCTTAATTCCATCTCTACATACCTTGGTGTCGTTCGCCCCCCCCCTCCCTCCGGGTATCCTGTATCCGGTTAGAGTTGGGGCAATTGATCCTACCCTAGTTCTGTCTCTCTCTGCTTTACCACCCCTTCCCTGCCCCAACCAAAACAAAACCAAACCAACTAACAAGCAGGAAAAAAAAACGCATCTCCCCTCCCCCGCGCCCCCTGCAGCCCGCTCCACCCATCAATTCACATCCATCAGGGCCTTTCCCTCCTCCGAATATCTAAACACATTCCACTCCGCCCACGTTTCCAAATACACCTTCCGCTTCTGCCTTGACATTCATACCAAATCCTCCATTCTGTTCAGGTCTTCCACTCTATTAAGCCACATCCTTACTGTTGGTGGCTGTGACTGTTTCCACATCCCTGGGATACAAGCCCGGGCTGCATTTAAGAAATGACAAGCTACAGTTTTCCTATATCGCCTAAGTGACATCTCCATATCCTGCAGAAAATAAAAGGACCATTCATCTGGTAGTTGCTCCGTACTAAGTTTTTGCGTTATTTCCCGGACCTTTATTCAGAAACTTAAAATCTTAGGACGTGCCCACAGGATATGCATTAGTGTTCCTCCTTTCTTCCCGCACCTCCAGCATCTATCTGACATATCTGGGTAACACCTATTTAATACCACTGGCATGCGATACCACTGAGATAAGATCTTATAATTCATCTCTTGTGTCTTCACACACACAGATGATTCAAATACATTCCGGAGTATCTTATTATTTTGCTCTTCTGTAAAAGATCTTCCTAGCTCAACCTCCCACTTATTAAAAAATTAGTTCGAACTGCGGGTTCCCCAAAATTGGAAAGAGTGGTGAGTCCTCTGTTGACAATTTCCCCTTTACAAAAAACCTGTGTGCCATTTGAAGAGTGGGGCCTATCAGCGGATGCTTTTTAATGTCTGTCGGCAACTCCCTGTAGCACCATGCCGCCCGCTGCAGCACACTACCACATTGGTCTTGTTCTAGCCCCGGCCATATCTTTTCTCCAGTATGTCTACACCAGTCGATCAACCGGCACAATAGTGCCGTCTGATAGTATCTATAAATGTCTGGGGCTGATAGTCCTCCATCCCGTTTGGCTAATGATATTGTTCGACCCTTGATTCTTGGACATTTGTTTGCCCAAATAAACCTATTAAAGAGGGATTGCGATTGCTTAACAAAAGATTTCGGTATTGCAATAGGGAGCGTCTGAAAGAGATACAGAAATGTAGGTAGTATATTCATTTTAATGATATTAGATCTCCCAAACCACGAATGGAACCCCTTCTGCCATCCATCCAGGAAGACCCGTACTTTCGCCAATAATGGTACAAAATTAAGTTTAAAAATGTGTGTTAGGTCCGCCAGGATGGAAGTACCCAGATATGTAAGAGAGGTGTCAGACCATTTAAATTTATACTTAGATTTCAGTATCCATAATTCCCTCTCTAGGAGCGCCACTCCCATTGTCATAATTAATCTTAAAGTTTGACAGCTTTCCATACATCTTTAGTTCTTGCACCAAATTAGGAAGGGATACCATCGGGCTGGTCAGACTATACATCATGTCATCCGCATATGCTGAGATCTTATATTCTGTAACCCCCTGCGACACTCCCTTAATGTCTGGGTTCAATCGAATCCTTAATAGGGGTTCCACAGATAACGCAAATAAAAGAGGCGATAGGGGGCACCCCTGTCTTGTCCCATTTTACAATTTAAAAGGTGGCGACAATATACTATTCACTCTGACCTGAGCCGTCGGGTGGGTATAGTTACTTGCGATCAATTGCAGCATCTTTCTACCGAACCCCACGTGTCTCAGTATCATAAACATCAATTTCCAGTTTATCCGGTCAAGAGCTTTTTCAGCATCTGTTCCTAAAAAGACACACGAGGTTCGGGAAGTGCTAACCAGATGGATCAGGTTCAGGGTCTTAACCGTATTATCTCGAGCTTCCCGCATCTGCACGAATCCCACCTGATCTTTGTGGACGAGCCCGGGTATGTACTGCTGTACCCGCCTTGCCAAAATGTTAGCAAAGAGCGTCAGATCTTCATTAAATAATGAAATTGGTCTGTAACTCCCGCAGAGAGAGGGATCCTTTCCCTCCTTGGGAATAACCGCTTTTAATGATTCCGTATGGAAGGTGCCTGTATCTCCTAAGCCGTTTAACATTTTTACCATAAATGGGCCCAACTCCGGGAGAAGAAGTCTATAGTATTGAATAGTGTACCCATCCGGGCCCGGCGATTTCCCTCCTTTCCCCTTTTTCACTGCCTCCTGTATTTCTTATATAGAAATAGGTTTTTCCATCTCTTGACTCATTTCTGGCGTTAAACTCGGGAGACCTGAGGTTGCTATATAATTTTCCATTGCCACCTGATCCTGGGCACTTGTTTGCAAGTTATATAAGGTACTATAAAAGTCCCCAAATCTCTCTGCTATCTCTCTAGGCAGAGCGAGTTTCTCCCCTCCTGTACTCTGAATCATTGGAATGTAGGTCTTTATTTGTTGTTCCTTTAACAAGCTGGCCAGTTGCTTCCCACATTTATTCCCAAATTTGTATTCCTGCCTTCTACCAATCTGTAAAGCCCTTTTCGCTTTATATAGGAGTAATTCTGTAATTTGTCTACGTGCCGCCAAGAGGTCCCGTTCTAACTCTGGACTGGGGTTCTGCTTGTGTCTTATTTCTAAGCTTGCAATTTCTGTCATAAGGGTTGTAACCTTTAGTTCCCTTTCCCTCTTTATCTTTGCCCCATGTTTCATCAAAACTCCCCTTATCACCGCGCAGGTCTGTAAAAGTGAGTATTAAAAGATAAAATAATACACATAAGTAAAAAGCTGCTGCTGCAAAAATATGTCAGATAAACATAAACGTGATAACTATAGAGAAAAGGTTTGCTGCGCTGCAAATTGAATTATTGTGAACAAAATAACTTATCCCACCAAAGGTAATAAAAATTCACAAATAAAACAAAAATGAAAACTATGTGCATGAAATAACAAAAGTGAAGCCGAACACAATATATATCGTGAATATAAAGTCCAAAAGTTGTGACATTCACAGCTGCAACAATTGTGGATATCCCATGCGAATCATAGATACACCCAAAGAGTGTTATGGAAAGTCCAGGGAGCAGAATCAGATGGCAGAACAGAAAGACACCTCCACCTCTATTGAAAGGTCTGCTTACCGCCTCCCTTGGATCCTTTGTTAGAAAAAGATCAATTACGCATCTGCCTCTATGCCAAGCTCATTCAAATGGCTCCTCTGCTGCACTCCGCATACAGGATAAACTTTCCATAAGGCCTCGTACACACGAGGCAATCTATTTGTTCAAATCGGTCGGACCGACCGATTTGAACAAATTTGTTTGTTAGGATTTTGGTTTGCTCGCGTGTACACACGAGCAAACCAAAATCCCCGCCAGCAGACGGCGCGCTGACGTGTCGGTGACGTGGCGGTGACGTTGACGCCGCCACGTCACCGCACCAGGAAGTAAAACACTTCCGCGCATGCGCCGAATCCATTCGGCGGCGGTGCGGGATGACATGTCTGCTGGTAAGTGTACTAACCAGCAGACATGTCGGGCGGACGGATTCCCACCCGATAGATTTCAAAGCATGCTTTGAAATCTGTCGGTTGGCCAAATCCGTCGGCTCGGCCGTACACACGATCGAATCTGTCTGCTGGGACGGTCTAGCAGACCATTTCCAGCAGACAGATTTGATCGTGTGTACGAGGCCTAACACTCTTTGGGTGTATCTATGATTCACATGGGATATCCACAATTGTTGCAGCTGTGAATGTCACAACCTTTGGATGTTATATTCACGATATAATGTGTTCGGCATCACTTTTGTTATTTCATGCACATAGTTTTCATTTTTGTTTTATTTGTGAATTTTTATTATCTTTGGTGGGATGTTATTTTGTTCACAATAATTAAATTTGCAGCGCAGCAAACCTTTTCTCTATAGATCTCAAAATACCACATTAATTCCTTCCGCACATCTTCCAATACATCGTCGTCCTGTAGTGGGCGCTAGACATGTACAGATAGGAATATTTTGTTTCGTTTTTTCGTTTTCGTTTGGAAACTACATTTATTTACTTACTCCCGAAAATCGTTTTGATTTATTTTGTTTTTCGTTGGGGAACAGCTTTCGTCCAAAAATCCAATAATACTTGGTTTCTGTCGAATGGTCAAAAGAATATTCGACAGAACGTCAAATCTTTTTGGTTGCTGTCGAATGGTCAAAAGAATATTCGACGGAACGTCCAATCTTTACGAATCGTACATTTCCATTCGAATATTCCACCTACAAGAATTCTAATGTTGTATGACTAGTAATAATGTCGAATCTATTCTCTATAATGTCGAATCTATTTTCTCATAAATCGAAATCTATTCTCTGTAATGTCGAATCTATCTATATCGAATTTTTACCGCAACGAAAACGAAAATAAAGCATTTTTTATGTCGGATCTTTCGGTTTTCGTTTCTTGCACTTTCGTTATCGTTATCGTTATTAGGCCGCGAGTCCCCTAATGTATATTTCAAAAGGATTGGGGCATGATCTGTCCACGTAATTCCCCCCATTACAACCTCCTTAACTGCTTGTAGCTGATTATGTGGGATGAAGTAATCTATGCAGGAATATAACTTATGCGGGACAGAGTAAAAAGAATAGTCTCATTCCCCTGGGTGCATCAGTCTCCATATGTCTATTAATCTCGCCCGTTGCAACATCTGCTGTATTCGTTTCCGAGTTCCCCCCCGAGTTGGATCTAGGGGCATGTTCAAATCCCCTCCCATTATCAGCTGTCCTTCCTGGAATCCTACCAGTTTATCCAGAAACTTCCTCCAGAACCAGTCCTGTTGTGTGTTGGGGGCGTAAAAGGTGGCCAATGTTATTACCGTGCCCCCTATTGTCCCTTTCAGTACTAAGTACTGCCCCCCCCCCCCGGATCCACCAAGGATTCTGTCAATGACCACAGGGTATTATTTGAGATTAAAATTGAAACTCCCCCCTTCTTTGCCTCTGGGTTCGTCGCACGGTATACCGTCGAAAAGACTCTATTTCTAAGAAGGGGGAACCCCCCTTCCCTAAAAAATGTGTCTCTTGTACAAATGCAATATTACTTTCCCTTTTCTTCAATTCCTGTAATAAGATCCTCCTCTTTTCCGGTATATTTAATCCCTTAGCATTGATTAATATTATTGAAAGGGCATCTATTTCCAAGCCAAAAGGGAACGCAAGTCAAGAACCAGCCTTCGGGGCCTGAAAAGCCTCGACAGTCCACCCCAAGCGAAGTCGGGCGTGGCGGGTGGCGTGAAAGAGAGGGAGACGTGAAGAGAAAAAGAAAAAAAAAAAAAGAACCCCCCTCCCAAACAACAAAGAAAAAAAACCTCCCCCCTCCCAAATCCACCCCCTAATCTACACTGATATCGCTGGAGCAGGAGAGAAGGAGAAAATAAACCTCCCCTCCCCCCAGGGATATCCCAAAGCCTATGCTTTAGACTCTCAACCCCTTTTCCCTGTGAGTGTTGGCCCACCAGGGGAGGATTACCCGCGCATACCCCGGTGAGGGGTTCCCCCGTCCCCTCCTCCAGCTCCTTCCAACCACTTCCATATACCTAAATGTATTCTTTAATAAATTTGTTTTAATCCCCACCCACCCCTGAGACTTAGCACATTCTTCCTAGAAAGGAAAAAAAATGAACAAAAAAAAGAGAAAAATTAAATAAGTAGAGAATCAATAGAACCCCCTGAGGGGTTCAGATCGGGGGGTGTCTTACCCCGTAAGGAAAGGGAGAGAGAGAAAAGAGCGGAGGAGGAAAAGAAGGGAAAAAACAAACAAAAAGAAAACAGACACTCTGCCTCCTCGGCTTCCTCTTCTACACTCTCCTTGAACCAACCAGAACGCCGACCTTGCCTTGTAATGCCTTGTAATTCCACTCAACACAATACTAGTCTATCACCTTCCCTGCCCTCCCCCCAGTCCCTTTAAGCTAATGGTCCCATTACCTCACACTCCCCTTATCCCTGTGCCCCACCTTAAAGAGCTCCCCCCGGACTTCTAACTTAAACATCGTGCTCAGCCTTTAAACTAGGCCCCCCTATTTAAGCCTTTGCACCACTTATTGTCACATTGTTACAACAATACATACAGCATTACATACGGTATTATATACAGTATATCCCTTCCCCAACCCATAATTTGACCGAATCATCAGAAACTTCTTCCCAAGCGGGTCTATATTTTTTGTCGGTGGGGTAGGATAGGGTGGAGGGAGATTTCAAGGAGAGCGCAGGATAAACATATAACGTGCCCTTCCTCCTCCTCCCATCCTACTAGTGTAACCACCCCTTCCCCCCTTACCCGACCCTCCCTGGGTCCCTAGATAAACCCTGCCCCTCCCTTACATACCCATGCTCATCTTGTGCTGCTAGTTGAGACCAGTTTATCGAATGAACTGGATTGATCTGTGTCTATTGCTCCCCTACCCTCTATGCCATAGAGGGGGAAAAACAAAAACAAAAAACAAAAAAAATTAAATAATAAAACAAAATTGATGATACATGCTAGGTTGCATAATTACCCCTCTAATTGTTTACCCTCATCAAGGCGGGTAGGCATCCCACCGACTGTGTTGCTCTTCCATTTTGCTTCCCCCCTCAAAACCTCCCAAAAAAAAAAGTGTGTTGAAACTCCCTCCCTCTTCCCCTTCTCCCCTCTCAATACCCTCCAACCCCTCCCTCCCCACTCCCTACTCCCAAGATTAATTGCTGAGTGCCAACTACTGGATATAGCCCAGGCAAAAAAAAAGGGGACCCCACCCCCGGTGACCCCCCCATATCAACCCTTACCATCTCATCCCTATGCCTGAGAAAAAAAAAGTGACAATGGTCTATAGTTCCCCCCCAGCCCCACCCCAATACCATAGTGGCAGCCTTCTACCCTGGGCCTGGGGGGCCCTGGGCCTGCCCTCCCCAACTCCCACCCATTGGAGAAGAGAGGGGCCCATGGGTCAGTGGTCGGGGCCTCAAAAGCAAGATCATAATATATACTAAAAATAAACGTAAACGTAACCAAGTCTAAATAGCATCAGTCCAAGAACACAGTCCCTTATGGTCCAAAATCATACTTCATACTTCATGCTTAATACTTATGACTATTATTACACCCACCTCCCCCCCCCCTAGGGGCCAGCAAACACAGAAAAAAAAATTAAGGATATCATAAAGCAAATTATTTCCCTAGTTTTCTATTCGTCCTCCTTTCCATGATTTAGGATTTTTTTTTTAAAGTCTGTCAATCGAGGATTAAGCTGTAACCAATCCGGGACCACAAACGGTTCAGATTCCATAAAAATAAAAAGTCCTGGGAGATCTCCTCTTGAATGTAACCAAAATGAGGACTGCCCTTTCTTAATAAGCACTGATATAGGGAATCTCCACCTGTATGACCCTCCCCAGTCCTTCACCCGATCCAGCACCGGGCAGAGCAATGCTCTACGGTGGAGGGTGGCATTTGATAAGTCAGGTAGAATCTTCACCTGTGCCCCGTGAAATTCAATTGTGCCAACCTCCCATGCCTTCCGTAAGATTGCCTCCCTGTGCGCAAAATAGTGTAATCGGCAGATCACGTCCCGGGGGCGACTATTGTCCTTCGATTTGGGGCCCAGAGCCCTATGTATTCTGTCGATCTCATATAATATAATAGTGTTTTCATAACACTCTGCAAAATACACTTTGCTATATCCTGTAAGTCTTCCTGACCTGTCGGCTCTGGGACCCCCCAAATACGTATATTATTACAGCGGCTCCTGTCCTGGAGCTCCTCTAGTTGCAGTTGCAGGGAGACCGAGACATCCATCTGTACGTTCCTCTCATTTTCCAATAGCCCCACACACAGCTCAAGAGCCTTCAAACCACTCTTCCCCTCTGTTGTACGGGCCTCTAAGTCCTGTATTTCATTCCGAACAAACTCAAAATCCCTGGAATGTGCCTCCTCCACTTTTGCTATCAAATCAGTAATACCAGACCTAGTCGGGAGCGCTTGAATTAAAGTTTTCAGGACTTCCATCTCATTTTTCAATTCTCCCGTTTCCCATGAGGGGGGGAACTGTAGCCCCTACTAGAGTCGCAGATGTACGGGGGCTCTGTGGTATAGTCTGGAGAGCCTCCACGTCTGCTCTCACGGACATTTGGTGCTGTGATATTACCACACAGGAATTTCCACTTAACTGCACCTCTCCCCCCAGCAATCCACTCTTACCTTCAGAGAAAAAAAGATTTCTCTGCAACAGTGTTCAATGGTGTGGACAGCAAGAGAGATACTGTGGGCCAGATTCAGAAAGATCCACTGATTTTTCTGCTGACGTAACGTATCCCTGATACGTTACGCCGCTGTAAATATTTGCACAAGTTCTTTATTCAGAAATAACTTGCGCCCTTATTTACGGCGGTGTAACGTATGTGTTGCGGCTTAAGGCCACGCAATTCAAATGAATGAAGTGGGGGCGTGATTCATGTAAATGAATCATGACCCCACATAATTGAAGTTTTTTTTTGGACGTTCGCTTTTTCTCAATGTAAAAGATGTGAACGTAACTAACGTCGAGCCCCATTCCCAAACGATTTACGCACGCACGTAACCAACGTACAATTCGACGCTGTCCCAACGTCCATACTTAACTATGGCTACGCCTCCTATAGCAGGGGTAACCTTACGCCGCTCTAACGCTTACACAAACGACCTAAACTACGACGCGCCACCGCAAGTACGTTTGGGAATCGGCGTAAATCGCTCACTTGCATATATTACGCGAAAACCGTCGTAGCGCCACCAAGCGGCCAGCGTAAATGTGCAACTAAGATACGACGACGTAAGCGACTTACGCCACTCGTATCTTAGAAGAAAGCTGGCTTTTCTTCTTTTCTGAATAGCAAAAAAAGATACGCCGGCTATTCTTAGTATTTACGCAGCGTATCTCTTGATACGCTGACGTAAATACTTTTCTGAATCCGGCCCTGTGTGTTTTGCTTTCTCATTTTGAAAGGACAGTATTTTGGTCAATAACATTTTGCAGAAAGGATTGCTTTAAGATAATTAGCTAATAATAAATAATAAAAAAAAAATATGTATGCAACATTTTATCATACATATGCAGGGAGAAAAGAGAAGTATAGCTAAAGCTACTGGATCTACACAGAGGCCTGGACACAAGCTGCTCAGAGCCTGAGCTAGCTGACCCCATCCCCTCCAAAGCTCAATCCTACAGTGAGCATCGAGGAGTAGAGCAGAAGACTGAAAACTGCACAATCAATGGTCTTTGAACACTCTGTCTTAGAACCGGCAGGGACAGATGCTGCATCCATCTCAGTGGGTACAAAAAGATTTATAAAAGTTACTTGGTATCCATTTGTTTATTTATTTTTCTTTCAAGTAATTATATAGGGCCAACAAGTCACAAAGCAGTTTACACATTGTACATTCACATCACTCTCTGAACTCAAGGGGCCAGATTCTCAAAGAACTTACACTGGCTTATATGGAGTTGCGCGGCGTAAGTGTAAATTTGCGCCTTCGTATCTATGCGCCGTAGCCACAGAACCAGATACGCCAGAAAAAAGGCTTTTCCCGTCCGTCCTAACTTTTGTACGCTTGCGCAGCGCAGGCGCATATTTACGCTGGTGGCATCTTACGCTCCCATTGAATTTGTATTCAAATATGCAAATGAGGGAGATGCGCTGAATCCCGAACCTACGCGCGTTTGGCGCAGGCTACGCGCGGTGCGCGTAAGACGAATGGCTAGCCTAAAGTTACCCCTCATAAAGCAGGGGTAGCTTTGCACCAGACGTGTGCAAGTCAGCTGGAGAGCAACTACAGCATCACCATTCCGGACGAGCTAAGCAACCACACTTATAGGACAACACATTCGTATGCCAACATGCCAGGGGCAGGCATGGTCTTAGCACTACTAGTGTGTGCAGAGGAAGAGGCGCATAGAAGGAGGAGGAGGGCACGGCAAAGGATATACCGAATGCGCATTAGCCTCTTTGGCATGGGTGATTTGGAGGTGTATCGCCTCTTCAGATTCAGCCCTCATGCCATCCTGGAAATTACCAGAGCCCTGCAGGATGACATCACCAGCAAGACACACCGCTCACATGCACTGCAGCCACTGGTCAAGGTACTGGCAACACTCCATTTCCTTGCCAGTGGATCTTTTCAACGTACAAGTGGAGTTGTGGCTGGGATGTCACAAACCAGCATGAGCAGATGTGTGCACCAGGTTGTCCCCGCAATCCTCAGATGCATGTCCCACCACAGACCCACCCAGGAGCACCTGCGGAATAAGACAATGCAGGATTTCTGCCTAATTGACGGATTGCCACGCACCTTCGGGGCCATTGATTGCACACATGTGGCACTACAGCCCCCCACGTGCCACAGAGCACATATACCGCAATCGGAAGCATTGGCATTCCATCAACGTACAGGTGATAGCCGATGCCAAATACCTCATATGGTACGTCCGTGCCAAACACCCCGGGTCCAGCCACGACAGCTATATATACCGTCAAAGCCCCAGCCCAGCAGAATTCGAACAGAACGTGTACAAGGACAGCTGGTTGGTTGGTGTGTGACATGAGTGTCAGGCATGACTGTCCGACCCCATGATGCAGACATCACGAGGGGCACATGCATGGCTAACATCCTCCTATCTTTTTCCTTCCAGGTGACGCGGCATATGCACTTGGACCCCATCTCATGACTCCATTCCGAAATCCCCAAACCAGAGGAGAGAGAAGATACAATGAAGCACACATACGTACCCGTGGAGTGGTGGAATGCACATTTGGCCTCCTGAAGTCCCGTTTCCGAAGCCTGGATAAGTCCGGGGGGGCCCTCTTGTATTCCCCCAACTTTGTGTGTCATATCATCGTTGCAGATGAGAGAAAAAAGTTAACCGCTCAGAGGTCCCAAGGAGCTAAAGCTATAAATAAGCACTGTATTTTGGTGTGAAACGCGTCAGCTCTTTTCTGTTTTTTGCTGTGACATGTTGATGTTGTGATCTGTTTTATTATAAAGGAACATTTTTTGGAGTGCGGCCGTCCTGGTTTTTCTCCATACAATTTTGCATATCATCGTTGCATGTTGCATTCTACACAACTACGCCGTGAAAAAGGGCCTGGAAATTGACATATGTGATGACCTGACCCCCCAACCACACAGTACCCCCCTGCCTGAGGCTACCTCGTCTGCTGATGGTACAGCAGTCAGGAGGTGCCCCGTGGAACGAATCTTTGAACGTTAAACACACACATTCATCATGGCACAAGGAGAATGCACACATGCACACCACTGAGTTCCCTAGATCACACACCCCACATCCTCATCACATTGGATTAGCCCAAGTCTACCATGCATGACTTGGGAGCAGCAATGCCGCGTCAAGGCCCCAATGATGTCGCTGTCCATTCATACGTCATTCATACGGTCGTGGGGAACTTATCCCCAATGACCGAGGGTGACACCCCTTACTGGCAGGAGTGCCACCCCCCCCCCACATTCACACAACATTCATACTGTAGCCTGCACTACTTACATAGTTAGTCAGGTTGAAAAAAGACACAAGTCCATCCAGTTCAACCATAAAAAAATTAAAATAAACAAACAAAATAAAACACAGTACATCCCATACACCCAAATCCATACCCACAGTTGATCCAGAGGAAGGCAAAAAACCCCAGCAGAGCGATGATCCAATTTGCTACCGGAGGGGAAAAAATTCCTTCCTGATCCCCCAAGAGGCAATCGGATTTCCCCCGGATCAACTTTACCTACAGAACTTAGTACTCGGTTATATTATGTGTATTTAGGAAAGAATCCAGGCCCTTCTTAAAGCAATCTACTGAGCTGGCCAGAACCACCTCTGGAGGGAGTCTGTTCCACATTTTCACAGCTCTTACTGTGAAGAAACCTTTCCGTATTTGTAGGTGAAATCTCTTTTCCTCCAGACGTAAAGAGTGCCCCCTTGTCCTCAGCGTTGACCTTAAAGTGAATAACTCAACACCAAGTTCACTATATGGACCTCTTATATATTTGTACATGTTGATCATATCCCCCCTTATTCTCCTCTTCCCAAGAGTGAATAAATTCAGTTCCTCTAATCTTTCCTCATAGCTGAGCTCCTCCATGCCTCTTATCAGTTTAGTTGCCCTTCTCTGCACTTTCTCCAGTTCTCCGATATCCTTTTGGAGAACTGGTGCCCAAAACTGGACTGCATATTCCAGATGAGGTCTTACTAATGATTTGTACAGGGGCAAAATTATATCTCTCTCTCTGGAGTCCATACCTCTCTTAATACAAGAAAGGACTTTGCTTGCTTTGGAAACTGCAGCTTGGCATTGCATGCCATTATTGAGCTTATGATCAACTAAAACCCCCAGATCCTTCTCCACTACAGATCCCCACTACTGTCTGTGTGCATCAAAAATAAATTAAAAAGCTCTTAACCAGAGCAATACATAAATTAAAAAGCTCTTAACCGGAGCAATACATAAATTAAAAAGCTCTTAACCAGAGCAAAAAGAAATAAAAAAGCTCTTAACCAGAGCAAAACAAAATCAAAAAGCTCTTAACCAGAGCAAAAAGAAATCAAAAAATATATCACTTGCCCCGGCACGGGATACGCCTGGTGCCCAGGCTCCTGGCCCTCAGTTGCCTGGGGGGAGCCTCAGTTGGTGGGGTGGGGCATCTGGTGGGGGGGTGGGGCATTTGGTGGGGGGGGGGTGGGGCATCAGGTGGAGGAGCATCCCCAGGTCCATTCCTGGCTGCCTGTCTGCCCTCCAATGCCACCGCTATGCGGCTAAGCACAGCCTCCAGGGAAGCTGTCTGGGCCTACAGGGAAGCTATCTGGGCCTACAGGGAAGCTGTCTGGGCCTCCAGGGAAGCTGTCTGGGCCTCCAGGGAAGCTGTCTGGGCCTGTAAATCCACTCTTAGGCACTTGACCTCTCCCACTAGTTCAGCCGTTGTCGCCTGCAGCTCCCCGAGGCTGGTGACCATTGCTGCGCTATTTTTCAGCCACATCTTAGAGCGCATCCGGTAATGGACCTGAGGAGGCCAGGCTGTCAGCTAGGCGCCTCAACTCCACCACTTGATCGCCCATATGGCGGCTCTGCTGGTCCTGCTGCCTGGCCAGATTTTCTTTGAGGAATTCGGGCGCACCCCTTGTCTTTTGGGTCGCCTTCCTGGGGACAGGAGTGGCTGGGGCCCTTGCATAGGGGGAGGATCTTGAGGGGCTGTAGATGAGGGGGATGAAACAGGAGGGACTGGTTGTGGGTGGACCCTGAGGGCCTGGAGAACATGGGGGTGGTTGGTTGGGATGGTCCTGGCAAGACATGGGACTCATCTAAATAAAGTAACACCTCTTGGACCGTATGGACCGCCTCCTCCTCAACCACCTCCTGCGCTGAGGACAGGCCACTTCCCTCCACCAAGGCCTCTTGGCTTCCAAGGGGGTCATCCAGAGTAACAGGATGCTCGGGGGATGATATAGGATGGCCACTGGCAGCAACGGATGGCCCTGCTCCCTCCTGCACATCTGTGGATGACACAAAACATTCACATGTTGGTGGACCCACACACTTGTCACATGTTCCCTTCCACCCCCACACATGCAACACAACACATAGTAGTCCTCAAGGCCGGCTCACCTGTGTCATAGCCCCCAACTCCCTCCACCTGCTCCCTCTGAAGGCAGCGTGCAACCACTTTCTCCTCCTCAATCATCCGGATCGCACAGGGTGGTCCCTCTCCAGTGCCCCTGGCATGCTGACTGATATGAGCCAGCTTGCCTCTCACCAGACGCCGCAGATGGTTAATTTTTTTTAGAAATGTCCTGGGGGGTCCTGACCTTAATGGGATAGGGCATTCACCTGGGCAGCTATCTTCATGTGGATCTCATCCTTCTTTGATCTACTGGTGCTGGCACTATCTGCACCATGGAGGCGAGCTTCATACTTCTCCATGACAGATATAATGATTGCCCTCTCATCTGGGGAGAAGTTTTTCTTCCGTCTCTCCTTCCTGGGAGCAGGCATCACAAAGCTGAAACTGCAAAAGAGCATACACCACCACCAACAAAATAAATGGTGTTCTTTTGTGCTCGACGGGCGCATGTGTTGACGCTTTTATGCACTGGGCCGGCCCATCTCAGGGGGGATTGAACCCGATGCTGTTTTGTGCATGCGCAGAGGGGCGGGGCATGTGCGGCGCATGCTCCGTTAGTTCCGGACTTCATTTGCATGGGGTCACGCTTCATTTGAATGGATCACGCCCACTTCCCTCCTACCTTCACTTGCACCGGCTTACGCCGACACATTTACGTTGCGATTGTGCAACGTAGGACGCATGTGCTCCGGGAATATGGGACTTGTCTCTCGAAGTTATGGCAGCATAGCGCATCTGAGATGCGCTACGCCTGTATAAATATGCGCCGATCTATGAGAATCTGGCCCAAGAAGTTTACAATCTAAGGTTCCTAGCTCACATGCATAAATACATGCTAGGGCCAAATTGGACTTAAACTAATAAACCTATCACCATGAAGTTTGGGAGAAAGCCACACAAGCACAGGGATCCATTAAATGTACAGTATTTCTAACTATAGGTGCATGCAAGCATGCCGCAATCGTACGCGGCCACCACGGCGCGGATGGGGCAGCTGCAAATTGAGGCCCCAGCTTCAGCCTGCACAGATTCGACAGCGGATGCTGCTCCCGCGATGGAGGTGAGCGGTGTTTCGGCCCCCCAACCTCCCCACAGGCTGTCTCACCCCCCCAGCTCCTCCACATACAGGGGACCCTAACAATATTGACCTCATTGCCCAGGCAGTGGCCACTCTATTATTCCCCATGTTATCTGTCTATGTGTAGAAAGCTGTCAGCACAGGCATGCAGAAGCTCCAGGCCCAGCTGGGGGAACATGCATCCAGGTTGAATGAAGCTGAGCACCGCATTGCTTATATAGAGGAAGAATTGTATCAGGCCCAGTCCACTGAACAGGCAACAAGACAAGACGAACAAATACATCCTCGACAAGCTGGACGATTTGGAAAACAGATCCAGGAGGAGTAACCTGCGTTTCGTAGGCATCCCAGAATCGATGCAACGATTCTGGGATGCCTCCCAGGCCCCTGCACAGTTGAGCGTGCCCATCGCATGGGACTTTTTAACTCCGACCGCAAATCTCCTCGCCCTGTAATCGCCAAGTACCTAAACTACTCGGATAAAGCCCTCATCCTGCAGAAATTCAGGCAGTCCAGATCTCTTTAGATTGACGTAATGAAAATCCTGATTTTTGCGGACTACTCCGTTGAAGTTTCCGAAGAAAAGAAAAGCTTTTCAACAGATCTGCTCAGAACTTCACTGATTGCAGGTCAAGTTTACCCTGGCATTCCCGGCCATTCTCCGGCTTAAAGCTCCCAACGGCGAACAACTGTGTTTCCACAAACCATCTGCTGCTGAGGCCTTCCTGAGATCGCAACACCCGGGCTCTCATCTTAGCCCAACTCCCAGATCAGCACCCACGAATCGGGCCCTGGAACTTGGAAGTCCATGTAAAGATTCTCCAAAAAGATTCAGAGCCTCTGGACCGGACCACCAACAAATTTCTTCTTATTAACTTTCTTTCAAATTATCCCCTCCTACGTTGTCTTTATGCCATCTCGAACAAACCATCTTGTTCTCCCCAAGGTGTTACTCTTTCCTAATCTGCCTCCCCTTCCCCATCGCCCTTCAAGGCTCCTTGTAGGCTGAAAGTTCTTCTTCTTACTTTGATCGCTACTGTTTTATGTATCATTGGTCTGTTATCCACTTGTGACAGAACCCACTGTCATTGTATGTCTTGGAAGGGACTGTGCGTGTGCCTCCTACCGACAGACTATGGCCCGGAAAGATACTGGAGACCTGAAGCTGGCATTAATGTAATGTAATGTAATGCTACAGCCCTTCTCCCCCCACCCCCCCCCCTTGTGTTGCTGGACACATAGACAATGGAGAGTGGACTGCAGACTTCTCTCCGCAGGGGGTGTGTATTGAGAAGCCAGCCTGCCTGTTTACCTTAATCTCATTAGGTATCTGTACACTGTTCCAAATGTCCTGTTGCCATTTATTGTTCTTTGTCCCCCTCCCCTCATAGACAAGGCTAAGGGGAGTGTCCCTAACTGTGTGTAAAACTGTATGGTTTGGAATGTAATAAACAATTAAGCTCTGGATGTGTAACACTCAACATGTGTGGATTGTCTCGTGATTGAGGGGTTAAGGGCTGGTTATGGCGAATCTGCAGGCTGCGGGTGCGTTTGGAGGACAGGAGACACAGGTCTGGCGGATGTGCCCACCTGGGGTATCTGAGATCCGTCACACCACTGTTAACGGATGTATCTTTCCCTCTGGCATCCCTGCCTGGTCCTTACTTCCCACACATTACTCTCGCTGCTTTTACTTCTATAAGTAACGTGGGTAAACTACGGCATAGTGAGTTCAGTGTTGGGAGTTAGCCTACTCAGTGACTCCATGCGGAAAAAAGAGAAGTTCCCTTATTATGTTTTTCAGTTTGTTTATCCACAATTCTCCCCCTTCCCCCACCTGTGCCTTTTCCTATGCTCCTTACCTCATGTGCACCGGTTACAGTTTCCCTCTTAGCTAACTTTAGCTCCGTAATCTTTTTTTGCAACTTGTCCATACAGCATCACCCACTATTACACACTATTGATGCAACTCCGGCCCACATCCCCCTAGCGGTTCTCCCAACATGAAAGTAGTCTCTTGGAACGTCAAAGGGCTTCGCTCCCCCAATAAGAGGATGAAAATCTTACGCCATCTTAAGCGACTTAAAACTGATATTGCCCTTCTCCAGGAAACCCACTTGTCCACCCCTGACTTTCCATGAATGAGAAAACTCTGGGTGGGCACGGTCCTTGGCTCTGACTCTAGTGGACGCAGAGCGGGAGTTATGATACTTATTAATAAAAACCTTCCCTGTATGGTCCTCTCTACGGACTCAGACTCCGAAGGCCGTTTTGTGTCTGCCCGGGTCCAATTGGGGACCAGGGTTGTGGTGATCACAAATGTTTATGCTCCCAATCATCCCACAAGTACATTTTTTGGAGATCTCACTATTTGGGTATTGCGGGTTCCGACTCACCCACATTTGATAGGCGGGGACTTCAACTCCACCATGCACCTGGCAGATGACATATCCTCCTCTAGGAACCCATGACCCGCCCCAATAGCTGATGGCCAGACATTATTGGCATCAACGATGGACTCCCTGCACCTCCGCAAGATATGGCGACTTTGTCACCAGGCAGACAGGGACTTCACCTTTTACTCTAACCCCCATAAAGTCTTTACGAGACTGGACTATATATTTTGTTCTGACACTCTCCTCCCACTGATCTCCGACACGGACATTCATGACATTGTGATATCTGACCACGCGCCGGTTTCCTCCACAATTGACGGCCCCTGACTTGCACTCGACTCCCAAAATATGGCGGTTCCCCGTCTTATCTTCACAACAACTCTGACATCCAGCAACATATGGAAAAAGCCTGGTCTGACTACACCTCGACCAATGCGATGCACACCGAAAATCCCAATCTTTTCTGGGAAGCGGGTAAAGCTTTCCTCAGAGGCTGTATAATAGCGTACGCCGCCTCCTTTAAAAGAAACACCCTCAGACATTACAAATTGGCCAGCACGCGACTGCACTGTGCTCAATGCTCCCTCTACACTGACAACTCCCCTGCCAACAGGGTCGTCCCATCGGTTTTAGATCTCTAGCCGACAAGTTTTCACATATTCACATATTTTCCAATACGGCAATGCGTTAGCTTCCTGAAAAATGCCTGCAAAAGGTTCAAGAGCTTGTTTATCGACACCCTTCTTGCCCAGGGCTCGTACAAAATTGCGGACATCTGCCTACCTCTTCTCCTGAAAACTACCCCCCCCAGCATCCTCATCTGCTGCCAACTGGTCTAAGGACTTCCCAGACACTGAGCTTGTTGAAAAACTTCTGCATGGCCTCAACACCATACACAAACTCGTCCCCAAAGAGATTTGGAGAGAGACTGAAATCAAAATTGTCCACCGGGTCCATATCCTTTCAGTCGGGTCCACGCCACCCCTGTTTGCCCCCTGCGCCACCAACCCAAGCCATATTTGACTCACCGCTTCTGGTCTTGTTCTTACATCACTGCTTGTTGGGATCAAGTCCTACAATATCTCTTCAAAGTCACTTTGCTGCAATTACCCAAGGACCCTCTACTACTTATTTTGGGCCACTGGGACCCCCAACTGTTACCCTGGTCACCACTATCCGCCCACACCGGCAAAGACTGGATCCTGATTTGCCTCTTGCTCGCCAGGAGAGCCATTCTGCAGAACTGGATATCCAACGTCAGCCCAACAACCTCCTAAATTAAAAAGGAACTGCTGAAATTACTTTACAAGGACAAGCTCAATACGGACCTAACCCATGAGCGTCCGAAAACGCGCTTCTACCACAAATGGAAACCCTTCATGGCCTCAACGCTCTCTCCCACGGATATGGTAAATTTCGAGAAGATGTCATTTCTATACCACAGCTCTTCCCCCCCTTCCTGAGCTTACCCCGACGTCTTCAACTTGATGGAACTGAAAGTGAAACTTTAAGCTGTATCTTTGGGGGAGCCCCTTCCCCGTCTCTTCTCACCCTCATCTTCCACATAGGCTTTTATGTGTTGTTCGGTGCCAATGTCTCCCCTCCCCCCCATCTTTTTATTCTGGTTTTATCTTTTGCAGTTTTTTCTTTTGTTTCAGCATTGAGCTCCCCTCGGGAGCACTAGGGTCTCTCATATGCCTCGGATCCATCCAGTTCACCTTTCTTTTGCTCTGTCTACATCTGTCATACCTATGTCTCCCACTCCTGAGACAAATATATCCCGAAGTTCCCCCCCCCCCTTTTTTATCGGGGTCACAGGGTCTCTATCCCTAGTTCACGAGACTCACCATTACTTTGCTGTATTGTTTGCTTATGTATATTCTCAGTATATCCTTTTTTTTCTGTACAATAATTTCGAAAAAAATGTACACATTTTACTTTTATACTCTGTATGTAATCTCTTCAATAAAAACATATAAAAAAAAAAAAGAATGAGCTCCCTTAACACAATGCATATTAATGCATGAATCTAATGCATGTAATACACCACAAAAATATAAATAGGTCTATAAAATGTACAGAATTTATTGTAGCTCAGCTGTCTGCTTCCATACTGTACTATTTCAGCTGCCTATAATCATAATACATATGATGTCCTCCTACTTGCGTGTAGGGATGAGCTTCGAGTTCAAGTCGAACGTCGGCTTTATGGGCCGATTGCACTAAATTCGAGCGGCGCATCACAGCCCATCGCAGTGCATTGCTGCAAAAAGGAGAACTACAGCGCTGACCAACAGTGAAAAACGTAAACAGTGAAAATCTAAACTAAAATTATATGCAGCTCAAATCTATTATGTGCTAACAACAATGAATAAATATAAAAGGAAAGTGATGAGCGCAATTCTAAACTAAACTAAAAGGCGCAAATAGCGCCCCTAGGCAAAAAAGTGTAAATAGTGCACATTCCAACCACACAATATAATGAAAATAAATAAACAAAAGTCCAGTGATGGTGATAAATCACAACTGTGTAGGATGGACACAGAAACCAGTCCAAAAGGTGAAAAAAAGCAATAATCGTGTCAAACAATTCAATAGCTTCTATCACTTTAAGCAATCGGAAAATCCAGAGACGTCTTCCAAGATATCTGTGCTCACAGAGCGCTTACCTCCCAACGGAGAGAAAAGGGCCTCAACTCAATCCTAGATCTTGTTGTTGGATTCCGTCTTGGATAGATGAGCTGTCCGCATCCAGGCGTAATCAGGGTCCGCTCACCGTGGGTTAGGCAAATGCATAAAATGGAAAAAATGAAGCTCTCATCGTAAATTAAGTAAAAACTGGAAACAGTTTAATGGGTAAATTCATTTACAAAATAAAGAATAAAAACGGGTAAAAACGCCTGACCGTCCGACCGGAAGTGCCGTTGTTGGCGTTTTTACCCGTTTTTATTCTTTATTTTGTAAGTGAATTTACCCATTAAACTGTTTCCAGTTTTTACTTAATTTACGATGAGAGCTTCATTTTTTCCATTTTATGCATTTGCCTAACCCACGGTGAGCGGACCCTGATTACGCCTGGATGCGGACAGCTCATCTATCCAAGACGGAATCCAACAACAAGATCTAGGATTGAGTTGAGGCCCTTTTCTCTCCGTTGGGAGGTAAGCGCTCTGTGAGCACAGATATCTTGGAAGACGTCTCTGGATTTTCCGATTGCTTAAAGTGATAGAAGCTATTGAATTGTTTGACACGATTATTGCTTTTTTTCACCTTTTGGACTGGTTTCTGTGTCCATCCTACACAGTTGTGATTTATCACCATCACTGGACTTTTATTTATTTATTTTCATTATATTTTGTGGTTGGAATGTGCGCTATTTACACTTTTTTGCCTAGGGGCGCTATTTGCGCCTTTTAGTTTAGTTTAGAATTGCGCTCATCACTTTCCTTTTATAGTGCATTGCTGGCTGATGATTGGCCAGGCATGCACTATGACCCGCATGCTTTGGCCAATCACAGCGCCATCAGCACAGAGAGACATAATTGGCCAAAGGCAGGGTGCCTTTGGTCAATCATGGCTCAGGGATTACGTACACGCCCCACACTACATAAGACCGCCTGCGTGTCGTCCTTATGTAGTGTGTTGCAGCACTCAGAGAGAGAGAGAGAGATTGTGATTTTATTTCAGTTAGCTAGATTGAGCAGGCAGTCGATTCAGTTAGATCAGTATATTTAATATATATATATATATATATATATATATATATATATATATATATATATATATATGCATTCCAGGTGTTCCTGGTCTACTGTTCCTAATATACTACAGGCAGGCAGTTGATTCAGTCAGCTCCAGTATATTCAGTCAGTATACTGTATCTTGTGCAGCTAGATCAGTGCAGATAATTCCTGTTCTCTTCCTAATATACTACAGGCAGGCAGTTGATTCAGGTAGCTGCAGTATATTCATTCAGTAAACTGTATCCTGGGCAGAGTGTGCAGCTACAGTAAACCTCACTGCAGAGCATTCCTGGTGTTCTTTTCCTAATATACTACAGGCAGGCAGTTGATTCAGGTAGCTGCAGTATATTCAGTCAGTATACTGTATTCTGGGCACAGTGTGCAGCTAAAAGGGGTTACTATGAGCAACAGTACAATGATCAGAGAATGGTTATGGTACAAACACTAATTTTATTAATTGGTATCAAAAGGTAAAATGTAAAGCACAACAATATGTGAACTATATGAAAATATTGGTAGCCATAAATATTAGAATCGGTTACCATGTACAAGACAACAACACATAGACAAAACTTTAAACTTTTTTTCTCCATGGTATTGAATTTATTCAGACCAGTGCCTGCCACCACACGCCAAATTGGCCATGTATATGTTCATATTTTATGTTGACTCCTATTGTTATCTTCCCTGTGTTACCACTCCTCTGTCATTCCCTCCCTTCCCTTCCACACGTTATTTTATTTTTTTCCCTTCCCTCTCTATATATGAACATAACAATTCATGATTGTTTCATATATTATATTATTATTATTATTATATATATATAGTTGTACCATTTTTGATAGCAATGGGTCGCATTTTGAAATATGGGGAATATGCCATTGTGCATTTAGATTTATTGCCCCTGTTTAATCTGCACAATTTAAAAACGGCCCGATTATTTACAATGAACTATTGATTCACAATGTATTATCTTTAAAATAAACCACACGGCAATCTTGGCACATCAAGCAATGATTCCTCATTTACCTCTTTTCTCATTGGTGATGACCGCCGGCTGTGACAAGTATATATAATCGGGTCACAGCCGACGATCAATACGTCCGAGACGAAGCTACGCCAGTGTTGCCGGCCGAAACGTGTTGACGTCACCATTCCAGCGCGATCACGTGACACCTAAGGCTTGCACAGAGGACAGAGGAGTCCAACTACGTTGGGTCTTATTCCCGCTGACACTCATGGCTGAACAAACGCTGGGCGGTAAGTAACTTATACACGGATGAACGGATGACAACATACACCTTGACGCCTCTATCACGCTGTTTAATCAGCCTTGGACTTACAGCAAACCGCCCGCTGGCGATACATGCCATTAAGACATCTCCACTAGGGATGAGCTTCGCGTTCGATGCGAACACATGTTCGATCGTTCGTCGAAAACAAACAAATCGGGTCGTTCGCGCCAATTTTGAATGACCCATAATTCACTGCGGCGTTGCGCACTGATGATTGGCGAAGCATGCACCATGACCCCGCATGCTTGGCCAATCACAGACCTCGGAGACCTAATTGGCCAAAGCCTGGGTGCTTTGGTCAATTAGGGCTCAGGGCTTTAGCACACGCCCCACACTATAAAAGGCGGCCTCCCAGGCGGCCTCGTGTAGTGTGTTCCGGCTTGCTTTGCAGTCAGACAGACAGAGAGAGAGAGAGATAGATAGATAGAGACACAGGGCCAGATTCAGGTAGAGTTACTCTGGAGTATCAGTGATACTCCAGCCTAACTCTCACTTTGAGCCGGCGTTTCTGTTTTCAGTAAGCAGAAAACAAGAAACGCCGGGTTGGAGTTCCTATACGAGCGGCGTAATTGTATTTTGCCATAGTATCGGAACTGCAATTTTAAAAATGGCGCTGGGGGCGTTCCCGCTGATTAACGCCGAGAATATGTTAATCAGCGAGAATCGGCAATTCACGATCGTATTCGGGCCCGACGCAGTGACTTTCCGACGTTTCCGTAAGAGATACGCGGCGTAAAGAAATACATGCCCCCTAGTGGAGTATCCTATGTTAAGTATGGCCGTCGTCATCGCGCCGAAAAAAAAAAAATTGAGTCGTTTGCGTAAAACGTCCGTGAATGGGGATTGACGTCATTGACGTTCACTGACAGAATTTGGAGCATGCGCACTGACAGTCGACGCATGCGCAGTACGTTCGCCGTGGGATCGCGCCTAGTTATAATAATACACGCCCCCTACCCGCCCAATTTGAATTCCGCCGGCTCATTTTCGCTAAATCCCTAGGAGTTGTCAATACATTTATAAACTGTATAGCTTAGCTAGATCTGCTATTAGTATCTGTCAGGCAGGAGATTGTGCTTGATGCTCTAACGTGTTAGTCAACGTGTGCTAGTTAATTGCACATAGACGCATTACCTGTTACTGCAAGTGTGCTATTTTTTTGCACAGAAAGGCAGTTGCTGTTAATGCAAGTGGGCTTTTGAATTGCACAGAAACGCAGTCACTCTGACTGTGCGTGTGCTGTTTAATACCACCTTAGCGCATTTGGTGTCACCGCACGTCTGCTGTTACATACCACCTGAGTGCATTTGGTGTCACCGCACGTGTGCTGTTACATATCACCTGAGCGCATTTGGTGTCACCGCACTTGTGCTGTTACATACCACCTGAGCGCATTCGGTGTCACCGCACATGTGCTGTTACATACCACCTGAGCGCATTTGGTGTCACCGCACGTGTGCTGTTACATACCACCTGAGCGCATTTGGTGTCACTGCACGTGTGCTGTTACATACCACCTTAGCGCATTTGGTGTCACCGCACGTGTGCTGTTACATACCACCTGAGCGCATTTGGTGTTAAATTTCTTTCACAAAACAATAATGGCCCCCCACCACCGCTAAAATATTAGACATATTGTTGCCACACAGAACTTGCGTAGTATTAATTACTAGATATGTGCATTCCCGTTCGTACGAATGTTATTTTCGTACGAAAATGTTAATTTTCGTACCCGCGGGATAATGTGTACATACAAAAATGGTAAAGCACCAAAATACGAAAACGACGGGATAACGGATGAGCCGCATAACGAACGACCGCAAATACGAACGAACGATCCGACGGGAAAAAACGACAAAACGAAAACGGCAAAATAATGAAGATGAAATGTGTATCAATAGATTTGCATTGTGTATTTTGTTTGAATCCGTTTTGTGTTTGTTTTCAGTTGTATGTTCATTGTTCAATGACATCTTTAACAAAAGAATTTCATTATGTATATTGAATGAATTCCTTTTTCTGTTTGTATTGTGTATTCAAAATAAAATAAAAATTTAAAGTGTTGTTTAGTTTGACCTCATATTATATGGTTTTTGGTAAATCTAACAATACTATTGTTAAGCCCCATACACTTGGTCAGGCTGTTTTAACAACAAACATAAAAACGATCGTTTTCCGATCGTTCTCAGAAAACTTGTTCATTTTTAAACTGCATCAGAAAACCATTTTTGGGTTCAAAAGTCTGGCAACTGATCTCCCTTCAGATGAAAATCCACAGAAAAGTTTATTTGGCTTTACTGTACAAGTGTACTACTAAAAGAAAAAAGCTGTGCAAATATGAACACTACAATGTAGAACTCCAATAGCAGTCCTGTTTAGAATAAGTACAATTCCCGTATTGTAGGTGATGTATAAAGATAAGTGACAAATGAAAGAGTCCATTAATCAAGTACGGAACACATAATGCATCTGATGGAAACTGATAGCAGAAAAAGATTATTCTTTCCTCCAGATAGATGGTGACATCAAATGCAAAAACCTCAGAAACAGTGCATGGATAGAAAAACACCTCCACCTTTCAATCACACCGCCCCTTACCAGAGGGGAAGATCCCAACTAGAGATCTTCTGACAGCAGATGGCTTAATCCCCAGCCAGGGGTTAACGTGGCAGGAAATCTAAGAGCCGAGACTTCTCCAACAGTGGACCGATGATCTGTGTTGTAATGAAACCTGCACTTTCCTGTTATAGCAGTTGTACAAAGTTCAGTACACACCAGAGTTTGATGACCACTCTACCCTGTATACATTGTAGTCTAGCAGAACTGATCAGACTCCCTCCCCTCTTTAAGTGCGTTTTACATGTCTATTTGGCTTTACTGTACAAGTGTACTCACTACTCAGCACAAAAGAGAAGCTGCTTTCAGTCACTGAGGCTGGCCATACATGTTCAATTTTTCTTGTACAATTTTCTTTTAGATTTACCAAAAACCATATAATATGAGGTCAAACTAAACAACACTTTCAATTGTATGCAATCAGGCAGGCCCTTGCACTACGTAGTTGAAGGTAAATCTAAAGAAAATTGCACAGAAAATTGTATCATGTATGGCCAGCCTAACTCTCTGGCCATGCAAAAAAAACATAAACAAAAGATTTGCATTTGAACCCGTTTCTTTTGTTATTTTCGTTAGTTGATATGACACCTATAACAAAAGATTTGCCTTCAGTATTTTGAATACACAATACAAACAGAAAAGGGAATTCATTCAATATACATAATGAAATTCTTTTGTTATAGATGTCATTGAACAATGAACATACAACTGACACTAACAAAAGAAAAGCATTCAAGATACACAGAATGCAAATTGACGAAAATTCACGATAATTATTGTCTAACAAGAAACGAACATGAATTAAACAGAATAACAAACCATCCCGCATGTAGGAAAATAAAACGGTAATGGAAATACGAAACGATCGGAAACGAACAGACGGGACCATACGAAACAGAACAAAAAAAAAACGATTTTTCTGTGCACATGTCTATTAATTACTTTTTTTTTTATAGTCCTCATGTTGTGCAGGGACATTTCTAAACACGTGCCACTACTATAGACACCCAGCAGGTGTGATATTTAAAGGAGTTTTTTTTTTTCACTTTAAGCATCAATAAAATGGCTGCTCTGGAAAAAACGTCCATTTAAAAAAAAAGTGGGGGGTTCTGAACGACGTTTTACAACATTTAATTAAATTTTGGTCTTTAAAACGATAGTTTTTGAATTCGAACGTTCGGGTCCCATAGACTTCAATTCGGCTCATCCCTAATCTCCACACTTGGATGTCTGGATTGGACGCATACATTGACTTACAACAGTGGAGAGACCGACCATGCATGCAGCAACCGATGAGATGGTACTGTATCTATCAACACTATTTTTTTTTTCCAATGTTTCTTTATTGTTTTTTTAAAGAAAGGCATTACATGTCATGTTTAAGACAATAGTATCCATAACAGATGTCACCACCAGAACAGTTTTACCCAATTAAAGACATTAAGTTCAGTGCAAGTATAACAACAAATTGGGTGAAGAAAACAAGGTGAGAGCATAAATCTGAAACATAAGGTTCCAGTGGTAAGGAAGAGGGATGGGGGGGGAGTAAGGAAAAGGAGGGTAGGGGAGGGGGGAGGGAGAGGGAGAGGGCACCAGCATGAGCGGAAAAAAGAAACAATAGCAAAATGTCATTATTTGACAGAACATTTTGGATGTTGCAACCAAAGGGACCATGTAATTTTAAATTTCTCAGAACGTAAATTCTTCCTAGCTACTATTCTCTCCATTTCGCATTGATAGTTTAGATCAGCAATGGTGTTAGAAATGGGAGGGACAGTAGCAGATTTCCAAAGTCTAGTAATATTCAATTTGGCAGCAAGGAGTAAGTGAATGACCACACATCTAGCCGTTTGAGGGATCTTATCTATACCAATGTGTAGTAGGGCTAGAGCTGGGGACGGGGACCAAGGTGTCCCAACGATCGAGGAAATCAACCTAAATACTTAATTCCAAAAGGAGCTCAAGGATTTGCAGAACCAAAGTATATGTGCAATGGAGCCCGTACTTCCGCAGTTCCTCCAGCAGGAGGAGGGGTGGTCAGGGTACATTTTAGACAACCAATAGGGTGTGAATGGTTTTCTGATAAGCATCCCAGTGGTTGGAACAGTGGGATGCTTTGTGGGTTTCCCTAAATGCCTGTATCCACTGGTCGTGGTTAAAAGGGATGTTTAGTTCTTCTGCCCATTTATTCAAAGAGTGCACTTGAGAGCAGGGTCTAGCGTCACTAAGGCAGGAGTACATTTGGGAGATGCCTTTGGAGGGATATTGCGATGAGGAGTAATACAGGTATATTGGTGCTGGGATCTGTACCGTAGGGGATAGTTTAGCTGTCTTTAAGAAATGGAAGATTCGGGTATAAGTATAGAATTCCGAGCTGGGTAGACTGAATTTGTGTTGGAGAGCCTCAAAGGTATGTAGCGCATTGTGGTGTAACATGTTGCCGACATTTAGTATGCCTGTAGAGTGCCATTGGGAGAGATTCAAGTCAGGAATGCAAGAGGACAGGGCTCTGAAGCGTTTTTCTAGGTGAGTTGGGAGGGTATACAGCGAGAAGTTTCTTCCAGGCCATAATAGAGGCGGAGATCAGTGGGTTAGTGTAACGACGGGTTGGGGAGTAGCCTGCTGATGTTAATAAGAGATGGTCTGGGCAGCTGGTAGGAGGCTTCCATGGTGGGCCATTGCTTCTCAGGCATAGGGTGCCACCAAAAGTACAGCTGGTCCAAAAGGGAAGTGTAGTAGTAATTGGCAATATGGGGTAGTCCTACCCCACCCTTCCTATAGGGTCTAGTAAGTATGTAACCAGCACACCTGGGCGGTTTGGAGTTCCAGATATATTTAGTTAATTGGCCCTGAATAGAGGACAGAAGGGAGCTAGGGACCAGTAAACTTAGGGTCCAGAATAGGTAGAGAAGCTTTGGCAGGATTATCATTTTGAAGGTGGCTATGCGCCCCACTGTGGAGAGGCCTACACTCCGTAGAGATTTCAGTAGCGTGGGTACATTACGAGTGAAGGTGTGGAGGTTCAGTTTAATCAGTTGCCTAAGGTTGGGTATCATCTGAATACCCAAATAGGGGATGGACGTGCTCGCCCACATGTAGGGTAAGTCGGCTTTCAGGTGTGTAGTCGTGTGGGGCGGGAGATGTATGGGGAGGATTATGGATTTTGTGGCATTAAAGCGGAGTTCCACCCAAAAATGGAACTTCCGCTTATCCCACTCCTTACCCCCTTACATGCCACATTTGGCATGTAATTTTTTTTGGGGGGGAGTGGGGGCTTCCTGTCCCATTTCCTGCTTCCGCCGAGGGGCTGGTAAGGCGATTAGGCGTAATCGCCTTATTTCAGCCCCTCCCTGTAGGCGATGGCCTAGGACACTGACAGGTCCTAGGCAATCGTCTGTCCAATCAGCGGCGAGCCGCACCGCGCGCACATGCGCAGTGCGGCTCGCGCTATGCGCAGTGGGTGCCTGGCCATAAAGTCACGGCTGGGTGCCCATAGTCGGGATGGAGACGCCGGCCGGGGAGGGGGGGAGAGGAGCGGAGCCCCGGTCGGCGCGTCGCTGGAACGCAGGAGCAGGAAAGTGAGTGTTTATTAAAAGCCAGCAGCTACACTTTTTGTAGCTGCTGACTTTTAATAAACACCATTTTTGGCTAGACCACCCCTTTAAGTTTGTAGTAAGATACAGAGCTAAATTGGTGGAGAATGTCTTGTATGGCTCGTAGAGACTGGGTAAGATTAGTGACCATCAGGACCACATCGTCAGTAAACAGGCTGATCTTGTGGCCTGAGCCACTACATCTATCAACACTATTTTAATTAATAACTAATTACCTACGTCAACTCATATTGCTGCAACTGCTGGTGCCTATCTTGCATCATCTAATATGATGTCTAATGTTTGCTTACTGTCTGCTGACTTCACCAAGCATGATAGTAGACTTTAAATGACCTTAAATGAGGACCACTAGTTAGGTTGTTATACTCAATAACCAAATTCTTGTGACCTTATCACTAACAACTACTAACTTGTTCTGCAGCCGTCAATTTTTACAGCCGTCAATTTATTAACTTCACAAATCAACAACGACAACCGTCTACTGTGTTTAACACCTAATTGAACTTTTTGGATACTTATGGAATACCCAGTGACTCGGTGCCAATATTCTGATTGACATTCATCTGGTCAATGGTCAGTGAACCAGGCTATGCTTCCCACTCACTCCTCCTCCCTCCCACCCCCCACTTTCCTAACAAGCCAGTGTCCAGCCTTCACATCAAGTTAACACTCATTGGCATTTTGCGGATGGTTTGGGAGGGGCACCATATGTTCCCACTCTCTCTTAACTAATAATGTCCTCCGCATCCAATTTTCTTATACCTGCTTACGAGTGTCCTGTATATGTGTAGGCTGAACACAAACGTGTCCGGACCGCGCTAATACTTTATGTTTGTTTGTGTCTTGTTAAAGTTTTGTCTATGTGTTGTCTTCTTGTACATGGTAACCGATTCTAATATTTATGGCTACCAATATTTTCATATAGTTCACATATTGTTGTGCTTAACATTTTACCTTTTGATACTAATTAAAAAAATTAGTGTTTGTATCATAACCATTCTCTGGTCATTGTACTGTTGCTCATAGTAACCCCTTTTAGGCCCCCTGCTGGCCAAAAATTCCCTTTCCCCTTCCTTTTTTTGTCTATACTATTGGTTACAGCAACATTACCCAACAGGGTACACGATCCATTATAGGTGGTGGCATTCACCACCCATACACTAGTGGATACTTGTGCATCCCCCTTCCCCTTAACTCCTTTAATTTAAATACAGTGTGCAGCTAAACCTCACTGCAGAGCGTTCCTGTTGTTCTCTTCCTAATATACTACAGGCAGACAGTTGATTCAGTTAGTTGTAGTATATTCAGTATACAGTATATATACACATCTCAGCTTTGTGCAGCTACATCAAACTGCAGGCCATTATTGGTGTACCTATTCAAATACATCAAATACAGTATGTCTGGAAGGCCACCAAGGAGAGGCAGACACTCACCGGCCACTAAAAGAGGGCAAGCAGGCTCTGTGTCTAGAGCCAACAGTGCTGGTCATGGACACAGTGCATCCTCAGCACGTGCCCGTGGGGCACGCTTGTTCTTTTTTATGGCAGCTGGATATGTTGAGTCACAACATGCAGAAGAGTTGGTAGAGTGAATGAACAGGCCGTCCTCATGCTCCTCATCCTCTGTCACAACTCCCATGCAGTCTGTTGGTAAGCATACTTAAAAGACCCACACCAAAGAAAAAGGCGGACCTCTCCTTGCTCCTCATCAGCTGGGATCTCCAACCCCACTATGCCTTAATTTCCCTTTAGAAACCTGCACTGAGAGGAATGAAGGTGTAGAATTAGGTGTGGCAAGTACTTGCGGGCGATCTGCTATCGATACACCAACGTCCATTTGTAGCAGGCAAATTTCTCTACCCCAGTTGCTAAACTGATAAAATAAATTTGGTCCCAGGCATCCACATGCCCAACGGTTGAATGCTAGCTTGTCTAAATTGCTAGCACTCCAACTGCTGCCTTTTTATCTGGTAAACTCTGCCCCCTTTCGTGAGTTTGTGGAATTTGTGGTACCACTGTGGCAGGTTTTTGACGGAAGGCGATTCCAGGTCTCTACCGGCATGTGGAAGACAATGTCTTGGCCTCACTGGAAAGGGTGGTCAGCGGTAAGGTTACCGCTGATTAATGGTCCAACAGGCACAGACAGGAACGTGGCAGCTAAGAAGGATGCAGGACAGGGTGCAGTACTGTTGGAGCTTGTTCCGCCACACACAAAATACTACTAGTGGTGATTCTGCCACACCTCTCTCCTCCACCCCCTCCTCTTCTTCTTCCTCCATGGCCTCTTCCTCTGCGGATTTGTCCTCGGAACCAGCGGTGCTTCATATCTGTTCAAGGGGCTATGCAAGCACTCAGGCAAAACAATGCCATTAAGGTGCTTGAGCTGGTGTGCTTAGGGAACAGGAGCCAACTGGGGCAAATATTCTGTCAGCTCTGCAGGGGCAGGCTCAGAGGTGGTTTATGCCACACCAGCTTCAGCCAGGAATGGTGGTTTGCAACAATGGCACCAACCTCCTCTCCGCCCTACGACAGGGACACCTGAACCATGTGCCCTGTTTGGCTCATGGCCTTAACTTGGTGGTGCAGTGGTGTTTGTGCAGATACCCAGGCTTACAGGATCTCCTGAGGCAGGCCAGGAAAGTCTATGTGCATTTCCGCTGGTCACATAATGCCAGTGCTTGGCTGGCTGACCTTCAAAAGGAATACAACCTGCCCAAGAACCACCTAATACGTGACATGCCCACCAGATGGAATGCTGCAGCGGCTGCACATGCAGCAGAGGGCCATCAATGATTACCTGTGCGACTATGGCACCAGGACAGGGTCAGCGGAGCTTGGCTTTTTTTCGTCATGCCAGTGACTCATGATCAAGGATGCATGCACTGTCATGTCACCATTTGAAGAGGCCATGAGGATAGTGAGCAGTGACAGTGCATGCATCAGTGATACTGTTCCCCTTGTGTACCTGTTGGAGCACACGCTGTGTGGAATAATGGACAGGGCACTTGAGGCAGAACAGAGAGAGGAAGAGGAGGACTCCCTTACCTCTCAAGGACCCCTTTATCCAGACAGTGTTCCTGCGGGCCCGCTGATCACACAGGAAGAAGACGAGGAGGGTGATTGTGTCAGCATGGAGATGTCAGCATGGAGCCTAACACTCAGCATCAGCAGCAGTCTTCAATGGAACGTTTACAGTTCTCAGAAACCCATGGTCTTGTATACATGGCTGGCAGAAGGTGGCTGTGGATCATGTCATCCTTAGTGACCCAGAGGACTCCGGACCAAATGCCTCAGCAAACCTACACTGCATGCCTCCCTGATCCTGCAAAGTCTGCGAAAAGATCCTTGAATTTGTGGTATCAAGGAGAGGGATCATTACTGGCTGGCAACCCTCTTTGATCCACGTTACAAGGGTAACTTTGTGGACATTATACAGCCATCGCAGAGGGAGCAGAGGAGGAAACATATTCGGGAGGCCTTGCAGAAAAGTTTGCACAATGCATTTTCAGAACCTGAGAGGTTACAAATGTATGGTCCTGGACAACGTGTTGCTGAGGCTTCGATCAGTCACAAAAAGAGCGGTGGAGAAGGTGGCTGTCTGACCAATGCGTTTAGACTATTTGTTAGTCTGCAGCCTCAAGGTCTGATCGGTTCCAGCAACCACCGCCAGGGTCTGTTTTACATGGTGCAGGAATACCTAGGGGCAAGATCAGACCTGGAACCCCTTTAAACCATCAATCCTCTGGGTTACTGGGTCTGGAGGATGGATCACTGGTCAGAGCTTGCACAGTATGCAATTGAGCTACTGGCCTGTCCTGCATCCAGCGTTCTTTCGGAATGCACATTCAGTACTGCTGGAGGCTTTGTAACCGATCCCAGGGTGCGCCTTTCCACCGACTTGGTCGATCGGCTCCAACCTTATAAAAATGGATCAGTCTTGGATCACCAGCTACCAAGCACCTGATCCTGATGTAACCAAATATTTTTTTTTATGAATGTGAGATCCCTTTAAGGCCTCGTACACACGAGGGGATATGTCCGCTGAAAACGGTCCGATGGACCGTTTCAGCAGACATCTCCGCTCGTGTGTATGGGCTAGCGGACAGATTTCTCCACCCGACAGATTTCAAAGCATGCTTTGAAATCTATCCGGTGGGGATCTGTCCGCCCGACATGTCTGCTGGTTAGTACACTTACCAGCAGACATGTCGGCCCCCACCGCCGCCGCGCCGCTGCCGAATGGATTCGGCGCAAGCGCGGAAGTGTTTTACTTCCTGGTGCGGTGACGTTGCGGTGGCGCGGCGGCGTCAACGTCACCGCCGCGTCACCGCCACGTCACCGCGCCTTCCGGCGGCGGGGAATTTGATCCGATGGTGTGTACACGCCATCGGATCAAACTCCCGATCGGACATATCCGATGGAAATGGTCCGCGGACCGTTTTCATCGGATATATCCGATCGTGTGTACGCCGCCTAAGACTGCCTATTCTGATGCTGAGTGACTATCCTGTTATGCTGAGTGACTATCCTCTTCCTCCTCAATGTTCATGTTGATAGCTTGTAAGAACATTTTTGGTTATGGGCACCACCACCAGTGGCTAAGGCCCAATGTTTAACAGGGGCGCCTTTAATTACAATTTGTGCTATAATACTTTGCAGCAGGGCTCATTCCTGCACTCTAACAAGAGTATCTGTGAGGGGTTGCAGTGTTGTGGCACCAGCACCATTGCCTAAGGCCCAATTTTTTTCCCCCTGTTTTACAGGCGCGTGTAATTACAATTTTTACATAGTACATAGTTACATAGTTAGTCAGGTTGAAAAAAGACAAAAGTCCATCCGGTTCAACCATAAAATAAATAAATAAATAAAATAAAGAATATCATACAATCCCATATACCCAATTCTATACCCAGAGTTTATCCAAAGGAAGGCAAAAAAAAAACAGCAGAGCATGATCCAATTTGCTACAGCAGGGGAAAAAATTATTTCCTGATCCCACGATCGGATTTACCCTGGATCAACTTTAACTATAAATGTTAGTACTCGGGGGGCGTGTCCGGAAGTGCTCCGGGGAAGACGTGTCCTTACAGAGCTCCATCAGGCCTGGCACAATCTATTGCCATCCCCTGCAAGTCCTGCTCCGGTGGGCTCCCAAAACGCCTGCACCTGCATCTGGGCATCCCTCCCACAGATGCCAGCCTATTCCGAGGTTCCCGGACGGATCGCTCCTTCCCTCAGCCGGCTCCACGTTGCCGAGGCTCGCCGCCATCTTGGGGCCTACGAGTCCTCCGGCATCTGCCACACTAGGGGGCTGTTATCTGCGGGACGGGCGGCTGTCTCTTTCTATCCACCACCCGCTACACCTCCGGAGGGAGCGGTCGAGGTGTACAACGATCGGGACCCGCGGAAGAACCGCTGACGTCCGGCGACACTTCTAGGACAGACCGCGGCTCCGGCCTAGTCTTGGAGAGCGGCGCCCAGCTTGCAACACCCGGGTCCTCTGGCTCTATTTTCATCCTCCCACCCTGCTGCCTAATCCTCTCCTAACACGTGGCTGGGGCTCCTTGAGCCTGTTACCGCTCTCCACTGCACAGGCAGCAGCATCTCCTGGACTCCTGACTCCAAACAGTGAGTAACTGCCATCTTGCCTTGTCCATTCAGTCCCCCACAGACTCTGCTCCTCTCTCCTTCTCTACCTTGCACCCCCCTAAACATTGGAGCTCCCTGGCTGCCCTGCATCCTCCCCCCATCCTTCAGCATAGAAACAGGCAGTGTGATTTGACTTCTCACATGGGGCAATGAGACTTTAACATGACCCCCTGAACCCCCAGCTCCACGGGACACTTCATTGTTGGAAACCAGCTCAATCCCCGGCTCATGGGGAAAGACAAGCAGCGGGCGCGTAAGGGATCCGGTGGGGACCGTAGGGGAGGTGACCTGGAAGACTACTTTGCCCGATCCCGAGCCGCATCGCAACGCCGCTCTGAAACCACTATGGCGCAGGCACCTCCGTCTCCGGCCCGGTCTGAGTCGTCCCTACACTCTCAGATGAGCACGCACGATCGTCTCCCCCTCCCTGGGGATACTGACTTTGTGCTCACCAGAAGCCGCTCTAATGCCTCTCTGACCTCGGGAGAGGGTTGGGACCTGGAGGCACAGATACGCTCCCTACATAGCTATATCAGATCTCTGCCCACCAAGGCTGACTTTGAACACTGTGTTCACAGGATTGAAGTAAAAAATATAGGTAGATGGCGCACAACTTAAAAAATGCAATCAAAAAGAATTAATAGTATAATTAACAATTAGTAGATCATAAGGTCCATGTCAATATCAAAAGGGAAAAAAATAATAAATAAATAAAATAATAAATGACCATATAATGATAGTCCAAATAAATGACCATACAAAAGATGGTTAAAATAAAAAGTCCCAAAAGTTCAATGTTTAGTCCAGCAACACTAGTGGCAGCACAGTCCTGAGGCAGAAGCAGACTCTGAAAAATATATATAGACAAGAAGGACATGCGCCAAACTAAGTGTAGTAAATTAGGGATTTAATGAAGTGAAAATAATAGTAAACAGTAAATTGGCTACTCACAAAACAATTGAGAGCAAGGGCACATCAGGGGTTAACAGCTGGTCGAGGGTCACAACGATCGTTTACATCTGCAGGCAGGCTGGCTTGGCCAAGTCTTGGGAGTTATGGAGACCCATCCTGGGAAACCAGCGGATGCTGAGAAACGCGTCATCCCATTGGCTGGCCCGAGGTTCGACGTCACTTCCGGTCGTACGGCGATAGACTGCGCTTCATGCTGGAACGCATAGCGCGTCCTATCCAGGAAACACAGCTTCTGGATCCCCTGTCGCTTCTTTCAGGCTTTCCCAGGATGGGTCTCCATAACTCCCAAGACTTGGCCAAGCCAGCCTGCCTGCAGATGTAAACGATCGTTGTGACCCTCGACCAGCTGTTAACCCCTGATGTGCCCTTGCTCTCAATTGTTTTGTGAGTAGCCAATTTACTGTTTACTATTATTTTCACTTCATTAAATCCCTAATTTACTACACTTAGTTTGGCGCATGTCCTTCTTGTCTATTCACAGGATTGAAAAAGCCTATAAAAAAGAAATCTCTGACTTCAAGAAAGATGTGAGCGTTCGTTTTGAAGACCTGGACGCCACCACAGACGGTCTTAGCAGTACGGTACAGGCACATGACCAAATTCTGAACACCCATACTGTCATGCTACAGCAGCTGGCTTACCAACAGGACGATATCGAGAACCGTAACCGTCGTAACAATGTTCGCATTCGCGGAATTCCCGAAACAGTAGACGCCAAGGCCCTACCAGCAGCCGTGACCGCCATTTTCAACCAACTACTACGCCGCCCTAAGGACGATCCAATTGAGCTGGACCGGGTCCACAGAACCTCCAGCCCGCGGAACCAGGACCCTTCCTTCGTCCGCGACACCCTGTGCCGGGTCCACTTCTATAAGGTTAAAGAAGCCATCATGAGAGCTGCCAGTTCACAGGACACTATACTGTTTAATGATGCCCCCGTAATGCTTCTTCCGGACCTGTCGCGTCAAACGTTGGCGATGAGGAAAGCGTTGAAGCCGCTTACCCAACTGTTGATATCCAAGCAGATGAAGTACCAATGGAGATTCCCGTTCCATCTGCGTGTATACCATGAGGGCAAGACAGCCATCTTCCGCACGCTCGGAGACCTGCCTACTTTCCTCAGCACTCTGGGTCTTCCACAAGTCTCTCTCCCGGACTGGCCATTCGCACCGACCACCCCAGGTTTGCCCTTCGCCTCCCCCTGGCAGACGCAGGGCCGCAAGCGCAACCCCCAACCTCTGCCTCGCCGGGACTCTGAAGATTGAATACGTTCATGTTGGTCTAATCACTCCGCTTGCCTCGCCTTTCCGGGGGTTCCCCCCCGGAAATAGCTCTGGGTCGGATCCCCCCCCATTTTTCATTTTTCTTTTTGTTTTACTTTTGGGGGCTCGGCCGGATGCTCTCCCTAGACACTACTTTGCTTACTGGGTTTACCCCTCCTGAGTCCTGGACTGCTTTAATGTTGATGTTTATTGTTCTGATCTTGGCTCTCTTTCCAGGTGGTTCGGATTCCATGTTCCAGACGGGGAGACATCCACAGATTGTTCCTAAGTATCCTCTCTTATGTGACCTCAAATGACATGTTTATACTTTGTTGCCTTGCTGCCAATGTGCTTTTTATTATTGTACTTACACTTCACTGTTGCTTGTATCTACTAGATCGTTTGGTTTCCTGTCTCATATGCCTAACCAACTCGTGTTTTTTTTTTTCTCTCTTTGTACCACTGTTTACCATACCACGTGTTGGTCTTATTCCATGTTTGTTTTACCGTGGAGCTGGGGCCGGGGGGTCCGCCCTACCTGGAGTGGTCCCACCGCGCCCCCCCCCCCCTCTGAGGGGTTTTTCTTTTTTACGGTGTCACTATGGATGCCGTATGGCTTATGGCTAATAGCCTAGCTATAATTTTTTTTTTCTTTTTCTGTGCAGTCTTTTGGAGCCACCTACTGGCCTTTTTTGTTATTGCTCATTTATTTTTCACATTGTTCACCTTGCTATTGTGGTCTCCCTCCCTGCCGCCTTTCCCTAGTTGTTTCTTATTGCCTCTACTTGATGACGAGGGTGGCACGGACGGGGTCCATACTCAATCCATGTCTTTTTATTTCCTTTTTGCTTTTATGTTTTTTGTTAGCACCCGTTCTTACCCTTCTCTCTGTCTATTCCCTCCTCTCCCCTCCTTTGTTCTTCTCCCTCTCTTCCTTCTTTCTCTTCCTCTGGGTCTTATCCGACGCTATTTGTATCTCCGAGAGTTGCTGATGTTTGGTATTGCTTATGCCCGTATTCCTGCCCTTTATCCACACCGCCCACCCCTACGAATCTCATGGCTTCTGTTTGCCCGATAGCGTTAGCGTCTTTCAACTGCAGGGGGTTTAACACGCCTGAGAAGCGGAGCCAGGTCCTTTTCCATTTTCACAAAAAACGTTCTGACATTTTGCTGCTCCAGGAAACACATTTCCGCACAGATTCCGTACCGGTTCTTCGTAACAGGTACTATACACAATGGTTTCATAGTTCTAATCCCCAAGCTAAGTCTAAAGGTGTATCCATAGCCTTCCATAAATCTTTTAAGCCTGAGGTTCTAGACACACTGGTTGATACTAATGGGCGCTTCATTTTTCTCAAACTGAAACTAAACAACTTTCTTTTCACAGTGGCCAATATATACACTCCAAATGTGGGTCAGGCTCGGTTCCTCTTATCGGTCCTCACCAGACTGTCCTCTTTCGGGGGTCCCTGTTACATCATTGGTGGAGATCTCAATGTCGTCATGTCCCCGTCTGCAGATACATCCTCGGGTAAGTCCTCCATCCCACACTCTACACTGACACGCATCAAAGCTCTCCTACACTCCTTCCACCTGGTGGATGTCTGGCGTGTCCAGCATCCCACAGACAGGGATTACAGTCATTACTCCGCAGCACACAACTCATATAGCAGATTAGACCACTTCCTAATATCCCAGTCTCTGTTAGATACCCCTATACACACATCCCTGGGTCAATTGCTCTGGTCCGACCATGCCCCGGTTTACTTGACTCTTGCACGCCCCCCCACATCACGTAGAGGCGCACACTGGAGACTTAATGACAATTTACTGCGGGATCCCGTATGTGTGGCTGAAGTTTCTGCCGCTATCCGTCACTTTGTTTCGGATCACTCCTCGGACGCTACCCCCCCTCCCACCCAATGGGAAGCCTTGAAATGTGTGCTTAGAGGCGTACTCATCCAACATGGCTCCCGCCTCAAGAAAATGCGATCGAGTGATATCCGCCGTCTCCTCTCCACCATAGCGGAGCTTGAACCTTTGCACAAACGTAATCTAGACCCTGCTATTTTTGTCCGTTTATCGAACGCTCGTAGGGATCTCCTTCAGCTTCTCGACTCCCACTCCCTGATTGCCAAGGACAGGGCGCGTAACTTCCATTACTCACTTGCCAATAAATGCGGTAAGCACTTAGCTCGGGTCTTGCACCCTAGAACGCCACGTTGCTCCGTTCCCTTTATCTCACACCCCGATCAAACTAGATCGTACAATCCGGTCGGTATATCCTCGGCCTTTCGGGAGTACTATTCGCGACTCTATAACTTGCAGTCCTCTGAACCGACTAGGTGTCATCCGCCTTCGGACGACGACATGCAAAGTTATATTGTTGAGACAGCATTACCCTCACTTAATGCGTCGGATGTTGCTGAACTAGATAAACCCCTCGATGCGTTCGAGTTCCTCAGCGCCATCAAAAGTCTACAGGTGGGCAAGTGCCCTGGCCCAGATGGATACACCCCGCGTTTTTACAAGACCTTTGCCCCACTCTTATCCCCGCTGATGGCTAAGGCCTTTAATGCCATGGATGCCTCCCTCTTACCGCCTAAGACTCTGTTATCTGCTAACATCTCTGTGCTACCCAAGCCAGGCAAAGACCCCTCCCAATGCAGCAGCTATAGGCCCATATCTCTGCTCAACGTGGATCTAAAGCTGTTTGCAAAAGTTTTGGCCAATCGTTTGTCTCCTCTACTCCCAGGCGTGATCCACAACGACCAGGTGGGATTTGTCCCAGGCCGAGAGGCGAGGGACAATACTACCAAAACGATTCATTTGATCTCTTACATCCAACGTAAGGGGCTGAAAGCTTGTCTCCTCTCTTTCGACGCCGAAAAGGCATTCGATCGGGTCAACTGGAGATTTCTTCGATTCTCGTTGGAACAATTAGGCTTGGGAACGCCCTTTATTTCAAAAGTGATGTCCCTTTACTCACAGCCTTCAGCCTCGGTCTTGGTGGACGGTTCTGCTTCCGCGCCCTTTGACATCTCTAATGGTACTCGGCAGGGTTGCCCCCTGTCCCCACTCTTATTTGTCATTGTAATAGAACACTTAGCTTGCGCCATTAGACAAAACGTCTCCATACGCGGTATCCAAACACCCTCCTCCCATTACAAGCTATCCCTCTATGCCGACGACCTTTTGGTATACGTACAGGACCCCCATATCTCTCTGCCGTCGCTCTTTGCGGAATTCCGTCGCTTTGGCTCATTTAGCAACTTCAAACTCAACCTGTCCAAGACTGAGGCCCTCAACATCTCCCTCCCCGCTGCTACGATGACTTTGCTCAAAGCCAATTTCTCTTTTAAATGGCAGACGAAGGGAATCTCGTACCTTGGTATCATTATTCCTTCCAATCTGTCCAATCTCTTCTCTTCAAACTATGTTCCTCTGCTCTCACGCTTACGGAAGGACTTGGAGGAATGGGGGGGGCGCTCTCTACCATGGTTTGGACGGATCAACACCTTGAAGATGGACACCCTACCCAAACTCCTATATCTCCTTCAAACGGTCCCCGTCATAATCCCTAAATCCTTCTTTAACTCCCTGCGCTCTCTGGCCATCAGATTCCTGTGGAGACGTGGGCTATCTAGGGTGAAATACAATGTGCTCACCCGCCCAAAGCTGCGGGGCGGGGCTGGCATTCCTGACTTCGAGACCTATTACAAGGCCGCGCACGCTGCGCGGGTCTTGGAGTGGTTCCCGCGACCTTTTCTAAAGGCCTCCGTTGCCGTGGAACAGGATCTGTCTCACGTAGACCTCCGAGCACTTTTATGGGGTTATGGGACTGAACTGGCACACATGCCTTCTCCCTCTCCACTTACACTGGCCTCTCTCAGACTATGGTACAACAGGGGGTTATGTTCACTTCTATCCTCCGATCCCTCTCCACTATCCTCCCTATTCGACAATCCCTCCTTTCCCCAAGGCCTTGGCGTATTATCATTAGGCCCCTTCAAGAGGATTGAATGGCCCCAGGCACGCTCCTTTGTGCATCCTACGCTGGGGTCGCCAGTGACTCCGGCAGGTTCTCATGACTGGCTCACTACACTACACTTGTCCACACTCACAAGGCACCTACATTCCTCCTCTCAGGTACATCGTCCTCTCACAGAGTTTGAGCGACTGTGTTCCCTCTCAGAGACACCCAGACACTTACTGTCGGCAATATACGGCCTTTTACAAACACTCACGCACACTGAACTACCCTCTTACACTGGGAAGTGGTCTGCAGACTTGGGCGAAGACATTCAGCAGGCGGACTGGCAGACCTCTTTTTACTTTACTCACAAATCCTCGATCTCCTGCTACGCACAAGAAAAGAACTACAAGATTCTGTCAAGATGGTACAGGGTCCCCTCCGTGTTGCACAATATATTCCCATCCACCCCGGCATCCTGTTGGCGATGCTCCGCTGCTGAGGGGACCTATCTACATGTCTGGTGGGATTGTGAGAGGATTCGCCCCTTCTGGACTCAGGTATTTGACTGTTACAACAAACTCTACTGTGAATCACTGACTCCTTCTCCTAAAATTGCTCTTCTCTCTATACTTCCTGGTTCAGTTAAATCGCAGAAATGGGGTCTCCTCCGTTTCTTCATGTCCTCGGCGAGGCAGCTCATACCTTCCTATTGGAAGTCGTCCGCAACTCCCCCATTGTCACGTTGGGTCTCTATTATGAACGACACCATGAGAATGGAGGAGATGCTAGCCCTTGATAACGACACCTTTGATAATTATACATTACTGTGGCTTGTCTGGCTCCACTTCTCTTCCTCTGACACCCTGGCGAAAATGTTGTCCACCCAACCATGATCACTCCTGATCGCTTCCATATGTATCACCAACTAGAGTCAAGCCAGGTTCCCTTTCACCCGCCTACTTCACGCAGGCTTTCCCAGTCCCGATATCAGCAACTCTCTCTCTACTCTATGATACCCCTCTGGCTTTCTTTTCCCTATTCTTCTCTCTCCCACCATTCTCTTTCTTTCCTTCTTCTCTCTCTCTCCCCGCCCACTCACTCCCCTGATTCTTGACCTCCCATTTTTATGTTACTTTTTATCCCTGGTCCCTGTCCCTTTTTGTCCCATTTATTATTTTTTTTTTCTCTTTTTTGATTTTATTGTTTTCTTCCTGGAAGCTCTATTTGCACTGTCGTCACCTATTAAGAGGCCATTTTGGCCGCACACAAGTTTTTGTACCGGGTTCTTGTCATAGCTGTTCCTGTTAAGTTCTACGTTGATGGGAGTACAGCTGTGGGCGATAGCCATTTGGCTGACTCCTTACTGCTAAGTATCTATGACTGTTTCCTGTTTGTGACATCTCATGCTGTTCATGTTTATTATGTTAAAAATCCAATAAACATATTTTCAACTCTAAATGTTAGTACTCACTTATATTATGTACATTTAGGAAAGTATCCAGGCCTTTCTTAAAGCAATCTACTGAGCTGACCAGAACCACCTCTGGAGGGAGTCTGTTCCACATTTTCACAGCTCTTACAGTAAAGAATCCTTTCCGTATGTGAAGATTAAAATATTTTTTCCTCTAGACATGAAGAGTGCCCCCTTGTCTTTTGTGTTGACTGTAAAGTAAATAACTCAACACCAAGTTCACTATTTGGACCACTTATATATTTGTACATGTTGATTATATCTCCCCTTATTCTCCTCTTCTCAAGAATGAATACATTCAGTTCCTCTAATCTTTCCTCATAGCTGAGCTCCTCCATGCCTCTTATCAGTTTGTTTTCCCTTCTCTGCACTTTCTCCAGTTCCCCGATTTATCCTTTTTGAGAACTGGTGTCCAAAACTGAACAACATATTCCAGATAAGGTCTTACTAATGATTTGTACAGAGGCAAAATGTTATCTCTCTCTCACTGGAGTCCATACCTCTCTTAATACAAGAAAGGACTTTGCTCGCTTTGGAAACGGCATCTTGGCATTGCATGCTATTATTAAGTTTATGATCTACCAAAACCCCCAGATCATTCTCCACTATGGATTCCCCCAGTTGAATTCCTCCTTGTATGTATGATGCATGCATATTCGTATGCCGCATACACACGATCATTTTTAAGCATGAAGAAAACATTGTATTTCAGCATGTAGAAAAAACAAAGTTTTTCCAACTTTATCATCAAGGGGAGGTTCTATTCGCCTTTGAGATGCTTTAGCTGATTCCGTGTTAGTAAAAGACGATTTGCGCTTTTCTGTCTGTTACAGCATGATGAATGTGCTTACTCCATTATGAACGGTAGTTTTACTAGAACAAGCGCTCCCGTCTCATAACTTGCTTCTGAGCATGCGCAGGTTTTTAACGTCGTTTTAGCCCACACGTGATCATTTTTTACAACCCGAAAAACGGCATTGTTTAAAACGACGTTAAAAAACACACGATCATTTTAAATAAAAATGTTTTAAAACAACGCTTTTTTCATGCAGAAAAATGATCGTGTGTACACGGCATAAGTCCCCAAGTGCATAACTTTACATTTATCAACATTAACCCTCATCTTCCACATAGTTGCCCAATTAGACAGAGCATTGAGGTCGGCTTGTAAATTGGTGACATCCTGTAAGGACGTTATTCCACTGCATAGCTTAGTGTCATCTGCAAAGACAGAAATGTTACTCTTGATCCCAGACCCAATATCATTTATAAACACTAAACACTGAACAGGGTCCCAACACTGAACCTTGGGTAATCCAAGTATACCACTTCCACCGCCACCCCTCTGTCCAAGGTTTTACTTACCTCTTCATAAAAAGGAATCAGGTTTGTCTGACAACTTCTGTCTTTTATGAATCCATGCTGCCTGTTGCTTAAATCGTTTTTTTTTTGTTTAGCAAGAACTCATCTATGTGGTCTTTTATTAACCACTTGCTTACTGGGCACATATACCCCCCTCCTGCCCAGGTGAAATTTCAGCTTCCGGCACTGCGTCGCTTTAACTGACAATTGCACGGTCGTGTGACGTGGCTCCCAAACAAAATTGGCGTTGTTTTTTCCCCACAAGTAGAGCTTTCTTTGGTGGCATTTGATCACCTCTGCGGTTTTTATTTTTTGTGCTATAAACAAAAAAGTGTGACAATTTTGAAAAAAAAAATACAATATTTTTTACTTGTTGCTATAATAAATAGCCCAATTTAAAAAAAAAACAAAAAAAAACGTTTTTTTTTAGTTTAGGCCGATACGTATTCTACATATTTTTGGTAAAAAATAAAAAAAATAAAATAAAAAAAAAATCGCAATAAGCAACTGGTTTGCGCAAAAGTTATAGGCCCAGATTCACGTACATCGGCGCATTATCGGACCGGCGTAGTGCACCGCCATTACGTTAGACTTGCGCCATCTAGCCGCGTAATCCCCCGATTCACGTAGCTTTTGCGCAGGAAATTGCACAAGCGTAAGGTTTTTTCCAGAGGCGTAAGGAGGAGTAATACAAATTGGGAGGGACGTGGGCGTGTTACATTGAAATGAGCCGTGACCCCATGCAAATGAAGGGCCGGCCGGCTCGCGCATGCGCGCGTGAAGGAGACCATGTCAGCTCCGCTGTGCGCATGCTCACAACTCGGGAGCGGCGCAATCAGTGAAATTAAAAATGGACTAGGGCAACGTTGTGAACTACGCAGACAGCATAAATAGACACACACAAACGCACTTGCATTGCAAAAGTACATCCCTTTGTGTCCCTTCCCATTTAACCAAGTGCTTTTGTTCCTGTTGTTCGTTGCAGTGTGTCTTGTAGTTGTCAGATTAGTGTTCTGTGTGATCAAGTGCTTGTTGGTATATTTGTGAAAGTGTTTTTTGATAAGTGTTTGAGAGACTGTTTGTTTGATTGATATATTTCTGAGCGTTTGTTTTCTTGCTTTATTTTTTTCTTTTTTTTTTTTTGTGACTGTTTCTTGCTGAGTTCTAGTGTGATTTTTGGGTGTTCGTTTTCTCTTTGTGTGTGTTCTTGCCTAATTGGTTGTGCTTGTATTTGTGACTGATTTTTGGTGACTGGTAGTGAGTTTGTTTGGAAGTATGACAGAGAGAAAAAGAAAGCTTAATTTTACTGTGGGGGAAAAAAGAATTCTTGCCCGGGCCATTAGCGAGTATGGGCGTTTTCTCCACGGCCCGCAGAGTGCCACCACCACCCCGGCCAGGAGGAGGGAGATTTTGGATAGGATCACGGAGCAGGTGAATTCATCGGGGGAGGGGGAGACACGGACCCGGTCTGGGATTGACAAAAAAATAAATGATCTCCGGCGTCAGGTGAAAAAAAAACTGGCCGCAATGCATGCCCATGCCAGGGGCACAGGAGGGGGCCCACCATGCCGTATTAGGCTTACAGCGACGGAGCATGTGGTGGCCCTGACCTTTCACCGGCATGAAGTGGAGGGCCTGCCAGGCTTTGACACAAGTCCGGTCCCCGTGGTGCCAGGTAAGGTTTTTTTTTCTATCAGGTGTGTAGCATGTGTGGGGGAGGGGGTGAAAGGGAATATGTGGCAAGTGTGTGGATCCTCCAACCTGTGAATGGTTTGTGTCATCCACAGATGTGCAGGAGGGTGCAGGGCCATCTGGCCTGACCGCTCCAACCCCAGGACAGCAGCCTAATGAGGCCCCCCCAACAAGGCCACAGTCCGCGGAGGAGGTTCAAGAGGAGGAGGACGATCATGAGGAGGAGGACGATCATGAGGAGGAGGATAATCATGAGGAGGACGATCATGAGGAGGAGGAGTCAGGCACTGGACGAGTGGTTTGTGCGGACTCTTCCCCTCTGGCTGGCAGAAGCCTGCCCTCCCTAAGGGGGAGCCCCCCCCCTCCTCCCCCAACATGGCTCCCCTCACAAGGGCCTCCCCTTCTCCCTGCCCACAACCATCAGCTGGAGGCAGGATGTCATCCCAGAGCACCAGGGGGGCGCCCAATCTCCTGCCTGCCAGTCTGCAAAGGGACCAGGCCCTCCAGACCCGCCATCTGGGACAGCTCTGCCAGACTTTTGGGCGGGTGGAGGAGAGCCTGTCCTCCATGAAGGATACGCTGGGTAACCTGGACTCCCACTCCCGGGCTTTTACAACCTGCCTAAATGAACTGCAGACTACAGCAGCAGGCGTTGGGCAGGATGTGAGGGCCCTTACCCAGGCTATCCAGGCCAACACGCAACACTTGGTGCTTCCCTGGACAGAATTGCCGTGGCCTTGGAGGGCAGGCCGCCAGGTGGGCAGATATCAGGGGCTGCTCCTCCTTCCCCGGGTTTGCCCCTCCCCCATGAGTCTCCCCTGAAGGGCCGGGGCCGTGGCCGGGGGCGCCCCAGGCGTGGCTCACGCAGAGGGCATTAATTTTTTTTTACCCCTTTTTTTTGACATTTTTTGCATTTTTTTTTTGCTGACATTTTTTTTAAATTTTGGGTTGTGCATGCTGTTTGAATGTGGGGGTGACATTCCTGCTGGAAAAGGGGTGTCATCCTCAATTTTGGTGGAGAAGGGTTCCCCAGGACCAGGGAGAAGTGATTCCCAGGTCCGTGTGAATGGTGTATGAATGTACAGTGACATAATTGGAGCCTTGACGTGGCGTTACTGCTCACCAGTCGTGCATGGTGGACTGGTGCCAATCCAATTTGATGAGGATGTGGGGTGTGTGTGCTAGGGACCACAGTGGTGTGCATGCATGCATTCTCATTGTGCCATGATTAATGTGTGTGTTTAACGTGCAAAGATGCCCAATGTGAGCTGTCTCCTGACTGCTCTTCCCTCAGAAGACGGGGTATCCTCGGTTAGGGGTTGATTGTCTGGTTGGGGGGTCAGGTCATCACGTAGCTCAACCTGCAGGCCCTTCCTCACTGCGAGATTGTGCAGCATGCAACATGCAACGATGATATGGCACACGAAGTTTGGGGAATACAACAGTGTACCCCCAGACTTATCCAGGCATCGGAAACGTGACTTCAGGAGGCCAAAGGTGCGCTCCACCACTGCTCGGGTTTTGATGTGTGCTTGATTGTATCTTTCCTCCCCTGGGGTTTGGGGGTTCCGGATAGGAGTCATGAGATGGGGTCCCAGTGCATATGCAGAGTCACCTGGAAGGGAAAAGACAGGAGAATGTTAGTCATGCATGTGCCACTTGTGAGGTGTGCATCACGGGAGGGGATAGTCATGCCTGACTCCCATGTCACTCACCAACCAGCCAGGTGTTCCCATACACGTTCTGATAGAATTCCATTCGGATGTGGCATTGATTGTAGATGTAGCTGTCATGGGTGGATCCGGGGTGTTTGGCACGGACGTGCCATATGAGTCCTTGGGCATCAACTATCACCTGTACGTTGATGGAGTGCCAATTCTTCCGATTGCGGTACATGTGCTCTGTCTCATGGGGGGGCTGGAGTGCCACATGTGTGCAATCAATGGCCCCGATGGTGCGTGGGAATCTGGCAATTCTGTAGAAATCTGTCATTGCCTTCAGCCGCAGGTCCTCAGTGGTGGGTTTGATGATTAGGTTGGCTATGCGTCTGAGGATTCCAGGGACAACCTGGTGCATACATCTGCTCATGGAGGATTGTGACATCCCAGCCACCACTCCACTTGTACGGTGAAAAGAGCCACTGGCAAGGAAATGGAGTGTTGCCAGTACCTTGACCAGTGGCTGCACTGCTTGTGAGCGTTGTGTTGGGCTGGTGATGTCATCCTGCAGGGTTGTGGTTAATTCCAGGATGGCATGAGGGGGGAATCTGAAGATGCGATACACCTCAGAATCACTCATGCCAAAGAGGTCTATGCGTGTGCGGTATACCCTCTCCCGTGCCATCCTCCGTGCCCTCCTCCTTCTTTGGTCATCTAAATTCACTAGTGCAGCTATGAGCAACGATGCCCCTGGCATGTTGGCAGTCAAATTGTAGTGCAACACGTGTGTGTGGTCTGCTCCTCAGTAACGGTGTTGCTTTCTGTGAGATGTAGACGTTTTTTCAAAATTTAGACCAGCTTTTATGTGCTCTAACTTTAGACAGGACATTTTGCTGTTGCGCACATCGCGTAGCCTGCACAGCAACTGCGTTTTTTTGTGGATCCCCGCAACTCCCTCATTAGCATATTTGACTAGCATTTTTGCGCGGACGGATGCGTCTGTCTAACGAAATTACGCCGGACAAAAAAAGTAGATTTCTGGCGTAAATCGTTTTCTGAATCGCGCGCATCTAAACGCACGCGCACATTTAGACTTACGCACGCGCAACACCAGTTGCGCAGGCGTAATCGCTCTGTGAATCTGGGCCATAGCGCCTACAAAATAGGGGACAGAATTTTTTATTTTTTTACTAGTAATGGCGACGATCTGTGATTTTTATTGGGACTGTGACATTATGGCGGACACACCGGACACATTTTTGGTGCCATTCACATTCAAACTGCGATCAGTGCTATAAATATGCACTAATTACTGTATAAATGTGACTGGCATTGAAGGGATTAACACTAGGGGTGAGGAAGGGGTTAAATGTGTTCCCTGCATAGTGTTCTAACTGTAGGTGGAGGGGGTGACTGGGGGAGGTGACCGATCGGTGTCCCTATGTACAAGGGACACAGATCGGTCTCCTCTCCAGAGACAGGACACAGGTCTCTGTGTGAGCCGGCAATGAGAGATGATCTCATATGTTTACATTTTATCTCTCATTGGCCGCACAGATCGCATAGCATATCTCTCATTGGCCACACAGATCGCATAGCAAGTGGCCACTTTGATTGCCCATTCGCCGCGTCAAAAGACGTCCTGTTGGAAATTCAGGTCTGCGCTGTAGCCCTCATTCGGCTATAGCGCGGGCCTCAGGTGGTTAATATCTCCAGTATCTTCTCAACTATAGAAGTTAAACTAACAGGCATATAGTTACTTGGTAAAGACTTTATTCCCTCTTTAAATATAGGCACCACATTGGCCCTGCGCCAATCCAGTGGTACTATTCCCCTCATTAATGAGTCCCTAAAAATTAGATACAGTGGCTTTGAAATTACAGCGCTCAATTTTTTTAGGATCCGTGGGTGTATGCCATCTGGTCCAGGTGCTTTATCCACCTTTATTGTTTTGAATTTTTGCATCCTTGATTTCCTTCTTACATATTCTGTTATATTCTTTGTAACATTTAGGCCGCGTACACACGATCGGTCCAAACCGATGAGAATGGTCAGACGGACCGTTTTTAACGGGTCACCACTGAAATGGCCTGATGGTCTGATGTGCGTACACACCATCAGTTCAAAAACCGATTGTGTCAGAACGCGGTGACGTAAAACACAACAACGTGCTGAAAAAAAAAAGTTCAATGCTTCCAAGCATGCGTCGACTTGATTCTGAGCATTTTTGAACCTATGCTTTTGCGTACTAACCATCGGTTTGGACCGATGGTCAGGTGTCCATCAGTCTGATTTTATAGCAAGTTTTCAAACTTTGGTCCGAAGGACGACGGACCGATGGGCCGTACACACGGTCGGTTTAGACCGATGAAACTGGAGTTCAGTCCATTTTCATCGGTTTGGACCGATCGTGTGTACGCGGCCTTAACCACTTGTCCACCACCCACCGTCAAATGACGGCAGCCGGAGGACTCCAATGTCCTGACTGCACGTCATATGACGTCCAGTCATTTAAATGCGCTGTTAACCACGTGATCGGCCGTGATGAAGTCACGGCTTATCACGCATGGCAACACCCCCATAGTGCACGGCACGTGTGAGCGATCGGGATTGCGCCGCACGTGCCCGTCAGTGGCAGCGTGTTCCAGGGAACGCTGCTCGTCACCAACAATGGTACACAGCCATTGGTCAGTGCTGTGTACCACGTGATCAGCTGTCATCCATTCACAGCCTGATCACTAAGTGTAAACAAAGAGCTGTAACTAACTGTTACCAGCTCTTCTTCCCTCACACATCGTTTCCAGTGTGGGGAGAGAAGAGCTAGAAGCAGTGAGTTACAGATCTGTGTTACTGTAGTGTCTGCACAAACACCACATCTGTCCCTTTGCCCCCCCCCCCCCCAATTGTCACCAGTCACCCAATAGTCACCCATAAAGTGCACCTGTCACATAAAGAGACTGCCATCAGCAGTGCAACCGTCATCCAACAGTGACCGTGCCCTGTCACCGTCACCCATCTGTGACCTGCCCTGTCACCCACCAGTGACCTGCCCTGTCACCCGTTTATAAAAAAATTACTAATTTGCTAAATTTTAAGACAGAAACAAAGAAAAAGGCAATTTTTTTCACGAAATTTACCATCTTTTTTTATTTATAGCGCAAAAAATAAAAAACCCACAAGTGATTAAATAACACCAAAAGAAAGCTCTATTTGTGTGAAAAAAAGGACGCAAATTTTATTTGGGTACAGTGTTGCATGACTGAGTAATTGTCATTCAAAGTGTGAGAGCACCGAAAGCTGAAAATTGGTCTGGGTAAGAAGGGGGTTTAAGTGCACTGTATTGAAGTGGTCAAACGACACTGGTGTTCCTTAATTTTTATGGTTTTTTAAGGCTCTTTTCTGTTCAAAATTTTTATTGAGAATAAAGAACACAGAGTACAAACAATAAACAGTTTTGATTGGAACAATAAAGTAAATACAATGGTATATCATGAAAAATTGGGTGCAATTATAGCAGCAGGAATATCCAGACACAGATAGGGCCAGATTCAGGTAGTCCAGAGCATCGTTGCTCTGGAGTAACGCTTCTCATTTGCGTTGCGCTGCCGAAATTTTAGGAGCAAGTGCTGTCATTCACGAAGCACTTGCTCCTAAAGTTGCGGCAGCGCATCACAAATGAGCCGGCGGAATTCAAATTTAGCGGGTACGGGGCGTGTAGTATGCTAACTACGCGCGATCCCGCCGCCAACGTACTGCGCATGCGTCGAGTGTCAAAACATCCCCGTGCGCATGCTCCAAAATCTGTGAATGAACGTCAATGACGTCACATTCCCATTCATGACCGTTTTACGCAAGCGACGTTTTTTTTTTTTTCCCGACGCGATGACGACGCCTATACCTAACATAGGATACTCCTACCCCATGTAGGTATATCTATGCGCCGCGTATCCCGTCCGGAAACGTCGTATCGTCATTGCGTCGCGCCGGATTTCGATCGTGAATTGCCGATTTCCGCTCATTAACATATTTTTTGAGCGTAAATCGGCGGGAACGCCCCCGGCGCCATTTTTAAGTTGAAGTAACGATGCGATGGCGAAACTCAGTTACGCTGCTCGCATCGGAACTTCAACCCGGCGTTTCTTGTTTTCTGGTTACAGAAAACAGAAACGCCGGCTCAAAGTCACAGTTAGGCTGGCGGATCACTCGATCCGCCAGCGTAACTGTTCCTGAATCTGGCCCATAGTTAGTAAACCAACGGTACAAAGTAAGATGAAGTGAAAAGTGAAATATCACAACGAAAACAGAAAAGAACATCACAGCATAAGGCTATAGATGCAAAACGACAAAAGGAAAGGCTCCAATTTAAAAGCAAAGGCAAACAGAAACAAATACTCTGCATGTTCAGGGCCTATAGACTAAGCTAAACATTGGCAGAAAGATTCAACACTGCCATAATGCAATTAAGTTGTGATTTTCAAGCTAGGAACAGGGAAAACCCAAATAGAGAAAAGAACAAAAGGAGAGCTAGGAAAGAAAAAACAAAGAGAGAGAAGGAGAGAGGAGAGGGAGGATAGAGGAACGTCGGCTGGGTCGCACTGACCCCCGGGAGGTCGTAAAATCAGGGAAAAGAGACACCTCAGCACTCACAATTTCAACCTCCCTGGCGGTATGATTCTGTCTGGAATTACGTACCAAAAGCGGTACAATTATTTGCATGGAAATTTGGCATTTTATACTGTAGGCCTGCAATTCTTAGGAATAACTTGCTTAAATATGTCCAAACAAGACATCCCGGGTATGATAAAGTTTGAAAAACAAAATCATAATTTTTTATATAATAAAAAACTATAAATAATTATAACAAATTATAATGTAATTATAATAAAACATATTCAATAATGTAATCAACTCAAAAACACTGAAATTTGCTCAGTTGCAGAATTGTCGCTGTCATTTTTTTTTTTTTTTTATGACGAATTTGCCCACAAATCGCTATCGATCAATTCTGCAAGTGATTATAATATATTATCGCTGTTTTCTAGCTGCTCTAAAACCATTTTTGACATAAAGGGACACTTTTGGTTGCTATGGGCAATCTACAGTTTCCAGGCAGAAAGAACAGTTTTTATTATATAAAAGGACATGTAGGGCACAGGACAGACCACTAGGGACAAGGGGTGTGTGTATTTTTTACATACAGTACTGTAATCTATAAGATTACAGTATACTGTATGTAAAGTGTTTGTTTACTTTTTTGAATTTGGCGCCGTTCTCCGCTCCCGTGCATCGTAACGTCGCAGGCAACGGAGATCGGCGGCACACAGGGATGCTGTGTGAATCGAGCGAGGACCCGCTCGCTCACACAGCGTGGATGCATCGCTGGATCCAGTAAGAAGGTAAGACAGCGCGCGCTGCAGGCTCTGCATGGCTAACCCGAGCGTGACTCGGTGATACCGATCTCAGCAAAAAAAAAACACCCCGAGTCACGCTCGGGGATACCGCCAGGGAGGTTAAGTAAGGTTATGTCAAAATCAGGAGGGAGAAAATTCTCAGCCCAAGGGGTCCAAATCTTGTCATGTTGGGGAACACGATCTTGAATTATTGCCTCGATTTTGCTATGAATCATAGCTTGAGTCACCCTATTTTTCACCTCGGGTATACATAATTTGGGAGTTTTCCAAGCCCTGGCTATAGTTTGTTTAGCTGCAGTGGTTAGCTGAAGGAGAAGACAAATCTGGGCTTTAGTGTAGTCTTTTTGGACATGGTTGAGGAGGGCCAAGGACGGGTCAGGGGAAAGGGAATCATTAAGTAATGTGGAGGCCATATGAAATATTGTTATCCAAAATTGTTGTACAATAGGACAGGTCCACCATATACGCATATGAGTACCCCCCTCCCCACAGCCTCGGAAACACCCAAAAGGATAGGATGGCAAAAATGTGGATATCCTGGCGGGGACAAGATACCACCGCATAAGAACCTTATAATTAGCTTCTAGGGCCACCATATTTTGAGTGGAGGATTTAGTACATGCCCATATATTCGCCCAATCATCCCTATCCAACGATATCTGTAGGTCTTTAGACCACTGTGCAGCGTATAGGGGAGCTCGGCAGCGGGGGCAGTGAGATAGTTGTAAATGCGCGAAATGACACCAGGGGCATGCGTATCCGATTTACAGATTTTTTCATAAAAAGACAAACTGTCTAAGGTGGGGCATGCACCGATCGTTAACCGGGCTAAATGTGCTATTTGAAAGTAGCGAAAGTATTCAGTAGGGGGCAGGTTGGCCTGGGCTTTAAGTTCCAGAAAGGTTTTGAGGGAAGTCTTATTAACTAAGTCACAAATACGATGTAACCCGGCCAGAGACCAGTGTCGAAAGGAACCAGGTTCAAAGAAAGCAGGGAGAAAAAGTGGGTGACCAAAAAAAGAGAGCAACGGGGCATAGGGGGAAACTAATTGATGAGGGCCCCTGAGGCTATCCCATAGTTTAAGCGAATGACGAGTGACCGGGTTTAGGATAGGAGTAAGAACTAGCAGGGGTAGCCACAATATGTTGGAAGCAAGTAAAGGAAAAAGGTCGATACGAGCTCCAAACTGACCCATAGTGGGATTTCAGTGGAGGCATGCAGCAAAGTGATCTGGGCAAGCTGAGCAGCTTGGTAGTATCTAAGAAAATTAGGAATCCCCAGGCCGCCGATAAGTCTATTACGAAGGAGAATGGATATAGACACCCTAGGTTTAACGTGGCCCCATATATATTTAAAAACCCGGGACTGGATAATACGATGGAAATAGGAGGGGACTGCTATTGGGAGGACTCTATAGAGCAGGGGTCCTCAAACTTTTTAAACAGGGGGCCAGTTCACTGTCCCTCAGACCGTTAGAGGGCCGGGTCCTTCTCTGATGCCGCCGCCCCCCCCCCCCCCGCACAAAAAACTGAAAGTCCCCCAACCCATGCCCATCACTGCAGCCTCACTTTCAATGCCTCCTTACTATGCCCTCATTGCAGCCCCCCTAACCATCATTACAAGCCCCCCTCACCATTATTACAAGCCCCTTTCACCATTGCAGCCCCCCACCATCATTACAAGCCCCCCTCACCATTGCAGCCCCCCCTCACCATTATCACAAGCCCCCTCACCATTGCAGCACCCCACCATCATTACAAGCCCCCCTCACCATTGCAGCACCCCACCATCATTACAAGCTCCCCACACTATTGCAGCCCCCACCATTACAAGCCCCCCACCATTATCACAAGCCCCCCCACCATCATACAAGCCCCCCCCTCACCATTACAAGCCCATTGCAGCCTTACTGTGCCAAACGATGTCTGACCTGTCTGTGTATGTGTGTGTGTGTATCAGGATCTCCTGCTCCTGCTGTGTCAGAAGCTCATTGAAAAGTTCGGGCGCACTGTGAAAAGTCACTGTGTCAGAAGCTCATTGAAAAGTTCAGGCGCGCTGTGTGATAGTAGTCCTGCCCTCCTCCTGGACTAGCTCATGTGATAGACAGAACACTGCGTCTATCACACGAGCCTGTCTAAGAGGAGGGCGGGACTATTATCACACAGCGCGCCTGAACTTTTCAATGAGCTTCTGACACAGTGACTTTTCACAGCGCGCCCAAACTTTTTAATGAGCTTCTGACACAGCAGTCTACCGGCCCTGCATGCAGTGGGCCGGATAAAGTTGCTCGGCGGGCCGCATGCGGCCCGCGGGCCGTAGTTTGAGGACCCCTGCTATAGAGGTATAGCAGTTTAGGGAGTAGGGACATTTTGACAGCAGCAACTCGCCCCAACCACGAAACACACAAAGGCCTCCAGGAATCTAATAGGGACGACAAGTGTGACAACATAGGAAAGTAATTAGATTTGTACTCAGAGTCCCAGGTAATCGTACTAGGGAAAGGTCTGGGACGACAACACGGAAAGTGACCTGGAGTGTGCCTGGGGTCACGTAGACGATATGCCTAAAAGGGGGCATACCCAAGTAGAAGTAAAAGAGAGAAGAAATACAAGAAAAAAGGGGAAGGGTGGGTGGGACACGAGGAAACAGCCGACAGGAAGGAGGATGTTGGGCGGGTTTAAGTACCTCCTGACTCCTCCTACAAATGCAGGCTGACCTGCGGTCTGCCTGCCAACTTGTACTCAGAGTCCCAGGTAATCGTACTAGGGAAAGGTCTGGGACGACAACACGGAAAGTGACCTGGAGTGTGCCTGGGGTCACGTAGACGATATGCCTAAAAGGGGCCAAAAATAAGACGGTAGGATGAGCTCGTAAGAGACTGAAATGAAAGTAGCCATATGTAACCTGATCGGCCAATGCCAGGAAGCCTGTGACAATCCAGTATGTGGATCCGGGACATGTACCGAAATGGATGCAAACCCCCCCCCCCCCCCCGCCCAACCTAACCCAACAACGTGTAAGCGGACCCCCCGGGGAAAAGCAGCCGAGACTGCGTCTAACCTGAAAATACGGCCAGTACAAGCATGAAGTACAACCCTAGTCTAGGCAGCAGGGAACAGCAGAGTGTCATGTACTTTGCTAGTAAAGAAGGGAGCAGTAGGGAAAGGAAAGTGGCCTATCCCTAGGTACATTCACAGTAGCCACCAAGAGACAGACTAAGACTGACCGAGCACCAGTTGGTAGGACTGCTTGAGCCGAGAGTGGCCAAAAAAACAAAAAACAAAGACTGCAAGTAGATATGAATGGGCAACAGAGCTCAAGACATCGAGATGGAAAACCTGGAAGGTATCCCAGGAGTCACACCCTTCCTAGGCTAAAATAGACATGACTAGCTGACCCAGCTTCATCTGTAGCGGGAAACCGGGACGATGTGGCACAGGTGTATGAGCCTAGGACCTGCTGGAAAAAAGGCGACGAGCTACCAAGTATCGAAACCCCTAACCGGAGAAGGATGGATGGCGGGAAAAACGTTGACATCTGCTGCCCGTGACATGACGTCTGCAAACAAGAACAACACCGTTATACACAAGAAATAACCAACGAGCGCCAACTTATTTTAGGAAAAGGGAGAAAAAAAACCTGAGACTAAAGATGCAGCAACGCCGTGCAGGATAGTAAACATAGCACAAGACTGAAAACGTGATAGTCTCAAAGATCTAGCAAGGCCGAGCTAGCTGAGGCTAATCAGGCCAATTAACATGTAACACCCAAGCCTGTGAACCCGAGGACGTGTCAGGCAAGTGATATATGAGTAGTTGATTACCTGACGTATGAAAAGAATAGTAAAAGGAACACTGCAGTGGTGGGACGTAGTAACTTACAACGTGAAGAATGAACAACACATACTGACAATACAAAGTATGAGAATGTGACAAACCCATGAAATTGCAAAGGCCGAGCAACCTGAGGCATGGCAGGCAAATTAAAAACGTACACTCAGGCCTGATGAACCTGAAGACGTGTCAGGCCATTGTATGAGAAATGAAATGACAAGATGCATGAAATGTATGAGAAACGGATGAGGAGACTTGCCACCGTACAAGCCAATTATAAACGCTCATCTCAATCCGTAAGCACCCATAAACGTGATGGGTGACATCCCCCCCCCCCCCAGCGGTGAAACACCATGAACATACCAAACGACCAACTGGGAAAACAAATTTGTGGGAAGAACAAAACAAAAACAAAAAAAAAAAATGAGAAAACATAGACCCATGACAAAACATAAAGACCCATTGAGAACATGGACAGCATGAGAACATGTGATCAGCCGAGAGCGTAAACACATGAGGACCAGATACATGAGAAACTTAATTGCATGAGAAACCTAACACATGGGAACATGACTAGCCTGAAAAACGTAATGCATGAAAAACGTGATTGCATGAGAAACGTAATGACGTGAAACATGATCGCCTGAGGACACGACTGGCATGCAAAGTGTGAACACATGAGAACATGACTAGCCTAAAAAATGTAACCCTCTTGAGAAACGCAATCATATGAGAACATAATCGCATGAGAACATGAAACCATGAGAAAAGTAAACGCATGAGAACACAAATACCATGCGCAACGTGATCGCATGAGAACAGGTACCATGAGAACAATTGCACGAGAACATGAATACCATGAGGAACGCGATCGCATGAGCATGTAATCGCATGAAATCGCATGCAAACATGAACAAAACATGAATACCATGCGAACCAAATCGCACGAGAACCTGAATATCATGAGAAACGATCGCATGAGAACCTGAATATCACGAGAACCTGAATATCACGAGAACCTGAATATCACGAGAAACGTGATCCCATGAGAAACGTGATCCCATGAGAAACGTGATCCCATGAGAAACGTGATCCCATGAGAAACGTGATCCCATGAGAAACGTGATCCCATGAGAACCTGAATATCACGAGAACCTGAATATCACGAGAACCTGACTATCACGAGAACCTGACTATCACGAGAACCTGGACTATCACGAGAACCTGACTAGCACGAGAACCTGACTATCACGAGAACCTGACTATCACGAGAACCTGACTATCACGAGAACCTGACTATCACGAGAAACGTGATTCCATGAGAACCTGAATATCATGAGAAACGTGATCGCATGAGAAACGTGACTACAACAATACTACCCTGCCACCTAAATCGCATGAGAACATGAATACCAGGAGAAACGTGATCGCCTGAGAAACGTGAATACAAAACATGAATACCATGCAATCTAAATCGCATGAGAACATGAATACCAGGAGAAACGTGATCGCCTGAGAAACGTGATCGCCTGAGAAACGTGCATACAAAACATGAATACCATGCAATCTAAATCGCATGAGAACATGAATCGCATGAGAAACGTGATCGCATGAGAAACGTGATCGCATGAGAAACGTGATCGCATGAGAAACGTGATCGCAAAACATGAATACCATGAAAGGTGATCGCATGAGAAACGTGATCGCAAAACATGAATACCATGAAACGTGATCGCATGAGAAACGTGAACGCATGAGAAACGTGAACGCATGATAAACGTGAACGCATGAGAAACGTGAACGCATGAGAAACGTGAACGCAAAACATGAATACCATGCAACCTAAATCGCATGAGAACATGCATGCCAGAAGCAACGCGATCGCACGAGAACGTGATTGCATGAAACGTGAACGCATGGAAGGCGAATGCATGGAACACGATCGCATGGAACTCGACTGCCTGAGAACATGAATATCATGCGCAATAGGACTGCATGGGAACATGAATACAAAACACGAATACCATGCGAAACAAAATGCATGAGAACATGAATACCATGAGAAACGTAATGGCATAAGAACATGAATACCATGCAAAACAAATCGCATGAGAACATGAAATACAAAATATGAATACCATGCAAAACAAAAATCGCATGAGAACAAGAATACAAAATATGAATACCATGAGAAACGTGACCGCATGAGAAACGTGACCGCATGAGAAACGTGACCGCATGAGAAACGTGACCGCAAACTATGAATACCATGCGAAACAAAATCGCATGAGAAACATGATTGCATGGGAAACGTGATTGCACAAGAACATGAATATTATGTGAAACAAAACTGCATGTGAACATGAAACAAAACATGAATACCATGAGAATCGTACTCGTATGCGAACATGAATACCATGTGAAACAAATCGCATGAGAAACGTGATTGCATGGAACATGAATACCATGCGCAATAAAAAAAAAAAACGCATGAGAACATGAATACCATGTGAGACAAAAATTGCATGAGAAACGTGCTCCATGAGAAACAAAACGCACAAGAACATGACTGGCACAAGAACAGAAACGTAATCACATACGAACAAGAAAATCATGAGAACCGTAACACTTAAGAACATACCTCGCATGAGAAACGTAATCGCATGAAACCACCTAACATGAGAAAACATAACACAAGAGAACATAGATTTGCATGAGAAACATGACACATGAGAACATGACCCCATACCTAGCCTGAGAAACGTATGAGAAACGTAATCAAAAGGCAACGTGATCGCACGAGAACATGAATCGCACGAGAACATGAATCGCACGAGAACATGAATCGTAAAACCAACATGAATGCCATGACACTGTACCGCCTAAGAGACGCGTATGAGGACATGACTAGCAAAAGAAGCGCAACCGCATGGAACGTGCAACCGCACGGGAAGAGTGAACGCACGGAAGCGTAACCGGCATAGCATGACAAATATGACTAAAACAAACACTCACTGAGCCCACTGACTGAAGCCCCTCCACCCAGAAACTACGACGGGGGGAAAGAAACGCAGAACCGCTCGCCCAACTCCCCCCATCCCCCAATACCAAAATACAGCCGCTGACTGATGCACTGCCCCCAGCCCCAGCCTGAGGAGAACCCCAAGAGCCCCTCTAACCCCCCCCACACACTACCTCAGCACCATCACTGTGAATGCCACACATGGGAGAACAGCCCCCCCATGCTGTCAGCTCAGTTCCTGAAGAAATGGGTGGACAACCCCTCCTACGCTGCCAGTACCCATGCCCATCACTGCAGCCTCACTTTCAATGCCTCCTTACTATGCCCTCATTGCAGCCCCCCTAACCATCATTACAAGCCCCCCTCACCATTATTACAAGCCCCTTTCACCATTGCAGCCCCCCACCATCATTACAAGCCCCCCTCACCATTGCAGCCCCCCCTCACCATTATCACAAGCCCCCTCACCATTGCAGCACCCCACCATCATTACAAGCCCCCCTCACCATTGCAGCACCCCACCATCATTACAAGCTCCCCACACTATTGCAGCCCCCACCATTACAAGCCCCCCACCATTATCACAAGCCCCCCCACCATCATACAAGCCCCCCCCTCACCATTACAAGCCCATTGCAGCCTTACTGTGCCAAACGATGTCTGACCTGTCTGTGTATGTGTGTGTGTGTATCAGGATCTCCTGCTCCTGCTGTGTCAGAAGCTCATTGAAAAGTTCGGGCGCACTGTGAAAAGTCACTGTGTCAGAAGCTCATTGAAAAGTTCAGGCGCGCTGTGTGATAGTAGTCCTGCCCTCCTCCTGGACTAGCTCATGTGATAGACAGAACACTGCGTCTATCACACGAGCCTGTCTAAGAGGAGGGCGGGACTATTATCACACAGCGCGCCTGAACTTTTCAATGAGCTTCTGACACAGTGACTTTTCACAGCGCGCCCAAACTTTTTAATGAGCTTCTGACACAGCAGTCTACCGGCCCTGCATGCAGTGGGCCGGATAAAGTTGCTCGGCGGGCCGCATGCGGCCCGCGGGCCGTAGTTTGAGGACCCCTGCTATAGAGGTATAGCAGTTTAGGGAGTAGGGACATTTTGACAGCAGCAACTCGCCCCAACCACGAAACACACAAAGGCCTCCAGGAATCTAATAGGGACGACAAGTGTGACAACATAGGAAAGTAATTAGATTTGTACTCAGAGTCCCAGGTAATCGTACTAGGGAAAGGTCTGGGACGACAACACGGAAAGTGACCTGGAGTGTGCCTGGGGTCACGTAGACGATATGCCTAAAAGGGGGCATACCCAAGTAGAAGTAAAAGAGAGAAGAAATACAAGAAAAAAGGGGAAGGGTGGGTGGGACACGAGGAAACAGCCGACAGGAAGGAGGATGTTGGGCGGGTTTAAGTACCTCCTGACTCCTCCTACAAATGCAGGCTGACCTGCGGTCTGCCTGCCAACTTGTACTCAGAGTCCCAGGTAATCGTACTAGGGAAAGGTCTGGGACGACAACACGGAAAGTGACCTGGAGTGTGCCTGGGGTCACGTAGACGATATGCCTAAAAGGGGCCAAAAATAAGACGGTAGGATGAGCTCGTAAGAGACTGAAATGAAAGTAGCCATATGTAACCTGATCGGCCAATGCCAGGAAGCCTGTGACAATCCAGTATGTGGATCCGGGACATGTACCGAAATGGATGCAAACCCCCCCCCCCCCCCCCCGCCCAACCTAACCCAACAACGTGTAAGCGGACCCCCCGGGGAAAAGCAGCCGAGACTGCGTCTAACCTGAAAATACGGCCAGTACAAGCATGAAGTACAACCCTAGTCTAGGCAGCAGGGAACAGCAGAGTGTCATGTACTTTGCTAGTAAAGAAGGGAGCAGTAGGGAAAGGAAAGTGGCCTATCCCTAGGTACATTCACAGTAGCCACCAAGAGACAGACTAAGACTGACCGAGCACCAGTTGGTAGGACTGCTTGAGCCGAGAGTGGCCAAAAAAACAAAAAACAAAGACTGCAAGTAGATATGAATGGGCAACAGAGCTCAAGACATCGAGATGGAAAACCTGGAAGGTATCCCAGGAGTCACACCCTTCCTAGGCTAAAATAGACATGACTAGCTGACCCAGCTTCATCTGTAGCGGGAAACCGGGACGATGTGGCACAGGTGTATGAGCCTAGGACCTGCTGGAAAAAAGGCGGCGAGCTACCAAGTATCGAAACCCCTAACCGGAGAAGGATGGATGGCGGGAAAAACGTTGACATCTGCTGCCCGTGACATGACGTCTGCAAACAAGAACAACACCGTTATACACAAGAAATAACCAACGAGCGCCAACTTATTTTAGGAAAAGGGAGAAAAAAAACCTGAGACTAAAGATGCAGCAACGCCGTGCAGGATAGTAAACATAGCACAAGACTGAAAACGTGATAGTCTCAAAGATCTAGCAAGGCCGAGCTAGCTGAGGCTAATCAGGCCAATTAACATGTAACACCCAAGCCTGTGAACCCGAGGACGTGTCAGGCAAGTGATATATGAGTAGTTGATTACCTGACGTATGAAAAGAATAGTAAAAGGAACACTGCAGTGGTGGGACGTAGTAACTTACAACGTGAAGAATGAACAACACATACTGACAATACAAAGTATGAGAATGTGACAAACCCATGAAATTGCAAAGGCCGAGCAACCTGAGGCATGGCAGGCAAATTAAAAACGTACACTCAGGCCTGATGAACCTGAAGACGTGTCAGGCCATTGTATGAGAAATGAAATGACAAGATGCATGAAATGTATGAGAAACGGATGAGGAGACTTGCCACCGTACAAGCCAATTATAAACGCTCATCTCAATCCGTAAGCACCCATAAACGTGATGGGTGACATCCCCCCCCCCCCAGCGGTGAAACACCATGAACATACCAAACGACCAACTGGGAAAACAAATTTGTGGGAAGAACAAAACAAAAACAAAAAAAAAAAATGAGAAAACATAGACCCATGACAAAACATAAAGACCCATTGAGAACATGGACAGCATGAGAACATGTGATCAGCCGAGAGCGTAAACACATGAGGACCAGATACATGAGAAACTTAATTGCATGAGAAACCTAACACATGGGAACATGACTAGCCTGAAAAACGTAATGCATGAAAAACGTGATTGCATGAGAAACGTAATGACGTGAAACATGATCGCCTGAGGACACGACTGGCATGCAAAGTGTGAACACATGAGAACATGACTAGCCTAAAAAATGTAACCCTCTTGAGAAACGCAATCATATGAGAACATAATCGCATGAGAACATGAAACCATGAGAAAAGTAAACGCATGAGAACACAAATACCATGCGCAACGTGATCGCATGAGAACAGGTACCATGAGAACAATTGCACGAGAACATGAATACCATGAGGAACGCGATCGCATGAGCATGTAATCGCATGAAATCGCATGCAAACATGAACAAAACATGAATACCATGCGAACCAAATCGCACGAGAACCTGAATATCATGAGAAACGATCGCATGAGAACCTGAATATCACGAGAACCTGAATATCACGAGAACCTGAATATCACGAGAAACGTGATCCCATGAGAAACGTGATCCCATGAGAAACGTGATCCCATGAGAAACGTGATCCCATGAGAAACGTGATCCCATGAGAAACGTGATCCCATGAGAACCTGAATATCACGAGAACCTGAATATCACGAGAACCTGACTATCACGAGAACCTGACTATCACGAGAACCTGGACTATCACGAGAACCTGACTAGCACGAGAACCTGACTAGCACGAGAACCTGACTATCACGAGAACCTGACTATCACGAGAACCTGACTATCACGAGAACCTGACTATCACGAGAAACGTGATTCCATGAGAACCTGAATATCATGAGAAACGTGATCGCATGAGAAACGTGACTACAACAATACTACCCTGCCACCTAAATCGCATGAGAACATGAATACCAGGAGAAACGTGATCGCCTGAGAAACGTGAATACAAAACATGAATACCATGCAATCTAAATCGCATGAGAACATGAATACCAGGAGAAACGTGATCGCCTGAGAAACGTGATCGCCTGAGAAACGTGCATACAAAACATGAATACCATGCAATCTAAATCGCATGAGAACATGAATCGCATGAGAAACGTGATCGCATGAGAAACGTGATCGCATGAGAAACGTGATCGCATGAGAAACGTGATCGCAAAACATGAATACCATGAAAGGTGATCGCATGAGAAACGTGATCGCAAAACATGAATACCATGAAACGTGATCGCATGAGAAACGTGAACGCATGAGAAACGTGAACGCATGATAAACGTGAACGCATGAGAAACGTGAACGCATGAGAAACGTGAACGCAAAACATGAATACCATGCAACCTAAATCGCATGAGAACATGCATGCCAGAAGCAACGCGATCGCACGAGAACGTGATTGCATGAAACGTGAACGCATGGAAGGCGAATGCATGGAACACGATCGCATGGAACTCGACTGCCTGAGAACATGAATATCATGCGCAATAGGACTGCATGGGAACATGAATACAAAACACGAATACCATGCGAAACAAAATGCATGAGAACATGAATACCATGAGAAACGTAATGGCATAAGAACATGAATACCATGCAAAACAAATCGCATGAGAACATGAAATACAAAATATGAATACCATGCAAAACAAAAATCGCATGAGAACAAGAATACAAAATATGAATACCATGAGAAACGTGACCGCATGAGAAACGTGACCGCATGAGAAACGTGACCGCATGAGAAACGTGACCGCAAACTATGAATACCATGCGAAACAAAATCGCATGAGAAACATGATTGCATGGGAAACGTGATTGCACAAGAACATGAATATTATGTGAAACAAAACTGCATGTGAACATGAAACAAAACATGAATACCATGAGAATCGTACTCGTATGCGAACATGAATACCATGTGAAACAAATCGCATGAGAAACGTGATTGCATGGAACATGAATACCATGCGCAATAAAAAAAAAAAACGCATGAGAACATGAATACCATGTGAGACAAAAATTGCATGAGAAACGTGCTCCATGAGAAACAAAACGCACAAGAACATGACTGGCACAAGAACAGAAACGTAATCACATACGAACAAGAAAATCATGAGAACCGTAACACTTAAGAACATACCTCGCATGAGAAACGTAATCGCATGAAACCACCTAACATGAGAAAACATAACACAAGAGAACATAGATTTGCATGAGAAACATGACACATGAGAACATGACCCCATACCTAGCCTGAGAAACGTATGAGAAACGTAATCAAAAGGCAACGTGATCGCACGAGAACATGAATCGCACGAGAACATGAATCGCACGAGAACATGAATCGTAAAACCAACATGAATGCCATGACACTGTACCGCCTAAGAGACGCGTATGAGGACATGACTAGCAAAAGAAGCGCAACCGCATGGAACGTGCAACCGCACGGGAAGAGTGAACGCACGGAAGCGTAACCGGCATAGCATGACAAATATGACTAAAACAAACACTCACTGAGCCCACTGACTGAAGCCCCTCCACCCAGAAACTACGACGGGGGGAAAGAAACGCAGAACCGCTCGCCCAACTCCCCCCATCCCCCAATACCAAAATACAGCCGCTGACTGATGCACTGCCCCCAGCCCCAGCCTGAGGAGAACCCCAAGAGCCCCTCTAACCCCCCCCACACACTACCTCAGCACCATCACTGTGAATGCCACACATGGGAGAACAGCCCCCCCATGCTGTCAGCTCAGTTCCTGAAGAAATGGGTGGACAACCCCTCCTACGCTGCCAGTGTGAACCTGGGAGATGAAGGGTGCCCAGCCTCCCCCCCCCATGCTGCCACTGTGACCCTGGATGGGTGGGTGAACTGCCCCCCCCCCACCCCCTTAATGACGTCGGCGTGGACGAACGGGCGGCCCTGCTAGTACCAGCGAGCGTGCGGAGAAGCAAGTGAGCAGGTGTCCCCTCCATGGAGTGCCCCCCCCCCCTGAAGCCAGAGTGCGACCCGGAATCATAGCGTCCCCCCAAAGCGCACACGGGTTCCCAGAAGATGAAACAGCGGGTGGATGGACGACCCCCCCCTCCCCAGCATGTGCGCCGGGAGGACGCCCCCCGCAAAGCCAGAAGGGACGCGGAAATACAGGGAGAAGTACCGCTGGAAAAGAGGCCCCCGAAACTGCCATCCCCCCACCGGGGAGTTCCCACCCAGCGAATGCCTGAACCCAGCCGATGGAGGTGCTGGCCACCTGCGGACCCCCCGACCAAATGTGTACCCCGCCCGAGAAAGCGGGGAGACTCGGCAACCCCCCTTTTCAGCCGCTCGTCCTCCCGGCCGCAACGAAAACCCGGAAATGACGTCAGCCACCCTCTCCACACGAGGAAACAGCCGACAGGAAGGAGGATGTTGGGCGGGTTTAAGTACCTCCCGACTCCTCCTACAAATGCAGGCTGACCTGCGGTCTGCCTGCCAACTTGTAGAGAGAAGCCGGGTCACTAGTTAATTTAATACATAAGTATGGACTTCCGGTTCCGGCGCCGCATGGAGTAGCTGCCCTCCTCAGCAGCTCCCGCAACCAGGCTCCAATTCGGCATAAAAAGGCAGCAAACCCGCCACCAACTCCCCCCAACACGAGGTGAGGATGGACAGGTTTTTGGAGAAAAACGGCATGCGATCGTACGCGGCCACAGCGGCACGGACGGGGCAGCCGCAAATCGAGGCTTCGGCCTTCCCGGACCCATCCGTGGAAACGGCTCCCGCTATGGAGGTGAGTGCTGTACCACTACCCCCACCTTCTGTACAGAATGCTCCGCCATCCCCAGCCCCTCCACACCAAGGGGACCTGCATAATATAGACCTTATTGCCCAAGCAGTAGCGGTGCTGCTAGCCCCTATGATAGCCACCTCCGAGGAAAAGGCAGTAGACGCAGGCATGCAGAAGCTTCAGGCCCAGCTGGGGGAACACACGTCCAGGCTAAACGAGGCAGAGCATCATATCACTAACATTGAAGAGGAACTGTACTAGGCCCAATCCATCAAAATGGCCCAGGACAAGACGAACAAGTACATACTTGACAAGCTGGATGACTTGGAGAACAGATCCAGGAGAAGTAACTTGCGTTTCGTTGGTGTCCCCGAGTCGCTTCAGCCCGCTGCACTCTCAGACCTCTGCTCACTCGGCATACCTGAGGCTCTAGGCCTTCCAGGCCCCTGCACAGTTGAACGTGCTCACCGTATGGGCATCTTCAATTCCGATCGCAAATCACCCCGCCCTGTGATCGCCAAGTACCTGAACTACTCGGAATAAGCCCTCATCCAACAGAAGTTCAGACAGTCCAGAAATCTCCGGATAGACGGCATGAATATCCTGGTTTTCGCAGACTACTCGGTTGAAGTCTCCAAGAAAAGAAAAGCCTTCCAACAGATATGCTCGGAGCTTCATCGTATGCAAGTTAAGTTCACCCTCGCCTTCCCGGCCGTCCTCCGGCTCAAAGCTCCCAACGGCTAACAACTCTCCTTCCACGATCCATCTGCAGCAGAAGCATTCCTGAGAACACACCTGAAACACGGCAGCCCACGCAAAGACTCTCCTAAACGCTTCAGAACATCTGGACCGGAACAACGTCAACTCTCCTCATCCTGATTCCCCTCCACCTGGTCCACGGCTCAGTTCCATTCTGCCACCGCTTCTGGACCCATTTTGTACCCCATATGACACACTCTTCACCCCTGATGAACCAGCCCCTCTCCCTCGCACCTGAGGACAGCCAGTAGGTTGAAAGCTTTTTTTTTTCCTCTGAACAATTCTCACAATTCTTATTTTACGTATTTGTTTCTTTGTTATGCATATGTACATTGTTATCTGCTGTTGACAATCTCTCTACATGCAGGCCCTTCCCCCCCTTTCTTTCTTTCTCCCACTGGCGTCCCTGCCCGGTACTCATCCCCCACACCTTACTCTCGCTGCCTCCCCCCCTCACCCCCCCCCCCATGCGTGGCAGGTGACATGCAGCTGTATGAGTCCTGTGTTGGGAGCTGACCTACTCAGTGACTCCATGCGGAAAAAAGTGAAGTTCCTTGGTTATGTTTTTCGGTATGTTTATCTTTTTCAACAAAAGCCTCCCCTGCACGGTCCTGTCCACAGACTCAGACTCTGAGGGCCGTTTCGTATCTGCCCGGGTCCAATTGGGTACTAGGATCATAGTGATCACAAACGTTTATGCCCCCAACAATCCCACAAGCAATTTTTTTGGACCTCACGACTTGGGTACTACGTGACCCGTCCCATACTCACTTATTGGGTGGGGACTTTAATTCCACCATGCACCAGACAGATGACAGATCCTCCAGTAGAACGATGCGACCCCCCTAACCATCCCTCTGCCAGACATTGCAGGCATCTACGATAGACTCTCTCCACCTCCACAACATATGGCGCTTACATCACCCAGCAGATAGGGAATTCACATTTTACTCTAACCCTCACAACGTCTTCACGAGACTGGATTATTTCTTCTGCTCTGACACCCTCCTTCCAGTTCTCACTGAAGCTGATATTCATGATATTGCGATCTCTGACTACACCCCGATTTCCACCACACTCGACGACCCCGCCTTGCACTCCAACCCCAAGATATGGCGGTTCCCTTCCTACCTCCAAAATAACTGACTTCCAACAACATTTGCAGACTACGCCTCTAATAACGCGTCACATTCCGACAACCCCAACCTCTTTTGGGAGGCGGGCAAGGCTTTCCTCAGAGGCTGCATAATAGCGTACGCCGCCTCTTTCAAAAGAAATGCCCTCAAACACTACAAATTGGCCAGCGCACGACTACACCAGGCTCAACGTTCCCTCTACACGGACGACTCCCCGACCAACCGAACAGTTTGGCTCACGGCCAAACAATCTTTCGACACATAGGGTGCGACCCTCGAACAGACCCAAAAGGCATGCTTAGACGCCTCCTTACACAAATTTGGTAACAAGGCGGGTAAATTACTTTTGAGACTGAGCAAGGGCCCGAATCGCCCTACGCATACCACCTCTCTCAGTGACACGTCGGGCATTGTACATAACAACCCAAAAGATATCAATGCGTCAGTATTACTCATCCCTCTACGCCTCTGACCCGATAGATAACCCAACAGCCCTAAATTTCCTACAAAAAATTGCCCTGGATCGAGTCTCCCCCTCCCAACTTGAAGCCCTGAACGCTTCCATCTCCGCTTTAGAGGTACATAATGTCATTAAAAACCTTGCCCCCTCCAAGGCCCCAGGCCCCGATGGTTTTACGGGTGAATTTTATAAATCCTTTCGCGCAACGTTCGTCCCTACCCTCCACGATGTCTACTAGCACATCTGGTTGGGCGGCCCCTACCCACCCACAGGTAACCAGGCCATTATCAAACTTTTGGAGAAAAAAGGGAAAGACCCTCTAGAACCTGGCTCATACAGGCCCATATCCCTCTTGAACCTCGACATTAAGATCCTCTCCAAGACTGTTGCCACCAGATTGGCGACTGTCATACCCTCCCTGATACACCCGGCCCAATCAGGTTTCATGAAAGGGAGAACAGCCACCATGAATATTACGCTAGCCCTAGAACATGCAAAAGGCGACCCGAAAGGAGATCACGCCATCATCACATTAGATGCAGAAAAGGCCTTCGATAATGTCAGCTTCGAATGGCTCTCCATGGTCATGACCACAATGGGTTTCCAAGGCCCCTTCACCCATCTCATAAAGACTATGTACACTGCCCCCGCCGCAAAGCTGGTGGTGGCGGGCCTCCTATCAGACGAATTTCATCTCCACGAGGGCACTAGACAGGGCTGCCCATTATCCCCTCTCCTCTTTAATATTGCCCTAGAACCCCTATCTCGATATTTATCCCAAGTTGCCCCCCTCCACGGTATCAAGATTGGAGACCACGACTTACGTACCTCCCTCTTTCGCGATGATGTCCTCATATTCACTTCCAACCCCTCTCAGGACATGATCACGATCAAGGAAAACTTTCGATGTCTGCAGGAAGTGCTCAGGGCTCTGCATAAATGATAGTAAAAGTGAAATCCTCCCCATAGGCTCCCTCTCCGCCCCCTCCTGGACCCAGAAGTCCTTGTTTACAGTGGCTAAATCCTATATCACATACCTGGGAATTAAAATAGGCAGGATGCCCTTCTCCCTATACCATCTCAACTATACCCCCCTGTTCGCAAAAATATCCCAGGAACTGGAAATCTGGATGGACCTGCCTCTCTTGCTTCTGGGAAGATGTCACCTAGTAAAAATGGTCAGCTTTGCCCGTCTACTATACCCCCTACAGACCATTCCCTTACTTCTACGCCATTCAGATATCAAAACTCTAAACTCAGCCATATCCAAATTCCTTTGGCGGGGTAAACGGGCACGTATAGCATTTGCCAAACTTCACCTTCCCAGGCGCGAGGGGGGTATAGCCCTGCCCAATATCAGAACATATAACTTAGCCTGTCTGCTCAGGACGAGTCTAGGCTGGGTGACCCAGTCCTCCCGGTACTCAAACTTTATCCTGGAATCAGCCATGGTTTACCCCTTCTCCCTTACTGCCCTGCTCCATTGCTAGTGGAAGTCAGTCCCCCCACCCCTCCAACACAACCTTCTCCTCCGTGATACGGCCATCGCCTGGAGAGAAGTGAGGAAAACCTTTAATCTCCCTTCTTACATCTCCCGCTACCTCCCAATGCGGGTTATTTAGGGGCGAAGCCCCCCCCCCTTTTTTTCCCTCTCCTTTTATGCCTTTTCAAAATTTTACATTTGTATCGCTTCATACTCGGCTTGAAATCTCTAATAAACATATATATTAAAAAAAAAATACATAAGTATGGTAGGGAAGAGGCAGACCAAGTATAAGGAAAATATTCCTGAAGATGGACCACCTCCTGGGGGGGAATAGACACATTGAGAGCCTTCGACTTAGCATGATTTACTTCAAGGCCAGAGAACTTGGCAAATTCCTCCAAAATTTGCATAAGAGTCGGAAGGGTTGTACGGTGAGAGGTTACAAATAAAAGCGCTTCATCTGCGAATAAACAAATTTTATGGGAGGTGGATGCCAAGTCCAATCCACGAACATCTGGACTGGCCCTGATCAGGGCCGCCAGGGGCTCAATCGCCAGAGCAAAGAGAAGGGGAGACAGGGTCAACCCTGCCTGGTACCCCTACCTATCTGGAAACTATCAGAACGAAACCCAGAGTACTTAACATATGCCTGTGGTTGATTGTATAGAGAACTCACCCATTGTAGGAAATTCGGACCAAAACCCCATCGATTAAGTATGAAAGTCCAGGAGACCGTATCAAACGCTTTCCTAATGTCTAAAGACAATAGGTGCATAGGGATTTTGCGAGTTCTGGCCGCGCGTTGAAGCAAAAAGACCTGTCGGATATTATCACTAGCCTGACGGCGGGTATGAAACCCACCTGGTCTTTGTGTATTAGCCCACCAATAATAGGATTGAGACGCATGGCCATAATCTTTGCCAAAAGCTTGATGTCCAGATTGAGTAGTGAGATGGGCCTAAAGTTGGACCATAGAGTATTATCCGAATTGGGCTTGGGTATCATAGCTATAATGGCAGTCAACCTGTCCCGACCAAAGGAAGTGTTGCTGCAATAGGGCATTGAAAGATTTGGAGAGAAGCAGGGCTAGGATGACTGCAATTTTTTTTAAATAGGTGCTCGAGAGCCCATCAGGACCTGGCCTCTTATGGGGTTTAAGGGTTTTGATAGCTGAAACGACCTCTTCGGCCGTGATGGGTTTCTCCAAGATCTGACGATTAGAATCAGACAAATCGGGTAAAGGGATATTACGGAAAAACAAATCAGCCTTAGAGGGGGAGAAAGAGGATTGAGCTCTGTATAATTCTTCCAATTTCTGACGAAACACAGCCAAAACCTTAACTGGATTACTGGTGTGTGAATTTTTGTCTATCCTAAGCCGAATGGGAACGTGTGCTCGATCTGGGCGACAGAGACGCAGCGCCAGGAAAGTATCAGGTTTATTAGCCTTAGTGTAAATAGTGTGATTAGACCTGCGGATGGCCTTATCAGCTGACTCAGCCAACAACAGGTCCAATTCTGTTTTTGATTTCTCCATAGCTATCATGTGGGGCTCAGTAGGGGACGATTGAAATTGAAGAAAAGATTGATGGTATTCATGTTCCAACTTAGCCAACAGGAGTTTTTTGTCACGGTTCAAGTGGAAAGACACCGAAATACACGTACCGCTGATTACCGGCTTATGTGCTTCCCAGAGAAGCACGGGAGAGATATCAGGTGTAGAATTGTGTTTTACATAATCCGCAAGGGCAATCTGGATGTCAACACAGTAGGACTGATTAGTAAGGTGGGCTTTATTTATACACCAGGTTTGATCTTTGGATCGGGGGATTAAAGAAGAAACTGTAGTAAGCACTGCACAGTGGTCTGACCAAGTAATAAGTTGGATAGTAAAATTAAGCAATACAGGGGAGGAGGCAACCGAAACAAAGATATGATCAATCCTAGAAAAGGATTTATGCGGGTAAGAATAAAACGTGTAATTTTTCTTCGTCGGGTTGCATTCACACCATGTATCAAGCAAGGAAGCCTGTTGAAGAAGTTTCCGAAAGCGTATGGAGGGGGAGTACTGGTCAGGAGCATATGGAGATTTGTCAAGGTGAGATTGCAAAATTACATTTGAGTCCACATAAAAACAACAAACCTTTACAATGGGAACGTTTGACTTGAAATAGATGGGAAAAAAAGGAATTGGGTTACTGTTCGGGGCGTAGAAAGAAACAAGCGTAGTTTCTATTTCCTGAAGTAGGCCCACCAGAATAATATAACGGCCCTCAGGATCCTTAATTTCCGAGGTCACTGAGAAGGGAAGAGAGCGGTGCAGAGCAATTAGAACACCGAGGGCTGAAATATTTTGGGGTTGAACGAGCCGAAAAATGGGTTTCTTGGAGAGCCACTATATCAGCCTTCAAAGTTGCAAATGTTTGGAAGGCCTTAACTCTCCTATTAGGGGAATTAAGACCCTTAATGTTCAGGGAGAGAATGTTTAAGGGGGCCATCGAAAATTGTGAAGGAGGATATTAGAGGACACTCCTGGGACCGTATGACCCTGCCGACTGGAGAAAAGCAAAGAGAGAGGGAAAGAAGAGCAGAAGAAAGAAAAAGGACAGAGAGGAAGAGAGACATTGTAGAAGGCTCTTTTCTTATTGTTTATAGCTTTTTAAACTTTTACCGTGAGCCACGTAGGTTTTATTTTTAGCCTTTTAAAATTATTGCCCATGGGAATATACTTTGCAGTGAGTTCCCAAACAGTCTTTTTTAAAGAATTCCCATGTCTGTTCTGTGTTTATTGATCCCAATATTCCCTCCCAGTCTAAGTCCTGGAGAGCAGCCCTCATCCTTGGAAAATTTGCTCTCTTGAAATTAAGTGTTTTTATCTTTTCTGTATGTATTTCTTGCTTACAGCTAACATCAATGAAATCATGTTATGATCACTGCTACCCAGGTGTTCCTTTATCTGAACATTAGTAATAAGCTCTGAATGGTTTGAGATTACCAGGTCCAACAGAGCATCAATCCTAGTTGGGGCCTTAATAAACTGGACCATAAAATAGGTTTATCAATTGTTGCCATTTAACTGTCCCAGCAGTGCCATTACTCCAGTCAATTTCTGTGTAGTTAAAATACCCCATTATTATCACCGCCCCAGCCCTTTCAGCCCTTTCCGCCTGTGCAAGGAGCTAAGTCTTCACCTCCTTGGTAACATTGGGTGGTCTATAACAAACTCCAATGATTAACTTTGAACTACGCACATCTGTATGCAGTTCCACCCATAATGCTTCAGCCTCATCACACTCTCCATCAACCAGGTCCTCTTTCACGCTTGCTTTGAGATCACTTCTCACATAGAGACAGACCCTGCCACCTTTCCTTTTTACCCTGTCTCTCCGAAAAGAGTGCATAGCCAGGAATATTAATAGCCCAGTCATATGAGGACTGAAGCCAAGTTTCAGCAATACTGATTACATCATAGCTCTCCTCATGCACCAGAGCTTCCAACTCACCTATTTTGCTTGGCAGACTTCTGGCATTGGTAAACAAACACTTTAATGTATTATTACATTTTTCTCTGGTGTTATTAATATCATTTTAGTAGTACAAATGCCACTATAGTTTTCAATGACTGTTTGCAACATGGGAACTTTCTTGTTTCCTGCCATAACACTCCCCCCATCTATCCCCATTCCACGCTCCATTAATGTCTGATCCCTAACTGACCTGTGTGCTCAATGTAATTCTAGTTCACCCCCCCTCAAGCCTAGTTAAAATACTCCTCCAGCATTCCAATAAACCTCTCCCCAGCACAGCAGATCCCCCTTCCATTCAAGTGCAAACCGTCTTTAGCATAAAGGTTGCACTCCAATGAAAAATCAGCCCAGTGCTTTAGAAACCCAAATCCCTCCTTCCTACACCAGGTCTTTAGCCATGCATTCAGCTCTCTAATCTCCTCCTGCCTTTCCTGTGTTGCACATGGCACAGGCAATAGTTCAGAGAATATCACCTTGGCGGCCCTTCCTTTGATCTTGCAGCCTAGTTCTTTAAATTGATTTTTAAGGAGCCTTCACCTTCCATGTATACTGCCATTGGTTCCAACGTGGACCAAGACAGCTGGGTCATGCTCAGCCCCTCCCAGTAATTTATCTATCCGGTCCACCACATGCTGAACTTACAGCAAACCATTTGGTTGAGGTGATCCTGGCGACAAATTATTCTATCAGTCCTTCTGATTATAGAATCCCTACTACCACCAACTGTCTAGGCCTACCTGCACTCCCCTCACCACCTCTACTAGATGGGTTGCTCTCCCGGCTGTTAGGGGTATCAGTGACATCTAGGGCTGCCACCTCTGTGTTTGCAACCTCCACATCTTCACCCAACTTGGAAAATTTGCTTTAAAGCACAAATACAGGACTGGCGCATGGAATGAGCCCTGCTGCAAAGTATTACAGCAAAAATTGTAATTGCACGCCCCTGTTAAACAGGGGAAGAAAAATTGAGCCTTAGGCACTGGTGCCACAATGCTGCAACCCCTCACAGATAGTCTAGTTGGAGCGCAGAAATGAACCCTGCTGCAAAGTATTACAGCAAGTGTAACAGATGGCTCCCTGCTGATGGTGGCTTGCATGTGGATTTTGTGAACATAAGTGGAATTTTAAACTAAAGTGGAGAGTTAAAAACAAGGAGTTTAACTGGTTCTGCTTGCAAGTGTTGGTTTTGTTTTTTTCCCTCATTTATTTGATTCGTTTGCTATCAGTTTTTAAAATACTTTTTTCCCCCTCCTATTTCTGACACTTTTTAAACAGCTTTTTTTCTTTCTGCTAATTAAGCAGAGTGGTTAAATGTTCACAGCTTTTTATCTTTCTGCCAATTAAGGGGAGTGGTTAATTGTTCACAGGTGAGTATATAAGTGTCTCTGTACAAACTCCCCTAGGAGCTTTCTACAAGCCCCTTCCACTCCCTCTAACTACATTAACCCATCTTCCTGATAATCTGATAATCCTGACTTTCCCCTCTACCCTCCACATCAACCCTACTGACCACCTTCTTAGCGATCAGAGGACCCCTTTCAAGGTTGTCCTTTCTGCCCAGGGTTGCAACTTGCTCCTCCAGATCTCTAATGCGAGCTTCCAGAAGGGCAACCTGCTCACATCTGTTACAGCGGTATTCATCCTGGAGCTGTTGCACCAATTTTGCATATATGTGGCACACTGTGCACTGAGCAAAACTTTCAACCCTGCTAGCACTTATTTTCCAGTTACAATATAATTACTTGTAGGAAGTTTAAGATGTTAATCACAGTTTAGAAGACTCCTGTCTTAACTCCTGCTTTTAACTCCTGATTTTTAACACTCCACTTAAGTTCAAAATTCCACTTATGTTTACAAAATCCACATGCAAGCCACCATCAGCAGTGAGCCAGCTCCTAGGAGAGTTTGTACAGACACTTATATACTGACCTGTGAACAATTAACCACTGCCCTTAATTGGCAGAAAGATAAAAAGCTGTGAACAATTAACCACTCTGCTTAATTAGCAGAATGAAAAAAAGCTGTTTAAAAAGTGTTAGAAAAAGGAGGGGAAAAAAGGTATTTTAAAAACTGATAGCAAACGTATCAAATAAATGAGGACAAAAAAACACCTACAAGCACAACCAGTTAAAAGCACTACTCCTTGTTTTTAACTCTCCACTTTAGTTCAAAATTCCACTTATGTTCACAAAATCCACATGCAAGCCACCATCAGCAGGGAGCCAACTGTAATAATCGCTGTAATATTTTGCAGCAGGGCTCATTTCTGCGCTCCAACTAGAGTATCTGTGAGGGGTTGCAGTGTTGTGGCACCAGCACCAGTGCCTAAGGCCCAATTTTTCTGCCCCTGTTTAACAGGGGCATGCAATTACATTTTTTGCTGTAATACTTTGCAGCAGGGCTCATTCCTGCGCTCCAACTAGAGAATCTGTGAGGAGTTGGAGTGTTGTAGCACCAGCACCTAAGGCACAATTTTTCAACTCTGTTTAACAGGGGCATGCATCTGCAATTGTTGCTGTAATATTAACCAGCAGGGCTAGTTCCTGTGCTCCAACTAGAGTATATGTGAGGGCTTACAGTGTTTTGGCAACGCCACCACACCACCACCAAGGGCCCAATTTTTCTGGCCTTGTTCAACAGGGGCATGTAATTACAATTCTTGATCTAATATGTCACAGCAGGGGCTTACAGTGTTCTGGTACCACCAACACCTAAGGCCCTAATTTCTGCAGAGTATATAGGGCAGGCCCCTACTTTAAACATCCAACTTACAAATGACTCCTACTTACAAATGGAGGGAGACAACAGAAAGTCAGAGGAAATCTACCCATAGGAAGAGAAATTATCTCCTGCAAGAGTTAATATGGGGAAAAAGGTGTCTCCTCTGCACTGATGCTTTATCACCAATCCTTGTTTCCCTAAAACCCCCACATTTTCTAAATACAATTGTCATTGGGACAGAAAGGGAGGTTATATCTTCTGAACAGGGGCACAGACAGCAAAACAAATGTTACAGGGGTAATAACCCTTCCCTATGTTTTACAAAAAGATTAAAAATACATTTATTGGCTGGAGCTACACTTAAAAAATGCACCTTTTCCAAATTAAAAACAGATTCTACTTAAGAACAAACCTACAGTCCCTGTCTTGTTTGCACTTCCTGTATACTGCTGTTCAGAGTATATAGGGCCTAGGGGCCCCACGCCTTTTATTTTTTTTAATTGGGTGCAGGGATCCCCTTAATGTCCATACAAGACCCAAAGGGCCTGGTAAGGGGCTGGGGGGTACCCATGCAGTTTTTCTCAAAGATTTTCATCCATATTGCCAGGACCAGACATACATTACAGCTGTAAGCAGTTTTAAATGGCTTTTATTCCTTTAGAAATGTCATTTTGTGAGTGAGTGAGTGAGTGAGTGAAAAACGTATAGAGCGCAACACTTGCGAACTGAATCGCCTCTGGGCGCTATTTTGTGCAGGGACAGTTCTAAACACGGGAAATACATGCCACTTTACAGGCATACTATAGACACCCCCCAGGCACAATATTTAAAGGAATATTTCACACATATTTATTTGCTTTAAGCATCATTAAAACCACTGCTCCCGAAAAAAACTGCAGTTTTTAAAACTTTTTTTGCATTAATACATGTGTCCAGGGGCAGGACCCGGATCCCCAAACCCTTTTTAGGACAATAACTTGCATATTAGCTTTAAAATTCACACTTTTGATTTCTCCCATTTGAGTCCCATAGACTTTAACGCTGTTTGAAAGTTCATGCAAACTTTCGGTCCATTCGCATGTTCTTGATGCAAACCGAATCGGGGGTGTTCGGCTCATTCCTTCTTGTGTGGCTTGTGTGTGCCCTAGAGCTGTGCATCAGCATGATCTGTAACCTACTGTTTCCACGAGACACAGTGGAAGACAGATCGATGTACTGGGTCACTGTACCAGTGATCACATGGTATAGGGCCAATCACAGTGCACCTGTGACCAATCACAGAGATCATCACAATAGTACACGATGGCATGCCATTCACAGTTTCACAGTGTAAAAATGATTGCTGTGATCATCTCTGTAATAAACAATTGTAGTGTAAAGAAAAAAAATCCTGACCACATCCCCAGAGCAGTACAGTGTCACTATGGTGACACTGTTGTATTTTTTGTTTCAAGCGCCAACTATTTTCAGGCCTGTAGTCTTCTACTATGAAGCCATGCTGTTGTCATAGATGAAGCACGTGGTTTAGCATTGTCCTGCTGAATTATGCAAGGCCTTCTCCGAATAAGACATAATCTGCATAGGAGCATGTGCTGCTCTAAAACCTGGATATATATATATATATATATATATATATATATATATATATATTTTTTTTTTAAAGTTAAGCCTGGATATATCTTTTAGCACTGGTGGTGACTTTCCTGATGTATAAGCTGCCCAATCCATATGTATAAATGCACCCCAATTCCATCAGCGATTAAGACTTTGGAACTGATCGATGATAACAAGCCAGAAGGTTCCTCTACCTTTTATTCCAACTGGCAAAATTAAATGAGCTTTGGCCCAGAGCAGACAGCAACATTTCTGGATCATGTTCAGATACGGCATCTTCTTTTCAGGATAGAGCTTTACCTTGCATTTAGATGGCATGGCGAACTGTATTCATATATAATGATTTTTGGAGATATTCCTGAGTAGGGATGAGCTGAACCGTTCGGTTTGCACCCGAACCTGCGAACAGACCAAAAGTTTGTGTGAACTTTAGAACCCTGTTAAAGTCTATGGGACTCAAAGGTTTGAAATCTAAAGTGCTAATTTTAAAGGCTAATATGCAACTTATTGTCCTAAAAAGTGTTTAGGGACCCGGGTCCTGCCCCAGGGGACATGTATGAATGCAATTTTTTTTAAAACAGCTGCGTTTTTTAATAATGCTTAAAGTGAAACAAAAAAAGTGAAATATTTCTTTAAATACCTGGGGGGGGGGGGGGGGTGTATAGTATGCCTGTGAAGTAGCACTTGTTTCCCGTGCTTAGAACTGTCCCTGAACAAAATTTCATTTCTGAAGGAAAAAAACCCATACCAGACCCTTTATCCGAGCACGCAACCTGGCAGGCTGCAGGAAAAGAGGGGATGAGAGAGCGCCCCCCCACCCCTCCTGAACCGTACCAGGTCACATTCCCTCAACATTGGGAGGATGCTTTGGGGGTCTGTGATACACACGGCTGGGATTCCCGGCCAAATGCTCCCCTGGCAGTTTTCTGGTCGTGTGTATGAGGCTTTACTTAGGACACTACCTCTCTATTACAGAACGTAATATTTCCTATTCAATATCATTTGGTATATTCTAAATTTTCTTCAGGGATACAATTTTCCTATTATGTATAATAGGATCAGTGTATATCCTACCACCATATAATTCAGATATATTACTGAGGATTAGCATATTCCTGGCTGAACATCCAGGTTTCTGTGATAATGATAATGGAGGACTTTTGTTTGTGATGCGAATATGGATCATTGGGTCCTAGGTCTGAAAACCCTTTTGCTAGACACTTGCAGGAAACAGGATTGTATGATATGTGGTGGTTTTTTTTTAACCCTAGAACCAATGTTTTTACATGCTGTTCCTCTACTTATGGAACTTTATCCAGGATTAATCTACTCCTGGGCACAGATTTAACTCTTCCATTGGTATCAAACATACAGGTCCAGATTCAGGTACATCTGCACATTATTGGACCGGCGTAGCGCACCGCCTTTACGTTAGACTTGCGCAATGTAGCCGCGCAATCACCCTATTCTCGTCGCTTTTATGCAAAAAATTGCGCATGCGTAACGTTATTTCAGAGGCGTAAGGCGGAGTAATACAAATTGGGAAGGACGTGGGCGTGTTACATTGAAATGAGCCGTGACCCCATGCAAATGAAGGGCCGGCCGGCTCGCGCATGCGCGCTTGAAGCAGACCATGGTCAGCACCTCTGTGCGCATGCTCACAACTCGGGAACGGCGCAATCAGTGAAATTGGAAGTGGACTAGGGCAACTTGGTGAACTACGCAGACAGCATAAATAGACAGACACAAACGCACTTCCTTTGCAAAAGTACATCCCTTTGTATCCCTTCCTATACAGCAAGGTGCTTTTGTTCTGTTGTTTATTAGCGTTTGTTTGTTTGTTTGTTTGTGACGTGTCTTTGAGATATTTGGGGACTGTTTTGCAGAGTGATTTTTGTCTTTTATGTGTTTTCTTTGTTGTTATTTTGTTTAAATTATATTTTTGCTGGGCATTTTTTATTTTTGCTCGTCATTTATTTAATTTTTTTGGTTCTGTTTGTGTATGATTTTGGAATGTGGGGGTGACATTCCTGCGGGAAAAGGGGTGTCACCCTCATTTGTGGTGGAGAAGTGAAACCCAGGTCTGTGTGAATGGTGTATGAATGTACAGTGACATAATTGGAGCCGTGGCATGGCGTTGCTGCTCACAAGTCCTGCATGGTGGACTGGTGCCAATCCAATGTGATGACGATGTGATGTGTCTGTGCTAGGGACCACAGTGGTGTGCATGCATGCATTCTCATTGTGCCATGATTAATGTGTGTGTTTAACGTGCAAAGATGCATAATGTGAGCTGGCATGAGATGGGGTCATGAGATGGGGTCCCAGTGCATATGCAGAGTCACCTTTAAGGGAAAAGACAGGAGGATGTTAGTCGTGCATGTGCCCCTTGTGATGTGTGCATCATGGGGGGGGGCAGTCATGCCTGCCACCCATGTCACTCACCAACCAGCCAGCTGTCCCCATACATGTTCTGTTCGCAATCTGTGGGGATGGGGCTCTGATTGTATATGTAGCTGTCATGGGTGTCATGGGTAGTGTCATGTGTTGGGCTGGTGATGTCCTCCTGCAGGGTTGTGGTTAATTCCATGATGGCATGAGGGGTGAATCTGAAGATGCGATACACCTCAGAATCACTCATGCCATAGATGTCTATGCATGTGTGATATATCAAGTGAAGAGTGAGGGGCTTGTATCAGATAAGAATATTGTATTAGATTAGATTAAATGGTAAAGTTTATATAAGCAAAAAAAAAGTTTAAAAAATAAATAAAAATCCTGTGCCCTCCTCAGTGCCCTCCTCAGTGCCCTCCTCCTTCTTTGCTCATCTAAAGTCAGTAGTATAGCTATGCGCGACGATGCCCCTGGCATGTTGGCATACAGATTGTTGTGCAACACGTGTGACTGCTGAGCTTCTCACTAACAGTGTTGCTTTATCTGACATGTAGACGATTTTACTTTTTTTAGACCAGCTTTTATATGGTCTAATTTTAGACAGGACATTTTGCTGTTGCGCACACCGCGTAGCCTGCGCTGCCCCAACGTTCTTTTGTGGATCCCCATAAGTCCCTCATTAGCATATTTGACTAGCAAATCAATGGTTTGTCTATCGCAGTTTTGCACGGACGGATGCGCCTGTCTAACGAAATTACGCTGGACAAAAAAAATTTGATTTCTTGCGTATCTCGTTTTCTGGATGTCGTGCATCGAAACGTACGCGCACAATTGGACTTACGCCGCGCATCTCCTGTTACGCCGACGTAATCGCTCTGTGAATCTGGCCCACAGTGTCTAGCAAGAGGGATTTTGGACCATTTACCAGTTTTGTTGACTATAAAAAAAATTAAACCACACATACAAATTAACTGGCGTATAAATGAATGCTGTGTGGCTACAGGTCAGTGTTGCCAACCTAACAGATTAAAATTCACTGACACAACACCCAAAACTTACTGCCACAGCCAAATTTTTACTGGCATTTCCAAAAGGTACAAAATTACAGTTTTTAGTGCAAATTAGAGTATTTAAGCTACAAACAAATACAATATGCAATTAGAAAAATGATTTAAGGTAGATTATAAGGCAGAAAACATATTTCTTATTTTATTTTTGATATAATAAGTAATTAGCCCAGAGACCGGCCTCAGGAGGGCAAGAAATTTGAATTGGTGGCACTCACACATAAAATTGACACTCATAGTGACGCTGACAGCAGTTTGCAGCTGCACAAATGATGATGAGACCTCACTGACACAACACATCCCCTCCTGAGTCACAGTGACAGTCTCTCTCCAAACCAAGTGGTCCCTCCAGTCCACTTCAGTCTAAACAGCACTGACGGTCTTGGGCCCAGCCTGCCTTGCTCCCATACCACAGACCCACACACAAGGCTCTGGCCGCTCTGCTTGGCTCCATTGCACCATGACATCACACGACATGTTCAGGCACCGCCTTCGCCAGATCCATCCAATCACACTGTGGCAAGCACTCGGGTGGTCCCAGCCGGCTTTGGACCAAACCGAGCGTAACAGCCATATTTTTTACTGGCGACCTTTTACTTTTACTGGCATTTACTGGCAGGAGAAACGTGCCTGTTTTTTACTGGCTGCCAGTAAAAATACTGTGGCAACACTGCTACAGGTATTAAAGCAGGGGGAAATTATAACACAGCCATTAACTGATTTATTTTTCAATAACGTGCAACTCCACAGCTGGTAAGGGATACTACAAAGGCCTTTTTGAGAGAGTTATTGATCTAAGCTGTAAGTAGATTTAATTTACAACAAAAATTATTTCAATATGTTCAGAATCCTACACCTACAAAACAATCTATTCGGAAGAATATACAACTCTTATATAAAAAAACAGCTAGGGAAAAAGCTGAAAGAGACCATTTTTTTTTTACAAAGAGTAAGTATTTTGAAGAGGGGGAGAGAAGTGGAATTTTTTTTAGCAGTAATTGCCAAATTTCAGGCTCAGTCTAATTATATTCCTCGTATACACAGTATACAGTTTTGACCTGTAAAATCTCCGCTGGAAGAGACTTAGCTAATAGTATAGAGACCCCTCTAGAGTAAGTTATGTAGGTAGCATTGAGCCTGACATGGAATGACATGGAATGCGCTTAAGGTCCCGTACCTTTGTACTAGTAAGATGTCTTTCTTGAAAGCAAATTATATGGGGGTTATATTTTTTCAAAACAGAAAAGACCAACAACCACTTTTGGAGTGAATTTAAACCTCTAGTTATCCAAGATATTATATTTACTGGCTTAGACATGTTAAATCAATCAATATACAACAACTTCAGTAAATAAGAGTGTGTGAGACTAAATGTAAGAGAGATGTTAAGTCAATGAAAAAAATAACATGTAAAAAAAAATGCAAAAATCCAGCCAAAGGTAGTAAAAAAGGCTGGGGAAAGTACATAAAAAAACTTTAGTCAAATGTCCCCGCTCGGCCATCCCAAACATAGCGAGCCTTTGATCCCTTAAAAAAACACTCAACCAGGGTTATAATGTCCCTTGGCCTCGCCACAAAGTGGTAAGAGGGTTGTACTAAATTTGGAAGGGCTCTTGACAAAGGAAGAGGTGTCCTGAGTTAGGATAGAAATCCACTGAAAAAGAAGGTGAGGGCAAAAAATAATAGTGGCCCATACCACGTTCCAGTCGCTGGGCTGGTCTGGATTACATAGAAAGCAGACCTGAGAACCAAATCCAGGCACAATGGGGTAATGCCTCAGAAGGGAAAAGGGGGAGAGCATTAACTTTTACAGGGCAGGCAGGTACCCAGGATAAGAACAGAGTGCATGGGTATGATAGTCTCTGAAAGCAGATTGGGCGATCTCAGGCTCTTCAGTAGAAGGACAGATAGGAACTCCAGGTGTCAGTGATATGTCTGTGTCTGAGTGCAGCTCCAAAAGCGGTCATTCAACCAGGACATAGCTTCTTTTGGAGTTGTATAGAGGTGGGCTTTACCATCATAAATAATACGCAACTTAGCAGGGAAGAGCATAGCGCATTGTAGGCCTTCGGTATGCAGGCGATCTTTCACAGCTGCAAAGGAGGTGTGTTGGCATTGGACTTGAGTCGAGAAGTCGGGGTAGACAGAGATGGTATTGCCATTGTATTTAAGCAGTCCTTTTTCACTGACAAGACATAGTATGGCGTCTTTGTCTTGCAACTTAAGAATACAAGCAATGAGGGGGCAGATAGGGGCTGCTGCATCACAACCAAAAATGTCCCGTAGCCAGGAGTAGGGATGAGCTTCGAGTTTGAGTCAAACTCATGTTTGACTCGAACATTGCCTGTTCGGCGAACAGCAAACAATTTGGGGTGTTCGCAGCAAATTCATAAAACCGTGGAACACCCTGTAAAAGTCTATGGGAGAAATCGAAAGTGCTAATTTTAAAGGCTAATGCCGCGTATATACACAACCATTTTTTTCAACGTGATTCTTGTCAAGCCTGCCTTGCCTACACATGATCGTGAAAAAAAATGCTCGAGCAAAGCGCTGTAATGTACAACACATAAGACGGCACTATGAGGCCGTGTACACACGATCGAACATGTCCGCTGAAACCGGTCCGCAGACCCATTTCCGCGGACATGTCCGATAGTGTGTACGGCCTAGCGGACAGGTTTCCAGCGGACAAAAGTTTTAAAACATGCTTTAAAACCTGTCCGCTGAAAACATGTCCTTCGGATGCGTGGAAGCATTTTACTTCCTTGTTTTCGCACGTCGCAGCATCAACGTCACCGCCACGTCACCGCGTTCTCTGCCCACGGGGATTTTGGTCTGATGGTGTGTACACACATCTGACCAAATTATCCCAGGAGACATGTCCGATGTAAACGGTCCACGGACCGTTTTCATCAGACATGTCTCCTCGTGTGTACGCGGCCTAAAAGGGAAAGTTTCATCCAGATGGCGCCACCCTTGGGGCTGATTTTGCTGATTTCGAGTTAGTAAAAGTTTGGTGAGAGACAATTTGCGCTTTTCAGTCTTCGTGCTTTTCAGTCTGTTAAAGCTGAATGTGCTATCTCCATTACGAACATTAGTTTTACCAGAATGAGTGCTCCCGTCTCATAACTTCGGGCGGGAAACACATTAACCTTCCGATTTATCGTTCGTTCGGCAGAAAATTTCCAAATTGTCCTTTTTTTGGGCCGAATTTTCGTATAGTGTATGGCCAGCATAAGATGCTACTGAGAAGAGATACAGTTTTAAAAGGAAAGGAGGAATAACATGTAGCTGCCCTTTGAATTTTAGGTCATTACCTTTCCTGACTGAAATACTAATTATGTTATCCAGAGCCCCTTACAATTTAAAGGAAGCCACTCTGTGCAGATTTTAGTTATGTGAGGCATGTCAAATTTTAAGTCCCACTTGTGAAATTGGTGTTGACAGCTAGGGATGAGAAGAGAATAACAGTGACTGAACTGTGGGGATGTGAAGTGACATAGAGATGAGATCTCTTGGGAAGGGTGCGGGGGAGGACAGACCACCTAAATACACCATTTAAATCCTTGACTCAGCCTCATAAAAATATTGTGATGAGAGATTTGAAACGCAAATAGGACATCTGTTCCCTTTAATTATATATTCAGGTTAAAATCATCTCCAGACAATTGCATGGTTTCTGCTGAACATTTAAGATATACACATTTCCTAACAGGATGTTAGGGAAGTGAGTGTATCACCCACGGAATTCCAGTAATGACATTAATTGCAGCTGAAGAAAACATATCATTAAAAAAATTAAAGAAATCCCTGAGAGTGCATAGAAATTGCAGCCTTTTGTGGTAATTATGAATGTGGGAGAATTCATTATTTTTTATTTTTTGGAAAGAGAGGTTTAAAGGGTACAGCAAATTTGTACACGAAAAAAAATACATGAAATGGGATTTCAATGATTGGAAGAAAGATCTTTAATTTCTTATTTTTTTAATTTTCAAATAGAGGCAGAAGTAGTTCCAGGGCTTAGGAAGGCTCTGGTCAGGTACTATAAATATTTATATAGACCACACTGCCAAAAAATGTGAATCAAGATTACTAAACAGTTTGCAAAATGTAAACGTGCAAACAATAAATAAATGAACAACAGAAAATACACCTAATGTCCAATGTATAAATAAGTTCAATTAAAAAAATAGTTGCTTGAAAAAAAAAAAGGTACAGTAGGTGAACAGGTGCTGGTGCCATCAGTAACAATAAAACACATGACCACTTCCAGGTGCTCCAGTTGACCCCACATGGATTTACACTCACCACTAGGGATGAGCTTAATGTTCGAGACAAACTCATGTTCGTCTCGAACATCGCATGTTCGACCGTTCGTCGAATTGCGAAAGTTTTGGGCCGTTCGTGCCAAATTCGAGTGCATTGTGCGACATCACAGTGTATTGCTGGCTAATGATTGGCCAAGCATGCACTATGACCCGCATGCTTGGCCAATCACAGTGCCGCCTGTACAGAGAGCCATAATTGGCCAAAGCCATTTGCACAGTGTGCACCTAAAGCTCACCTGAATACAATTGTTGGTGTTCTCATACAAATACAGGCAGGGACATACAGTATTCAGTTTTATTGTCCTTTGCACAGTGTGCACCTTAAGCTTACCTGAATTCAATTGCTGTTGTTTTCATACAAATACAGGCAGGGACATACAATATTCAGTTTTATTGTCCTTTGCTCAGTGTGCACCTAAAGCTTACCTGAGTACAATTGCTGGTGTTCTCATACAAATACAGGCAGGGACATACAATATTCAGTTTTATTTTCCTTTGCACAGTGTGCACCTAAAGCTACGTGAATACAATTGCTGGTGTTCTCATACTAATACCACAGGCAGGGATCTGCAAGTATTTTCACTTGGTGTACTGTGTCCTCTGCACAGTGTGTACCTAAAGATATATGAATACAATTGATGGTGTTCTCATATTAATACCACAGGCAGGGATCTGCAAGTATTTTCAGTATTTGTGCAGCTACATCTCCCTGCAGGCCATTAGTATGTCTGAAGGGACAACAAAGAGAGGCAGAGAGTCATGAGCCGATAAAAGAGGGCAAGCAGGCTCTGCGTCTAGAGGCAACAGTGCTGGTCGTGGTCGCAGTGCATCCTCATCAGCACGTGGCCGTGGGACACGCTCGTCCTTTTTTTCGGCAGCTGGCCGTGTTGAGCCAAAACATGCCAAATACTTGGTAGAGTGAATGACCAAGGCGTCCTCATCCTCTCTCACCCAGGCTCAGGGTACTTTGTCTGGCAAAGCAGCTGCCAACACAGCCTCTTCCCTCTGCTCAATGGCATCAGTCACTCCTTCCCTAGCCCCACTAGGCGAACTGTTTGTCCACAGTGTTGGGTACATGCTGCAGGAGGATGCTCAGCGTTTTGAAGGCTCCAATGATGGTACCCACCTAGAGGAAGGCAGTAACGTGAGCCCAGAGAGAGGGGGTGCCCAAGAAGGACAGCAATCTGGCAGTCATGTTCCCCCAGCTGCAGCATACTGCCAGGTTTGCTACAGTGATGAGGAGGGAGGGGATGATGAGGTCACTGACTCCTTGTGGGTGCCTGATAGGGGAGAGGAGGAGGAGGAGGCGCATCTCCAACGAAGCAGGATGCCCTGCACGGGCCAGCTTAAGGGCAGCACACTGACTGCATCACACCACAGAGCTCCGCATGTGCAGGGCACTGCTGTCTCTTCTTTGTAGTGGTGTGGGCCTTTTTTGAGACAAATGCATCAGATCGCAACGCTGCTATTTGCAACATATGTCGCAAGTGTATTTCACATGGCCAAAACATCCCCCGGAGCATGCTGGGACTGTGACGTCATAAGAGGCCTATATAAATCGCTGCTGCCTCGCACACCCGTCATTACAGCGGGAGAAATCCTCGAGTCAAGAAGAAAAGAAGAAGGCAGAAGGCGGCAACGAAGACCGGGCTGGCCGCCACTAGTGAGAGAGCTACAAAGAAGATAGCGGCGGCCAGCCCCGGAGAAGGCACCAGAGAGTGAGTGGGAGAAGAACCGGGGAGCGCCTAGATGACAGCGGAGAAGACGGAAGAAGACCCACCGGAGAGCGGAGAATACCCCCCAGAGAGCGGAGAAGACCAAAGAAGACCCCCCGGACAGCGGAGAAGACCCCCGGAGGAGTGGAGAAGACCCCCAGAGAGCGAAGAAGACCCCTGGAGCTGACTAATAAATTATTTTAAAACCCTGTGTTGTGTATTTACTGTATTTTATTTACACTTTTTTTCCAGGCGATTGGGTAGGGGTACGATGTACCCCCATACTCATTCACTTAGGGTGGGTGGTCAATATCTGGGGGCTCCCTTATTAAAGGGGGCTCCCAGATTCCGATAAGCCCCCCTGCCCGCAGACCCCGACAACAAACGGCCAGGGTTGTCGGGAAGAGGCCCTGTCCTTAACATGGGGACAGGGTACTTTGGGGTGGGGGGCCACAGGGTGCCCCCTGCCCCAGAGCACCCACCCATGTTGAGGGCATGCGGCCTGGTATGGCTCAGGAGGGGGGGCGCTCGCTTGTCCCCACTCCTTTCCTGACCGGCCGGGCAGCGTGCTTGGATACGGGTCTGGTATGGATTGTGGGGGAACCCAATGCTGTTTTTTCAGCGTAGGGGTTCTCCTTACAATCCATACCAGACCTAAGGGCCTGGTATGCCCCTGGGGGAAAACCCATGCCGGTTTAGTTAGAGCGAACATGTTCAACAATTAGGACAAGGCCTATAAGTATTTTATATTTCTGTCAAGCACGTAGTAAATTGTATTTGTAGTAACAAGTATTAATTGCATACACATATAATACACAAGTTGTACTGACAACTAATAGAAAGGTATGAGAGGCAATATAGCTCAGGTACTTTGAGAGTACATATAGTATTAGAAGTAACAAATATTAATTTCATATGAGAGGCAATATAGCTCAGGTACTTTGAGAGTACATATAGTATTTGTAGTAACAAGTATTAATTGTGTATGAGAGGCAATATAGCTTTGTATTCTGTGGCTAGTGGTAGATTAGGCATTCACCGGATACAGAAGTGTATTATTATGTTTGATTGTACCAAAAGTAATTGGATTTCAAACAAAACTCTAAACACTTGATTAGATATTTACGTTGTTTACACACCAACATCGTATAATTTCTCAGTAACCATTTGGTAGCACTGCACGCTTGGTGGTGTTGGACTCTGGTGTATAAGGATGATACATCCGCCGTTGCTATGTATGTATTCCCTTCTATGACTGGAACCTCTTCTAACAACTGTAAAACGTGTTTTGTGTCTTTAAGGTAGGATTTGGTTTGCTGTATAGACGGCTGTATAAAGAAATCCAAGTATTGTCCCATTCTTGAAGTAAGGGAGTTAATCCCATTTACAATGGGTCTCCCCGGGGGGTTGTCTTTGTCTTTATGGAGATTTGTAATAGTATAAATAACGGGTATTCTGCATGACTCAGGAATAAGGAATAGAGATACCTTTTTATTCAAAATGTTCTTCTTAACACCAAGATGAATTAATGGATTTAATTCTGTTTTATATTTAGCAGTTGGGTTCCCCAAAACATCTTCTAGTTGTCTAATCAATTCTTGGTGGTATTGTTCCTTGGACTGGATAACTACCGCCCCTCTTTATCTGTAGGGTGTATCACAATATATAAAACATTTTTTAGGACCTGAATGCCCTTCTTGATATGTATAGGGTCAGATATATTCTTAAGTTTTAAGGTATTCAGGTCACGTAGCACCAATTTCTTAAAAACGTTGATATAATGATTATCGCTAACCTGTGGATTGTATACAGAGTTATTTTGTAAATAACTGTGCTGTATTGAATTGGTCTCCAAAGTAATAGAATGTCCTATTTTGGAAGGGTTTCCCAAAAAATACTTCTTAATATTGACTTTGCGAATGTATTTTTGTATGCCAATAGAGGTATAGAATTTATTTAAATTCTTTACCGGTGCATTTTTTTAAACCTACATCCTCCAGAGATAGGGTCCTCCCGCTTATTTTGAAGATATCCTCCCCTTTTCTACTCGTTTTCTTTTGGATCGGAAAAGGAAACACCAGTGCTTATACTGGATTATAATGTCCAACATAAACATATAGAAATGTTAATAAAAAAACATTGGCACATTATAAACATCTGAAGAACATTTTTCCCGACAAACCCAACATTGTATACAAAAAGGCACCGACAATTAGGGATATCCTCATTAGGAATGCGATTGATCCTCCCCCACGTAGTGGGTAAACTTTTTTTTAATAGTAAAGGATTTTTCCCTTTGTAAGTATTGCTATGCCTGCATCCATACCAATATCCCGCAAGTAAAATAACACAATTTATAGGCACCAAAACTGGAATTTGTCACCCCATTAAGAGCTTTATTAGTTATAATACGGAAGGGGTTGTATACGTCTTACAGTGTACCTGCAATCTCCAATATGTGGGTAGAACCAAGAGACCGTTGATGGTACGCATTAAAGAACATGTGAAAAAATATCATTAATGGTTTCCCCAAGCATAACGTCAGTTGACACTTTGCTGAGGTTCACAATAAAGATCCAAGACACCTATCCTTTTGAGGTATTGATAAATACACCAAACCATGGAGGGGTGACCATTTGGTTAGATCCATTAGTCAGAAGGAATCTCAATGGATCCATTCTTTACATACGCTGGTACCGGATGGTTTAAATGTAGAGTTTGACCTGAATTGTTTTTTAAGTAATTTTTTAGTTTTATTTTATATATCACGATTCCCTATTTTAGATCGTATTTATCGTTGTGGTTGTATTTACATTTATTGTATGGATAATATGTGGGACCAATATGTAATATTGTTTTTTAGGACATACATATGTCTCTTCCGGTTCATATATCACATTGTCATAAGTGATAGGGTTAATGGGTATGGGAATTTTATAGTTTTAAAATAATTTGAATTCAATAGTAGCTGCGGTACGATTGCTCATCAATATTGTATTATGATGAGTATTTCTATGCATTTTATGGCTGCCTATATATGTGGATCCTTTGTATTCAGCAGATGTATTTACATTTACCACCAGTAATATGGCCGCTGTCTATTTACATATACCACCATTAATATGGCCGCTGTGCACTGATAGGGCCATCTGTTCTAGATGGCCACCGATGCATGCTCATCCTATTTGCTTATTAATATTGTGGGTGATCTGAGAGTCTCAGATATATGTTGTGGGAAGACAACCGCCAGGTAATGTGCAGTATATAATGTAGATTTGGCTAGGAATCCCACCATCCATATGGCTACCGTCTATATGTGAGACATGTAGCTGTTATATCTTACATGTTTTCCCCAAAATGGCCCCCGATGCATTTCGGTTTTTAGCATTTATAAAGAAAAGGCATACATCCAATAGGAATTCTCTGATGAAGACAAGTGAATTGACGACACGCGTTAGGAAGTACACACGTACACACTATGGGAGCTTGTTCTGGTTATATCTACTTGATGAATATCTGTCCACATCTGTCCCCATTTTCCTGAAGACCTCCTAATCATCTGACAGTGTATCTAGAGATACGTATGGATATCATTGTCTGCTCAGGAAGCTGCTGTATCATCACTTAAAGCTACCACACTCATGTATTGAGGTAAGTGCTCTGTGAGCCCACATAGCAGGAAGATCTATAGTTGAAGCATTGATATTCATGGACGGAAGCATTTAAAGAGTTTTATTGATGTATTCACCAGATTGATTTTATTCACCTGATTGGACTTATCACAGCCTTGTTTTGGTTATTTTCATTGTTTACACATAGCAATACCTGTTGTTTGGAGCAGTTTTGTTTGGCACATTTTTGCATTTGCACTTTATATTGTGGATGACACCTCACTAGGTACTTATATTGCTTGTTTAGCAAATATCGTTCATGCGCAGTAGGTGGTTTTGATACTGCGCTCATCATTTTTTATATCATTCCCTATTTAGTGATTTGTACACTTTTTATACCACTTCCTCCCCTATTGTAGATTTAATTTAAATGTATTTGGCTAGCGCAGAAGAATTTTCTATATCACCATAGTGTTGTGGCAACACCAACACCTAAGGCCCAAATTTCTGCAGCGTATATATGGCAGGCCCCTACTTTCAAACATCCAATTTTAAAAATGACTCCTACTTGTAAACGGAAGGGGACAACAGGAAGTGAGAGGAAATATACCCCTAGGAAGGGAAATTATCTTCTGTAAAAAATGTCTCCTGTCCACTGATGCTTTATCACCAATCCTTGTTTCACAAAAAAAAAAAACATTTAAAAAAAGAAAACATTTGTCATTGGGACAGAAGGTGAGGTGAAATCTTCTGAACAGATGCACAGACAGCAAAACAAATGTTACAGGGGTGATAACCCTTCTCTATGTTTTCCAAAAAGCTTAAAAATAGATTTTTTGGCTGGAGCTACACTTTAAAAATGTACCAGCTCAAAATTACAAACAGATTCTACTTAACAACAAACCTACAGTCCCTGTCTTGTTTGCACCACCTGTATACTGCTGCTCAGAGTATACAGTATAGGGCCTGGGGGCCCCACACCTTTCCATTTTTTTTTACAAGAAAACACCTTTCATTTTCCCCTTAATATCCATACAAGACCCAAAGGGGCTGGCAATGACCTGGGGGAGGGGAGGAATCCATATTGCAGGAGCAGACATCACATTAAAGCCGCAAGCAGTTTTAAATTACTTTTTTTCTATAGAAATTTCATTTTGTGCAGGGACAGTTCTAAACACGAGAAACATGTGCCACTTTACAGGCATACTATAGACTAGGGATGAGCCGAACACCCTCCCATTTAGTTTGCACCAGAACCTTCGAACGGACTGAACGTTCACGCGAACATTTCGAACCATATTGAAGTCTATGGGACTCGAACGTTCGAAATTCAAAAGTGCTAATTTTAAAGCCTAATATGCAAGTTATTGTCGTAAAACGGGTTTGAGAACCCGGGTCTTGTCCCAGGGAACATGTATCAATGTACAGTAAAAAAAAGTTCTAAAAACGGTCGCTTCTTTCTGGATCAGTGCCTGTAGTATTAATATGAGCAGATCCCTGCCTCTAGGAATAAATATGAGAAACACCAGCTTTACGTAGCTTTAGGTGCACAATGTGCAGAGGACACAGACAGTACACACACCACGTAGCTTTAGGTGCACACTGCAGAGGACACAGACAGTACACCACGTGAGAATACTGCAGCTAGCACAATTACCTGCCTGCCTGTCAGTATATTAGGAAGAGCGGATCTAGCTAGATCAATACAGTGTATAAATATATATACAACAGACACATAATTGGCCAAAGCCACCCTGGCTTTGGCCAATTATGGCATTCTGTTTTTTGCAAGCTGTGATTGGCCAAGCATGCGGGTTATAGTGCATGCTTTGCCAATCATACGCTAGCAATGCACTGCTATGCCGCAGTGAATTATGGACCGTGACACGCCACCCGAATTTGACACGGCCTATAACGTTCGTATTTCGAAGAACTGTCGAACATACGATGTTAGAGTCGAACGTGAGTTTGACTCGAACACAAAGCTCATCCTTACTATAAACACCCAGCAGGTAAGATGTTTAAAGGAAAGTTTCATTTTTTTTTCACTTTAAGCATCATTAAAATCACTGCTCTCGAATAAACGGCTGTTTTTAAAACTTTTTTTTGCAATGATGCATGTTCCCTGGGGCAAGACCCGGGTCCCCAAACCTGTTTTAGGACAATAACTTTCATATTAGCCTTGAAAATTAGCACTTTTGATGTCGAACGTTCGAGTACCATAGACTTCAATGGGGTTCTAAAGTGCTTGCGAACGTTCGGTCCGTTCGAAGGTTCTGGTGCGAACCGATTGGGGGGGTGTTTGGCTCATCCCTACTCACCACAATGGATGGACCTTCTATTAATAGATACTGTAGGTTTCACTGAACTTTTTTGGTTGCACCCACTGTGTATTTTGTCATCAACATAAAGAAGAAGTCCAACCTAGGCTTCTCCTAAGGGTCACAGGAGTACAATTCATTTTGCACTCCTGTAAACCATTTTCAGAGGAGAGTGATCTGAAGTCTGCTCTCCGATGACGTCATTGCTATCAGACAGGGCAGTGCGTCATCCTGACTTCCAAGTCTGGATCCGTCAGCTGCCTTTATTGATGGCAGTCTCAGCATCTTGGCGAGCCTCTGAGATGGCTGCTCCCCACCTCTCCACTGCTCAGCACTCCTATGAGCGTGAATAAATAGAGCATAAGCGATGTTGACTGCTAGGGGAGGAGTGAGAGCCGAGCCATCGGCGGTGTGCGGTGGATCAGTTCTCAGTGCAGAGACGTCGGGGCACAGATGCAGCATCGGTCTGCTGCTGCATCCACCGAGGTAAGTATGACTAGGGAAAAAAAACAGACTTTTATTTTAACTATATACATGTACCAGAATGCCATTCTTTCCAATAGAGAGCACTCAAACCATATCAACCTGAAAGAGAGAAGCTGGTCACCATGATAACATGTTTAGGGGGCTTGCCCCTTCCTCAGATCAAGTGATTAGGAGCCAGCAATTAAAATATATATAGGATGGGCCAGGGGAGTGTGTCATCCCTAATGACCACCCACAGATATTAACCCCTCTATGACTAACCCCGCTACGGCTAAATAGAATGTGTATTAAAACAATGAACACGTTTTTAAAAAATATAAATAGAAGGCAATATTGCATCATAGACACCTCATATTACAAATAAGCTTACTGCAAAACCTTAACCACTTCAGCTCCAGGACTTTTACCCCCCATCATGACCAGGCCATTTTTTTGTGATATGTCATTGCATTACTTTAACTGAAAATTGCGCAGTTGTATGACACTGTACCACCAAAATTAAAATTAATGTATTTTTTCCCCCAACAAATAGAGGTAGTATGTAAAATATCTTATTTCTTATCAATTTAGGCCAAAGTGTATTCTGCTAAATGTTTCTGGTAAAAAAAAATCCCAATAAGCGTATATTGATTGGTTTGCGCAAAACTTATATTGTGTACAAACTATGGGATATATTTATGGAATTTTTATTTATTTTTTACTTGTAAGGGCATCAATCAGTGACCTTTAGCGGGACTGCAATATTGCAGCACAGTTAAGACAAGAGTCTTCTAAACTGTGAGTAACATCTTATTGTAACTGGGAAATGAGTGCTAGCAGGGTTGAAGGTTTTGCTCAGTGCACAGTGTGCCACATGTATGCAAAATTGGTGCAACAGCTCCAGGATGAATACCGCGGTGACAGATGTGAGCAGGTTGCCCTTCTGGAAGCTCGCATTAGAGATCTGGAGGAGCAAGTTGCAACACTGGGCAGAAAGAACAACCTTGAAAGGGGTCCTCTGCTCGCTAAGCAGGTGGTCAGTAAGGTTGATGTGGAGGGTGTTGGAGGAAGTCAGGATTATCAGATAGGAAGATGGGTTAATGTAGTTAGAGGGAGTGGAAGGGGCTTGCAGAAAAGGAAGGCCAGTCCTGTATTTGTGCATCAAAACAAATTTTCCAAGTTGGGAGAAGATGTGGAGGTGGAAAACACAGAGGTGGCAGCCCTAAAAATCACTGCTACCCCTAACAGCTGGGAGAGAAACCCATCTAGTAGAGGTGGTGAGGGGAGTGCAGGTAGGCCTAGACAGTTGGTGGTAATGGGGGATTCTATAATCAGAAGGACTGATAGAATAATTTGTCGCCAGGATCGCCTCAACCGAATGGTTTGCTGCCTCCCTGGTGCCAGGGTTTGGCACGTGGTGGACCGAGTGGATAAATTACTGGGAGTGGCTGGGCATGACCCAGCTGTCTCGGTCCACGTTGGAACCAATGACAGTATACATGGAAGGTGGAGGATTCTAAGGCGGCGTACACACGGAGGGACATATCCGCTAAAACGGTCCGACGGACCGTTTCCAGCGGACATGTCTCCTCTGGATTTTGGTCCGATGGCGTGTACACACCATCGGATCAAAATCCCCGCCGCCAGACAGCGCGGTGACATGGCGGTGACGTTGACGCTACCACGTCACCGCACCAGGAAGAAAAATACTTCCGCGCATGCGTCCAATCTATTCGACGCATGTGCAGGAAGATATGTGAGTGTACTGACCAGCGGACATATCCGACGGACATGTCTTGAGTGGACAAATTTTAAAGCATGTTTTAAAATTTGTCCGCCGGTCAGACATGTCCGCTAGCCCATACACACGATCGGATTTGTCTGCTGAACTGGTCCGTGGGGCCAGTTTGAGCAGACAAATTCGATCGTGTGTACGCGGCTTTAAGAATCAATTTAAAGAACAAGGCTGCAAGATGAAGGGAAGGACCTCCAAGGTGATATTCTCTGATATTCTCATGCACAACACAGGAAAGGCAGGGGGAGATTAGAGAGCTGAATGCATGGCTAAAGACCTGGTGTAGGAAGGAGGGATTTGAGTTTCTAGAGCACTGGGCTGATTTTTCATTGGGGTGCAACCTATATGCTAAATACGGTTTGCACTTGAATGGAAGGGGGATCTGCTGTGCTGGGGAGAGGTTTATGGGAATGCTGGAGGAATATTTTAACTAGGCTTGAGGGGGGGGGGGTGAACCAGAATTACATTGGGCACACAAGTCAGTTAGGGATCAGACATTAATGGAGCGTGGAATGGGGATAGATGGGGGGAGGGTTATGGCAGGTAACAAGAAAGTTCCCATGTTGCAAACAGTCATTGAAAACTATAGTGGCATTTGTACTACTAAAAATGATATTAATAACACCAGAGAAAAATTTAATAATACATTAAAGTGTTTGTTCACCAATGCCAGAAGTCTTCCAAGCAAAATAGGTGAGTTGGAAGCTCTGGTGCATGAGGTGAGCTATGATGTAATCGGTATTGCTGAAACTTGGCTTCAATCCTCACATGACTGGGCTATTAATATTCCTGGGTATGCTCGCTTTCAGAAGGACCGGCTAAAAAGGAAAGGTGGTGGGGTCTGTCTCTATGTGAGAAGTGACCTCAAAGCAAGCGTGAAAGAAGACCTGGTTGATGGATAGTGTGATGAGGCTGAAGCATTATGGGTGGAACTGCATACAGATGTGTGTAGTTCAAAGTTAATCATTGGAGTTTGTTATAGACCAGCCAATGTTAACGAGGAGGTGGAGACTCAGCTCCTTGCACAGATGGAAAGGGCTGCAAGGGCTAGGACAGTGATAATAATGGGGGATTTTAACTACCCAGAAATTGACTGGAGTAATGGCACTGCTGGGAGAGTTAAAGGGCAAAAATTTAAAAACCTATTGCAGGACAATTTTATGGTCCAGTTTATTGAGGCCCCAACTAGGAATGATGCTCTGTTGGACCTGGTAATCTCAAACCATGCAGAGCTTATTATTGATGTTCAGATAAAGGAATACCTGGGTAGCAGTGATCATAACATGATTTCATTTGGTGTTAGCTGTAAGAAATACATACAGGAAAGATAAAAACACTTACGGTAATTTCAAGAGAGCAAATTTTCCAAGAATAAAGGCTGCTCACCAGGACTTATGCCACGTACACAAGATCATTTTTCGGGTTGTAAAGAATTTTTTTTTTTTTATGTCATTAAAAATGATTGTGTGTGAGCATTTTTCGGGGTTCTGAAAAACAGCCAAAAAAATTCGAACACACATTTTTTAACAACGTTTTTCACGTTGCCGTTTTTCGGGTTGTAAAAAATGGTCTTGTGTGGGCTTTAACAACGTGAAAAATCTGCGCATGCTCACAAGCAAGTTATGAGACATGAGCGCTCGTTCTGGTAAAACTACCATTCATAATGGAGTAAGCACATTCATGCCGCTGTAACAGACAGAAAAGCGTGAATCGTTTTTTACTAACACAAAATCAGCTAAAGCAGCCCAAAGGGTGGCGACATCCGAATGGAACTTACCTTTTATAGTGCCGCTTTGCTAGAGCATTTTTTTTTTCACGATCGTGTGCAGGCAAGGCAGTTTTAATGATCAAGTTGGAAAAAAAAAATATATATTTTTTAGAGAGCCTGAAAACGTCGTTTTTTTACAACCCGAAAAATAATCGTGTGTACGCGACATTAGACTGGGAGAGAATATTGGCATTGATAAACACAGAACAGAAATCAGAATTCTTCAAAAAGACTGTTCTGGAACTCACGGCAAAGTATATTCCCATGGGCAATAAGTTTAAAAGGCTAAAAATAAAACCTATGTGGCTCACGGTCAAAGTTAAAAAAGCTATAAACAATAACAAAAGAGCTTTTAAAAAATATAAAAATGAAGTTACACTAGTGTCGTTTAAATGTTACAAAGAATATAACAGGATGTGTGAAAAGGAAATCAAGGATGCAAAAATTCAAAACGAACGACAGATTAGTAGGACAAACCCCAAAAAAGAGTGGGTGACTGGGGACAAAGAGAAGGCTAATTTATTAAATGCTTTCTTCAGCTCTGTGTATACAAAGGAGTATGGGAGAGCTCATGTCCATAATGGGTTTGGTAGTGACACAGCCCCAAATCAACAATGGTTTAAAAGTAATATGGTTTAGAAATATTTAGACAGAATAAAGATGGACAAAGCACCTGGACCAGATGGCATCCACCCACAGATCCTAAAAGAATTTAGCTCTGTAATGTCAAAGCCATTGTATCTAATTTTTAGGGACTCAATGACGGAAATAGTACCACTGGATTGGCACAGGGCCAATGTGGTGCCTATATTTAAAAAGGGAACAAAGTCTTCACCAAGTAACTATAGACCTGTTAGTTTAACTTCTATAGTTGGGAAGATACTGGAGAGATTAATAAAAGACCACATAGATGAGTTCTTGCTGGAAAAAAAACTATTTAAGCAACAGACAGCATGGATTCATGAAAGACAGAAGTTGTCAGACAAACCTGATTTCTTTTTATGAAGAGGTAAGTAAAACCTTGGACAGAGGCGTGGCTGTGGACGTGGTATACTTAGATTTTGAAAAAGCGTTCAATACAGTTCCGCACGCACGGCTCATGTGTAAGGTAAAGTCTACGGGATTGGAAATATCAGTTTGTAGATGGATAGAAAACTGTCTGAAAGACAGAATTCAGAGAGTAGTGGTTAAGGATTCATACTCTGAATGGTCGAAGGTTATCAGTGGTGTACCACAAGGTTCAGTGTTGGGTTAAAAAAAGAAGGGGGTGGGACTTTATATGAGACATATAGAGATTTTACCATAGGCCTCCATCCCTGTAAATGGATAACAAGTGGAAAAGGTTGGGACTTTATATGAGATGCGATTATAGCAATATGCAATTTAGGCAATATGCAATTAATTATAAACATGGAAAAAAAATATATATAACCATGTGACCAGGCTCAAAGTTGTCAACCAAAAAGCACTAAACCAAATTAATCTGTCTAACTGATGTAAGTAAAAACAGAGGTTTAGTTGCAAGCATTTGCAAATACCTGGGAAGCTGCAGCGCCAACTCCACGGCACTCTGCATGGTTGCAGTCCTAACTATAAATTTAGGGTTTCCTGAAAGGGAGCCCAGGTGTGCTAATCAACAGGCAGAGGACAGGTGATGACCTAAAACCCGCCCCTACCTATAGTTGGTATGGCAAACGAGAGCACTGGAAAACAAAAGAAAAAAAGTAGGAGTGGAACAAGGACTGCCTGACAAACCAATATACCACCAGACTACAGGTTCAGTGTTCGGAGCCTTACTTTTTAATATCTTTATAAATGATATTGGGTCTGAGATCAAAAGTAAAATGTCTGTCTTTGCAGATGACTCCAAGCTATGCAGTGGAATAACGTCCTTACAGGATGTCTCGAATTTACAAGCCAACCTCAATGCTTTGTCTAATTGGGCGACTATGTGGCAGATGAGGTTTAATGTTGAGAAATTTAAAGTTATGCACTTGGGGGCTAAGAATATGCATGCATCTTACATACTAGGAGTAGTACAACTGGGGGGATCCATAGTGGAGAAGGATCTGGGGGCTTTGGTAGATCATAAGCTCAATAATGGCATGCAATCCCAAGCTGCGGTTTCCAAAGCGAGCAAAGTGCCTATGCGCCGGCACCAAGCTTCTCCAGCCGTGTATGCAAAATCTGTAGATATTCCGTATTCCTTATGGTCTCCCAAATGTCTTACAGTCTGAATATGTGGTTGTGTCGTTCAGCAGCCTCTATGTTTCGCAATCAGTGTTGCATCATCAGCACACTCGCCTGGTTCACAACAGTGTTGACTACCTCACATTTCTGAAAATGAATGAGGCATGGATCTCGGAGGAATTCCACACATGTGACCAGTAGACCATGTTTCATTCAAATTCAGGCGAATACCTGTTACACCAGCCACAGAATACAAAGTTGTTTGCTGTCAGGTGAACGCCTGTGGGCTAATTTTTGGGGCCTGTACTGGCCGGCACTTACTTCTGTATCCGGTGAATAGCTTAATGTACCTCCAGCCACAGAATACAAAGTTGTTTGCTGTCAGGTGAATGCCTGTGGCCATGGGCTAATTTTTGGGGCCTGTAATGGCCGACACTTACGTCTGTATCCGGTGAATGCCTTTTGTACCACCAGCCACAGAATACAAAGTTGTTTGCTGTCAGGTGAACACCTGTGGGCTAATTTTTGGGGCCTGTACTGGCCGGCACTTACTTCTGTATCGGGTGAATAGCTTAATGTATCTCCAGACACAGAATACAAAGTTGTTTGCTGTCAGGTGAACACCTGTCGGCTAATTTTTGGGGACTGTAATGGCCGGCACTTACTTATGTATCCGTTTTTTCACTTCATACTTCTGGCAGGTCAGTGTCGTGGGACTATTTGTGCACAGCTAGTAAGTATTTTGTGGCTGCAAATATGACCTGCAGGTTTTTAATATTCGCCTTTCATTAAAGTCAATGGGGCCCGCCGCAAACTAGCGGTTTGCGGACATTTGCGAAAGTTAGTGGTTAGCGTTCGCGAACTGTTCCGTCAGATGTTCGTCCATCACTAACCTCTAATTTAAATATGATCCACCCCTTCATGTATAAGACTTGCCCTGCAATCCCGATCTACAGAGATTTCCTCTCACTTCCTGTTTGGCTATGGGGCAGGAAATGAAGAAAAATGAACGGATGGCAAATTTTTTTCTATCAGAGGCTATAACCATATTTTACTCAATCCAAAATGGGAAAAGTGTTGCCTATAGTTCTACTTTAAGCACAAATTTCTGCAAAATGTTTGGAGGACTAAGAGGATATAACCATGTAGGGTGGTGCAGCAGAAAACATATATCACAGTGATGAAGGTATGTGGTCCAGACAGTAAGCAAAGGAAGGATTGGGGGCAGGAAAACAAATAAATCCATCTGTTTATTTTTCTCATCAGCAATCAAAAGAAATACAATTAGGATTCCTTAATATGTACAACTGACACAAGCAAATGACTGCAGGGAAGTCCTACTACCTACCTGCCAGGTATAGGGGACCATGTCAGTGTCCCTTGTGTCTGCACCATCCCTATCATAGCGGGAGCAGTGCGGCCGCTTTATTGGGCCGTCAGACCAATTTGTCTTGCAGCCCAGTCCACCTCATAAGACTGGTGCTGCACTAAAAGTGCGCAAGCCAGCGGGGACTCTTTTCATTCTGCCCCCCTGAAAAGTGCTGCCCTAGGCCTGGGCCTTGTTGGCCTAGGCCAAGATATAGCGTTGGACTACAGTCAAAAGTGTGGGTCTGGGTGTCTAAAGTTGGTTGTATTACAAACAATGTGGGTGTTTCTGATGCACCAGACTCCTTAATATGGGCCTGTGTTGGAATATGCAACTCTACACAAGGGAAGAAAAAATCTGCTCCAGTGACGACAGATTGATCAAAAAAAATAGGGTCTTTCAAGAGGGCATTTTTTTAGGTATCCTACAATGGTTGGATTGGGGGGTCCGCTGAAGTTGGGATGGGGCCGGAAGGATTGTGGAAAATGTGGGGAAGGCTTTACATTAAACAATTGACCTTCCTTGCAGACCTTAAAGCCCCTATCAAATTTACCTATCTTTTTATGTACCTGATCCCATTTCTCAAAACGACAAGAATATTTGGATTGTTGGATATTCAGCCACTAATTTGTTAGCATGTTCAAGCTTCCTGTACCTTTATTTGATAATAAGTTTGATCCATTTTTGTGCAGAACTCTGAAAAAATATGCCAGTCCCCTTTCAGATCCTCATCCAGAATGCTGCATTGTTTTTTAATTCTCAAACTCCTTGGGTTAATACACAGTTTTAAATAGTTTTCCACTAATTGTTTTTCATTTTGTAAAGAGAAACGAGTCTTCCTCATATTGATTTCAAATTCCTCCATGTAAGTGTGATGGATGTGAATCAAAATGAATATTTTTGTGTTATGAATAGAGCCACTCAGATGTTGCCTTTCCTTCATTATATTGTTTGTTTCCTTTTTATTGCTTGATCGTTGGAGTTATTATGTATTTATGGGAATGATCAATACTGCTTATTTTCCTTGATAAGATTTATCAGATATTACCTTGTAAAAGTTATCATTTAAAGATGAAGATACAAAGGACTATTATAAAGCAGCTTTGATTCACTCCTCATTCTCATTCCATCCCCCCCTGCTTCATTCCTGAATAGCTTGCCTTAAGTTTCGAGAGGAAGTAAAACCATCCCCCATTCCTAAAGGAATGTGTGTCTCGTGACCAAGAGAACTGTTTAAAGAGCTGAAAATTTACTTTTTTATTCCTGTATGAGCTGACCAATGAGGGTCGCACACCAAGTACAGGAGGGAGGGTTTACTGGGTTAATGGGTGTGAATTGTATGATGTGAACCAATGAGAAGATTTTGTATGTTTTAATAAACCAGGAGCTGGGGCTCCTCACTCTCTTTTGGCTGACCATGTTGAAAAGGTGAGATGTGAATCTCTTTGTCTAAGTCATGTTTTCATTTAATTTGGAATCAGACCAGTAGAAATGGGATAGCCCTGAGATTGTCAGGAAATCTATTAATTAACCACTTTAGCCCCGGACCATATTGCTGTCCAAAGACCAGAGCACTTTTTGTGATTCGGCACTGCGTCGCTTTAACTGACAATTGTGCGGTCGTGCAACGTGGCTCCCAAACAAAATTGGCGTCCTTTTTTTCCCACAAATAGAGCTTTCTTTTGGTGGTATTTGATCATCTCTGCGGTTTTTATTTTTTGCGCTATAAACAAAAATAGAGCGACTATTTTGAAAAAAATGCAATCTTTTTTACATTTTGCTATTATAAATATCACCAAAAAAGATATACAAAAAAAATGTTTTTCCTCAGTTTAGGCCGATACGTATTCTTCTACATATTTTTCGTAAAAAAAAAATCGCAATTAGCGTTTATTGATTGGTTTGCGCAAAATTTATAGCGTTTACAAAAAAGGGGGTAGTTTTATGGCATTTTTATTAATATTTTTTTTTTACTAGTAATGGCGGCGATCAGCGTTTTTTTTCGGTACTGCGATATTATGGCGGACACATCGGACACTTTTGACACACATTTTTGGGACCATTGGCATTTTTATAGCGATCAATGCTATAAAAATGCATTGGATTACTATAAAAATGCCATTGGCAGTGAAGGGGTTAACACTAGGGGGCGGGGAAGGGGTTAAGTGTGTTCCTATTTGTGTTCTAACTGTATGGGGGGGTGGACTCACTAGGGGGAATCACTGATCTTCCGTTCATACATTGCTGACAGGAACGAGCGCTGTGTGTTTACACTCACAGCTCTCGTTCCCCGCTCTGTAACGAACGAGCACGCGTGCCCGGCGGCAATCGCGCCCGCCGGGCACACGCGCGGGACTCGGGGGCGCACACGCCCCCTAGCGGCCGCGAAAGTCCCGACGTAGAGCTACGGCTCTCGCCCAGGAGAGCCGACCTGCCGCCGTAGAACCACGGCAGCTGGTCGGCTAGTGGTTAATCAAAACATTTCAGTATGGGTGTGAGCGTGAGAGAGTGAGGAAATCTCCTCTCAGGCTCCCCGCCACAGCTACGGATTTGATGTGCATCCCTGACAGGATGAGAGCTGGCTGGCTGCAAACTTGAGACCAAACGGACCTAACTGGTGTTCCCCCTTTCTAAACTACTGCCCACTGCACATAACAAACGGAAATTGAGGACAGCTGACAGGGGAAACTGTGAACCGGGTGCTATCCATTGCACCCCGCCGCCATCCATGCTCGACCCGGTGCGATCCTGTGAGACCCTCATGTTGAAGTGAATGGAACAGCGCGGACGTATATCCCGCCGTGACCTACAGCCCCGCCGCACCACTGCTGCCGTTTATCCCTTACAGTGACTGAAACGGGAAGACAGTGGTGTGGACATACGGTGGACATACCGCCTGTCTGCTGTGCTCTGTGCTCTATTGTACCGCGCCGCTATCGTTGCCGCAACCACCACCAGCGCCGGAAGATTGAAGGAGGAACAGAGGAGCCTGGGAGGCTGGAGAGGCTCACCTGTAGCCGGACGTATTGGCGTGGGGAGGTGTACGGTGGTAGCCGGGAGATCTCTGGAGCAGGAGCAGTGTACAGCGGGGGGAAAGCGAAGGATAAACCCTTAGAATAAGGCAGTCTGCAGCGGCGTGTTTGTATACACCTGCACGTGGAAACAGCGGTGACTTCAGCGGAGACAGCGGAGGGGTACTGACCAACCAAACCTGAAGAACTAAAGATTGGATGAAGCCCCGGTAGGAAAATAACTATTTTCTTCTGTTTTGTTTTTTCCTCTCTCTCTCTGTGGGCAATAATTTATAATATTGAGAGACACTGGGGTATAAGTTAATGCGTTTGGAACTAAACTACTATAAACTACTATATAAGCTTGAATTGAATTGAATTGAACTGAGCAGCGAAAAGGGAGACCTCCTATCTATCCCCTATTTTTGTGAGATTACCGAACGTTCATAAAGTCGCAAGTCGCTTATCGCCCCAACCTCACAAGAATCCTCTGGGAAAGAATGGTGTGTGCAGTATAAAGCAATGTGAAAAAACGTAATTATAGCAGTGGAAAGGTGAAAAGTAGAGGGAGAACGATCATTTCGTTACAATACAAGGTGAAGATCTTACCCTCCCCTTTTTTTTTTTGGGGCTGCCACCTTCCCCGCTCCCTAGTAACCCGATTCAATAGGTATTTAAAACTCACGGTGGCCCTTACTCCACCCTAGCGAGCTCAAAGGAACCGGATGGGGACTGTATACATGTAATGGAGACATCAAAGTCACTATATAAAGGCGGCTGAGTTTATACCTCCTTTCCTCCCCCGTGTTGTGGTTGTGCCACTGTTATCGTTTGCTATTTTGTCTTAGGCGTATTCTCAAAGACTGCATACAAAAAAACTGCAAAAACTGCAAAAGACTGTATAATATCTAAGAGTCTTAGAGCTGTGGTATAAAATTGGCCGATATACTACTACTACTGAATTGCTAGTGTCTAGTATCCATTGTTTAATTGCAGTGCTCCCGTGCTCCAGAGCCACCCGCCCATACAGGCTGCCCTTGTTAAAAACACGGTCACGGACGAGCTTTGAACCTTAAACTGTAAAGACAGAAATATTGTCCGTAGCCGTCAATAAAAAAAAAAAAAAAAAATGACCACTCGAAGACAGGCTGCACAACACCCGGCCAAGGGCAGCGGGAAGGAAACAGGAGGGATACTAGCCTATATGTCACCCCTTATGGAAAAGGGGGTGCATATAGTAGGAAAAGAAGAGCGAAGAAGCGGGGTGACAGCACTGATGCCAGGCCAAGGTGCCCGAGTAGTGGGACAGGCCCATGTAACACCATCGGTTGGTGTCCCCTTGAGGAGGGGAGTATGTAACGCCATCGGCATTCCCTTCTCTATAGCCACAGCACTTGTGTGTTCCCCACACGTCTGTAGTGACTCATGCGCGTCACTTCCGGTGCGCTCTGTTATGCGTTCCACGCTGGAACGCGGAAGTGCGCCCCGGCGTGATGCGCCTTCTCCCGCGCCGCGTGCGCTATTTAAAGCCCCAGGAATGACGGCAGGTTGTTCCACTATTTTGTTGGGCACCTGCCGTCACCTGGGACCCCCCCACAGCACCCCAGAATACCACGCTCTGACCACTGAGTCCAGCACAGGGAGGATCCCTGTTTCCCATCGAGACCTGCATCTATCCAGCTCTCAATACCCTGCTTCTAGGATCCCTCCTCTGCTTCCCATCAGAGCCTGCATCCACCCAGCTCCACTACCCTGCTTCTAGGATGCCTCCTACTACAGTTCGCTACTGAGGATAAGGAGCTGACACTTCAAAGAAAAACATCAGAACCGCAAGTATACTGTATTGTAGACTGTGAACTGCCACCAGGCTAGTGCTGTGGGATATCCCATTTGTTTGAATGCTATGACTTCTGGTTTACTGATTCCTACTTGATCTTTTTGGTCGTTTAACACATAAGTACCTTGTATATGAACTGTCGCTGAAGCTACAGGGTCATACCAATCTATCGTTAGCTTGAGTTACCTATTAATCTGTCCTTGCCATTCCTATGTTTGCTTTTGATTTGACTGAGTACGCACCCTGATGGTTGGTTCCCATATAGAGGTTGTGATGAAATAAACCCTTAACTTTCTGTTCACACAAGAGAGTGCAGTTGTGGTTTATACTGAGAAACCTCTCTAGCTGGAATTCCATTAAGTTTATTTAGAGATAACGTAACTGTAACATAATAGTGGAACCCATACATAACCTAATGGATCCAGCGGAACTTGCCAATCATTTGGTTGGACTGTCACAGCGAGTGGATACTCTTACCAATACAGTGAACGACCTCCTTTTGGAAAACGAGGCACTCCGGAATCATAATTTTGCTCAACCAAGGGATCGACCTGAACCTAAGGTCTGCGCTCCCGAACCCTTTTCAGGAGACAGGAAAAATTTCCGTCAATTTATTAGTTCTTGCCGTCTCATGTTCGAGTTACGCCCCCGAACCTACCATCCTGACAGAATCAGAATTCTTACGTTGATATCATATCTCAAAGGGGAACCGAGAGTTTGGGCTGATGCTTACGTTGAGGAACATGGTGACCTACTCGGAACTTTTAACACTTTCCTAGATGAAATGCCCCTCCTCTACGAGGACCCTAACAAACAACTCACAGCAGAGAACACCATCAGAAACCTCAAACAAGGTAAAAGACCAGTAGAGGATTATATCTCCGAATTTAAGTGCTGGTCCCGTGATACTATGTGGACTGACATTTCTCTCCGAAATCAATTTCGTCTCGGACTCTCAGAACCAATGAAAGATGAACTAGCCCGAGTTGAAATTCCCACTACTCTGGAGGATCTTATGCACCTCTCTCTCTCCATTGACCGCAGACTCAGAGAGAGAAAGGCCGAACGAATTAACTCATATCAGCATACACCCCCCAGGAGGTCCAGGTCCCCACCAAAGGACGTTCCAATGGAGATAGCAGCAATCAAAAGGCCCGCTATCCCCAGAAGAGAAACAAAGACGCAGAGCCCAAAATCTGTGTCTTTACTGCTCTGCCCCTGACCACATTGTTCCTACCTGCCCACTACTCAAGAGGAAGTCTGAAGGTAACCTCCATAGCATTAATAAGATTACTGTGCCCCGAACTACCACTAGTAATTATGTTTTTCTTACGCTTACTTTACAGTGGGACCAAGATCGAAGTTCCATAGAGCAATGGTTGACACCGGTGCCTGTGGCAATTTCATTGATATAGAATTTGTTAACTCAAATAAAATCCCAAGTGTGTTAAAGCAAGATCCGTTGTCTGTCACTTTCATTGATGGCTCTACTTCCTCGTATGGGCCAGTACACACTCAAACTTCACCTTTGTTGGTCACCTGTGGCAATGGTCATACTGAAACACTTGTGTTTGATATCATCCGTTCACCCACTTTCCCAATAGTTTTAGGCTTACCTTGGTTGCTCCTTCACCAACCAACTTTCCACTGGCCTAGTAACTCAATTACACTTGATTCTTCTTTCTGTGAACATATCTGTTATCCAGTATACAATTTACTTCTGACAACTGAACAAAACAATGCTCTCCCTTCCTACTTATATGATTTCTCCGACGTTTTCAGTAAGACTAATGCAGAGATACTCCCCCCTGATTGCATATATGATTGCCCGATTGACCTCATTCCACACTCCCCCATTCCGACAGCGCAAATTTATCCCCTATCCCAACCAGAGCTCATCCATCTCAAGGACTACCTCGATGACAATCTCAGGAAGGGTTTCATTAGGCCTTCCACTTCCCCAGCAAGCACCGCAATGTTTTTTGTAAAGAATAAGGATGGATCACTTCGACCAATAATTGATTATAGGTCCCTCAATAACATCACAATAAAAAAATCGGTATCCTTTACCTCTCATCCCGGAGCTTATAGAACGTCTCCAGACCTCCAAAATCTTTACAAAGCTAGATCTTATACGGTTATGCCTTTTGGGGTGTGCAATGCCCCCACAACTTTCCAAAGGTTCATTAATGATATATTTCGTGACTTGTTGGACATTTGCGTGGTAATTTATCTTGATGACATTTTGATTTTCTCAGACAACATTGAAGTACATACCAAACACGTACGATGGGTACTATCAAGGCTTAGAACACATCGCTTATACGTTAAGCTGGAGAAGTGTGTCTTTAACCAAACCAGTATCTCATTTCTTGGCTACCAGATTACTCCCGACGGGATCCAGATGGATCGTTCTATGGTTGATTGTATTCTCTCTTGGCCTATTCCCCAGTCCAGAAAGGCTTTGCAACGATTCCTTGGGTTTTCAAATTATTACCGTAAATTTATTAAGAATTTCTCAGAAATTGTAAAACCTCTGAATTCCTTAACTAGTAAAAAAACACCTTTCACCTGGACAAATCAAGCGCAGAAGTCGTTCGATGCACTCAAACTCTCCTACACCTCGGCTCCTATTCTCCAACTACCTGATCCACAATGTCATTTAACACTAGAAGTGGATGCATTCCACTTCGCTTTAGGTGCCATACTTTCACAACAAGCTACCTTATCTGAACCTCTACACCCAGTCGCATTCTACTCCAGAACTCTAAATTCTGCAGAGAGGAATTACCCTATTGGTGAAAAGGAACTCCTAGCAATAAGAGATGCTTTAGCAAACTGGAGACATCTCTTAGAAGGTTCTACGTACCCTGTAATGATCCTCACTGATCATCGTAATTTACAACACTTAAAGGCCTGCAAGACTCTCTCTGCCCGTCAAGTATGATGGAGCCTGTTCTTTGATAGATTCGACTTCCTTATATCATACAGACCAGGGACCCAGAATTTAAAAGCTGATTCCCTATCCCGGATCAATGAAGAAGAGATCGTTGAAAGTCCTCCTTCATCTATCATCCCTTCTAACCGTTTTATTGGAATAGCCTCTTCCTTTCGAGAACTAATCTCTCAAAACACACCCAAGGATGTCTCCTCCCTACCCAAAGGAACCTTAAGGCAATCAGATGGTACATATACTTTCAAGAATAAGTTATACGTTCCTCCCAGCTTACAACTGACACTTCTCAAACATTTACATGACTCCTCACTCGCTGGCCACCCTGGTATCAATAAGACGATAGACCTCCTTAAAAGAGATTATTGGTGGCCCCATTTGGCTAAAATGGTCCATGAATACGTCAATTCCTGTCTCATCTGTGCTAGTAATAAACTCTCAAGAAAACCTCCTTTTGGTCTCTTATCCTCCATTCCAATACCAAACCGGCCCTGGGAGGTCGTCTCAATGGACTTTATAGTTGATCTCCCACAGTCAAACGGCTCAAATACTATCACAGTCGATTTACTCACAAAAATGGCACACTTCATTCCTTTAAAAGATTTACCAACGTCATCTGAAACAGCAACAGCTTTCATTAATAATGTCCTCAAACTACATGGCCTTCCTTCTCAAATCATCTCTGACCGAGGATCTCAGTTCATCTCTAAGTTCTGGAAAGCTTTATGTAACACACTAGGAATTGACCACCGCATGTCTAGTGCTTACCACCCCCAAACAAACGGCCAGACAGAAAGGGTCAACCAGACCATAGAACAATATTTACGTTGCTACTGCACACACTTACAGGATGATTGGTTCCATCTACTTCCCCATGCTGAATTTTCTTACAATAATGCCACCAGCTCCTCTTCCAGATTTTCACCATTCTATGCAAATTATGGTTATCACCCACAAAGTTTACCGTCCAATATGCTCTCAAACAAAGTTCCTGCTGTAAGACAATACCTTACAAACCTAAAGGACACTCTGCGAATTCTTCATAATAACTTAGATGCTGCTCAGAAACGACAAAAACGGTATTATGATGCTCACAGATCAAAACCACCTGCTTACAAGGTGGGAGACCTAGTTTGGTTATCCACCAAAAACTTACGTCTCAAAATACCCTCCAAGAAACTCGGCCGACAATTCACTGGCCCTTTTCCAATCTCACATGTGATAAATCCTAATGCAGTCAAACTAACTCTACCTACCGAATGGAAAATCCACCCCTCTTTCCATGTTTCACTCCTAAAACCATTTGTGCCAAACCCATTCCCTAACAGAGTTTCAGCTCCCCCACCTCCAGTTGACATTTCCGGTGAAACTGAATATAAAGTTGAGAACATTTTGGATTGTAGGAGAAGGGGGTCTACTTTCCAGTACTTGATACGTTGGAAAGGTTACAGTCAACTCGAAGACTCCTGGGAAGACTCTTCACACCTCCATGCTCCCCGTCTCATCAAACTATTCCATCATAGGTACCCTAACCGACCATGTCCTACAAAGAGCACTGTTGGTGCCCCCTTGAGGAGGGGAGTATGTAACGCCATCGGCATTCCCTTCTCTATAGCCACAGTGCTTGTGTGTTCCCCACACGTCCGTAGTGACTCATGCGCGTCACTTCCGGTGCGCTCTGTTATGCGTTCCACGCTGGAACGCGGAAGTGCGCCCCGGCGTGATGCGCCTTCTCCTGCGCCGCGCGCGCTATTTAAAGCCCCAGGAATGACGGCAGGTTGTTCCACTATTTTGTTGGGCACCTGGCGTCACCTGGGACCCCCCCACAGCACCCCAGAATACCACGCTCTGACCACTGAGTCCAGCACAGGGAGGATCCCTGTTTCCCATCGAGACCTGCATCTATCCAGCTCTCAATACCCTGCTTCTAGGATCCCTCCTCTGCTTCCCATCAGAGCCTGCATCCACCCAGCTCCACTACCCTGCTTCTAGGATGCCTCCTACTACAGTTCGCTACTGAGGATAAGGAGCTGACAGTTCAAAGACAAACATCAGAACCGCAAGTATACTGTATTGTAGACTGCGAACTGCCACCAGGCTAGTGCTGTGGGATATCCCATTTGTTTGAATGCTATGACTTCTGGTTTACTAATTCCTACTTGATCTTTTTGGTCGTTTAACACATAAGTACCTTGTATATGAACTGTCGCTGAAGACACTATTTGATACCCAACTATAGATGGCTCGAAGCTACAGGGTCATACCAATCTATCGTTAGCTTGAGTTACCTATTAATCCGTCCTTGCCATTCCTAAGTTTGCTTTTGATTTGACTGAGTACGCACCCTGATGGTTGGTTCCCATATAGAGGTTGTGATGAAATAAACCCTTAACTTTCTGTCCACACAAGAGAGTGCAGTTGTGGTTTATACTGAGAAACCTCTCTAGCTGGAATTCCATTAAGTTTATTTAGAGATAACGTGACTGTAACAGCCCAACACCATGGAAGGGGCTCCCCAACTATAGGTCGGGGGAGAAAGCTCCCCGGAAAAGACATTCCATATGCGGAACAAGATGTGGAACAACAACCCCGGAGTGATAGAAAAGAAACTATAGAATGGGGAGGGAGTAGTACGGCTGAAGAGGAGTGCAACGGTGATAGCCCCCCAGTTGAAACAGCGGTAGAGGATCAACTGCAAAAAAGAACCATAGGAGCAGCAGAGAAAGGACCCCCGACAATGGAAGAAAATCAAATTTTGGAACTTTCTAATAGCGGCCCTGGATTGGAAGGGGCTGAATTGAATATGCAAACTATACAAGCTACAAACCCCATAAACTTGTTACTGGGGGAGGAGGAGAGGCAGTCCCTGGTACCCAATAGGATGGAGGGGGTGGCAGCAAATGACATTAAAGAAATTAGGGAATTGTTGAGAGCCCTTCCTACAAAGAATGACATTCAACAATTAATTAACACAGTTGAGCAGTCCTGTATGCAAGCAGTAGATGAATTAAGAGAAGATACACAGGCATTGGGGTATAGAGTATAAAATGTTGAAGAGAGGCAGGAAGTAATGGGGCAAGCAATGGCAGAAGTACAGGTGTCAATAAAAGATCACGAAAACGCCCTAAACTCCTACAGGGACCAGCTAGATGACTATGAGAATAGGGACAGAAGGCAGAATATCAGTATAAAAGGGCTACCTGAGGGAATAGAATCACGGGAGTTAGCTACAGTGGCCCTAAAAGTCTTTGGGCAGATTCTGGGGGATACAGCACCAGAACACATTGAGTTAGACCGGATACATAGAGTCCCCACATATACTACCCCAAACATGGATAAACCTAGGGATGTGATATGCAGAGTCCACAAATACGCAATAAAGGAGACCATTATGAGAATGGCCCGTATGAACCCCAAAATCGTGTTTGAGGGCACAAGCCTATCACTATACCCAGATTTAACCCTTAGGACCATGTATCAACGTAGAGTGGTTAGGCCTCTGCTGGAAACCATGCGCTCTATGGGGGTGAACTACCGCTGGGGTTTTCCGTTTAGCCTGACGGCCTCTAGGAATGGTAAAACAGACGATCTGAAGTTCTTTGTCGATAGGTTGGAACTCCCATCAGTAGACTTCATAGATTGGAGGATACATAAAACAGAGACTCCGATGCGACGATCACAGCAGTGGCAGCAGGTCCCCCGTAGGGGACAAGGAAAAAAACAATAAGGGAGATTGGTATACGAAGCGGTCTAATGGCCTAAACAAAAAAATTGAAATGAAAGGGAATATGGAATATGCAGCCAGCAGAGCTTAAGAATTAGAGAAAAGTGTGTTGAGGGATAAGGAGTTCAATAGGGGGATAGCCAGGGACAATCTGGTTATTTAGGCTGATCCCGATATATTGGGATTTGTAAACTGATATCAGTAAGGGGGTGGAGAGACTACGACATAAGGCGAGTGCATAGGGTCTCTCTACCAGGTAGGTGGGGTGTTCCGGGGTAAGGGACTCAATGGAATATCTCTGGGGGGGGGGGGTGCCTATCAAGGTCAAAAGGGTGGTTTTTGTGGGTTCCTTTTTTTGTCTTTTTTTTTTTCCTTGCGCTTCTTTTTCTTTTCTTTTTTTCTCTGGTCAAGGGCAAAAAGAGTACGAAAATGGCTGGTACCCTGAAAGATGGCCACAGCATTAAAAATCGTGTCATATAATGTGAGGGGACTATGCTCGCAGCATAAAAGGGGTCGTTTGTGGCAGGAATTACAACATTATGCTGCGGACATAGCCCTCATACAAGAAACCCATTTTAGGGAAGGTGGTATACCCAACATGCCGGGACATATTTTTAACCAATGGTATCATGCAACGTCCCCTATTGCAAGGGCAAGGGGGTTCACAATTGCAATTAAGAAAACATGCCCATGGGTTTTGAGGTCTATGCAAGCGGATAAAGAGGGTCGTTTCCTGTTTATTAAAGGAACAATGTATGGACAACGATATACGCTGGCGGCAATATATGCCCCAAATATTGGGACTAGTGACTTTATTGTTAAAACATTGAAGATGTTGGAAAAATTTAAAGAAGGTTGTGTGATAATAGGGGGCGACTTCAATACGGTGCTAGATCCGAGTATAGATACAACATCAGGAAAAACATCTTTATCATTTAGAGCCTTAAAATATTTAAAACAATTCCTACATACACAACACTTGGTTGACAGTTGGCGGGTAATGCACAATGAAGTAAAGGACTACAGTTATTACTCGAAAACACATAAAATGTATTTACGTATTGACCTGTTTATGATAGATCAATTTTACTTAGAGAAGGTCAAAAATAGCACTATTGAGTCCATAACCATTTCAGACCATGCACCCATAACATTGACACTCTCCCCGATTGAGACTGGATATATAGAGCGAACATGGAGATTAAATAAATTAATACTAGATAATAAAAAAGGATAGCAGACAAACTGGCAGTTAAATTAAGAGAATTTTTCGAAAGAAACACAACAGAGGAGGTGTCGGCCCAGACAGTGTGGGAGGCTCATAAAACGATGATGAGGGGAGAATTAATAGCCTATGGTTCTTATATTAAGAAAAAAGATCTGAGGGGCATGGCTTGCACGCGATCTGAATGGCAGCTTGAGCACGGAGCTCTGACAGAACACCGGGGAAAACAGCGGTGAAACGATCGTTTTTCGGTACAAGATCGGATATAAGCTGTCGAATTCCCGGAGCGGAACACACCCGATGCTGACTCGAAAACGTAAGGATAAGAAATCAGCTGAAAAGCTTATTGATTCCTGCGCCATGTCAGCCTCTGTGGGGAAACTGCCTCATGACAGTAATGGCAACGCAACTGCGTCACAGCCTTCCTCATACACAGACCTTCCTGATGATAACCCCGATCTATGGGGCTCTGTACAACTACAAAATTCATGACCTGAATTCCCCTTCACACAGTCCGTCATCAATTAGCCCCGCTAAATCTAGAAGGAGAATTGATGACGCATCACAAATGTCCTTTCCCAATATGGCTGTTTTACCTCATGTCCAAATGGGCCCTAACAACGCTGCATCTATAGCTAACTATCCTACCTCAGGGATGCCAGTACTAGATACCACAATGAAAGACATGCTCTTGTCACTGCAAACATCCCTCATGACAAGCTTTTCAGTAATGATGAATAATATATCGATTGAACTGAAAGGTCTGGGAGACAGAGTCCTTTATGTTGAAAACAAAATGGATAATCAATCTGGCACCATTGATGATCTTGTTGGTGCGTACAAGGACCAAGCTGATGATACTTTGTGGGTCAAAGCTAAACTCGCGGACCTTGAGGACCGTTCGAGAAGAAATAACGTTAAGCTGAGGGGGATACCTGAGTCTGTGTCTCCAAGTGATCTACTTAAATATGTGGATGACATGATAGCTAAACTATTGCCTGAGACTTCTCAAATAGAGCGCATGATTGATCGTATACACCGTATACCCAAACCAAAATATATGGATGCATCTATCCCACGGGATGTTCTTATGAGGGTTCATTTCTTCCCTACCAAAGAAAAGCTTCTGACACAGGCTAGAATACTAACAACACTGCCTGACCCATATAAGGATATCCATCTGTACGCTGATTTGTCACAATATACATTGAATCTAAGGAGACAACTGAGATCAACTACGAAAGCCTTGATCGATCACAAAATACCATATAAATGGAAACACCCTGCTACATTGATTATCACCAACAACGGTATGACTGCCACAGTTTCAAGACCTCAGGAAGGACTGCAACTTCTAAACTCCTGGGGTATAAATCCGGATATCTCCACTGAAGGAGGGAAGAATATGGAGAAATCACTCTTCGGGCACAACTCACGCGAAGGTTACCACCCTCCTAAAGGGAAGTGAATGTCTTGGAACTTTTATCCTTGTTTTTACTATTTCCCTTTTTGTTTTCATGTCAACAAATTCCCCTGGTGTTCTGTTATGTAGAGATTTAATATCTGAATATTTTGAACTATACCCCCTCATAGTCGGTTTGATAATATACCCGACTTTTGATATTTGTTTTCTTTTAGTTATTTTGCTCACACAAATATTCTGTTCTCCACAACTAAGGACTGTCCTTACAATCCCTGAATATTTGTAGTTATTTACTTACCTTAAGTTTGTTTCAGGTTTTTCTTTTTTAGTTTAATTACTTATCGAGTACCTGACTGGTACACTTTTATCGGCCACGTCTGATATTGCATTCCCCTATATCTTCTGAATAAAAAAAATAATAATAATAAAAAAAAAACTTTCATCTCCATCGAGACATCTAGGTTTGTGAGTATATTCAAATCACATACGCAATTCACATCGCGCTAAGATGTCCATTAATTTTCTATCAATTAATGCCAATGGCTTAAATCATCCGGCCAAGAGAGCATCCGTGTGGAAAACGGCATTGACTAATGGTTGTGATGTTCTATGCATACAAGAAACCCATTTTCCTTTAGAAAATTCACTTGTATGCCTACATAAATCTTTCCCTTATATATTTAAGGCTAATTATTCCCGTAAACAGAGGGGAGTTATGATAGCTATACGGGATTCTTTGTCCTTTCAAAAGTTAGACTGCATCTTGGATCCTGAAGGCAGGTTTCTCATTTTGGTCTGTTCCCTGGATAATGTTATTTACACACTTGTGAATGTATATGCACCCAACAATAGACAGATGAAATTCCACAAAACCGTTCTGAAAAAAATTAATGAAATTCAGCAGGGCCATCTCTTAATATGTGGAGACTTTAATTTGGTCCCAGATATTATTATGGACTCTTCTTCTAGCGCCAAAAGATTTGCTTCTCCCCTTGCGTCCTTTCTTATGGAAAATGATCTTCACGATGTCTGGAGGTATTATCACGCGGCTGAAAGGGACTACACGTTCCATTCCCCACGTCATAACACATATTCTCGGATTGATTTGTTTGTTTCTGATAAATGGCTACTACAGAACATAATTGACATTAGCATAAAATTGAAAAATGCTAATTCTCATCAAAAATCATACTTATGGCGTATAAATAACTACCTTCTACAACTACCAGATAGTGTTAAATATATTTCTGAAAAATTAGTTGAATTTTTTTCTAACAACGTGGGCTCTGTGTCCGATCCGACGATACCGTGGAATGCTCATAAATCCTATGTACGTGGTCTTTTCATTCAACTTGGTTCGCAATACAAGAAAAAACGGACTGCAAAGCTAGATAAACTAACTAAAGAATTAAATGACATTGATTCAAAAAATAAGGCTAACCCCTCTCCGATTTTCCAACTTTATGACTTAAGACACAATTTACGTTCTATGCTCCTGGAATCTTATGACTTCAAACTTAGGAAGTTAAAAGCGCGCTCCTACGTCACCTATAATAAGGCAGGTAAAGTCATGTACAAAAAAAGTAGTGAAGTCCCTGGCCTTCTTTCACTATCTCGGCGCTCAACAGCTAATAGGTAATTAAATAGCTTAATTTCACTAATCACCATAAATAATATCCTAAAAATGATGTATATAGTGAAAAATAACAATGATATGGTAAAAACAATTAAATTAAATTAAAATAAGGTTAAAAAATATAAAATCAACCTCAAAAGTTCAGCAGCCGCTTAAAATTATAAACATATATATCAAAGATAGTAAACAACAAGTCACAGGATGGAAGAAAACGTGGCTGTAGGGCAGGATCAAGAGTCCAGCAAAAAAAGACGTCTGGAAACAGATTAAGTGGCATCTATAATCTGAGTGGAACAGAGCTAACCCATAAAGAAACAAATATATTACAGTTGGGTCTTAAATGTGGCCTCAAACGACCAATCAATAAATTTGATGTGTATGTTGACGTCCATCGATATATGAGAAAACTCAGTATTAAGAAATATTTTCTAAACAAAGTCTCGAACCCTGTGGGAGGGAGTGCCAGTGCATCCGTTGCAGTTGACAGTGGATTGAAAAATAAATCTTTATTTAATCCTCCCAATACAGCAATACACCATTTAGAAGTGTTTAAGGGTTTGGTATTGAGAGATATTGAGAAGATAATACCAAAGAAGCGTGTAAATCCCAGGTATATACATGAGGGAATAGAAATGCTGGAAAAGAGAAATGATGTAGTAGTTAGACCTGCTGATAAAGGAGGTGGGGTGGTGGTATTATCTAAAGAATATTACACCAGTCAATTAATAGAAATGTTATCAGACGTTGAAACGTATCAGAATTTGATTAGAGACCCCACACCAGAATATTATCAAGAACTAAAACTCCTTGTACAGAATGGATACAAAAGACATGTACTAACTTTGAAAGAAAAGAAGTACCTAATTTCAAGCAGTACCCGGATACCGACTATATACACCCTTCCTAAAATACATAAGGACACCCTAAATCCGCCTGCTAGACCAATTGTGAATGGCATAGGGTCTGTCACTTCTAGGATTGGACAATATTTAGACCAATTTCTACAGAAAAGTGTTAGAGCTACTAAGGCCTATTTGAAAGACACGAAAGATCTGTTACAATCCCTTCAGGAGGTGAAACTAGAGGGTAGAGGAGAGGTATATCTGGTAACTTCAGACGTATCATCACTGTATACAGTGATACAACATGATGATGCGTTATTGGCCCTTAATTGGGCTTTGAGCCAGAGAGAAGATCTTCCTCACCATCAAAAAGTTTTTTTAAGGGAAGTTTTAGATTTTTGTTTATCACATAACTACTTTTGGTTTAATAGCTGTTTTTATACGCAGAGAACAGGCGTTGCTATGGGTGCAAGGTTTGCACCCAGCATCGCCAATTTATTTATGGGAGAATGGGAGGACAAGTATGTATTTGCAAATAAAAGGCGAGAATTACTCTTTTATAGACGCTTTATTGATGACGTGATTTTTCTATGGGAGGGACCTGAATCCACCTTATGTGAATTTTTAATTTATTTAAACAATAACCCAAATAATATTAAACTTACAAGCCAATGGAGCCGAGAGAAAATAGATTTTTTGGATGTCAGTATCTACAGAAATGGTGACCAATTGGAGACTAAAGTATATTTTAAAACCACTGATCGGAACAGTTTTTTACCTATACAGAGTGGCCATCATCCGGCTTGGCTCAAGAACATCCCGAAAGGGCAACTAATGCGTGTAAAAAGGAATTGTTCTACAGTAGAAAATTATGACTCCCAGTCAGAAATATTAAAGGGACGATTCAGAGAAAAGGGATATGATCCCCAAGAGTTGGATAGAATCTCTGAAGAAATAAAAAGGATTCCGCGTGACGAGGTGCTGAAGGATGTAATTAGGGCTCCTATTACTGGCACCCATGAATGGGGTTTTATCTCATCTTTCCATACACAATATAGGGAAGTGGAAGCTGTTCTTAAAAATCATTGGCATGTTTTATGCCTTGATAAAATTTTAAAACCTGTACTCCCAGAAGTACCGAAATTTATTTATCGAAAAGCACCTAATATGGGAGATAAGGTAGTAAAGAAGGTCCTTAATCCCCCCACAAGACCACCATCCTTTTGGGATAAGAATGGTTTTTTTGCCTGCCGAAAGTGTAAGGCCTGCAGAGTGGTAGCAGAGCCAGTAAGGGGGATTGATAGCTTCATATCTACGGTAAATAAAAACGAGTTCCTCATTAAGGAATTTATTACATGTAATATTACTCATGTAGTATACGTTTTATTATGTCCATGTGGGTTAATGTACGTTGGCCGAACTAAGAGACCTCTAAAGGTACGAATAGGAGAGCACATTAAAAATATTAGATTGGGCTTTGAGGATCACAATGTCTCACTCCACTTCAAAATACATCATGACCAGGACCCTAGGGGTCTGAAGTTTTGGGGTGTAGATCATATTAAACAGGCATGGAGGGGATCTAATAGGGTGAGAGAGCTATCAAAGCGCGAAACCCATTGGATCTATTTATTGGACACACTCACCCCTAAGGGGTTAAACGTAGAGTTGGACATTAATTGTTTTATTAGTGATCTTTGAGATATATTTATATATATTTTTTATTTGGTGACAATGTAGGGAGGATGACCAGTTTGAGAAATAAGGTTGACCAAATATATATGAGCTTGGAGATATATTTTATATATATTTATTTGATGGCTATGTAGGTAGGGTGACCAGTTGGAGAAATATGGTAGACCAAATACATATGCCATAAATACTACTAAGGGTCTCCAATTAAAATATTAATATTGATATGTGGAATTGAGAGTGATTTTGATCACATGGGTGTGATCAAGAAATAATTTAAATATGAGTTCACATAATATTACTAGAATTCTAATATATAAACTTTTCTCATATTATTTATGGATTATTTTATATTATATGTGAATTGTAGATAAATGTCCTTTATTTAGAGTGAGCTAATTTAATTTTTTTATGGAGAATTCTTTGTCTGAATCTTATTGTATATATTTTGTTATTGCAATTATAGAATGATATTAGGAGAATTTTTAATTTATACCTGTTTTTAATCTTTAATCTGTAATCTGTGAAAGTATTAATTTATTGTTTATCATGTAGCTGTTTTATTGGTGTATATAGGGACTATGTACTAATAATACTATATGAGATTGTCTTTTTAAATACACTGGATAAGTAATTGAGTGTAAAGACAGTACAGCCCCAGTGAAATAGCAGCCATTCGTTTTCCAGTTCCATGGGAGACTAGGGCAGGCACTGGAGGGGTTAATGTGCTGTCTCCATAAAGGGCCAGATTCACGAACAGTTAGGCTGGCGGATCGAGTGATCCGCCAGCCTAACTGTGACTTTGAGCCGGCGTTTCTGTTTTCTGTAACCAGAAAACAAGAAACGCCGGGTTGAAGTTCCGATGCGAGCAGCGTAACTGAGTTTCGCCATCGCATCGTTACTTCAACTTAAAAATGGCGCCGGGGGCGTTCCCGCCGATTTACGCTCAAAAAATATGTTAATGAGCGGAAATCGGCAATTCACGATCGAAATCCGGCGCGACGCAATGACGATACGACGTTTCCGGACGGGATACGCGGCGCATAGATATACCTACATGGGGTTGGAGTATCCTATGTTAGGTATAGGCGTCGTCATCGCGTCGAAAAAAATAAATAAAACGTCGCTTGCGTAAAACGGTCATGAATGGGAATGTGACGTCATTGACGTTCATTCACAGATTTTGGAGCATGCGCACGGGGATGTTTTGACACTCGACGCATGCGCAGTACGTTGGTGGCGGGAGCGCGCTTAGTTAGCATACTACACGCCCCGTACCCGCCCAATTTGAATTCCGCCGGCTCATTTGCGATGCGCTGCCGCAACTTTAGGAGCAAGTGCTTCGTGAATGACAGCACTTGCTCCTAAAATTTCTGCAGCGCAACGCAAATGAGAAGCGTTACTCCAGAGCAAAGATGCTCTGGACTACGTGAATCTGGCCCAAAGTCTTTGATGCCGTGCCGTGAGGTTAAACCCTCAGAAGAAGTCGTAAGACGAAACGTCAGGGATAACCTCACGGCATCAGGAAGTAACCTATTGACGCTGTGCGCTCCATCTGCGCTCCATCTGACTCACACACAGAGAGAAGTAACGCTGAGAGTGTCTGCGGTGGACGCAGTAAACTCTATTGAAGTCAGCTTTGTGAGTGTGTGTAACAGGATGGACGGGGCGTCCATTTAATGATTATTTAAAGTAATTCCAATCATTTGGGACTGTATATGCTACACACTGTGTCAAGAGAGTTTTAAATAAATGAAGAGAGACGGGATTACACTATTGTGAGCCTTTTTATTTTTTATGAACCCGGACAAGTGTGGATACTTACAGCACCATTTGGGGAGATCAAACGGAGTGTGAGCCTGGAGTTGATTAAAGACACCTACATGCAGTGCCTACTATACTCAACTTTCTGGTGAGTACATACCCGAAAGGGGGCTTGTGATATATGGTGGATGCTATTTTGGAGTGAAGAAAATACTTCTGAACCAACATTAATCACAGGGTGATACGCTTTGCTTGTCTGCCTTACTTCTTATGAACTGTTCGTAGGAAATGATCTATCAGTCGGATGAGAGTGATGATTAGCGCTGCTTTTAGTGATTTACAAGACTGGAATGGACTTGTTGTTTACTATCTTTGATATATAGGTAAAGTCATGGCATCTCGTATTAAGGGACACAGACAAAAGACTAAAATCTCACACCTTATTGACCCCATCACTCCAGAAAAAATAATTAATCCGCAAAAAATAGCTGATTTATTTAGCTCATACTATAGTGGTTTGTATAACCTTAACAATGACGACACTATTCAACAGCCTTCCATTGACGAGATTCATTCCTTCCTCTCTCCTTTAAAATTGCCCAAACTATCAGATGATCAACTTGATATGCTGAATACCCCTATCACCGATATTGAAATGATAAATTCCATTAACTCTATGCCCAGCGCCAAGGCACCTGGCCCTGATGGATTCTCTGGAGAATATATCAAACTATTTAAAGAAATATTGGTACCCCATATGAGAGACCTTTATAATGGTTATAAAGGTCTCTCATATGGGGTACCAATAATTCTTTAAATAGTTTGATATATTCTCCAGAGAATCCATCAGGGCTAGGTGCCTTGGCGCTGGGCATAAAGTTAATGGAATTTATAATTTCAATATCGGTGATAGGGGTATTCAGCATATCAAGTTGATCATCTGATAGTTTGGGCAATTTTAAAGGAGAGAGGAAGGAATGAATCTCGTCAATGGAAGGCTGTTGAATAGTGTCGTCATTGTTAAGGTTATACAAACCACTATAGTATGAGCTAAATAAATCAGCTATTTTTTGCGGATTAATTATTTTTTCTCGAGTGATGGGGTCAATAAGGTGTGAGATTTTAGTCTTTTGTCTGCTGCCTCCTCGTCGTCCTTTCCAAAAGAAATGCTCTCCGCGTTGATTATCACGCTTCCCAAACCTGGCAAAGATCCTACCTCCCCCCCAAATTTTCGACCCATTTCTTTACTCAATATTGATTTGAAGATATATGCTAAAATAATTGCTAATAGAATGATTGATATTCTCCCTAACCTTATAAATATGGATCAAACTGGATTCACCAAGGGTCGTCAGACATCTGATGCGACTAGAAGACTAATTAATGTTATTCATAGTATTAATGTGACTGGAACGCCTTCTCTGCTCCTATCATTGGACGCAGAGAAGGCGTTCTATAGAGTAAACTGGTCCTATTTATCGCTGACTCTACAGAAATTTGGATTCCAAGGACTTATTCTTAAAGCTATACTTGCCTTATATTCATTCCCAAATGCAAGAGTTTTTACTTCTAATCTACTATCCCGACCATTTGATATCACTAATGGAACTCGTCAAGGCTGCCCTCTGTCACCCCTAATTTTTAACTTAATGATAGAACCTTTGGCGGAACATATCAGGTCTAATCCTAAAATTTCGGGCATTACTATTGGTCCTCAAGTCCATAAGATCAGTCTATTTGCTGATGATATTATATTGATGTTGACTGACCCATTTACATCCCTGGTGGAAGTACAAAATATACTGTCATGGTTTGGGAGAATTTCCTATTATAAAGTAAATACCACAAAATCCTATGTACTAGACATTGGAATTGACGCTATATCAAACAACTTTCTCCAAAACACATTCCCCTATGTATGGGTCGGAGGACAGCATTTCATACCTTGGTATAAATCTTACGAGAACAACTAAATCCCTATTTGTACATAACTATGTTCCCTTAAAACATAAATTACAATTGGATTTGCTTAAACTAGGAAAGAATGAATTCTCTTGGTGGGGTAGACTCTCTGCGTTTAAAATGATCCATCTGCCGCAAATTTTATATGTATTTAGAAGTGTGCCCATCCCAGTCCCTATTAACTTTTTTAAATCTCTTCAATCTTTATTGTCTAGATACATTTGGAATGGTAAAAAATCCAGGTGTGCCCACCATAAACTTATCAAACATAGGATGTGGGGTGGAGTGGGCTATATTGATTTCCAAGATTACTTTTATGCATCCATTATGACACAAATTAAAGAATGGTTTCGATCTTCTCCAACAACGATGTGGGGAATGATCGAATCCACTTATGACAAAGAGGGACAGACTTATATATGGCTGTTTGGAGCACATTTGGGCATTAAAATCCCTACACATTTGTCCCCGACGATAAAGGTGTCTATCACGACATGGCTAAAAATTCTTCAGTCTGCCGAATTTCTGGACTCTAAAATTAACGTGAAAATACCACTTCGAGTGCATCTTATTGTGAACCAAGTTCCCTTTGACCTTTGGAGTGAGAAAGGCATTGTGTATATACAAGACTTATACGATAAAATCAGAATCAAATCATTCCTTACATTGCAATCAGAATTTGCCTTGCCTCCGACATACTGTTCTCATTATACTCAAATAACACGCTGCTTACTAAAATTGAAAACTGCCCCTATATACCTCCACCCATCAGCATGGTCTTTCTTAAATTCTTATGACACAAAGAAAGGAGGAATTTCCCATTTTTATAATTTATTCCAACTTAAGAGAACCTTTGTGAAATCCCCCTCCCATATACAATGGGAGGAGGACCTAGGACAGTCATTTTCCAGTGATAATTGGCTTACTGCATGTAAAATGAATCAATCAGTATCCAAGTGTACGTCCCTGTGGGAATTATCAGTTAAGATAACCTTACGATGGTACTATACACCGGCTGTACTATCCAAGTTCAGCAATCAAAACTCTGATAAATGTTGGAGACTTTGTGACATCAAAGGTGATCTACTACATGTCTTGTGGAGTTGTCCCTTACTTGCAAATTATTGGAAAGCCATATTTAACATCATATCTGCTTTGGTTGGCTCCCCGATAAAACCTGACCCAGCTTTGGCTTTATTAACCCTGGGGATCAATGGCTTTCCAACTCACGTACGCAGTTCTGTCACCCACTTTCTCCTTGATGCCAGGCTATCCATCACTAGACGATGGTAGGACTCGCATCCCCCCTCTGTTATTGAAGCTATCGATCTGACCAATTTGCATATGACGTATGAACGGGTGTTAGCCACCTCTATGAATATTCTGCATAAACATGATACCTTATGGCATTCTTGGGTAGTATGGAACGACCAAAATGATAAACGTCTATATGTTTGAATGCCTTTTTATCTTTTTTTTTTAGGTTTTCTGGTTGCAGCGGCGCCTACGCCTGCTGTGAACATTTCTCTGTTAGTTGTGGGAGATATTGTGCTCTGTAATCTGACTGTTTCCTTTACTGCATGTATTGTTCCTTGACGGTACTTGAAGTTTGTATTGTAGATAATTTTGATTATCTTCATCTAAAACGTTAATCTATGCTTATGAAAGTATTCATGTGTATTTGATTGTTTATTTGCGACCTTTGTATTGCTATGTATTGCTACTTTATTTCATGATGTATCTTGCTTCATATGTATACTATATATATGTAATTTCTTAAAATCCAATAAAAATCTATTGAAATAAAAAAAAAAAGAAAGAAAGATCTAAAGAAATGATAGAGCTATTAAAGAAAATTAATATATTAGAGACCAAACATAAAGAAAATGTCAAACAATCGGACAACCAACAACTATGGAATCTTCGAGCAGAGCTTGCACAGTGCCTGGACCGAAAAATAATTAATAAACATAGATACTTTGCTCATAGGTTCTATGAGCAAGGAAACAAATGTGGCCGGTTACGTGCGAAACAACTTAAAACACAACAAGAATCTAGACATGTGCATAACCTATTAATACAAAATAGAAAAATACTGGAAACACGGGCCATAGCGAAAGAATTTCGCTCATTCTATGAGAACTTATACAATATCCAGACACCCGTACAAATAGGAGACAGGGAAGATCATAGAAGGGAAGAGATGCGAGAGTACATAAGAGGGTCTTTAATGCCCACTCTATCAGAAATAACTATAGCGGAATTAGAAAGCCCAATTACAGAGGAAGAGTTGAGGAGAGCAATAACAGCCTTGCCGACAGGGAAAAGTCCAGGCTGGGCTGACAAATACCTACTACAAAAAATTCTTGCCAGAATTAATAAAACCATTATGCAATCACTTTAATACAGTGAACATAACTAATCCATTACCCCCAGAAGCCCTGGTGGCATTTATAACAGTAATACCAAAGAAAGGGAAAGATCCCCAGAACTGTGCCAATTATAGGCCTATTTCTCTGCTCAACTCAGACATTAAACTGTTAGCAAAAATCTTAGCGCTACGATTACAGGAGCATATTGGAACGTTAGTGCATCCAGACCAGACAGGTTTTATAAAAGGACAGGAGGCAAGGGATAATACAATTAGGGCACTGCACCTCCTCTACTGGATGCAATACGGACCAAAGAAAGCCCCAAGGATCATACTATCAATGGATGCTGAGAAAGCATTTGATAGGGTGAACTGGGGCTTTATGAGTGAAGTGCTGAGCGGAGTGGGCCTGGGGGACCGCTTGATGGGATGGGTAATGGCTTTGTATGCAGGACCAAGAGCAAGGGTCAAAGTGAACTGTACAATATCAGAGTACCTCAATATTAGAAATGGAACGAGACAAGGCTGTCCATTGTCACCATTAATATTTGCTTTAATACTGGAACCTTTCCTTTGTAGGATTAGAAACAATGGGGAAATAATAGGAAAACGTATTGGAGAGGAGGAACATAAGGTGTCGGCTTATGCCGACTATCTATTATTCTATCTTTCAAAACCAGATACATCATTGGCAGTTTTAATGAAGGAGGTGGAAAGATATGGACACCTGTCTAACTTTAAAGTTAACTTCGAAAAATCAATATTGCTACCTAGTTATGTATCTCAGGAAATAGCAGGGATTCTGAAGAGAACATATCCCTTTGTATGGAAGAAGGACTCCCTGCTCTATCTTGGGATACATATTACCGCAGATCAAAAAATGCTATATAAACTTAATTATTCATCCCTATTGACTAAACTAGTGGAAGATTTAAAAAAATGGGCAAGACACTACTTGACATGGTTCGGAAGAGTGAGTACAATTAAAATGTGTATACTACCCAGAATTATCTATATACTACATACAGTACCAATTAAAGTACCAGCGACGTTTTTCAAGCAGATAAGGAAGGCATTTGTTGCCTTTGTGTGGAACAATAAACGACCAAGGATAGCCCATGATATCCTACGAAGAAGTAAGGTAGACGGAGGAATGGGGCTTCCAGACATATCGGTATATTATAAGGCAGTGGCGCTGGTTCGAATTTTGAACTGGCGCCATGACCCCAGAAAAAAAAGGTGGACCCTATTAGAAAAAACAATAGCGGGAAGGAACCTGGAAGGGGCCCCTTGGATCCCGAGAGTCTCGAGAGGACTTACGAAATGGACATCCCCCCTGACACTGAACACCTTGTCAATATGGGATGGGCTGAATAAAATGGGAAATTATTCACCAGGGGTGTCCCCCCTGGTACCACTGGAGGGATTCCCATGGTTCCCTCGGGGGGAACAGGGGGGATTCCTGGGACCATGGAATCGGGGTGGGGATGTCATATGTGGCAGGCTCGCTCCACAGGGAACACTAATAGCCTACCCAGAATTCGCCAGAGCTTGAGGGAATATACCCTCAGCAAGATGGAGATATCAATTGACAAGATTTCTTAATAAGATGAAACCCGCCCTGAGACCATTAAGCTCTGTCACAAAGTTCGAGGAACAGTGTATGCACCAGGGGGAAGCGAGGCACCTGCTGTCCCAGATGTACAAGCTGATACAAGAAGCCAAAAAAAAACAAAGTATCATACTTTATTAAGGAATGGGAAGGAGAGTTAAATATAAGGCTATCAGACGAACAAATAAAAAAAATGATTACATTTATTTACTCCACATCTATAAGCTTGCATATCCAGGAAATGGCCTATAAATTTATGACAAGGTGGTATATGACTCCAGTAAGGTTAAACCAGATGTACCCAGTGGCAGATGCCCGATGCTGGAGAGGATGTGAGCAAAGGGGTACATACCTACACTTATGGTGGGAGTGCCCAAAAATTAAAATATTTTGGGAAGCAATTGCAGCGTGGATCGAGAGACTGACCCCAATCCCTATAGAGTTTACGCCCCTATGTTTCCTACTCCATGGAACATCTGGCCCTATTAAAACATACAGGAATAGTGTAGTGCCGCATTTGTTAAACGCTGCAAAATTGTTAATTCCCAGATTCTGGAAACAAAGTACGTGCCCAACATTAGCAGACTGGAAAAGGGAAGTAAACCGGATAATGGAGGCTGAAAGGTGGATTCAAGCAGTGAAAGATAAAAAAGGGGTGTTTGAGATAACATGGGCAGGCTGGTTACAACATGAACCTGAAATGGGTGTGGAATAAGAGAAACGAAGTGAGAGGAAAAGGGATGTAACAGACGCAAGATACACAGAGGGTAATGGCTTAAAGATCAAACTCCAAAAGAACAAAGAATTAGATTAAAAGTACTGACCAGATAAGAGACATTAAAAATTGTGGTTATATAAAATATTTTTTTTTCTCTCTCTCCTTCTCTCTCTCACGTTTGCTCCCTTCCTTTTCCCCCTCCCATATTGACCCCAATAGGAGGTCCCCATTCCTCTGCCTTATGGGAATGGGGTTTTTTTTTTGTCTCTTCCCTTTTACACAATGTCACTTTGGGGGGAGGGGGGGTTGGGGGGACAAGGAGGAGTAAATCACTAAAATAGGACCACGAGAGAGAATGAAAGTGGATGACACTACTATTGTATCACAAGTCTTAAAATGTACTTAGACACACATTTGCACCTTGACCCTCGGGCCTCTTAAGAGAACTTGATAGAAGTAATCAAGCTGAAGAGAAACATGTTATTTTAACACCTACATATATAATTTAACACTATGAACACAAGGCCCCTTGCAAGGGGAGGGTAAGGGTCAATATATAAATTTATGTAAGAATCCAACAGACACATATGTTTCTTTCTTTTTTTTTTTTCTTCTCTCTTTCCCCTCTCTCTGTATCTCGAGGAGGAATACAAAGCTCAGTAAGTCAAAAAGAATACAGGGTCAGAACAACTATACATCAGTGGAAAAGGGAGAGGGAGAAGGGGAGGACGGGCATTGAGGGGAGTGAAGAAGAAGAGATAGAAGTATACTTTTTTTTCTCTTTTTTTCTTTTCTTTGTTTTGTGGATGGGGGGGGGAGGGGGTTAGAACGACCAGTAGGCATCCGCAGAAATTGCAATCTTGGATTATTGTTAACAAGATAAATGTATTGGTGTATCTGATAAATGATAAGAATGTATATTCTGGTATGAAATGTAATGAGTAAAATAAAAAAAATTGATTATAAAAAAAAAAATGAATCAAAGAGTCTTCATCATAAGGTGGTTGAAGTTTATTATGTTTAGTCCCATTAGGGACACAGGTGTTAGGATTAGGTTTGGGGATTGTTATTTTGGTAAGTCCCAAAAAGGAAATTTAGCAAGCCTATTCGATGTAAGTGAGGAAAAGCTGATACATGTCTTTTCCTGTTTACACTGTGATCAGCCCTGATTGGACACAGCTGATCATGTGTTAAAGAGCTACCTTCAGAGGCTCTTTACCGAGAACGGTGTTGATGTGTGTCAGAATGACACACTACACCAGAGATCACCACGCTGCTCACGCCCATGGGCGCACACTGGAAGTTATCCTGAAAGACGTCATATGGCCTCTAGTCAGGATAACGGAAAGATTAGAGGAACTGAATTTATTCACTCTTGAGAAGAGGAGAATAAGGGGGGATATGATCAACATGTACAAATATATAAGAGGTCCATATAGTGAACTTGGTGTTGAGTTATTCACTTTAAGGTCAACACTGAGGACAAGGGGGCACTCTTTACGTCTGGAGGAAAAGAGATTTCACCTCCAAATACGGAAAGGTTTCTTCACAATAAGAGCTGTGAAAATGTGGAACAGACTCCCTCAAGAGGTGGTTCTGGCCAGCTCAGTAGATTGCTTTAAGAAGGGCCTGGATTCTTTCCTAAATGCACGTAATATAACAGAGTACTAAGATTTGTAGGTAAAGTTGATCCGGGGTAAATCCGATTGCCTCTCGGGGGATCAGGAAGGAATTTTTTCCCCTCCTGTAGCGAATTGGATCATGCTCCGCTGGGGTTTTTTGCCTTCCTCTGGATCAACTGTGGGTATGGAGTTGGGTGTATGGGATTGTACTGTGTTTTATTTTGTTTGTTAATTTTTTTTTATGGTTGAACTGGATGGACTTGTGTCTTTTTTCAACCTGACTAACTATGTAAGGAACCACAGCCCGGCTGTCATTCTGCTGTAGGCTGGGTGGGAAGTGGTTAAATACCTCATCATTAACATTCCAACGCATAGACTGCAACTAGATTGGTCACACAGAGCTCTAGGATCCCCCAGAAAGGATAGATTGGCAAGAAATGTGGTGGTCAAACCTAATTTATATACAGTTAAAGATGAAAAAGTCTTGTCTGCCAAAGTCATGTGGTGCAGATTTTTGCTGACCTATCACTGTCGACTATCCAAAGGCAAAGATCCCTGAAGCCACTTCTTACTGTCCTATCTCAAATAGGCATTAAGTACTGGTGGGCCTTCCAATTTGTGCTAAAGTTTGCCTTTAAAAACAAAACCTACTCCTTCTCCAGTCTTCCAGATGGAGAACAGCTATTTTTTAATTAGAAATTCATCATCACGCAGGATCCTGCCTCTACTTCCTCAAATTCCCACTCTAGGGCCACCAAACATCCAATGCCCACAAGCCCCATAACCCCAGTGTGGAGCATTCCAGGGACAATATGCCTCCTCCTGATCCTCTTCTGCTATTAAAACACTCAATAATCACGTTTGACCCCTGTTTTAGGTCATAAGGTCATTTTACCCTGAGAATGGTCCTTTAACACCATGGTTTATGATCTCTACTTAACAGTTATGTGTTTGATGATTTAACTTTTTCATCCGTTCCTGGTAGGAATCTACGTTTTGCTGCAGTTGCTCACTGGGCTACTCACGAATGTCTTGTAGGTCTATAAGGATTAGTGTTGCTCACGAATATTCGCATTGCGAATATTCGCGACGAATATTGCATATTCGAGTATTCGCGAATAACGCGAATATCGCGGCGAATATTCGCTATTTCGAATATTCGAATGTTTTCAATTTTTTTTTAGAACAGATCACATCCTAGAGATCCCCATCGACGTCTAAAAGCATTGCTGGTATGATTAGAGACCTTGGGCCGAGTAGCTGCAGTGCTCATTTTATATTGCCGAAAAATCGCAATGCGATTATTCGGCAATAGCGATATCGCGCGATTATTTTATATTGTAATATATCACGAATATTCTGAGCCAATCAGAGTGCTCCATTCCGCATTTCTCGAAATTTCGCAATTATTTTATATTGTAATATATCACGAATATTCTGAGCCAATCAGAGTGCTCCTTCCGCATTTCTCGAATATTCGCAATTATTGTGTATTGTAATATATCACGAATATTCTGAGCCAATCAGAGTGCTCCTTCCGCATTTGCCGAATATTCGCAATTATTGTGTATTGTAATATATCACGAATATTCTGAGCCAATCAGAGTGCTCCTTCCGCATTTGCTGAATATTCGCAATTATTGTGTATTGCAATATATCACGAATATTCTGAGCCAATCAGAGTGCTCCTTCCGCATTTCTCGAATATTCGCAATTATTGTGTATTGTAATATATCACGAATATTCTGAGCCAATCAGAGTGCTCCTTCCGCATTTGCCGAATATTCGCAATTATTGTGTATTGTAATATATCACGAATATTCTGAGCCAATCAGAGTGCTCCATTCCGCATTTCTCGTATATTCGCAATTATTGTGTATTGTAATATATCACGAATATTCTGAGCCAATCAGAGTGCTCCATTCCGCATTTCTCGAATATTCGCATTCGCAATTCGCAATTCGCATTCGCGATAGCGAAAATTCGCAATCATTTAATTTCCAAAAAATATCACGAATATTCGTATTTAGCGAATATATGTCGAATATTCGACTATATATTCGAGAATTATCGCGAATTCGAATATGGCATATTCTGCTCAACACTAATAAGGATCTCTCTAGGGCCGCCTAGTTTGTGCTCACGGCATGTTGTATTTTTACAATCTTCAGACCTGTGGTCTTTTAGCTTAATGTTGTACTTTACTCTCCTCCACTGTGCCCCCTGTCTTTCCTTTCAATACCCTTGCCCTCCATTCCCATTCTTCCACATGCCCTTCCTTCCTCACTTACCATGTCCTATTTCCCTCACCCTCCCTTCCCATCCAAACAATTGGGGTATTTTATCTGTTTATCAGTGTGTTGCAATTTGTCTATATGCTAATTGTTTTTAAAGCTTTACATTAGTGCTGCACTCCAACCGGGCGGTCTTCTTGCGTCCCCACCTACCCTGTGGATATGGTTCTTCTATGTCCACATGGTAAGATTTCATCCTCTCATTCTGGGGATGAGATCATTAGGAACATTGTTGGAAGTGATGAGATGGATACCTCTTGCTGTCTTGGGTCCTTATTGGGCTTTTGTTTGTATTTTCTCTTTCACTCCTTTGTTTCTAGTACTAATCTCCAGATACCCTCTATCCTACATGCTGCCTCTCAGGATCCTATAACTGCTTGGTCTAAGACAGGGGTGCCCAACCTTTTGAATCTTGAGGGCCACTTAAGTGACTGTAACAGCTCTGGTGAACAGAGTGAACCACAACTGCGCTTAGCAAGGATTTCAATGCTCTATGTGGCAGGCATCACTCCACACAAACAGGAGTTTGGGGGTTCTCTACATCATCTCTCTCTCACATAAAAATTGGTGTTGAGCTACTAATGTTGGACGCATTACAACATGCGACCAAAGCTTAGCGTTTTAAACTAAAACATACACGTCAAGATTCCAATGCCCTTTTATATGCAAGTGACCATCAGTACTGGACCCCAGGCATCACTCAAAACAGAACAGGAGTTTGGGGGTTCTCTACATCATATTCACTTCTCACGTCATTGATGAAGTTCATTTCCACCTATACCCTAAACATCAAACACCTCCTGCTGCTCTGGGATTTTAACCTCTGGGTCAACTCCTCACAGGACCCCGTCTCCGACGACTACATCGACCATCTGGAAGGATTAGGTCTGCAGCAACTAGTAAAGGGCCCCACTCATGCCTCAGGTCACACACTCGATCTCATTTTCAAACATGATTTGGAAATCAACATCCTGGAAAATGAGCCGCAACCATGGACAGATTACCATGCAATTAAATTCACAATTAGAAATAATACCCCCTCAAAAAAAACAACACACTGGACTAGATCTCAGAAGAAGCTCCACTCGGAACTCTTCAAAACTACCCTAGGGAGCAAAATAAAAACAATCCAAACAACATCAAACAGCCACAGAAACACTTTACGCCATCAACAAAGTGCTACTACAGTCAGCCGACTTGGAAAAGAAGCTCTTCAGAGCAAAACCATTCCATTTATAAGACAATTACTAAGAAATACCACAAAGAAATCTTTATGGCCAAAAAAAAAGAATTTTTCCAACATCATCGCAAATGCCCTAAACCGCCCCTGCGAACTCTTCAAGCTAGTCACCCAGACTATGAACCCAGTCTGCTTAGAGGCTCGAATTCGGATTCACAAGAATTTTGCAACGAATTATCGGATTATTTCATTAATAAAAATGGAAAAATCCGTGAAAGTATTCAGCAAAACAGAACCTTCGTCAACCCCCCCTCAAATCACAAACTTAATACCCACATAAAAACGCCGCAAGCAACTTATTTCACTCTAAAACCCATTTCCATCGATACCACTAAAAATATCATCGGGACTCTGCGAAACAGCACAGCGCCCAATGATATCATCCCCACCAAACTGCTGAAAGAATGTGCCGATATATTGGTACCAGCCATCACGCAGCTCATAAACCAGTCATTCAAGGAGAGCACGGTGCCAACCTTACTGAAACAAGGTATAATCAAACCAATCCTAAAAAAAACACCCTTGATCCCAAATACCCTAACGACCGGCGCCCCATAATAGGCCTAAATGTTTTCTCCAAGGTAATGGAGAAAGAAGTTGTACAACAGCTACAACATCATTTAGACACCCACAAACTACTTGATCTGTTTCAATCAGGTTTCCGTCCTGGTCACGGGACAGAAACAGCACTGCTCAAAATATGGGATGACGTCCTCGAGGCCGCAGAGGAAGGAGAATCTTGTCTTCTAGTACTGTTGGACCTACGTGCTGCTTTTGACAGAGTAGACCACAAATTATTACTGACTCGGCTAGCTGAAGTAGCCAGAGTCGTGGAAAGTGATTTAGCTTGGTTCTCCTCCTTTTTGGAAAACCGATCACAAATAGTGAAACTTGGTCCTTTCACTTCTGAAAAATGCACGGTGTCATGCGGAGTCCCTCAGGGATCCCCTTTGTCGCCTGTTCTGTTAAATATCTATAATCATCAGCAACCAGAAGTTACTTTACCACTCTTATGCAGATGACACACAACTGTATTTTCGCAGCTGCAACAAAAAAGGACCATTATCTCAGACTAGATAAATGCCTTATTTTGATAGAAAATTGGATAACAAAGAGTTATCTTAAACTCGACGCCTCAAAAACAGAACTTCTCCTGTTTTGCGCTAACCCGAAAAATCATCCAACAACATGGACACCCCCGTTCATTCTGGGTAAAACCATCACCCCTAGCACCAAAGTCAAAAGTCTTGGAGTCATTTTCGACACCAACATTACAATGGATGCGCAAATACGGTCAGTAGTCAGCGGATCTCACCATCTGCTGTGCCTATAATGCAGACTTACCCCCTTTATCCCAAAAGAAGACATAGCAGTCATGGTAGGAACAATTATCAACTCCAAACTTGACTATGCAAATGCCCTTTACCTTGGACTCCCAAATTTCCAAATCCCCCGTCTGCAAGTCGTTCAAAATACGGCCGCACGACTAGTGACTGGCAAAAAACCATGGGAATCAATCTCATGTTCTGAGATCCCTTCATTGGCTGCCAGTAAAAGACAGAATCATTTTCAAGACACTCTGTCTAACACATAAGTGTGTGCAAGGAAACGCCCCCCAATATCTATGTAAAAAACTAAAATCTCATAACCCCAATCACGTTCTGCGATCCACCAACCAAAATCTACTCCAGATACCCAAAGTCAGATACAAATCCAAAGGAGAACGTAGATTCGCATTCCAAGGACCCAGACTGTGGAATGCTCTACCAACCAGCATCTGTTTGAAGGTGAACCACTTGGCCTTCAGAAGAAAAATCAAAACCCATCTCTTCCAAGGTCAAAAAGTTTTACTCAGGGAATGGTCACTAAGTGCCCAGAGGCGATTCAGTTCACATGCGCTGCGCTATATAAGTTTTTCACTCACTCACTCATATCACTTAAACATAAAGAAGTGCATTAGGCCACTATGAGAGTTGATATAAAATATCTTCAACCCTTAGCATAGAAAAGTTTGTCGGGTTATGAAAAAAAAAAAATCATAATAATTTAATATTTACTGGCAGAAATATGAAAGCCCAGTAGGCCTCAAAGTTGAAGTGAACTATTGCAAATGGAAACCTTTCAGAGCAAAACAGATGATGTCACAGGCTTTGCAAAGCCTTCAATACATTATCCATTTTTTTTTACTTTTATGAACCTTGTGTTGAATCAAGAACAATGATAGTAGCTTTCTCACCAAACAAGATGTTTAAACTGGTTTCAAGTGAAGAGATATACCCATTGTGGGGTAGTTTTAGTGGATACTAATGTTGACTCTAGCTGTCCGAAAAACAATGGATGGTGTTGACCAAGAAGAGTCTCTTAGAAGAATTTGTTTACACAGCCGAACTAATATCCTGTCTTGATTAAGAGACAGTCTAAAGTCCGATCTTCACAAACCAAGTCATGTATAAATTTGACTTGCATTGTAAATACACATGATATTAAAAGTAAGAGTCGGTTCACACTGGGGCGACTTGGGATCCGACTTGAAGTCGTCTCAAGTCGTCCCAAGTCGCGCTGTCCAGAAAAGCAATGTAAGTGAATGGGTGCGGTGTTAATACACACTACTCATGTCGCTCCGACTTCAGAAGAGGTTCCTGTACTACTTCAAGCAGAATTCTAGGCGATTTGTACCCATTGATTTCAATGGAAGTTGCTTCCAAGTCTGATCACTGTTTTAATTGAAGCGACCTTTCAGCAAGATAACATACATTTCTCAGGCAAACCCCTCCCTCCCCCTCCCTCTCCCAGAGCTGATTGTTGTTTTATTGGCCACTGGAATGTCTCCTGACCTGAAAAGGACTTCAAGTCGTGTTGTAAATCGCCCCAGATCGCCCTGTGGTTCATGCTCAAGTCGTGTTGAAGTTGCTTCTGAAAGTGCTGGAAGTCGTGTTGCCCCAGTGTGAACCGACTCTTAGAGTCGGTTCACACTGGGGCGACACGACTTCCAGCACGACTTTGGGGTTTGCCTGAGAAATGTATGTTATCTTGCTGAAACTGACCAAGCATCAGTAGCAGACTTAGCTATGTGGGACAACTTCCCTACCTGATAGAACAGCATTTTAATATTCATCCCGGCAGTGTCAGTCGAGCCACCACAGGCTTTTGCAGCCATTTTTCGGCCACCACTGGTTCTCCAAACCCTGGCCCCCAGAAATGTTCTTACATTTCTGCTTCACCCAGTCTTCATTACGCCTCGTGCTGTACCCTATCGTGGCAGCTGCCCAGGTCTGGGGCCAGACTTGAACAGGACAGACAGTGTTCTTCACCAGAGACAATCAGGCCACAGCTGACATCATCAATTACGGTAGATCTAAGTCACTCCCCAACACATCCTTCCTGTGCAAAATCGCTCAGCTGTCACTCCATCACCAGTTAATATCTTATGTAGACATATTCCAGGCAAATGCAAAATCGCAGCTGATGTGCTGTCCCATTCCAACCTTACTTAGTTTTTTCCAGCAAGAGCCTGGAGCCGACCCAAAAACTATCCCTGTCCCACCCTGGTCATTGCCGACGATGGACTGAAGTCACATCTCACCAACGCAACCCAGCTTATTAACCACTCCTTGGCACGCAACATACTGAAGGCTTATCGAACTGATTGGAATACTAACCGCACATTTTTGGCTCCTTGCCCTGGAGCAGCAATAGGCAATGTTAGACACATCCTAGCCTTCATATCGTATTGCCACATGCAGCTGACCCTTTCTCACAATACTGTCACGCCATATCTAGATGGAGTCCAGCATTTCCTGTCCCTGCAGGACCCCAGGAAACCATCAGTATTCTCGAGCCCATGCAGTAAGTACCTCCTACCTATCAAGCAGCTTATAAATCAATCATTTAAGGAAGGCATAGTACCTACCCTGTTGAAACAAAGCATAATCAAACCTATCTTAAAGAAACCCACCCTCGACCCCAAGGCCCCTGAACATCGTCGTACCATAACAGGCCTGAATGTCTTCTCCAAGATAATGGAGAAAGTAGTGGTACAACAGCTGCAACAGCATCTAGATACCCATAATTTGCTCGATCCTTTTCAATCGGGTTTCCATCCCGAGCACGGGACAGAGACAGCACTGCTATGGGATGACCCTCTCGAGACCGCAGACGAAGGAAAATCTTGTCTTCTGGTACTGTTGGACCTAAGCGCAGCTTGACACGGTAGACCACAAACTATTAGGCCACGTACACAAGATCGAACATGTCCGCTGAAACTGGTCCGCAGGCCAGTTTCAGCGAACACGTTCGTTCATGTGTACGGCCTATCTGACCATTTTCCAGCGGACAAAAATGTCCAAACATGCTTGAAAACATGTCCGCTGGAAACCTGTCCGTCAGACAGGTTCGATGGTTAGTACACAAACCATCGAACCAAAATCCCCCGCATGCGCAGAATCAAGTCGACGCATGCTTGGAAGCATTGAACTTCTTTTTTTCATCATGTTGTTGTGTTTTACATCACCGCGTTCTGGTCCGAGGGGATTTTGGTCCGATGGTGTGTACGCACATCAGACCAACAGACAATTCAGCCTTGTCCGATGAAAACAGTCTGTCGGACATGTTTCCTCGGACATGTCTGATCGTGTGTACAGGGGCTTACTGACTCGGCTAGCTGAAGTAGCCAGAGTCGCGGAATGTGATTTACCTTGGTTCTCCTCCTTTCTGGAAAACCGATCACAAATAGTGAAATTAGGACCGTTCACTTCTGAAAAATGCACGGTGTAATGCGGGGTCCCTCAAGGATCCCCCCTGTCGCCGCTGCTGTTCAATATTTATCTCTGCCCTCTCTTTGAAATCATCAGCAGCCAAAAACTACTTTATTACTCTTATGCAGATGACACACAACTATTTTTGCATCTGCAACAAAAAGGATCATCATCTCAGTCTAGAGACATGCCTCTCTTTGATAGAAAACTGGATGACAAAGAGTTATCTTAAACTCAACGGCGCAAAAACAGAACTTCTCCTGTTTCACGCCAGTCAGAAGAGTCAACTGGCAACAACTTGGACACCCCCGCCCATTCTGGGCCAAATCATCACCCCTAGCACCAAAGTCAAAAGTCTCGGGGTCATCTTTGACACCTACATGACATTGGATGCACAAATAGGGTCAGTAGTCAGTGGATCTCACCATCTGCTGCGCTTACTACGCAGACTTATTCCTTTTATTCCTAAAGAAGACATAGCAGCTGTGGTGGGAACAATTGTGAACTCCAGACTGGACTATGCAAATGCCCTCTATCTTGGACTCCCGAAGTACCAAATCTCTCGTCTGCAAGTCGTTCAAAATACGGCTGCCAGACTTGTGACTGGGAAAAAAACACGAAAATCAATCTCACCTTCGCTGAGAGCCCTTCACTGGTTGCCAGTAAAAGACAGAATTGCTTTTAAAGCACTCTGTCTAACACATAAGTGCATCCATGGGAAGGCCCCCCAGTTTCTATGTGGAAAAATAAAAGCTCACAATCCCAATCGCGTTCTGCGATCCACCAACCAAAATCTACTCCAAATACCCAAGGCCAGATACAAGTCCAAAGTGAGCGAAGATTTGCGCTCCAAGGCCCAAGACTATGGAACGCTTTACCAACCAGCATTCGGTTGGAGGAGAACCACTTTACCTTGAAGAAAGATCAAAACTCATCTCTTTTGATATCAAAAGGAGACAGGAACAACGAGCGCCCAGAGGCGATTTAATTTGCATGTGCTGCGCTATATAAGTTCTTCATTCATTCATACAGAAGCACCAACCTGTAGTCAGTGGCAAGCCTATCTTTCAAGAGTGTCCTCTTTAGGGACATCTCTGAAATCCTTACTCGTTCCCTGTTTAGGGCTTTGCCTATCCTAGTCGCCCAAACAGCCATCTACCAGGCCTTCTACGATTTCCTACGACCTATTGAATTTACAGTCAGTGGCTCCGGCAGTCAGACACTGCTCCGACGCCACCTGACTCACTTTCAAACCACTACACTCTCACAGTCTGCAAACGCAACAAACCAGCCCCGGGGGTCAACATCAACCTGTTTCAGACTAACAACGCCTGACGCCCAGTAATGTTGCTCGACTGACTACTGCTCCATCTACCCAGCATATCTAATGTTAGCTCGTTGCTATCCTTTCTAAACCAGCTCCCTGTGTGGCAGCCAGTGTGTCAAACATGTCAGAATCCTCCTAAGTAACTTTGGCTTAAAACCCCAGTCAGTTCTCTGGACATTCTTTCCGAATTAGAGCAGCCTCAGCTGCCTCCCAACAGGGAGTACCAGACCACGTAATCAAGATACCAGGCTGATGAAAGTCTCCTTGTTTTGCCACATACATCCCAAATCCTCAGGAAGAAATGGCACAAGCCTTTACCAAGCTGGCTCAATAAATACAAGAAATCAATAAAAGCTATTTCCCTATCTGAGTCTTTTGCCCCTTTTCTTGGCATACTGACCAGACCACCAAGGCACACTTCAGGTCTATTTATGTTGTAAGTCTTGTCGCGTGTTTATGTGATCCACATCTCTCTCGTTCAGAGGGTAACGACCATAAATTAGAAGGCCAGTATGGTGGCCTGAGTTTATGGGAGGAGCCCGGAAGGTATTTAAGCAGCCCACTCACACATGCTCTTTGTCGGTTCAGGGTGCAGTACTACACGTCACTGGGCCGACTCTACCCAGCTCACCTCATGTCCGTGAGTCTGTCAATCAATCGCATTTGACACCCTTCCCTTTTTCAGGGCACTTCTCAGCATATCCTTCTTCAATTAACTAGCCATTACTTACCTTAGGTATGCCCCCTTTTCTTGGCATACTGACCAGACCACCAAGGCACACTTCAGGTCTATTTATGTTGTAAGTCTTGTCACGTGTTTATGTGATCCACATCTCTCTCCGTCAGAGGGTAACGACCATAAATAAATATTATATATATATATATATTGTAACATTGGGGTATTTAACTCTAGTGGTAAATGTGTTTTTCTTGTAGTGAGACCGCACCAAACAGGCATATCTCGTTAAGGGCTTGGTAGCCCACGTTTATTGAATGAAAACAACAAAATAAAAGTCCACTCAGGAATTTAAACAATATTCACAAGACAACTGAAAAACACCAGCCCACCTGGCTACTCTTCAGCAGCACTGCTGCTATAGTTACTGGTACCTTAAACCAGATCTTCCAGTGTCAGTCTGGGATGCACACAGCTTTCGGGCTTCTTGGGCGCACACAGCTTTGAAGCCCTTTCTCACACACAGCGTCTTGTCCCGCACACAGCATTTGTCCCGCACACAGCGTTTGTTTTGCAGCCACTGCTCCACACACTTCACCTTCCTCCCTCTCTCTTCTCTCTCCAGCCCTTCATTATATGAGCTGTCTGCACCTGGGAAGGTTGGAGATCCCGTCCCACTCAGATCTCTGAAGGATCTCCAAGCCATAGAGCCCCATGTAGTAATAGAAAAAATATGAGAAAACTGCCAGCGCAGTGTTTAAATTTACGCTCTGCAGCTCTGCAATCTGGCTATATGCAGACCGTGTGTCCATTTCATCATCATTTTTATAGTGACAGAGCCACGCTCTGCAACAATATATATATATAGTCGCCCCAGCATAATAAAATTATTAATGTAACAGATAATCTCACAATAAAGATGAGACACCTGGTGGTTGAAAGTGATATTACTTGAGGATCTCAACCCACCTATGAGATAAGGACACATATCGGTTGGGCAGAACTTAGTATAACTTTATAGACTTAGGCCCGGATTCACATACATCGGCGCATATATATGCGGCCATAGCGTATCTCTTTTACGCTACGCCGGCGCAGCACGGAGAGGCAAGCATGGAATTCACAAATTAAATGCTCCCAACTCTGTGCCGGCGTATCGTATATTCATAGGCGTAAGTGAAAGTAGGTGGAAGTGGGCTGGAAGTGGGCGTGATCCATGGTAATGAAGCGTCACCCCATGCAAATGATGTGCTGAGTGCCAGGCAAGTACTTAGAACGAAATGCGCATGCGTTGTGTCGTGGCCGCATCCCAGTGCGCATGCTCACAATCACGTCGAAACAACTGCCTAAGATACCTCTAATCACTGCCTACGGTGTGAACGTAACCTACGCCCAGCCATATTCACGTACAACGTAAACTACTTAAAATTCGACAGCATGTGTTCCCTGGTCCATACCATTGCATGGGTTGCGCCTCATATATGGGGAATAACTTGACGCCGGATGTACGACTTACGCAAACCGCGTATATTATGCGCCGGGTGCAAGTACGTTCGTGAATCGCCGTATTTTCCTCATTTGCATATTTGAATCAAAAATCAATGGGAAAGCCACATGCGTCCAGCGTAAATATGCACCCACTCTACGCCGGCGTAGGAAAGTTGCGTCGGTCGGAAGTCAGTTTTTAGGCGTATCTAGGTTTGTGGGTTTGGCGCACAGATACGACGGCGCATATTTGTACTTACGCGGCGTATCTGGTGATGCGTCAGAATAAGTGCTTTGTGAATCCGGGCCTTATTGTTCTGATGGGTATTTAACAGAAGGAAAATTAGATGAGAGGGATCAATGGATCGATGAAGTTTCATGTTATAGACTATGTCATACAGATTGACTTGTATTAAAAAATATCTTCATTAACCACTTAAAGACCCCCGCACGCACATATACGGCCACAACATGGCTCGTACAGGCACAAGGGCGTAAATTTACGTCCCCGCCTGAGTGCGGTTCGGGGGTCCCATCGGGACCCCCTCCGCGGCGTGCGGGGGTCTCCCTACCTCTGGGAGCGATCCGGGATCTGTGGGCGGATGTCCGTGTTTTCCGCCCCCCCCCGCGATCGCTCCCAGCCAATGGGAGCGCGCTCCCAGCCTGTCACTTCCTCCTCCTGTGTTTACACAGGAAGGAGGAAATGATGTAATCTCTCATCGCAGCGCTGTTTCCCAGCGCTGCTGATGAGAGAAGACATGACAAGTAAGTGTGCACCAACACAACACTGACACACACTCACATAGGCATATTAACCCCTTGTGATCGCCCCCCCCACCCCCCTGTCACAGTGTTACTGAATGCAGTGATTTAATCACTGTATTTAGTGTCAGTGTGACAGGCACTGTAAAAAACAGTTAGTGTTAGGTTCAGGATAGCCCCCCCACCCCCCCTAATAAAGTTTTAACCCCCTGATCACCGCCCTAGTTAACCCTTTCACTCCCTATTGCCAGCGTCACTAAGCGATCATTTTTCTGATCGCTGTATTAGTGTCGCTGTTCCTGCTAGGTAGCTATTTTTTTTTATTGCGATTTTTTTTTTTACTAAAGATATGTGGCTAAATAAATTTTGGCCTAAATGTTTGACTAAAATTTAGTTTATTTGATTTTTTTTTAACAAAAAGTAAAAAATAGTGTTTTTTTTTCAAAAATGTCGCTCTATTTTTGTATATAGCGCAAAAAATAAAAATCGCAGAGGTGATCAAATACCACCAAAAGAAAGCTCTATTTGTGGGAAGAAAAGGACGCAAATTTTGTTTGGGAGCCACGTCGCATGACCGCGCAATTGTCTGTTAAAGCGACGCAGTGCCGAATCGCAAAAACACCTTGGGTCATTTACCAGCGTATTGGTCCGGGTCTTAAGTGGTTAAAAAGAATTCAAAACAAATAATGTGCGGGTAAAAATTACCTTAAAACATGGGGGCGTGGCCAGCCGAGCTTCTGCTTGGACGTCTGAGCAGAGAGCTCCGTGCCGACCATAGGAAAAACGACATACCGAGGCACCATCAACAGTCCTAACCTACCTGGATCGCTCCACCGGAACGGCTAGCCTCCCGGGATGGCCCGAAAACTGAAAACTTTGCCGCAGGTACAGAAGCCCACTTCTTTCCTCCGACTCCTCACGGCCTAGGCCAAAATGGCGCAGACGGAGCCTCGCCGTCCTCCTCCAGCGGCTCCAGTTCAGCTCCTACAAGCCCTAATCCACAGCCAGGAGGGGCGCAGGGATCTGCGGAGGCATCCACCCCGCTGGCGCGCAGCCCAGCCAAGTCCAAACCGCGGCTATCCCCCAAATGCTCCGGCGGAAAGGTGGTGATATCACAGGACTCCCTGGATTACACTAGGGAGCTTGCAAAGGCCATTAACTCCTTCCCCACCACTGACAAGCCCGTGTCTGAAGGACATGCTGATGTGCCTCCGCAGCTCCCTCCACGCTGACATGATGGACTGCATGAAAAGTTTCAAGGCTGAAGTCCAGGAGCTGGGGGGCAGGGTGGATCATGTGGAGCAGAAGATGGGGGAGTTTGCCTCCTCTTACAACTCCCTGGTAGATGCCCACATTGACCAGGCAGATGAACTGACATGGCTCAAAGCAAAGGTCTCGGACCTGGAGGACAGATCCAGGAGGAATAACATTAAGATCCGTGGTTGTCCCTGACTTATCAGATCCAGACCTGGCAATAGACAGAATCCATCGCCTGCCCAAGCCGTCGCATCTCCCTGATAGCATCCCCAGGGATGTTCTGATGCGGGAACATTTCTTCCAAATAAAAGAACGCTTCATGATGTCCTTCAGGAAGAACAAGAGCCCACTTGCCCAGTACGCCTCTATCCAGCTATTCGCAGACCTATCCCAATTCACAATGCAGAGACACAGGGCTCTTCTGCCAGTCACTAAGGCTCTACGCAACCACGACATTGTGTACAGCCAAGCTCACCGTCACGAGGGATAATCACTCTTCCGTGGTCAACAACCTAACGGAGGGCCTGGCTCTCCTTTGTTCATGGAACATTGTCCCAGAACAAGTGAAAGGTGATCCGCCCGCAGTCTCCAAAGTCACCACTCAGGATTCATGGCACCTGGTGTCCCGCAAGAAAAAGGACAAGAAAAGGTCCTCCTAAGTGCCTTGGTTACGATTGAAACATTGTGCTACTTGATACCTACTAACGTTGATATTTCCTCCTCTGTGTTAAATGAGCAGTTTTTCTGCTCCCAGATTCAACATTGAATCTCCCTTTTAACTACCTTTGTTTGCTCTGATTGTACTGTTTCGCTGTTTGAATGCCACTGATCCATGTGGCTTTGTTTTTTCTTCCTTTCTTTTTGTTTTTTCTTACCCCATGTCGAGATGGACTTCACCCCACTAACCAGGGAGTGGTGAAACCTCCGCCCCCGGAAACAACGCCTTGGAATTTATCTGAGCTTTGTCGGTTTCTCCGGCCTGAGGTACTGTTTCTTCTTTACCCCCCACTATGGTGCTTAACGTAGTCTCATTTAACATTCACGGTTAAATCACCCTGCTAAAAGATCGGCACTGTGGAAGAAGGCCCAGAAGATGCAGGCGGACATCTTGTGCGTACAGGAATCCCATTTTCTCTCCTCTAAACTCCATCACTTCAAGCACAAGAACTATCCCCATTTGTTTTTTGCTTCTGCCCCTAATAGGAAGCACAGAGGGGTCATTACGATTATTAGAGACTCAGGGGCTGATGTACCAAGCAGTTTGCGCCTTGAGTTGTGGCGCATATCTGGGCGCAACGCATAGCAAACATTTATGAAAGTTTACGCGCGTAGCATAGCGCAATTTCCTATTTATCAATGCGTTGGCAGCGCGCCACGTAGCGCAAACGGCACGCCACTCTCGACCTGGCATACAGAACAGTCAAAGGCAAATTTCTGAAATTCTCAAGCCCCGATATACTAAGCTCATGCTTGGGTGTCATGGTGTAGCACATAACAAGCCGCGAAAGTTGTTAAAAAACCCTAAACGCACTCCTGAAAGAACGATGCGTGAACGATAATTGTGCACATACAGTATAAGCGCGCCTGATCATTACGCCGGCAGTTTTTTTGTAAATCCTATGTGGCGCAGGCTAATTAGCATATTAGTTTCAGGCGTACAGCGGCTTTTTCTTTCTTAGTGTGCGCTGGTTTATTTTTGGACATTTAAAGGGGAACTCCACACTTTTCTTTTGGTTTCACGTTTAGAATGCATATGTTTGCCTTGGATAAGTTGGGACATTTAAAGGGGAACTCCACACTTTTCTTTTGGTTTCACGTTTAGAATGCATATGTTTGCCTTGGATGAGTTGGGACATTTAAAGGGGAACGCCACACTTTTCTTTTGGTTTCACGTTTAGAATGCATAGGTTTGCCTTGGATGAGTTGGGACATTTAAAGGGGAACTCCACACTTTTCTTTTGGTTTCACGTTTAGAATGCATTTGTACTCAGAGTCTCAGGTAATCGTGCGAGAGAAAGGTCTAGGATGACAACAAGGAAAGTGACCTGGAGTGTGCCTGGGGTCACGTGGTTGATATGCCTAAAAGGGGGCATACCCAAGTAGAAGTAAAAGAGAAAAAATGCAAGAAAAAAGGGGAAGGGTGGGTGGGACACGAGAAACAGCCGACAGGAAGGAGGATGTTGGGCGGGTTTAAGAACCTCCCGACTCCTCCTACAAATTCAGACGGACCTATGGTCCGCCTTCCAACTTGTACTCAGAGTCTCAGGTAATCGTGCGAGAGAAAGGTCTAGGATGACAACAAGGAAAGTGACCTGGAGTGTGCCTGGGGTCACGTGGTTGATATGCCTAAAAGGGGCCAAAAATAAGACGGCAGGATGAGTTTGTAAGAGACTGAAATGAAAGTAGCCATATGTAACCTGATCAGCCAATACCAGGAAGCCTGCGCCAACCCTAAATGTGGATCCAGGACATGTACAGAAATGGATGCAAACCTAACTCCTCAACGACGTGTATGCGGACCCCCCCTGGGGAAAAGCAGTCGAAACTGCGTCTATACTGAAAACACGGCCGGTACAAGCATGAAGTGCAGCCCTAGGCTAGGCAGCAGGGAATGGCAATGTGACATGTACTGCGCTAGCATAGAAACGCGCACTAGGGAAAGGAAAGTGGCCTATCCCTGAGTACCTCCGCAGTAGCCACCAAAAGATGGTCTAAGACTGACCGAGCACTAGTTGTAGGAACGATAGAGCCGAGAGTAGCAAAAAGACAATGAACGCCAGGAGATATTAAATGGGCAAAAGAACCCAAGCCACCGAGATGGAAAACCCTGGAAGGTATCCCAGGAGTCACACGCTTTCTAGGCTAAAATAGACCTGACTAGCTGACCCAGCTTCATCTGTAGCAGGAACCGGGACGGTGTGGCACAGGTTAATGAGTCTAGGACCTGCTGGAAAAAAGGCGGCGAGCTACCATGTACCGAAACCCCTAACCGGAGAAGGACGGATGGCGGGAAAGTCTCCGATATCTGCAAATAAAAACAACACCGTTATACACAAGAAATAACCAATGAGCCCCAACTTACCTTAGGAAAAGGAAAAAACACCTCTACCTCTCTTACTACTGTTCAAGCAGCTGCCCGAGACTAAAGATGCAGTAACGCCGTGCAGGATAGTATACGTAGCACAAGACTGAAACGTGTCAGTCTCAAGGATCTAGCAAGGCCGAGCTAACCGAGGCTAATAAGGCCAATTAAGACATAACACTCAAGCCTATGAACCTGAGGACGTGTCAGGCAAGTGATAAATGAGTAGCTTGATTACCTGACGTATGGAAAGAATAAGTGAAAGGAACATTACCGTGGTGGGATGTCTTCCACCCCCCTCCCCTTTTTTAAACCAGTACGAAGATATGACAAACCCATGAAATTGCAAAGGCCGAGCAACCTGAGGCGTAGCAGGCAAATTAAAAACGTACACTCAGACTTGATGAACCTGAAGACGTGTCAGGCCATTGTATGAGAAATGAAATGTCAATATGCATGAAATGTATGAGAAACAGATGAGGAAACTTGCCACCGTACAAGCCAATTATAAACGCTTATCTCAATCCGTAAGCACCCATAAACGTGATGGGTGCCCCCCCCCCCCCCCAGTGGTGAAACACCATGAAAATACCAAACGACCAACTAGGAAAACAAAATCGTGGGAAGGAAAATGTATGAGAAAACATAGAACCATGAGAAAACATAAAGACACATGAGAACATGGACAGCATGAGAAAATGTGATAACCCGAGAGCGTAAACACATGAGGACATGATACATGAGAAACGTAATTGCATGAGAAACATAACACATGGGAACATGACTAGCCTGAGAAACGTGATTGCATGGGAAACTTAATGATAATGACGTGAAACATGATCGCATGAGGACACGACTGGCATGTGAAGCGTGAACACATGAGAACATGACGAGCCTGAAAAATGCAATCGCATGAGAAACATAAATCGCATGAGAACATGAAACCATGAGAAAATAAATTGCATGAGAACGTAATCGTATGAGAACATGAAAACCATGCACAACAAAATTGCATGAGAACATGAATACCATGAGAAACGTGATCGCATGAGAAATGTGATCGCATGAGAAACGTGAATACAAAACATGAATACCATGTAACCTAAATCGCATGAGAACATGAATACCAGGAGAAACGTGATCGCACAAGAAACGTGATTGCATGAAACGCGAACGCATGGAAGGCAAATGCATGGAACAATCGCATGGAACACGATCGCCTGAGAACATGAATATCATGCGCAACAGAACTGCATGGGAACATGAATACAAAACATGAATACCATGCAAAACAAATCGTATGAGAACATGAGTACCATGAGAAACTAAAACGCATGAGACGCGACCGCATGAGACGCGACCGCATGAGAACATGAAACCAAACATGAAACCATGAGAAACGTAATCGCATGAGAACATGAATACCATGCGAAACAAAAATTGCATGAGAACATGAATACAAAATATGAATGCAATGTGAATTAAATCGCATGAGAACATGAACCAAAACATGAATACCATGCGAAACCAAATCGCATGAGAACATGAATACCATGAGAAACGTAATCGCATGAGAACATGAATACCATGAGAACATGAATCGCATGAGAAACGTAATCGCATGAGAAACGTAATTGCATGAGAAACGTATGCGAACAAAAATAACATGCGAAACAAATCGCATGAGAACATGAGTACCATGAGAAACGTAATCGCATGAGAAACGTAATCGCATGAGAAACGTAATCGCAAGAAAATCGTATGCGAACAAGAATACCATGCGAAACAAATCGCATGAGAACATGAGTACCATGAGAAACTAAAACGCATGAGACGCGACCGCATGAGACCATGCGAACAAACTGCATGAGAACATGAAACCATAAGAAACGTAATCGCACGAGAACATGAATACAAAATATGAATACAATGCGAAACAAATCGCATGAGAACCGTGATCGCATGAGAACCGTGATCGCATGAAAAACGTGATCGCATGAAAAACGTGATCGCATGGAAGGCGAATGCATGAAACACAATCGCATGGAACCCGATTGCCTGAAAACATGAATATCATGCGCAACAGAACTGCATGGGAACATGAATACAAAATATGAATATAATGCAAAACAAATCGCATGAGAACGTGACAGCCATGAGCAACGTGACCGCCATGAGAAACGTGACCGCCATGAGAAACATGAATACAAAATATTAATACCATGCAAAACTAAAATCGTATGAGAACATGAATACCATGAGAAATTGAATCGCATGAAAAACATGATCGCATGAGAAACGTGATCGCACAAGAACATGAATACTATGCGAAAGAAAAACCGCATGTGAACATGAAACCAAACATGAATACCATGAGAATCGTAATCGTATGAGAACATGAATACCACGTGAAACAAATCGCATGAGAAACGTGATCGCATTAAACATGAATACCATGCGCAACAAAATCGCATGAGAACATGAATATCATGTGAAACAAAATTGCATGAGAAACGTGCTCCATGTGAAACAAAAATCGCACAAGAATATGACTGGCACAAGAACAGAAACATAATCACATGTGAACAAGAAAATCATGAGAAACGTAACACATGAGAACATACCTCGCATGAGAAACGTAATCGCATGGAAACAACCTAACCCGAGAAACACGATCGAATGAGAAAACGTAACACATGAGAACATACCTCGCATAAGAAACGTAATCGCATGAAAACAACCTAACCTGAGAAAAGCAATCGCATGGGAAAACATAACACATGAGAACATACCTTGCATGAGAAACGTAATCGCATGAAAACAACCTAACCTGAGAAACGCAATCGCATGGGAAAACGTAACACATGAGAACATACCTCACATGAGAAACGTAATCGCATGAAAACAACCTAACCTGAGAAACGCAATCGCATGGGAAAACGTAACACATAAGAACATACCTCACATGAGAAACGTAATCGCATGAAAACAACCTAACCTGAGAAACGCAATCGCATGGGAAAACGTAACACATGAGAACATACATTGCATGAGAAACGTAACACATGAGAACATGACCCCATACCTAGCCTGAGAAACGTATGAGAAACGCAACGCATGGGAAACATAAACATGTGAAAAATGAATTGAAAAGCCTACCGTATGTGACTGCCATACACCAACCGAACATTGAACATGACACTCCAACCAGAAACCTGTGCAAGGTGGAAAAAAATAATATGTAAATGAGGCGCCCTCATCTCAAACCTGGGGCAGACATGAACGCCAGGGCAGGAGTGCTGGGACAGAAAAAGAAATGCCTGGAGCAAAACGCTATGACAGAAAACACACAGATTGAAACCACTGAAAAAGAAGCTTATGACAAATGCATGTGACCAGGGAAATACTGCCAGTGTGACCCGAGGGTGATGTGGGTGGACAGCCCCCCCCATGCTGCCAGAATAACCCCTGCAGAATAGGTGGACAGCCCCCCCTTAAACTGCCTGCAACCCCCAGCAGCAGTGAGGTGACCCAGACCCCCCCTCATGCTGCCAGTGTGGCCCTGCAGGAAGTCCCCCCCTCAACGGTGGGTGGATGGATGCACCCTCTCTTCGTGACACCAGCAAGAGCACCAGAAGTAGGGGTGAGTGGACAAGCGGACGGTCCTGCCGAAGCCACCGGCGAGAGCCCGGAGGAGATAGGTGGGCAGCCTCCCCCATGGTGCTTGGCGTGCGCCTGGAAGAAAAAAGGGGGGGTGCCTGCCTGCCTGGACAAGGAAGGGGGGCGTGCGGGAGTCCCCCACGATGCCTGGCGTGAGCACCCGGGGACGAGAACCCCGACCCCCATGGAGCTGGTGTGCAAATCGGGTGGTAAGCGGCTCCCCCCCTGATGATAGCCGTGCTAAGCAGCATAAGCGGGCGGCCCCCTCCCCTCTATGATGCCCGGCAGGGGAACAGCCATGAGACTCCAGCACGTGAGAGCCGGGAGAAGCGGAGCCAGCAGCTGTCCGCCCTCCCGTTCAGAATGAAAACCGGAAGTGACGCCGGAAAGGTCGCACCGGAAGTGACGCCTGTCGACACGAGAAACAGCCGACAGGAAGGAGGATGTTGGGCGGGTTTAAGAACCTCCCGACTCCTCCTACAAATTCAGGCGGACCTACGGACCGCCTTCCAACATGTTTGCCTTGGATGAGTTGGGACATTTAAAGAGGAACTCCACACTTTTCTTTTGGTTTCACGTTTAGAATGCATAGGTTTGCCTTGGATGAGTTGGGACATTTAAAGGGGAACTCCACACTCTGTGAGCCTTGATCTGCCTTCACCAATCCAAACCACATACTATTTGAGACCAAACGTACTTAGGGTGGGACCTGGTTCACACTGATGCTATATTTAAATCAGTACTTTACTTGTTGTAGCGCAATTTCAAAGTAGCTAATTCGTTGTGATTTCAGGTGCTACTTGATTGACATTTGTGTGGCTTCATGCACAGATGTATCTGTAAATCGCACCTGAAATTGGTTAAAGTAGTGCAGGAGATACTTTTGCAAATCAGTGCGGCGCTGCTAAATCGTTGTTGGACCGATTGGAACAGTGCCATTGCCACCAATAGGCAGCAAAGTTTCCTGTGATTTGATCTCTAAAATCGCATGACAAATTGCTTTCCTGGTGCCTCCATGGCAGCATACCTGTGATAGAGCTCTGCCTTGACTCCTCCTTCAGGGCTAGTGAATAGCATACATTTAAAGGCATAGCTCCTCCCCCAACATTCTCTTTTCTTCCCTCATACCTTCTTGTGCTGGTAAAGAGTAGCAGTATGTCCATACCTCTGCAGTCGGCAGCATCCGCCGGGTTTAGCCTTTCCCGTGCAAAGTCCTCGTCTTGGGCCGCTCAAAGCGCTAAGAAGGCGGGGAACCCCTCTGTGGATCTGGTGGGGTCATCTCGCAGTGTTTCCTTTATGGAACGAAGTCTGCTATCACATCCATGATGAATGCAGTGGAGTCGCAAAAGGATCAGCTCACATCTTTCCAGGCTGGTGGTTTCCATTTTATTTTTAGGCATATATTGTTTTTTGTCTCTCCCCTTCCTTCCTTACTTTAACTTGCCTGTCTCCTTTAAAAAAAAAAAAATGTGCTTGTTGTCTTTTTTGTGATGCTCCCTTTAAGTCCAGTAGTTTGATGGGGCAGGTGCCTTTTTATCCTGACAAGCTTGCAGTTGTTGTTTGTTTTCCCCAAAATTAGCAGTGGGCTACAGCTTTTTGTTGTTTTGTATATCACTTGACATCACTGTGGCCATCTTGGATTCTGGAAAAAGGGCCAGATTTGCCCTTTCTTCCAGAATCAATTCACAATGGTGGTTATGGGATCAGCTTATCCACCTGAGCCTATTTAAGTTCAGATTCAGGGTTAGCTGCCAGAGTCTCCTCAGCTGTGCCCTGCTAGGTTTTACTGACACTGCTCTGTGGTAGGTACCTTTTATTTTTATTCTCCAAAAAATGGTGATTTAAAAAAAAAAAAAAAAAAGTGACAAAAGCTCCATAGTTCCTTTTTTCCCCTTTCTTACTAAATTTCCGTAGCTGATCCTTCTGCCTAATTCCGCTATTAGTCATTTATCTTGCAACAAAGATCCTCACACTCCTATTAGGTATGGGACCAACTATATGTGAGTATTTAAAAAAAAAAAAAAGTGCGCTCACTGGTCTAATGTGAGTTCATTACATTGTGGCCCTGCCCACTCCAAGAGGTCCAGAAAATCTTCAAGACACTGTGCTCAGACCGCACTTCACGCCACTGGTCCCAGGTCCCATTCTTCACGTCATAGATCAGAGAGGTCAATATCCAGAGGACAAGATCCTTCCCCCCTCTCCTAGGACCTATACAAAGAAGTAATGCTGGACAGGCGGGGCCACACCACTACCAGATCTGTAAGGATTGTTTTATGGACTATGCGTCCAACCGCAAGCTAGAAAATCAGCACGCTGTGGATCTGCTCAAGTGAACAATGACGGTCTCCTTCTCTGAGCTTGTGACTTTGGTCCCCGCTCAACCAGTTCAGCAGATATCCCAGGTTCAGAATACAGAACCTAATCTCCCTGGTCCTTCAGTCGGTACACCTCTGCCACTGTCAGGCTGACCAGCTAGAGCATGGGTCTTCAAACTACGGCCCTCCAGTTGTTCAGAAACTACAATTCCCATCATGCCTAGTCATGTCTGTGAATGTCAGAGTTTTACAATGCCTCATGGGATGTGTAGTTCCGCAACAGCTGGAGGGCCATAGTTTGAGGATCCCTGAGCTAGAGATTAATCACCTGAAAATTCCTCAGAGGACTCTTTAGAGCAGTCAGAACTTTCTGGCTTCAGTCTCTCCTTGGTAAAGCCGTTCATCCAGGCAGTCAAACTGCAATCACCAGAAAAGATGCAGAAGAGCCTCCCCAAGAGTCTACGAGTTGCTTCCCATTCCTCAAAAGGAAGCAGGTTCTCTTCTCATTGATGGGCCAGATTAGGGTGACCACATTTGTCAGGTCATTCAGAATGAATGGTCAAAAATAATTTTAAACTATACCCCTTAAAGTCGGGAAGGCAGTCGTTAAACTCCATGCCAGTGGTAGATGCATCGGTGGTGCGACTCGAAAAAAAAAAAAAAGAACTTTACCCATGGAGGATTCCGCTTCCTTCAAAGACCCTTGAGACAGGCAAACCGACCTGGAGCTGCAGAGGAGCTACTTAGCCCCGGGAGCAGCGTGTAAGCCAGCTATCGCCCTTACATCGGTTCTTCTACAGACCCTAAAAAGAGCTAGGGTGGCTAATAAATTCCAAAAAGAGTCAACTAGCACCCACACAGCAGGTGATCTACCTGGGTGCAATGTTCAACACTCATGCCGCGTACACACGGTCGTTTTTTGCGATGAAAAAAAAACGACGTTTTCTGTGAAGTAAAAAACGACGTTTTTAAAACGTCACTTTTCAAAGACAATTTTGCATACACACCATCGTTTTTTCACAAAAAGCGAGGTTACGTTCACCACTCTTTTCCATTGAAGCTCGCTTCATAACTAGCTTCTGGGCATGCGCGGGTTGAAAAACGTCGTTTTGAAAGACGTTTTTGCTACACACGGTGACTTTTTGTGAAACAAAAAACGACGTTTTGAAAAACGACACAAAAAATTCAAGCATGTTGGAATTTTTTTTTTGGTCGTTTTTTTGAAGACAAAAAACGACGTTTTGCCCACACACGATCAATTTAAATGACGTTTTAAAAAACGTCGTTTTATTTCATCGCAAAAAACGACCGTGTGTACGCGGCATTAGGAGGGGACAGTGTCATTACCACCGCCAGAGGCAAGGATTGTCACCCAGAGAATGATCAAGGTCACCCAGAGCCCATATCTGACAGCTTTAGAATGCCTGAGCCTCATTTGCACATGTCTTCTGTATACCCATGGTTCCTTGGTCCCATTGGCACCTGAGGTAGTTCTTGACAGGTTTCTTGGCGCAGTGGAAGAAACAACTATCTCAGACGATACTGCTGACGGGAGTAATGCACAGGAGTCTTCACTGGTGGACAGTTCCAGAAAACCTCTCCAAACCTTATCACCTGGGTCCCCGATTTTTGGACCACATTTATGTCCGATGCAAGCGGTCAAGGCTGGGAAGCGCATTGCGGAGAAACCAGAATAGAGGGTAGATGGTCATGTTCTACCCAGGGAGTGGTATCCAACATCTTGGAGATTAGAGCAGCCTTCTTAGCACTCACTACTTTGGCATCCCAAATCAAAGGCCAGAGAATACTTCTATGCCTAGACGACATGGCAGCTGTCGCTTATCTGCAGAAGCAAGGAGGCACTCGCAGCAGGTCGTTCCTCAAGGAGGTGGCGCTGATCACGCTCTGGGCAGAGAAGAACCTCCAGGACCCCAGAGCAATGTATCTACCAGGCAGGTTGAACACAGAAGCAGACACATTGTCCAGAAACTTCCTGGACGACGAGTGGGCTCTCCACCCCCTCGTCTTCAAACAAATAGCCAGCATTTGGGATCCCCCTCAGGTAGACTTGTTTGTCTCCCGTAGAATGCCAAGCTAGACAGATTCTTCTCTTGGATGCCGCATCCACAAGCCGAGGCAATGGATGCCCTGTCATGCTCCTGGAGGTTCACCTCGGCACATGCCTTTCCTCCCAGGCCATTAATATTAAAATTCCTCCTGAGGCTCCTCAGGGAGTCAGTCCAGGTGGTGGCAGTACTTCCGTATTGGCCAAAGAAACCCTGGTTCCCTCTAGCCATGCGCCTGAGTGTGAGCTCTCCAATCAGCATACCTCCTTTCCCTTAACTTCTGTCGCAGGGCAGTCTAGTTCATCCAAACCCTCAGAAGTTGAATCTTCGAATCTGGAGGTTGAGAGGCGAAGGTTCGAGTCCCTAGGGTGTTCCCCAGGAGTCCTAACAACCCTTCTAAAAGCCAGAGCCTGCAACTTATGCCATATATTAAAAAATCTGGGACAAGTTCTTGTCATTTGCTACCAGAGATGGATTTGATCCAATCCTTCCCTCTACGTCCAATATTCTAGGTTTCCTTCAGACAGAACTTGATCTGGGGCTTGGTCTGAGCTCCCTCAAAGTGCAGGTAGCAGCAATCTCTGCCGCAACAAATAAGAGATGGGCGGAGGATCCTTTGGTAGTCACTTTCCTCAGAGTAAGATTGAAGATTCGTCCTCCTGTCAGACGATCATTTCCTAAGTGGGATCTGTCCCTGGTCCTTTGAGTTCTATCTGACCATCCCTTTGCTCCAGTGGAACATGTAGCAATATGGAACCTGACACTAAAGACGGCTTTCCTGCTAGCCATTACATCTGGCAGAAGAATCTCGGAACTTCACTCCTTAAGGATAGGTGTCGGCCACATCTTTTTTCCCCCGACAGGGTGGAACTTTGCCCTCTTCGAGGGTTCACACCTAAGGTCGCTACTTCAAGCCACCTGTTGGAACCCTGAGCACTACCAGTATTTACAGACACAGGTTTAGAGTCTCGTCGTGAGCTGGATGTATCCAGAGTGCTCAGGGCCTACCTAGAAGCCATTGACCCCTGAGGGACTTTTTATTATACCGTTCAGTAAATACAGGGGCAAAGAAGCTTCCATCAGAACTCTGGCAGCTTGGGTTGTGAAGTTAATCCAGAAGGCCTACAGGATGAAGAATATCCTCCATCCTGAGTGAATGCTCATTCTACAAGGGTAGTCTCAGCTTCCTAGGCAGCAAGGACTAATGGTTTGTTGGAGACGGTGCGTAGGGCCGCCACCTGGTCTTCTCACCATATGTTCCTCAAACACTACCATATTGGTCCAGGAGCTCTCATGACAGTTGAGTTCGAAAGAAGGGCAGTTCAGGCTGCTATGTCCTTTTCTAATTAAACATTTATTGTTAAGCATTATCCCACCCATGTCAGCTAGTTATTATCACAGGTATGCTGCCATGGAGGCACCAGAAAAAAAGGAAAATTGTATCATACTTACCAGTAATTTTCCTTTCCTGGTGCCTATCCATGGCAGCATACGCTCCCACCCTCGGTATTCTATATTACGGAGAATGTTGGGGGAGGGGCTATGCCTTTTAATTTATGCTATTCACTAGCCCTGAAGGAGGAGTCGAGGCGGCGCTCTATCACAGGTATGCTGCCATGGATAGGCACCAGGAAAGGAAAATTACTGGTAAGTATGATACAATTTTCTGTTTTAATGTGAACCTAGGCTAAGGACAAGAAATAGAAGACAAGCCGGCCAAGTGGTGCCTCCCAAAATTAACAAGTCCTTTTCCATAGACTGCAATGGTATTTAGATTAGAACTTTTGCACACGTTTGCCTCTTTGTTTACCTACCCGGCCCGGGGGTGATTTGTCACATTTCAAATGGAATAGTATGCTGGATGATGTGATTCATTTAGGACAGGGCTTTGCCGTATTTTGGGAGAGCTGAGGATTGTTTGTTCTGGGCATGCTCCTGGACTTAGAAATTGAAGATGGGACTTCTGCTGATTGCAATGCATTGGGCATGGTCTGAGCATGCTCAGACTTTTTAATGTGTTTTTTTGGTGTTTTTTGGGTTAGTAATTGATGGACAATCCTTAACAGGTGTACCCACTTACAAGTTCAGTCTCTACATTGGGTGAAATTGTGCGTTTCCTGGGCTGAGCATGTGTTTGCAATTCCCTCATTAACACCAAAGTCTATAAAATGGGTAAAGGTCAGTTGGTCTCTGCCTTGCAAAAAGCCAGAGTGAGTGTGTTTGGCCAGATTGAGTTTCTAACATGGGTTTTTGTTATGTTGTTTTCTTCTTCTGTGTTAACGCAAATCATATGTTTTTTTTGCAATATTTTTCGTTGTCCTTTTAATTTTCAGGATCTTTTCCCATGTTATTGATGTTGGCGTGGTTTATTTTATTTTTATTTTTTATTTTACTTTGCTGTATTTGTGCTGCATGATTTTGTTAACATGATATAAATGAATGTAATATTTTTTAGTCTATTTCATTAGCTCCTGTTATTTCACAAAGCTAAATTGTCTAATCTGTATGATTTGATAGTGTTATTGTGTTTATTTATCATGCATTGCTTTGGCTGTACTGACTCTTTTCCACGTCCTCTAATCTTACTTTTCTCAATAAAAATGTATATTAAAATGTGTTAGTTTTTATTCCTGCTGTATTTTATATTTTAGTTTTTTTGGGCGGACAGATTGGATACGTTTTGGACCCATTTTTGTGACCATTCTCATTGATACAGCAAACATTGCTCGAAATATGACTGGCAGGGAAGGGGTTAAATGTGTACCCTGGGAGTGATTATAACTGAAGGGACGGGGACTGACAGTAAGAGGTGACTCCTCTCCCTGACAGGACATTGATCTGTGTGTTTCCCCACAAATGCAAGTCTTTGGTTCTGTATAACAACCGATTGCGCATACCTGTACGACTGTGGCTGCCAGGTACGCGCATTCGCGCACGGGTTTGCGCACACGAAGTATAGAAATGTGCCAGGTACACAGGTCGCTTTCGGCGGCGCGCGCGCCCCCCCAGTGGCCAAAATAACCGAGGACGGCAATGTCTGTCCTCCCAGCATTGGAGAGCCTCCTTGTGGCTAGATTATCATTTCACACATGTTTTCTGATTGGATGTGCACCATACAGGAAGCACCAAGTCCTGCTGGGTAGTTTTTAGACTTACAACCAACATGCCACGCTCACTGTTATCCAGGGCTGAAATGCTTCTCCTATGTAAAGTAAGTTATTTGTTTTGGCCTAATTAAATTATGTATGTGTGTGTATAGATATAGATATAGATCTAGCTAAATTTATGAGAGGGAGAAACACATACACACACTTTTCAACATTGAGAGATGTGAATGAGGGGTGCAGCTGATAAATGTATGTAGGCAATGGCCTTTGTTTAAGTGGATATAAACCCAAATTTTGCTTTCTTCTTTTTGCTGTCACAATGGAGAGACGATTTTCTCTCATCTGTACCCAGGCTTGCCACACAGAGTTAATCCAGATCCAAAACAAACTGTATGGCTGAAATCACATTTGGAACAAACACGCACAGGCCTGATTTTGTTATTTTTTTTGGTCAACACCAGAATCGCATGGGTGTTCACACCTCTATTATTGGAAACCCTTTATATTTTGGGCCATGGCAGCTTCCAAACCACCTCTGGCCTTATCTTGGGGATCAGCCAACCCACGGTGTCCAGGGTGTTTATGCAGGTCATTAATGCCATTCTCAAACTGAAGATGAGTGGAATGATGTGAAGGTGGCTTTCTACCAACGTGGAGAATTTCCACAGAGATATGAAGTGGACTTCAGGAACCGTAAACATTACCACTCCCTGAATGTCCAGGTTGTATGTGACGCCAGACAGCGCATAATGAGTGCACGCACAGGTTTTCCAGGGTCATGCCATGATGCTTTTATTCTTCGCCAAACTGCCCTTTATCAGAAGTTTGAGAGTAGCCAAATGCCCTCAGGATGGCTTATTGGTAAGATATAATGTAAAAACATTTTCTGAACCAAATCTACACCGTTTAATGTAATCAACCTTGTCCTCAGGACCCACTAACAGGCCAGATTTTAGGTATTAACTTGGGGAGATGCAGACTAGAATACTGCAATCACTGAGCAGCAAATTAGATCCCCTGTCATGTATTTCAGTTTTCTTGCCAACCTGGCCTGTTAGTGGGCCCTGAGGACAGGGTTCATGAACACTGATTTACTTCTGCTAGGTTGACATGAATGGCATCATTGGGGTATATTTGGTAGAACTGGTGCACTCTGAATCTGCTGCAGCTCTGCATGGTAGCCAATCAGCTTCTCACCTCAGCTTGTTCCAAGAAGTGTTTGCACTAAAACCTTGATGAAGATTGTTTTGTAGGCAGAAGTAAAGCTGACATTGCAATGCCCAGTTTAAGGAAATGAAACCCTTATTTTCAAGAAACTGGAGATTGCAAAATAAGTCTGACTTCTGCATATAAACCAATCAGCTTATCTGTTTATGGTCAACCTAACATAAGAAATCTGGGCTGACTTTGAGCAAAGTTTTGACCAGATCAGCCATAAGCTGGCCATACACGATACAATTTTTGAAAAAACAAATTGCATTCGATTTACCCTAAAATTCATATTGCAAGGGCCTGATTGCAAACGAAGGGTTTATATGGTTATGGGAAATAGAAATAAAATTGTCTAATGTATAGCCAGTCTTAGGCACATGTATAGTGTAAACCTTGAACTTGATGGAAAACTTTTGGGGGGGGGTGTAGTGGGGAAGTCACTTCCCAAACATGAAATATACTAATTTTGACTTTTCTTTTGGCAGGGGATGCTGGTTACCCCCAACTGGCGTGGCTGATGGCTCCAGTCAGGTACCCCCAGAGCCAGGCAGATCAGATACAACAGGGCCCACCGGAAAACCCGCTCTATTATCGAGTCCACTTTTGGGCTACTCAAGAGCCGGTTCATGTGTCTGTCCAGGCCTGGGGGTGAACTCCTGTACTCTCCTCGGAAGTCTGCCAGGATCATTCTTGCATGCTGTGTATTACACAACATATGTTTGGCAAGGAATGAATCCTGGGAGACTTCTGAGGAGAGGGAGCCTGAGGTCCATCAGCCACCAGTTGCCATGAGGGAGCACACTGAGGCAGAATTGGCTACTCGGGCTGAGCTCATCAGGCGATACTTTACAGGTAAGTAATCATACCTAGTTGTGAATAGGAAAAACTACAACATAACATGGACACCCACACTAAGAAATATCTGTCACCTGTTGTTGGCATTATATGGAGTCTACTGCCATCAACATGATGCCACTGGGCAGCACAACCCCAAAATAAATGGCAAGCATAGTTTATTTTCTGAGATGGAGTGGAGAAGGAGTAGAACAGCTGTCATGTGTTTGAGTCCCCTTTAGAGAGAGCTAACCTGTCTATTATGAAATGACTTCTGCTATGTTTTTGACACTTCTAATGTTTTTGTATTCTTTAGATGAATAAGCACATGAGCATTGGACCCTGGAAAACCCGTTCAGAGGGAGTGTCTGGAGTCACAGGTGTGTGCCTTAACCAGTATCCAGGTGATACCTGGAGCACAATCGCAGCTCCCTGTCCAAGGAAGCAAAGCTGTTTGGAATTTCTGAAATTAGGAACATCTTTATTAACTTTGAGATTGACGTTAATACAGTGCCAATCCTGACCTCCCTGGGGCCCTAAGCAAAATGACATGATAAGTGGGGGGGGGGGGGGGCACTGGCAACAGTGACATGTCACATTAAATCTTAATGTTGATAAGCGGGGTGAGGGGCCAAAAATGACGTCTCACCAGACGGGGCCTCTAGTCATTTGGGGGCCACCCAGCAGTAACCAAGATGTTTGTTTCACTCCTGAACTAGGATAAAGTGCCCAAACTCTAACTAGCCTGCATTAAATAAAAGGATATTCTGAAATATGACTCATATATATTTCATTGTCATTGTACAGGAGTGGTACTGCTTACGGATCCTGGTGGAAGAAAGCCATCTTCACATCCTCCACTCATCTTCATTTGTGAAAAGTGTGTACGTTGGGGCACAAGGCCAAGAACTGGCATCTTGGACCTGCATAAACACCCTGGAAGCCCAGAGGTGGTTTGGAAGCTGAACAGCCATTTCCCCATCCCTCTCCTCTGTTTTTGACTTTGTGTTTAAAATAATAATAAAAAAAAATTGACTTCTGAGACCTTTTTCTTTCCAAAGCTGCAACAATTTGCAATAAAATGGCAGCACTACTTTTTCGAAAATGATGGTGCGACATACATTGATCTGTTCTGACGTGCAGGAGTACAATTGTGCGAAAATATTCATGCACTACTTTGTTCAAACTTCTGTGCGACTTGTTCTCACATGTTTTACAACAGTCGCATGACTGCATAAAAAAAAACATTGCAAAGTCGCATTGTAAATCGCACATCTTTGGGGATGAAATAGTGGAAACAGAGGCAAAAGCAGGAATAGGAAGACGCATTGAAAGACAATCGAACAGGCTCATTGCACTGAATGTAATTCATGGAAGATGTAAATAATTGCCCCTGTATTGTCACATTTAAAACTATGATAAATGGAATTTCTTGTGTTTCTAAAAGCCTCTGTTCTTTTGTTTTCAATTGAAACATTTAGATACTAAAAAGCCAAAAAGTACATTAAAATCAAAGATATATTATAGGAATGAGTTTGACATAACAAGGGGTTAATGAAGTGAGGACAGATACTAATTGGCTAGCAAGACACACCCAATTAGATACAAATGCACCTACGCTAGAAGCTTTTTGAGATTTACCATGCTAATGCGTGTACGCCGGCACATTTGCACATTTACTATTGCGTTGCGCCTCAATGTGCGCCTGTGCGTGCGCCTAATTAACTCATCATCCGGCGTGCCAACTGAGGCATTTACCGGCGCAGCGCACACACAATAGTAAATCAGCCCCTCAGTGTCATTCAAGCTGGGGGAGGTGTTATCTGACCCTGCTGGTAGATTTGTGATCCTTGTGGGGGAATTTAACAATCGTACTTATACTATTGTGAATCTCTATGCCCCAAATACCAACCAGGTCAGGTTTGTCAACAAAAACTAACAACTGTTAACAACTGTTAAAAAAGGTAATGTCATTATTTGTGGTGATTACAATATGACAGTTGACACAGTATTGACACAACCTCAAAATCCAAACGTCCTCTTCCCTCGCTGCACCCAGCTCTTATCAGAGAGGACTATTATGATGTCTGGAGGTGTCAGCACTCTAATGAAAGGGATTACTCTTTTCACTCTAGTAGACACAACTCTTACTCTCGTATTGACATGGTGCTTGTTGATAAGGCTCTGCTTAGGGCGGTCTCCTCCTCCGCCATTCACGACATCTCATGGTCAGACCATGCACCTGTCTCTATCTCGCTGGCGGAGGAGGTGGCCCCATGCCCCGCGTACATATAGAGGGCCAATGCTGGAGTGTTTCAGACGCAGGTGCAGGTAAATGACATTACCAAACATCTGAAATATTTTTTTGAGTTAAATGAAGGTTCAGTATCAGATCCGTCGGTCCTGTGGTTTGCCCACAAGGCCTTCATTAGGGGAATTCTACTACAAATTAGCTCGAAATGAAAACGCCAAAGAACTTTGAAAGTAGACCTGCTCCTGAAGGAGATTAGATCTCTGGAAGTGCGAAATAAGGCCTCACCTGCTCCAGGTCTGTCAAACAAACTGGTTAATCTCAGATGTGACCTTAGACGCCTGCTCCTAGAATCCCATAGTAAATATGTGAAAGCCCTGAAGCTGACGTACTACTCCTCTGGGAATAAGGCTGGCAAATTTTTGGCACGACGTCTGAAGGACCAGAGGACTCGTACGAAAATTCTCTTCATTCGTAGCCCAACTAATAACAGCAAGCTGTACGATCCTAGAGATATTGCCAATTCCTTTGCTGACTATTATTCGTCCTTATACAACATAAAAGACGATATCAACACCCCACAGCCCTCAGATCATGATATCCAGGAATTCCTGGCTGATCTGTCCCTCCCTACCCTGTCTCCTTCACAACTGCAAACCCTAAACGCCCCCATTACGATTGCGAAAATTCAGAAAATGATTTCCAAGATGCCCTTGGGTAAGTCCCCCGGTCCCGATGGCCTCCCAAACGACTATTACAGAACGTTTGGTGGGACTCTGGCCCCCGCATTGTGCTCAGTTTTTTCGCAGGCCATGTCCTCTGCAAGTTTACCACCTGAGATGCTATCAGCTTATGTTGTCACTATCCCCAAACCTGGCAAATCTCCTGATATCCCCGCCAACTTTCACCCCATATCACTTTTAAACACTGACGTTAAGCTAAATGCCAAAATTCTGGCTCATAGGCTTCTTACTGTTATACCTTCCCTAATCAATCCTGACCAATCCGGCTTTACTGCGGGTACACAGGCGTCAGACGCCACTCGCCAGATTGTTGGGGTGGTGCAGCATGCCTGGGCCTCTCGGACGCCTTCTCTGCTCCTCTCTTTGGATGCGGAGAAGGCACTCGACAGGGTCCACTGGACCTACATGTCGCATACCCTATCCAAATTTAGATTCCAGTGCCCTATTATTTCAGCTATCCTAGCCCTCTATTCCCACCCTTCGGCCCAGGTCTTTACTTCTAATTGCCTCTCTAGACCCTTTCATATCTTGAATGGGGCACGTCAGTGCCCCCTGTCCCCGTCAATTTTCAACCTTCTAATTGAACCACTGGCCGAAAAAATTAGAGCCCACCCTCACATCACAGGTTTCCCTATCCACGGTGCTTCCCATAAGATTAACTTGTTCGCCGATGATATTATTCTATCCATAACATCCCCGTCTAAATCGCTCCCCTACGTCCAGGCAGTTCTACAGTCCTTTAGCAATATCTCCTACTATAAAGTCAACTCCTCCAAGTCAACTATTCTGTCTCTGCATCTCCCGCCCGCTGCCCAGGCCTACCTAGAAGGCGCATTTCCCTATGCATATCTTACCTAGGTCTTAAAATACATGCAGACCCCCACAGATTGGCTGATGCCAATTACCCAGTACTAATAGAGAAACTCACTAAGGAGACACTGCGCTTGTCCAAGATTGAACTCTCCTGGTCTGGCCGTCTTGCTTCCTTTAAGATGCTTTTGCTACCCCAGATCTTGTATATCTTCCGTACGCTCCCTATCAAACCCCCCACCTTCGGTCCCTAAACACCATCCTTAGGACTTATGTATGGAGTGCACGTAAACCCAGATGCTCAAAGACATTGTTAACTAGACATAGGTCGGTGGGCGGTATGGGTTTCACAGATATCCGCGATTAAAACCGTGCTTCCCTTTTAAATCAACTTAAGTCTTGGTTTACAGACCCCCAGATTACCCCCTGGTGCAGCATTGAAAAGTCATTTAGCCCCAACAAGGACTTGATCTCCTTGCTGTATCTAGACAGGATGAGACCTCTTCCTCTGCATCGGCTTCCCTTATCCATTCGGGCCTCCTTGGAGGTCTGGAGGGTTCTGGGCGGCATATCCAATCCCTAGGACGTACTGGTAGAGGTGCCAGTTCCAATTGAAACCCTGGAGACTGCCATTCCCAATATTGGGCTTAGGAGCTGGAGGAACAAGGGCATTACCCATATTTCTCGCCTATTCAGCGAAAACCATTTGTCCCCCTTCCAGTCCCTTCAATCTGTATATAATCTCCCCTCGGCAGATGAGTATAAATTCCGCCAAGTCTCTCATTTCCTAAACTCTGTCAGTAACCACAACATTTTTCTTCCGGACCGCGTCTGGAAATTCTTCACGTCCCCCAACCCCACCACCAAGGGGATCCCCCTTTTCTACAACTTACTCCAGCACAGACGCACCTTTGTTAAGTTCCCCCCTGTTCCTGAAATGGGAGGAGGACTTGGGCAGCACCTTCATGGAATTGCAGTGGCAAACTGCTCTCAATTCTGTATTTAAGGTATCTAAATGTACCAACCACTGGGAACTAGCCCAGAAGATATCCCTGAGATGGTACCTTACGCCATACAGGATGTCCATGTTCTCTTAAGATAATTCTCCTCTGTGCTGGAGAGGTTGCGGAGAAGTGGGTAACATCATGCATATCTTCTGGAAGTGTAAACATCTAACAAGCTTCTGGAACAGCGTATTTAAATGTATCTCCTCAATTTCAGGTGTATTTACTCGGCCTGAGCCCGCGTTGGCCCTGTTGAGTTTGAACATCGACTCTTTTCCTCACAGCTCCGAACTGTAGTGACACACCTTCTACTAGTAGTGAGAACACTCATTACTCGGAATTGGAGATCCAACCTAGTCCCCAATCTCTCAGAGGTAATCACTCATACTCGTAATTCTTACGTGTATGAATCACTAATAGCTTCTAGAGCTGGCCAGAGAAGAAGCTTTGATAAAAGATGGCAGTCGTGGAGTGAGTGGGACAGGGAGTGAGCTTGCCTTGGTTGACTGACTCTTTAATGATAACTTAGAGCCAGCAGAGGTTTCTGCAATGCCCTGGTATGACTCTTAACTATTAATGTATCTTGTTCAACAATTGAGGTCCATCTCATCCTCGATCCTACTCCCATCCCTTTTACTTTTATTTAAATTTTTTCCTTCTATTTATTATTTGATGCCTACCTTTTCTTCTGTCATGAGTCATCATTTGTTTAACATAGTCCTACCACGTTTGTATGTGACAGAGAGTGCAGGACTAGCTGTAAGAAGGGCTTACAATGCGCCAGCCTGTACATTATGACTTATTATGCATTCTGTTTGTCTCCATGCTGTGTTGTAATTGTAGACCTATACCTTTATCACACAATCTTGCATTGTTCCTGATTCCTCTGTGGATTTATGGCTTCTATTTGTCTATTGTTGAAAAATTACCTTAAAAAAGCACAACAAGTTTAAGCGAACATGTTCAGCAACTTAGGGCAAGGGCCCCTAAAGAAGTTACAACTTATGTCAAGCATGCAGTAAACTGAAAATGTAAAGGCAACAGATAATTGCATAAGATAGGGAAATATAGCTCAGGTAATTTGAGAGTATATGTCCCTTTGAGGCCACGTACACACGATCAGACCGGTCCGATGAGACTGGTCCGACGGACCGTTTTCATCAGACCACGCTGAAGTGGTCTGATGGTCTGATGTGGTCAGACCAAAATTCCATCGGACCAGAATGTGGTGACGTAGAACACAACAACATGCTGAAAAAACGAAGTTCATGCGTCGACTTGATTCTGAGCATGCGCAGGTTTTTGGTCCGATGCTTTTGTGTACTAACCATCGAATCTGGTTAGCAAGTTTTAAAACTTTGGTCTGACGGGCCGTACACACCATCGAATTGGTCCGATGAAACTGGTGTTCAGACCAGTTTCATCGGACTGGTCTGATCGTGTGTACGCGGCCTAAGATGTTCCTCAGCAAACAGCCATAAACAGAGCAGTCAGTCCCAGGTAGTATGTTAATGGTTACGAGCCAGAGTTAACAATAGCAATTGTTCTAGCAGGAAGATATGCAGTAGATCTTTCTATAGTACTACAAGTGAAACAATTGCTACTTATCCGTTTGCAGGGCTTGAGTGTAGCAGCAAGGGATTCCGTTTTGTATGGTGTGTGCAAGGAAGATCTCTAAGGTTGTCCCCGGCAATGCCAGTCTGTTGCAGTAAACGTAGCAGCATATAATGCAGAAGTTGCAGGCTGGTCTGGGTTGCAGCATGGGGAGAGAACGCACCATTGGTTGTAGCGTGGCCGAGCTATGGCTGACAATAATAAAACGGTGTGCAGTCTGTACACCGTTCTGTTTATAGGGTAGAGGCAGTTTCAGTGCATAAGCAATGATTCAAGAAAACCGCAGTGAATTGCTGTACACTTCCGCGTTATAAACGTCATCGCACGATCGCCGTATGCGTTCCAGCGTGGAACGCATTACGACGGCGTGAATCGCCTGTTACAGTGACTTGGTAACCCATCGTGGGACAAATTGAGCGGAGCAGGCAGATGGCAGGTCTGTGTCCACGCTGCATATGCAGAGTGGATACGGACACAACCCACTATACTCCTTTATTACATTTTTTTTAAAAGGATTGGAGGAAGGACACAAGTTGGTTTACATTTGCCACTCCTGAGAGATGAATGGAGGGTCCAATTGGGTTGAACTGACCATGTGAAAGGGGCCCAAGGCTGCTTTTACACTGATGCAGGTTTGGTGCACTTTCAGAAACCTCACCAAACTTGCAGTTATTAACAGAAGTCTATGGCTCAGTTCAGGTAACCCGTAGGTGCTCTGCATCTGTGAATCAGTTTGAAAGCACCCCCATAATCACTGCAGAACAGATATGACCATATATACACTGTGATCTTAGTAATAAACTGACCTTTAATAACAGTATTCTTATCTATTCCATCCCAGAGCAGGAGGTTGTGTGCCACGTCAGAAGGCTCCACAGGCCAAATGTGGCCCCCAGGCCACTAATTGGGCACCCCTGGTCTAAGCCTTTGGTCTGTATTCTGCAGAACGCACGGGTAAGTGACAGTGGATTGGATGGATTTTCAGAGTGCTAGAGCTGGTGGGAGCTTCCATATGCAGTGTCACAGGAGCACAGGAGGGCCACCGGAAATTCTCTATTGCGGGATCCAAGAGCACAGTGTTTTAGCCGCAGATGGAACCTCCAAGTGTTCCAACATTTTTCATGCAAGTTTTTAGTGTTGTTTTATACTTATATACTGAATAAATTCCTAAGCTAAAGGATTGGCTTGGCGCTTCTCTCTCCTCCTTTTGTTCACAGTGATCGGGTTCACCAGTCTGCGCCTGAAGCAGCCTCACTCCCTTTACAGCCTTCATTTAGAGACCTTTTTAGAGACTAATTTTAAGGGGTTCATCCCCTAGAACTTTCAATTCACTCACCATTCACGTGGTTGCACCTTTATGTATCAGCATGCATATGCATGCCTTTTCATTTAAATTGTAAACTTTAATCTTTTTTTAAAAGATAGTTTAACGCTGAACATTATACAAATATTGTGTATGTGTTTCCTCCGATTGGATGGATGCCCAACCCTTTTGCTCCATGGCCTGTTATAAAGTGGTCATCCCCCCTCTGCGTGCCCCACCCCACAATATGCAGGGGTTAAACTCCCCGGTAAAACGCTGCAAAGTTTTCCACTCTTACCACTCTCAAAAATTGATATTGTACTCCTACAAGAAACACACCTCTCAAAGTGGTACAATCCATCATTTCTGCATGCAAAATACCCTAAGTTTTTTCCTGGCCAATAAGGATTATAAAACTAGAGGGGTGGCTGTCCTATTTTCCAAAGATTGCAAATGTACCCCTCAGTTGGAACACAGAGACCCAGAGTGCAAATTTATGTTAGTGAAGGAGTTCCTTGATGACTAGATATACACATTTGTCTCCTATTATGCACCCAATCAGGGCCAAGCTAAAAAAAAAATTGAGGCAATATTCCAGACTCTAGGTCTTCTAATAGGGGGTACTGTTATTTATGGAGGGGACTTGAATACTGTCTTTGACGAGGGGTTGGATACATCCAGACCCCCAAGTTCTCAACCCACTCACCCTTCCAAAAGTAGCTCCAAAATTGCTAAGCTGAACTTTCAGCAGGGCCTAATGGACATCTGGAGTGAAATTTACCCTACTTAACGGGACTATACTCACTTTTCAAGCCCACGTATGCTTGAATTGATTACATCTTTTTATCTACAACCCGAATACTATCAGTAGTTAAATCTTATTTTAGAGATACAGTTTGGTCCGATACTCAATGCTCACACTCCATAAAAAAGCTTAAAAACTTCCAAGTCTATCCCACTGGAGAATCAACAAATCAATTCTGAGCGATCCATTTAGAGTGATGGAATTTAGAGAAGGCCAATAAAATAATATTTTCTCTTTAATAATGTTGAAAGGGTTTCGGCAGAGACCCTCTGGGCAGCACATAAATAGACACTCAAGGGAAAGCTCATTCAGATTGCTACCCAGGTAAAATGGGAGAGATTTGTTGACATTGAGAGATTTGAGGAGTTTGTAACTTTATGCATCAAGCATAAAAACAAAATCCAACAGATCTCCATAGCCCAGTTGTATGCGACTCGCCTTTCCTTACATTTTGCTCTTACTGCGAGAGCAGAGAAGTGTATTCGCTGGAGGGGTGTAATATTTTATTATCAATGGGACAAAATCGGCTCTATGCTGGCCTCCAGACTTTGTCCTGACTTGCGCAAGTATTCTTTGCCAAAAATATGGGTGTCTTGGGATATTTCAACACTGAATCCCCACCGTATAATGCAATCTTTTAATGCATTTTATGAGAAATTATATAACGCGGGGGAAGTGGGGAATTATAGACATATTTCTTTGATAAATAACAAAGATTCTGACCTAGATCCTAGTGAATCATATAGCCTTATTTTATCAGTCTTTATGTCCACAAGGACCAAGTTGGTTTTATTCCTGGTAGACAAGGCCATGACCAAGTTAGGAGAGTGATTGATATTGTTTTCCTACTTCAATCAGGATGGGGCAGAGGCCATCGCCAGGAGTGCATGCGTCTATCAATCGATCTTCAGAAGCCTATGATTCAGTCTCCTGGCCTCCTATCTTTTTACTAACATGAATTGCTGGGGCTTTGGTCAGAGCTTCTTAGGGTTATTATTTAGAACCCACTAGAATTGCTGGAGGCACCAGACAGCCTTAATTTTGCAATAGCGATAGAAACAATGGCAATAGCAATCTGTGTTTATCCAAATATTAAAGCAGTTCAGTGTGGCTTGAATAAATGTGCTCTTTTTGCAAACGATCTGCTTCTTTTTGTCACATTACTGATCACCTCTCTTCCTAACATTTGTGAACAAAGACAAAGCAACGAATGAAATAAATGAACAACAAAGTTTAACCACTTGCCTACTGTGCACCTACACCCCCTTCCTGCCCAGACAAAATTTAAGCTTCCGGCACTGCGTCGCTTTAACTGACAATTGCGCAGTCGTGCGACGTGGCTCCCAAACAAAATTGGCGTCCTTTTTTTCCCACAAATAGAGCTTTCTTTTGGTGGTATTTGATCACCTCTGCGGTTTTTATTTTTTGCGCAATAAACAAAAATAGAGCGTCATTTTTTAAAAGAAGGCAATATTTTTTACTTTTTGCTGTAATAAATAACCCAAAAAATATATAATTTTTTTTTTCCTCAGTTTAGGCCGATACGTATTCTTCTACATATTCTTGGTAAAAAAAAAATGCAATAAGCGTTTATCGATTGGTTTGCGCAAAATTTATAGTGTTTACAAAATAGGGGATAGTTTATGGCATTTTTTTTTTATTTTTTACTATTAATGGCGGCAATCTGCAATTTTTTTATTGGGACTGCGACGTTATGGCGGACACTTCGGACACTTTTCTGACATTTTTGGGACCATTTACATTTATACAGTGAACAATGCTATAAATATGCATTGATTACTGTATAAATGTGACTGGCAGTGAAGGGGTTAACCACTAGGGGGCGGGGAAGGGGTTAAATGTGTGTCCTATGAGTGTTCTAACTGTAGGGGGAGGGGGGGTGACTGGGGGAGGTGACCGATTGTGTCCCTATGTACAAGGGTCACAGCAACAGTCTCCTCTCTCCCTGACAGGACGTGGAGCTTTGTGTTTACACACAGAGCTCCACGTCCCCGCTCAGTTACTGAGCAATCGCGTGTGCCCGGCGGCGATCATTGCTGCCGGGCACTCGCACGGGATCCCAGCAGAGCGGCGGGTGCGCGCCCGCCCGCGGCTTTAAAAGGACATCACGTCATATGACGTGATGTCAGGATAATGGAGTCCTCCGCCCGCCGTCATTTGACGGTGGGCAGAGGACAAGTGGTTAAGGACATTATTAATCTCTTGTTTTTTTAAGTGTACACAGGACAATCATTCTAAACAAGGGGTAAATATGTTTGTTTATATAAGTGGATAACATAGGATGGTTAACATCTCAAAGCTCAGAAGTAAGTCCCTGTACTATCGGGAATTGATGTATTCCATATATATGGAATACAGGCATGTAGCAGTAGTAGGGTAATTAATTCATTAATGCCAGAGTTTAAATAAGTTATTTAAAAGGGAAACTAAGGCCCAGATTCACATACATCTGCGCATTATTGGACCGGCGTAGCGCACCGCCTTTACGTTAGACTTGCGCAATTTTGCCGCGTAATCACCCTATTCTCGTAGCTTTTGCGCAGGAAATTGCGCATACGTAACGTTTTTCCAGAGGCGTAAGGAGGAGTAATACAAATTGGGAAGGACGTGGGCGTGTTACATTGAAATGAGCCGTGACCCCATGCAAATGAAGGGCCGGCCGGCTCGCGCATGCACGCTTGAACGAGACCATGGTCAGCACCGATGTGCGCATGCTCACGACTCGGGAGCAGCGCAATCAGTGAAATTGGAAATGGACTAGGGCCACGTTGTGAACTACGCAAACAGCATAAATAGACACACACAAACGCACTTCCTTTGCAAAAGTACATCCCTTTGTCCCTTCCCATTTAACAAAGTGCTTTTGTTCTTGTTGTTCGTTGCGGTGTGTTTTGTAGTTGTCAGATTAGTGTTCTGTGTGATCAAGTGGTTGTTAGTAGATTTTTGAAAGTGGTTTTTGATAAGTGTTTGAGAGACTGTTTGTTTGATTGATATATTTCTTTTTGTTTCTTTTTCTGCTGTATTTTTGTTTTGTTTTTTGGGGACTGTTTCTTGCTGAGTCGTTTTCTCTCTGTGTGTTTTTTTTTGTGATTGGTTGGGCTTGTTTGTGTGCGTGAATTTTGTCTTTGACTGAGAGAAAACGCAAGCTGAATTTTACAGTTGTGGAAAAACAGATTCTTGCCCGGGCCATTAGCGAGTATGGGCGTTACCTCCACGGCCCAGAGAGTGCCAACACCACCCCGGCCAGGAGGAGGGAGATATTGGATAGGATCACTGACCAGGTGAATTCAGCAGGGCAGGGGGAGACACGGACCAGGTCTGGGATTGACAAAAAAATCAATGACCTCCGGCGTCTGGTCAAAAAGAAGTTGGCCAGAATGCATGCCCATGCCAGGGGCACAGGAGGGGGCCCACCATGCCGTATTAGCCTGACAGCGGAGGAGCGTGCGGTGGCCCTGACCTTTCATCGGCATGAAGTTGAGGGCCTGCCCGGCTTTGACTCAAGTCCGGAGCCCGTGGTGCCAGGTAAGTTTTTTTTTTTAATATCAGGTGTGTAGCATGTGTGGGGGAGGGGGTGAAAGGGAATATGTGGCAAGTGTGTGGATCCTCCAACCTGTGAATGTTTTGTGTCATCCACAGATGTGCAGGAGGGTGCAGGGCCATCTGGCCTGACCGCACCAACCCCAGGACAGCAGCCTAATGAGGCCCCCCCAACAAGGCCGGAGTCCGCGGAGGAGGTTCAACAGGAGCAGGACAATCATGAGGAGCAGGACAATCATGAGGAGGAGGAGAATCATGAGGAGGAGGAGTCCATGTCAGGCACTGGACGTTTGGGTTTTGAGGACTCCTCCCCTTTGGCTGCCAGCAGGCAGGCCTCCCTAAGGGGGAGCCCCCCCCCCTCCTCCCCCAACATGGCTCCCCTCACAAGGGCCTCCCCTTCTCCCCGGCCACAAGCATCAGCTGGAGGCAGGATGTCATCCCAGACCACCAGGGGGTTGGCCGATCTCCTGCCCGCCACCCTGAGAAGGGACCAGTTCCTCCAGACCCGCCATCTGGGACAGGTCAGCCAGACATTGGTGCGGATGGAGGAGAGCCTGTCCTCCATCAAGGATACGCTGGGGAACCTGGACTCCCACTCCCGGGCTTTCACAACCTGCCTAAATGAACTGCAGACGACATCAGCAGGCGTTGGGCAGGATGTGAGGGCCCTTACCCTGGCTATCCAGGCCAACACGGCAACAGTTGGTGCTGCCCTGGACAGAATTGCCGTGGCCTTGGAGGGCAGGCCACCAGGTGGGCAGAGATCAGGGGCTGATCCTCCTTTCCCGGTTTTACCCCTTCCCCATGAGTCTCCCCTGAGAAGCCGGGGCCGTGGCCGGGGGCGCCCCAGGCGTGGCTCACGCAGAGGGCAGTAATTTGTTTTTCCACCAATTTTTTTTTTTGTCAAATATTTTTTTTTTTTTTTTTTTGTCTTTTTTTTTTTTTTTTGCTGGAAATTTTTTGATTTTGCAGGTCATTTTTATTTATTTTTTGGGTTGTGAATGCTGTGTGAATGTGGGGGTGACATTCCTGCCGGAAAAGGGGTGTCACCCTCTATTTTGGTGGAGAAGGGTTCCCCAGGACCAGGGAGAAGTGATCCCCAGGTCCGTGTGATTGGTGTATGAATGTTCAGTGACATAATTGGAGCCTTGGCGTGGCGTTGCTGCTCACAAGTCCTGCATGGTGGACTGGTGCCAATCCAATTTGATGTGGATGTGGTGTGTCTGTGCTAGGGACCACAGTGGTGTGCATGCATGCATTCTCATTGTGCCATGATTAATGTGTATGTTTAACGTGCAAAGATGCCCAATGTGAGCTGTCTCCTGGCTGCTCTTCCCTCAGAAGACGGGGTAACCTCGGTTAGGGGGGGATTGTCTGGTTCAGGGGTCAGTTCATCACGTAGGTCAATCTGCAGGCCCTTTCTTTCTGCAAAGTTGTGCAGCATGCAACATGCACCGATGATCTGGCACACAAAGTTTGGGGAGTACAAGAGGGTACCCCCAGACTTATCCAGGCATCGGAAACGTGACTTTAGGATGCCAAAGGTGCACTCCACCACTGCACGGGTTTGGGCATGTGCTTGATTGTATCTTTCCTCTCCTGGGGTTTGGGGGTTCCGGATAGGAGTCATGAGATGGGGTCCCAGTGGATATGCAGAGTCACCTGTAAGGGAAAAGACAGGAGGATGTTAGTCATGTATGTGCCCCTTGTGATGTGCATCATGGGAGGGGATAGTCATGCCTGACTCCCATGTCACTCACCAACCAGCCAGGTGTCCCCATACACGTTCTGATCGAATTCCAATCGGATGTGGCATTGATTGTATATGAAGCTGTCATGGCTGGACCCGGGGTGTTTGGCACGGACGTGCCATATGAGGCCTTGGGCATCGACTATCACCTGTACATTGATGGAATGCCAATGCTTCCGATTGCGGTACATGTGCTCTGTCTCCTGGGGGGGCTGGAGTGCCACATGTGTGCAATCAATGGCCCCCACAGTGCGTGGGAATCTGGCAATTCTGTAGAAATCTGTCATTGCCTTCAGCCGCAGCTCCTCAGTGGTGGGTTTGATGATTTGGTTGGCCATGCGTCTGAGTATTGCAGGGACAACCTGGTGCACACATCTGCTCATGGAGGACTGTGACATCCCAGCCACCACTCCACTTGTTCTTTGAAAAGAGCCACTGGCAAGGAAATGGAGTGTTGCCAGGACCTTGACCAGTGGCTGCACTGCATGTGAGCGGTGTGTTGGGCTGGTGATGTCATCCTGCAGGGTTGTGGTTAATTCCAGGATGACATGAGGGGTGAATCTGAAGATGCGATACACCTCAGAATCACTCATGCCAAAGAGGTCTATGCGGGTGCGGTATATCCTCTCCCGTGCCATCCTCCGTGCCATCCTCCGTGCCCTCCTCCTTCTTTGTTCATCTAAAGTCAGTAGTATAGCTATGCGCGACGATGCCCCTGGCATGTTGGCATACAGATTGTTTAGCAACACGTGTGACTGCTGAGCTGCTCACTAACAGTGTTGCTTTATCTAACAAGTAGACTTTTTTTCTTTTTTTAGACCAGCTTTTATCAGCTCTAATTTTAGACAGGACATTTTGCTGTTGCGCACACTGCGTCGCCTGCGCTGCCCCAACGTTGTTTTGTGGATCCCCGTAAGTCCCTCATTAGCATATTTGACTAGCAAATCAATGGTGTGTCTATCGCACTTTTGCGCGGACGGAAGCGCCAGTCTAACGAAATTCGATTTTTTGCGTATCTCGTTCTGGGGATGCCGCGCAACGAAACGCACGCGCACATTTAGACTTACGCACGCGCATCTCCTGTTGCGCAGGCGTAATCGCTCTGTGAATCTGGGCCTAAGTTTAAAGCTGCATGTAAATGTTTGTGAATATTTTAGCCCTTACCAAAACAGAAAATGTGTTATTACATGTGGTCATTCAAAGCACAAACAAGGTGCAGAATAACGTTTTAAGAAAACAACTATTGATTAAGATTATGGAAACAACATGGGGCTATCTTGTTTACGCTACGCCGCTGTAAATTAGCGAGGCAAATGCTGTATTCACCAAGCTAAGTTACGGCAGCGTAACGTAAATGGGGCGGCGTAAGCCTGGGTAATTCAAATGTGAATGAGCTGGGCGTGTTTTACGGTAATGTGTTGTGACCCCACGTTTTTTAAGTTTTCTTAACTGCACATGCGCCGACCGTGTACGTATCCCGGTGCGCATGCTCCAAATTATGACGCTACGACGCATTGTTTTCGACGTGAACGTAATTGACGTAAATCCCCATTCACGGACGAGTTGCGCATACTTAACATAGGATGCGCCATCTTTTTGGAGGTTTATCTTTACGCCGGAAAATGCCTTACGTAAACGGCATAAATTCACTGTGTCGGCTGGACGTACGTTCATAGGTGTATCTCCCTGATTTGCATATTCTAGGCGTAAATCAGCGGGAACGCCCCTAGCGGCCATCTTAAAAATGCAGTTAAGATACGACGGCGTAATACAATTACGCCGCTCGTATCTTAGCTCAATCCCAGCGTATCTTCTTTTCTGAATACAGAAAAAAGATACTTCTTACTGAATCTGGCTCATGGTATTTAGTGTTTAACAAAAATCCTACAGATTTGGTTACAGGAAATAATAAGTTAAGGATTGAGCAATTTTTACAAAAGATTCCAAACTTGGATTTGGTTATTAAATTAAAAGTAGTAGATTATTCTAATTTACTTAAGGATACTCAGGAAAATATTAAAATATGAAAGTTTTGTTTAATCTAAAAATAATCAAAAATTGTAGGAAAAAACAGCTGTTAAAAGTTTTTGCAATTGAGTATTTCTGATAAAAGTAAAGACTTTGGTTGGCTGAGGAATTTTTCTCAGGGAAATGTCCAATCTGTGAGTTTCAGAAGATTGTCCTCTAAACATTTTTTTATCATTACTATAATCAGGAACGTGATATTATAACATAATGTACATGATATTTGGCTGATGTACCAACAAAATATGTTTAAAAAATTGTAAAAACGGTTAAACGATAAATTAGATTGTTACCGAATTGTACAATGAAGGGTATACAACGCATGGTAGCTAAGTCTGACAGTAACAGATCTTTCTCTGAAGAGTGTGACATGTAAAGGAATGTACTGTCAACAGAGAAATGAAGATCAAGTTACACAGCCTCAGACATGCCATGACAATTTTCACTTCTGTAAATCTGAGAACAACATTTTTGTGTTAAAACTTTCAGAAACCTGGAAGAGGGTTCATGGATGAGAAAAAATATATTTAAAAGATATTATTACTTACTAAAGTAATTGTTTTGAAAAAACATGTGGGTTTTGCACCATTTGTTTTGAAAAACATCTTATGTTACAGATTTATTTGAAGGAAACAGGAGGTGTCAATACACACAGCTTTGACTAAAGCCTTGTACACACGATCGGTTTGTCTGATGAATACAGACCGATGGACCGTTTTCATCGGACAAACCGATCGTGTGTGGGCCCCATCGTTTGTTTTCCATGGGTGAAAAAAAAAAAGAACATGTTTTAAAATGTTCCTATGGATAAAAAAACTATAGAAAAAAACGATCGTCTGTGTGAAAGTTCAGCGGTCAAAAATCCACACTCAGAATCAAGTCGACACATGCTCAGAAGCACGTTGTAGTGTTTTATGTCACTGCGTTGACACGGTCGGATTTTTGACCGATGGTGTTTAGGCAAGACTGATTAAAGTCAGCTTTATTGGATATCCAACGAAAAAATCCATTGGATTAGATTCCATCAGATATCCGATTGTGTGTACAGGGCTTTGTCTAGTGACAACTGGATGTTAAAAAGAAAGGTCATTTGAAGTGGGACATCGAGACTAAAATGATGCAGTGTGTTAAAGCCACAGTTGTGTATTATGCAAAAGTCACTTTTTCAACTTTTAGTGGACAAATATATATTTATCTGGAAAGAATTTTTATGTGCTTTTATAAATGGATCCATATATTGGGCACAATGGAATTTTTTGTATATTTGTCTACACTGAAAGATGAACTTAAGACTGCCATGTGTTTGTTTGGCAGTCAGAGTGACGGAGCATGTGTGGTTCATTCAATCGTATTGTATGATTGGTTCTGAAAAATAGTACTTCAACATGATCAAGTTTCTTTTAGAAATAAAATATTTAGGAAAGCCCAACCTAAATTAGTGTTTTTTTTTTGCAAAATTAAAGCAGTTATAAGTGAAAGTGTAGTTAAAGAAAAATACAATAAGATTACTACTTTTACAAAATGTCATTTAGTCACAGGATAAAGAGGGGGGTGATGCCATTTTGTCTTAGAATCAGTACAGGCTGATAATGGAGATAAAATCATTGTAAAAATAATTGATTCCAACAGTAATGAATAGAGTTATTTTTAACCACTTAAGGACCGCCTCCTGCACGTCGGCAGAATGGCACGGCTGGGCACATGCACGTACAGGTACGTCCTGTGCTAGTGCCCAGCCATGGGTCGTGGGACCGCGGGGCTCACGGACCCGATCGCCACTGGATCCCCGTGATCAGTCCCCGGAGCTGAAGAACGGGGAGAGCCGTGTGTAAACACGGCTTCCTCGTTCTTCACTGTGGCGGCGTCATCGATCGTGTGATCCCTTTTATAGGGATACACATCGATGACGTCACACCTACAGCCACACCCCCCTACAGTTGGAAACACACATTAGGTCACACATAACCCCTTCACCTCCATTAACTCCCAAACTGCAAATGTAATTTTCACAATAAATAATGCATTTTAAATGCATTTTTTGCTGTGAAAATGACAATGGTCACAAAAATGTGTCAAAATTGTCCGAAGTGTCTGCTATAATGTCGCAGTCATGAAAAAAATCACTGATCGCCGCCATTAGTAGTAAAAAAATAATAATTAATAAAATTGCAGTAAAACTATCCCCTATTTTGTAAACGCTATAAATTTTGTGCAAACCAACCGATAAACGCTTATTGCGATTTTTTTTACCAAAAATAGGTAGAAGAATATGTATCGGCCTAAACTGAGGAAAAAAAAATGTTATATATATTTTTGGGGGATATTTATTATAGCAAAAAGTAAAAAATATTGAATTTTTTTCAAATTTGTCGCTCTATTTTTGTTTATAGCGCAAAAAATAAAAACCGCAGAGGTGATCAAATACCACCAAAAGAAAGCTCTATTTGTGGGAAAAAAGGACATCACACGACCGCGCAATTGTCTGTTAAAGCGATGCAGTGCCGAATCGTAAAACCTGCCTAAAGGTCCTGTTTAGCTGCCTAAAGGTCCGGGTCTTAAGTGGTTAAATGAAAATATCCAGGTACCTGATTGACTGACTATTCTGAATATTGTTTTATTTGTTTATAGAACAATTCAAAAGGGAAAGAGTAACCTGATACTACAAAGTATTGAGAGATTTGGCAATTTATGTAGATTGGTTATACTAGTTTTTTCACCTGCAAAAGGAGCATACAAGGATGTTTTTTCCTTTAGTTAATTTTTTTGATAAATTAATTGAGGTAATTCTAAAAAAAAAAATATTTTTAATACAAGCTAAGTTGTGAACTTTGTCATATTCCATTGGGGTTGGATTTCCAATTGTATGTATTGGAAAAAAAGAGGATCAGAAACATTTATTATTTAAAGACAATGCACTTATTTTGTTTGTTAATTATAGTGCATTGATAGGGAATTATATCAAACAGAGCAGTGCAGCGCAAACCTAAATTGCATAATATTAAAACGAATATGCTCATACCAGTGAAGACATAATTGAATTAATGACAGTGAAAAAATAATGAAATAAAATAAAATAAAAAGAAAGTCCACATTTGCAATGTGCAAACAAATCCTGTGATCAAAACAGTCAGAGTATCTCCACCATGTGACTTGGAAAACCAATATTTCAAATATTTCAAACGTGATCCCTTCACCAGTAAAGATGGGTACTCTCACCTCACACCAAGACCCTTGTTTTACCAAAGGTCTAAAACGCTTAGAACAAATGGCAGGAAATCCAGATGGCTCAAAGATGTGCAATTGTCAGCTGAAGGACCCGGAGATATGCAAGTATCCTCAGTGGCACCAACGGACCAATATGCAAAGAAAAAAGGCCAGATCTAAGAGCTCCCATATAAACCAGGTCTCTTTAATGAGTAAAAAATGTGCAGGGTACTTTGAGCTACCTGTTATGGTGTTATATTCCTGTATTTTCTACTTGAATGTGAGTACCCTGCACATTTTTTACTCATTAAAGAGACCTGGTTTATATGGAAGCTCTTAGATCTGGCCTTTTTTCTTTGCATATTGGTCCGTTGGTACCACTGAGGATACTTGCATATCTCCGGGTCCTTCAGCTGACAATTGCACATCTTTGAGCCATCTGGATTTCCTGCCATTTGTTCTAAGCGTTTTAGACCTTTGGTAAAACAAGGGTCTTGGTGTGAGGTGAGAGTACCCATCTTTACTGGTGAAGGGATCACGTTTGAAATATTTGAAATATTGGTTTTCCAAGTCACATGGTGGAGATACTCTGACTGTTTTGATCACAGGATTTGTTTGCACATTGCAAATGTGGACTTTCTTTTTATTTTATTTTATTTCATTATTTTTTCACTGTCATTAATTCAATTATGTCTTCACTGGTATGAGCATATTCGTTTTAATATTATGCAATTTAGGTTTGCGCTGCACTGCTCTGTTTGATATATTTACTTCAGGAATTTTGTGATTGTTCTTTTGGTGTTCAGCTTGCATCCATATGAAATCCACTCTTTGAGTATTTTTCATTTTTACACTTATTATTTTAATTAATTTTTTCTGATCTTTAGATTTTTGCGCTGATTGCACCCCCCCTGTTTTACATTGATAGGGAATTGTTCGATTTTGAGGTTATTACTATTTTAAGTGGTAAACGTTTCTGCAATCTTTATTGAAATATGTACATTTTGAAAGTTGCTGAGGACAAGAGAAAGGTAATTTGCTGTGTACGTAACATCTTCTTCTGAAGTAGTATGTCAGGACAATGGGTGGAGTTATGTTACTTAATATACACAAGTGGTTGTTACTTCTGTAAAACAGAAGCATCACCTTCCTTGGAGCGATGCTAAATGCAAATAATGCTTAGCTTGGCTTTTCAAACAGTATAATAATGCCTCACAGTCGAACATGAGTTAGGGAAGTCGGGGAAGATACACATGGAGATTGTACCATCTAACTCTCCGTCCTCCTTCTGAAGCAACCATCTTACCATGTGTTACCAGCTGTCATTATGTAAGCATTGTCTTTTGCTTGTCTTTCTTGAAGAATAAACTCACACTTTTGAAGACAGTCTGGCTCTTGAATTTTGGAACGAAACGCCTAGAAAGAAGACACTAATAGACATAACAAGTGTCCCCCCCTACAATCTTACACTGCCCTGTAGCCACCTTTATCATGTTCCTTACATGATCTACAGCACTAGTAGACTCAATTGCGTAATTGCATTATCTGGACACTATACCCCTTTAAAATGCAACAGCATGGATTGATTGATTGATAGTATCTCACATTGACAATTCTAATACGCTCAAGGTCATATTGTACCTCTGACTGGTTTTGTAATTGTTTAATTGTCTCTTTTGAGCTGCATCCCTACTGACCTGATGCCACTTTATAAACCCTTCTGTCTATATTTCCTCAGAACTGACACTCTATATTATACCTGTTACCTTGCTATCTTTCAATAAAATATTTGAACAAGAAGAAGAATCTCTGACTCCATAACTCACTCACATTAAATTTCTCAAAGTATAACTTTCAGGTATCTTTTTACATTTTAAATTTATTTCCAGCAACATTGATGAAACACATCAAGCTTTGTCCAGCTGCCAGAAAAAGGGATCCCATAAATCTTAAATATATTAATAGTAAAAAGGTCAGGTCTGAGCATGTAGGCCCTTTACAAAATAATCTAGAATGGGTGATTGGGGACAAAGAGAAGGCAACTTTATTAAATACCTTCTTCAGCTCTGTGAATACAAAAGAGCATTGGGAGCTCAAATCCATAACAGGGATGATATTGACATAGCCCCAAATTAACCACTATTGCTCAAAATTTATTTGGTTCAAAAATATTTAGACAGGATTAAGGTGAATAAAGAACATGGACCAGATGTGGGGGGGCGGGTAAATGCTGACATCCGCCCGCTCGTCCCGGATCACTCCCGGAGCCAGGGGGACCCCCGCACGCCGCGGAGGGGGTCCCGATGGGACCCCCGAACCGCACTTAGGCGGGGACGTAAATTTACGCCCTTGTGCCTGTACGAGCCATTCTGTGGCCGTATATGTGCGTGCGGGGGTCCTTAAGTGCTTAATGACTAACATAATACCACTGCATAGGCATAAGGCCAAAATGCTGCCTATATTTAAAAGGGATCAGCATATTTACCAAGTAACTACAGACCAGTTAGTTTAACTATAGATGGAAAGCGTTTAATACAAGACCACATATATGAGTTTTTAGTAAAAAAAATTAAAATATTATAAGCAAGAGACAACTGGGTTCATGAAAGACAGAAGTTGTAATAACATTTTGTGATTTATTTTATTTTTATTAAGAGGTAAGCAAAAACTTAGACAAAAGAGTGGCTGTGGATATATTTGGATTTTGAAAAAGTGTTTGACACAGTTCCCCACACATAGCTTAAGGGCTCTTTCATACGGAGCGGATCCGTAATGGACCCGCTCCATTAGCCCGTTTGCTCAGCGGGTATCCTCTGTAAAATCCCCACTGAGCTGGACCGCCCTGTCTTTTCTCTGCTCTCCCCTATGGGGAATCGGATGAATACGGACCGTGTGTCTGTATTCATCCGATCCATTCCGCCAGACGGAAGAAAAATAGGGTTTTCTTCCATCTGGAAAACCGGATCCAGACGGAGGCGGGTGATTACGGACGTTAGCGGATACTCATCGGCTAACGGCCGTGATCCCATAGGGCACCATTCTAAGTCCGTAAACGGACTTAGAAAAAGCGGATCATTTGTGAAAGAGCCCTAAAGTGTAAGGTAAAGTCTATAGGCTTGGAAAAATTGGTTTGTAAATGGACAGAAAATGGTCTAAAAAACTGTATTCAGAGAGTACTCTGAATGGTCTAAGGTTATTAGTGGTGTACCCTAAGGTTCAGTGTTGGAAACCTTACGTTTTAATATATTTTTAAATTGTATCTGTGTTTCAAATGCTATCAGTCCTCAGCCAATACCTGGAGAGAAGTGTCCAAAAAGAGGCCTGGAATGGTGATAGATAGTCTTAAGCTCTGGAGAGTTAGGTTCCTTCTCCTCAGGAGGGTTTCAGAGCCAGAGGGGCTGCTGTTCTCAGGCAGCCCATGGACTGTATAGCTGCTCTAAAGCCTGGAAGAACTTTGCTTGGAGCTAATTGCAGAACCTCATTACAGGAAATTTGGTCTACAGAACTGCCATCTTGCTCACTGGACTGTTGGAAGCTGGAGTAAAGACCTAAACTGATCTCTGTGAGTGCTTAGCATTTTGGAAACTGCACTGGGTACCAGCAGTTGTGCATCAGTGCAAGGTAACAAGATGCCTAAAAGACTTATCCCATGGTAATCAGCTGTGGATCCTTAGATTTTTTAAAACCCACTATTACACAAGGAGAAGATTGTCCTCTAAACATTAAGCACAAAGCATTTTGGAGCATTACATGCCCTAAACCCCTCTGTTAAAGTCCTTTAAACAATAATCTATACATGGCCCTTTTCATATATTAATGCTGAAAAAAAAATGAAATTTACACATACATCGGCGCATATATATGCCGCCGTAGCGTATCTTCTTTACGCTACGCTGGCGCAACACAGAGAGGGAAACATGGAATTCACAAAGCAAATGCTCCCAACTTTGGCGCAGCGTATATTCGTAGGCGTAAGGCAGCGTAAGTGGAAGTGGGCTGGAAGGGGGCGTGATACATGGTAATGAAGCGTGACCCCATGCAAATGATGTGCCGAGTGCTAGGCAAGTACTTAAAATGAATGCCACATGCGCCATCCCGTGAATGTATCCCAATGCGCATGCTCACAATCACATCGAAACAACTGCTTAAGATACGTCAAATCGCTGCCTACGTCGTGAACGTAACCTACGCCCAGCCCTATTTACGTACAACGTAAACTACGTAAAACTCAACGGCATTCATTCCCTGGTCCATACCTTTGCATAAGTTGCACATCCTATATGGGGAATAACTTTACGCCGGACGTACGACTTACGCAAACCGCGTATATTATGCGCTGGGTGCAAGTACGTTCGTGAATCGATGTATCTCCCTCATTTCCATATTTAAATAGGAAATCAATGGGAGCACCAGATGCGTCCAGCGTAACTATGCACACACGATACGCCGACGTAAGCAAGTTACGTTGGTGGACTGAAGCCAGTTTTTAAGCGTATCTTAGTTCTGTGGGCACGGCGCACAGATACGACGGTGCATATTTACACTTACGTGGCGTATCTCGAGATACGTCGGCGTAAGTGCTTTGTGAATCCGGGCCAAATTGTTTAAACACTAGAATTCTCTATCCTCCTGTACACCAACTGTAGGAAACCTTGCCTTACAAGTTTCTTTTATCTGGGCCAATATGTTTTGTTATGAACATTATGAACCAAGTTTCAAAACTTTCAAATGTTCAAAAATAGGCCCTCTTTTGGTGGCGTGACCTGACTAAGCATGGAGTAGGACTTGTATGCTTTGCCCTCTGTCCAATACTCCTGTACAGCCCATCCTGTTCTTCAGCAGTATCCTGCATCAGCCCAACGGGGTATCCTGAACACCCCTGGCCACAACTCCACCACCCTCCGTTTGTATGGCGGCCTCCGATTCCGATCGCGGGTGCCACATTTAGGAAAGACCGTGGCATAGGCCTTGCTCTGGAAGTCGGGGGCCATCTTGCCTGCCACCTGTGCTGCTCCCTGGCTCTCCTGCTCTCAGGTAACACCCTGCAAGGGCCTACGAGACCCCCTGAGGACCCTGCACACCCGCAGAAGCGGTTCCATCAGCCTCTACTGCACAGCCGCCGCATTTAGGAAAGGCCCCGGCTTTGGACTAGTACTGGAAGTTGATTAGCGCATAAATCATTCAACACTGAGATTCTATGTAATAAATAGTGATCGGTGCAAAAGTGCAAATGCATAAAATAAATATCCCAGCGCATAAATAATTCAACTAATAAAGTCCATATAATGAATCACAATCTATGCAGAAAAAGTGCAAATGCATAAAATAAAGTGAACTGTCCCATCCGTGGTGGTGTAGCAGGTTCTGTGATATGGGTAACTTTTCTTCAGGAAATGTGCTCACATTGCGCTTACCTTAATAAGGCAAAAATATAGCCTTTCAATGTGTGTTGCTCTGGCTCTCCAGCAGGTGTCACTCCGTCCTTTCAATAGGTTGGTATGATGATGTTATGAAGATCTTATATTCCAAGGTTGGACGAGAGGGGGGGGAGCTCCAGTGTCACTCAAATAAAGAGGAATTGTGCCATGGTGAAGTACGTATAAACGTTTAATAAAAATATTAAGAGAGACTTACATCAAAGTAAAAACAAACAAGTACGATCGCGTTCCGCGTCTAACTTTCGGTTTCGGGTTCAGGTCTTACATGTTGCGCTGCGTCACGCAGCTTCATCAGAGATAGGTACGATCGTGTTCCGCGTCTAACTTCCGGTTTCGGGTTCAGGTCTTACATGTTGCGCTGCGTCACGCAGCTTCATCAGAGATAGGTATCTTTGATGAAGCTGCGTGACGCAGCGCAACATGTAAGACCTGAACCCGAAACCGGAAGTTAGACGCGGAACACGATCGTACTTGTTTGTTTTTACTTTGATGTAAGTCTCTCTTAATATTTTTATTAAACGTTTATACGTACTTCACCATGGCACAATTCCTCTTTATTTGAGTGACACTGGAGCTCCCCCCCTCTCGTCCAACCTTGGAATATAAGATCTTCATAACATCATCATACCAACCTATTGAAAGGACGGAGTGACACCTACTGGAGAGCCAGAGCAACACACATTGAAAGGCTATATTTTTGCCTTATTAAGGTAAGCGCAATGTGAGCACATTTCCTGAAGAAAAGTTACCCATATCACAGAACCTGCTACACCACCACGGATGGGACAGTTCACTTTATTTTATGCATTTGCACTTTTTCTGCATAGATTGTGATTCATTATATGGACTTTATTAGTTGAATTATTTATGCGCTGGGATATTTATTTTATGCATTTGCACTTTTGCACCGATCACTATTTATTACATAGAATCTCAGTGTTGAATGATTTATGCGCTAATCAATTTTTATTTTAGTCACTGTTGTTATATTTATGAGTATTTATCACAATTCAAATTGAGCAGCATTATCATTTAATTTCACCTTATTTATTTGGTGACGCAAGAGCCTACACATTCACTAGTACTGGAAGTTGGCGGCCACCTTGCTTCACCCGGGCCAGTGATTCTTCCCGACCCACCATCCCTACAGCTCCCTACCCTCCAGAATAGCCTGATCTGCTTGCTTTGGAGGGGGGTGGGACCACAGCAGAAACATGCTATGACTCCGCCAAAAACGCCAAAGGCCACCCTAGCAAAATTGGACCAGTATCGCCGCCAGGAGGAGGACAGATGGCGGCGCCACGTGCAGTGAGCGGGACACTCCAGGAGGTGACACAGCTAAATTGCTCAAGGCGATCACATACTGCCAGATGTCTCTGACAGCGCAAATAGAGGAGGTTAAGGTGGACCTTTCACTCATGCAACAAGACTTCCAAAAACTTTGTAAACGTGTCACAACAGCCAAAACCTGCATTGGAGAGGTGGAGGATGCTGTTACGCCGCTCCAAGTCAGCTCAGATCGAATGCAGCTCCAAATCAACCAGATTCTAAGAAAACAAGATGATATGGAAACAAGGCTCCGGAGGTGCAACCTTCGTTTCATCGGGCTCCCCGAGGGAGCTGAGGGCAAAGATCCTACCACCTTCTTGGAGAAACTCCTTGTTGATACCCATGACTGCGGGGCCTTCTCCCCCACCCTGGCAGTGGAGAGGGCCAATCGTATGCCTGCCAGATATTCTCCTCAGGGGGCTCCCCCCGCACCTTTATAGAAAAATTCTTGAACTACAAGGACAGAGATGCAGCGCTGCGCATGGCCAGGGAAAAAGGTAATATCCACCTTGGAAACTCCAAGATCGCTATCTTCCTTCACTTCTCTGCAGAGGTGCAGCGCCACCACCAGGGCTTCATGAAGGCGAAGAGGAGGCTCCAGATACAACATCTTAAATACTCTATGCTATTTCCAGCTCGTCTTTGAGTCGAAATGGACGGCCATGTGTTTTTCTTCGAGGATCCTCAGGAAGTCCTTGCCTGGTTAGAGCGCCAAGGGCCCTCCAGAGGGGCATCGGAGTGACCTGACGGAGCATGTTCATCAGCACTATTGATCGTCTGTCATCATCACATTTACACATTATACGCCGTCGCAGGAGTCTGCAAATGCACCGAATCCTGGTATGTTACCCTTTTGTTGTCTCCCCTTTACTACCCGTGGCACATGCCCTATTGCTCCTTACCCCAGGGACATCCTTTTGCCTTCCCCTGCTATAATCCTCTTTAAATTGTAACCTGCAGAGGGGGTCTCCCATACTCAGATCCCCCATTGACTGGTTGATCCATGTAACTACCCTGGAGACTGTAATTGCGGAGCACAATCAGTCCTACTCCACATGCCTAACACAGCAAATTTTCGCCCCCCAGCAACCGGAACACGCATCTCTTTATTATGTGATGGCAGCACTTTGGATATCATCGACCCCGCACTGTACTTCTGGTTCACAGTACAAGAAGAGCCTGTTGCTCTTTATTTGCGGGCATCGCATCTGCCACACCTCCCATGTGGGCCGATTGCTGCAGATCTTTCACATAACACTTAGAAATTTTGGTTTTACCTGCTATCGGTTGTTACTTTCTTTTGGTTTTGGGCACATATCGGCATTAGTTGGGGAAGATGCAGGGTGGGGAGGGGTGAGGGGTAGGTTAGTTTTTACTTGATGGAATGCAATACAATGAAGTGCATGCTAACATTAATACTGCATAGATAGCATACCTTGTATTCATGTAATCCTACAGCTCCACAATATGTTTTAATGTTTGAATTATGGCATCGATAAAACTGCTCACTTGGAATGTGCGTGGGCTTGGGGACAAGGTAAAGAGATCTGCAGTTTTCTCTTTTCTCAAAAAACAACGAGCTGACATTCTGGTGTTGGTGGAGACACACGTTAAGGGTCGGCTCCAGGTGGCATTCTGTCGGCCATGGATCGGATGATCCTATCATTCATCCCACTCCTCCCATGCCCGCGGAGTCTCAGTCTTGATTGCCAAGATGGTACATTTTGAGCTGTTCTTTCAATTAAATTCGGTGAACCTTTCCTACTGATGGCATTCTATGTACCTCCACCATTTAGTTCTACTATAGTCACAGAGGGCTTGCTATATATGACTTGTCATCCTTCGATTTAGGCGGTGTGGCTGGGGGATTTTAACGCTATGCTGAATCCTACACATTAGACAAACTGTCGCCCTCACCATTACCTACTACAGCTCCAACCCACACTAGATTCTCCTGACTCATCTCTTCCTTTAATCTCACTGACACCTGGCGGTTAAATTTCCACTCACCCGGGCTTACTCCTGTTTCTCAACCACCCGTATAGATTTTATATTTATTTCTAATACCCTTGCCCCAAGATTACTGGGAGCTAAATTTCCTCCCAGATTACTTTCAGACCATAGCCCATATTACATTAGCCTCCCCGTCCCATTAGACAAATTGCCCCGTCCGTGGCACCTGAATCCGTTTTGGCTCACCCTGCTGTCGGAGGATGACGAGCTTGTTAACAGTTGGAGAACCTACTTTTTAGAGAATAACAGATCTGCATCCCCAGATATAATATTGGAAGCCTTTAAACTACATGCACGCCTGACTCTGACCTCCTGTATCAACAGGCTGAAGGCTAATTCATCAGCCGTACTGGATGGGGCAATGCGGGATCTGTCCTTCTCTGAACAGGGATACATGTTTAACCTCTCACCTGCTTGAGCTGTCCAACTCAGGTTACAGACCAGGGTAGTCAATCAGCTACAACACGAGACGGCCAGGAAAAAAAAAGTTCTTTGCCAGACATAAATTGTATGAACATGGAGAGGGAGCGGTTAAACTGTTGGACTATCCAGCACATAGTGAGGATAGACCCCCTACTGTCATTTCCCTCACTGGTCCTAATAGGGAAAAGATTACGGAACCCCAGGCTGTCACTTCCAAAATTAGGGAATTATTTTCTAAACTCTATACGTCTCAGGTTTCCACCATTGAAGCTCAATTGGAGGATCTACTGGCAGAAATTACCTTCCCACAGCTAGATGATGCCCAGATTAGCTTGAGAAAGGAGCGCGGCTGTTTATGCCATCCACAGCCTGTACGCTCACCAAACCTGGTCGCATTCCGATGACGTCATCCCTCTCCATCTGACATCTCTCTGTATTCCAAGCCTCGTGCTGAGGACACACTCCACCACAGACTGCTGAACACCTAAAACTTAACTATATATTACATTTTTTGAAAAATCTGCACCCAGAGGCGCCTCTTCTCTCCCCCTCTTGTCATTTCAGCACTGGGAACATGGTCTCTGTTCCACTATGATGGCAGCCCTTAGTGTGGCTAAATCCCCATTATAATTAATTTTGTCCCCCCCTCCTCCCATGTTTTAACTCTCCATTGACTAATATTCATAGACTAAAAGTCCTTGTAGGTACCCACCTACACTATCAAGGTGACTGTGATTTCAGTGCCACGCTGTGCATACTCCATATATATATCCAGCACATAAACTTATCATAAATAGGATAACACTGTATTAGATTTTTTGCGCCTTTTACTTGTATTAGTTGTCCAGATAAGTACAACAAAATTTGGGATAGATGGCTTGAGTCTGCAGACACATGCACTGATGGTCCGTAAAACAAAAAATCCTTCTAGTGTGCAATTCCATGAATAACGTGGATATAGGGTTTTCCACTCATTGATAGTTACTGAGTCCAGTGTTCAATCTGAACACGTTTTTTTAATCTGCTGTGCCTCTATATGTATAAGCCACATATTTGTATTTGTATGTTCTTTGCATTTCTCCAGTATTGCCTTGTAAACAGGGCTGGTGCAAGGATTTTTGACACCCTAGGCGAAGCCTCATTTTGACGCCCCCCCCCGCGCACGCCATTCGCTCCCCGTCCGTACCCCCTGCACATCTGCCCCCCCCCCCCACATACACACCAGTTCCCACTCTGTACCTACCTGCACATATGTTTCCCCCACACATCTGTCTCCCCCCCCACACCAGTTCCCACTTTGTACCCCCCTGCACATCTGCCCCCACACCATTTTCCACTCTGCCCCCCCCCACACACCTGTCTCCCCCTGCACATCTGTCCCCCACCCACACCAGTTACCATTCTGTACCCCGCACCCACACACACACATACACATCTGTCCCACACACCAGTTCCCACTCTGTACCCCCCTGCACATCTGCCCCCCACACCATTTTCCACTCTGCCCCCCCCCACACACCTGTCTCCCCCTGCACATCTGTCCCCCCCCCCCCCACACCAGTTACCATTCTGTACCCCGCACCCACACACACACATACACATCTGTCCCACACACCAGTTCCCACTCTGTACCCCCCTGCACATCTGCCCCCCACACCATTTTCCACTCTTCCCCCCCACACACCTGTCTCCCCCACTCTGTACCCCCACACGCACATCTGTCCCCCCACACCAGTTACCATTCTGTACCCCCCCCCCCCACACACACACACACACATCTGTCCCACACACCAGTTCCCACTGTACCCCCCTGCACATCTCTGCCCCCCACCAGTTCCCACTTTGCTCCCCCCACACACATATATCTCCCCCCCCCCCACACACACACACACACACAAACCAGTTCCCCCTCTGTACATTTTTTTAATTTGTGAGTGGGTGCAGGCTGCAGCACTGAGCATCCTGCCTGTGCTTCCACTTATATACCTGAGCCACAGTGGCGTTGCTGCCCATCTGTCCCCTCTTCTCACTACAGATCCCCGACCCGAGCGACCAGGAGGAGGGGGGGGGGAAATCGGTCATCGCGGCAAGCCCTGACTTGCATGCAGGGCTTCATAGGTGTGCGCAGCCTAATGCATTAGGGTGTGCACCCCAAAACGCAAAAACACATACACACACACATATATATATATATATATATACACACATACACATATACACACACTCTAAATAAATTTAATAATTTTACAATTTAGTAGGGTAGTGGACAGTGTTGTTAGTTTTTTTTTTTTATTTAATTTTTGTATTTTTTTACAATTTTATTTATATTTTGTATTATTTTATTTTTTTTAAATTAGAAGCTTTGGTGAAATACCAGCAGGGGGAATCAGTGCTGAACAGGGTCATTAGGGTAAGGTGACCAGATTTTTTTAATTAAATACGGGGACATTTTTTTTCCCCTCAAATCATAGGTATGTGGTGTGTGTTTATGGAATGATATATACATTTTTTCTCACATGTTGTCCATGAGATAAAAAATATATATTTCTTAGAATTTTTTGGGATATGACTACCAAATGTTAAGAAAATACGCTAGAAAAAATAATTTTCAATGCATTTGTTGATATTATACATAATTATATATTTCTCTATATACTGCATCTCCCCCTCTCTCTCTGTATATACTGTACCCCCCATCTCTCTCTGTATAATTGTATTATCCAAGCCATAGTTAAATTGCCCAACACAATCTGTACTGTGTGGGATCCGATCAAACCGGGATCCTGTTTCCAGTGTGTGTGGCACGAAGATTTTTGCATTGATACAACTGTCGGAAGAAAATTGGGATCAGTATATTATACTGACCAACTCCGGTGCTTGGATCAATGGGGACCAGACATAGTAAACCTACCTCCTACCCATGTCCCAACGTCCAAGAAACCTGCAAAGAATACGTTACCCGAGTAGGAGGCACGGATTATTTTCTTATTAATCCCTGGGTGGATAATATAGCGGGATGGACAGGGATCACATGAATAGAAACGCACAGGACCAACCTTGTTACAATTGCGGCCGTTCCGGCCATTGGGCCAGAAATTGCCCCCTACCTGACAGAAGGGCCAATTCCCAAGACCAGAACCCTGGCCTGCCCAAGACAAATACCCAACCTAGATTTGACATAGACTGGACTCAACACCCACGGTGACGAGGCCCGGAGGATCCACTCGGGTCCGGATGGACTCAGTATGGAATCTAGGGTGATACCTATAACCCGTCCCATTTTTGTCAGTTTAGCGGTTTCTGATGAACTACTCACTGTTGATAACGGCATATGGTCACAGAACGATTTTTGACACAGGTTTCATTGATTGTACCCCTTATCGGGCTACCCTGAAACCAGGTGCTCAACCAGTGTTTCATAAACAATATCCTTTGTCAAAAGAGAAACTAGATGGAATCAGACCCATGATACAGGATCTTTTTAGAGAAGGGAATCTTAACCCCTATCTGCTCTGCATATAGTACCCCTATCAACCCTGTTTCCAAACCAGATGGTAGTGTCAGATTTGTTCAAGACCCAAGGGCTATCAATAGTTTAATCATCCCACTTGCCCCGATAGTGCAAGATGTCACCTCTCTCCTTTCCTCCATCCCTGCACAGGCCACCTATTTTTCTGTAATTGATTCGAAGAACGTTTTTTTTCAGTATACCTGTACACGAGGACACTAGGCCTCTGTTTGCATTTTCCTTTGGAGGGTCAACAACTCACCTGGTGCCGTATGAACCAGAGATATGCTGATTCACCTGTTGTGTACAGCATAGTCCTCCAAGCCACATTAAAACCCTGGCACCCCCCCCCAAGGTTCTGTCCTGCTACAATATGTGGATATCTCCTCGTTTGTAGTCTATCAAGGGAGGCCTGCAGGGAAGATTGTTTATCGTTGTTAGGATGGTTACATGAATGTGGGCACAAAGTTTCACCCAAAAAGTTACAATGGTGTAAATGGAATATCTTGGTTTTGTCCTCAGTCAAGGGAGTAGGAAAATCAGTCCTAGCCGTATCCAATCTGTCATGGGCCTGGTCAACCCAAATACTCAGAGGGAAATGCTATCTTTTCTGGGTATGATAAATTACTGCAGACAGTGGATACCGGACTGTTCTTACTATGACAACATTTTGAGGCAATGTACACTGTCAGACAAACCAAAAGATATAATATGGTCACAAGAAATGTTAAACGCTTTTGAAAAGTTGAAGTTAGCAATGATGTGTAGTTCTGCTTTGGGCCTCCCTTAAATATGTAAAGCCATTTCAGCTATATACAAGGGACAACTGTAAAACCATGGCGGGGGTACTGACACAAGAACACGGAGGAAAGTTTAGACCCGTAGTTTTTTTCAAAGGTAATGCCAATTTCTGTACAAGGTATGCCCGCTTGTTTGAGAGCCCTAGCGGCATGTGCAATGGTGGTGGAAATGTCAGTAGTTTTCACCCTGGGCCACCCCACCACACTTTACACTACCCACCATGTCATCCATCTTCTAAGAGGGGTACACACCCAGCATATGTCAGCCCAACGTCTAAGTGGATACAAAGTCATCCTCTTAGGAAACACATCCTTGTCAGATACTGTTCCCCAAATGCAGGCCCTGCCCCTATCTTAAATGCATTATTGGGATTGAAAGGTGAGGCAGATGACATTCCACAAGACCATGACTGTTTGACTTCTGTAACAACAGAGACTTCCCCTAGACTAGACATGGCAACCCTGCCCATACCAGATTCACATGTTGTGTTTGTGGATGGGTCATGCACAAGACCAAATGACACCACATACAATGCAGGATATGTCGTTGTAAGTTTACCTGACTGCATACATGAAGCAGAACCCATCCCCTATCAGTCGGCTCAGGCTGCCGAGCTGATAGCCTTGACCAGAGCATGCCAGTTGTTAGGGACAGTCTGTCACCATTTACACAGATTCAAAGTATGTCCATGACCACGGAGTGATCTGGGCCAGAGGAGGGTTCATAGGAGCGGATGGGAAAAGAATTTCTCACTCCCAGTTGATCAATGATCTACTAGCTGCAGTCCACCTCCCTTCAGAGATAGCCATACTACATTGTAGGGCACGCACGGGGGGCAGTGATCAGATTTCCAGGGGCAATGCCTTGGCAGATAGAACAGCGAAAGAAGCCGCACTCCAACAATTAGCTACCTTACAAATGGCCGTACTAACACCACCCTTGTTAGATGACACACAAATGATAGTGGAACTCCAGTACTCGGCAAGTGACACAGATCTAAATGACTGGTGTTATCCAGTGTTGCAAAAGAGTCCAAAGAGTGGACTAATTTGCAAAGAGGGGAAACCATGTATCCCACAGGCTAGTGCACCACTTTTTATAGCCCAGCACCATGGGGTAGGCCACAACAGTAAAGCCACAACGCTACTACTGCTAAAAAAAAAATGATTTTTACATTACTAAGTTTGATAAGTTAGTAGCTGGGTTTGTACAGAGGTGTATTACATGCCTCCGGGCAAATCCTAATAACCCTTATTGGGCAGTCCACCAACACCTCAAATATACAACAACTCCATTAACACACCTCCAAATTGATTTTACACACATTCCCTGTGATAAGTGTAGGCAGGAATATGCCCTGGTAATTGTGGATATGTTCTCACGATGGCCAGAGATATATCCCACTAAAACTGAGAAAGGCCACAGGAGGTACCTTTCATAAATGAAAGGAGGTGCTACCAATTATTCTAGCAGAAATAAGAATGACACCCCACAAATCTTTAAAATTCTCGCCATTCGAGATTTTAATGGGAAGGCCATTCCCCACACCTTGGGCCAAGAAACCCCTCACTCTACAAGAAGGAGATTTAGAGCAGATTCAGGATCATTATGTCAGGTCACTTATAACAAAACTAGATGAGATAGAACAAAAAGTTGTCTGTAAGTTTCCTTCTCTTCCACAGGAAAACACCCACCCTTTTATACCAGGAGATGTTGTAGTTGTAAAACGATTGACCAAAGATAAAAGAGCCAAAGACTTCGCTTATGGTCCAGAGATGATAGTGGTAGCCGTTACCCGGACCGCAATACTGACGGAAGAGAGCCCAACATGGATCCATGCCACCCGAGTAAAACTGGTGCCTAGGGCCAGACAAAGAGAGGTACTAACGGGGGCGGACAGCCCTGGCCTCCGACTAGAAGCAAGTACAAGTGAGGTACTAACGGGGGCGGACAGCCCTGGCCTCCGACTAGAAGCAAGTACAAGTGAGGTACTAACGGGGGCGGACAGCCCTGACCTCCGACAAGATGACATTGCTTATTTCACCACAGACTTCTGGGAAAGCCTTGTGCCTCCTACATTGGACTGTCCTGATCGTATTCCTGCCAGTTTGGCTGATAACGAACTGTATCTATCACCCTGAAGATTTGGGACATATAAAGAGCATTTGTGGAAATTCCAACACTCCACAACAGGATGAATAATGCACATAATAGACACAAGAGAAATGAGGTTTTACAGATAAAATGTTATTATTGAAGTTTAAATATGCCTATGCCCAGAAGTCTGGATATGAAAAATGTTGGATATGGCTGTACTTTTAAATATCACAAATGTTCTATTATTGTTAAAATACAATTATTATTACAGTGACAATTAGAACTGAGGAAGATCACCCCAGGGAAGAGATAGAGTGTTATCAGATTGTCAGATTAGTAGATTCGTATGATGCCAAGATGGGTGATATGAATGAGTAAAGATATGTATCCACATACACCTTAAGAAGATCTTTGCTCCACATAGATGTGAAGTAGTACTGTGGACCCTTTGGTGTCATACTAAGTAGAGAAGATATGGAAGTGACCCCACAATAGGGTACTGATAATGTTGAGATATATATATCTATAAAGAAGTTATTTCCCAGACTGGTGTTTTGGGTTGGGGAACTCCACAAAGGGAGCTGAAGTTTGCCAACAAGCTAAAATTAATTTTTCAATGACTTCAATTGAGAGCCCTTATTTTCACACTTCAGAACCTGCCCTAAACACCACTCTAATGAACTTTCTTAACCGTGACCTCCCCAGTGGGACAGTTATTGATGAGTTTAACCCTTTCCATTTTTTTTTTGGTTTTACTCTTATATGCTTGCTATAGGCTTATAATGTGCATAGTTGTTAAAATGTTCCAAACACCCGACCCAGCAGCTGCGAATAGAATCTATCTGAACATGTATCATGATAAAAGAAGGATGGAGAAGGAGAACCACATAATTTAGAATTATTTGGATTCTAAGAGGGGATTGTAAGGGTTAACATAAGTTGTCCATAGATTGCATATATGCTGTCTGTATATCAGAATGACATGAGCAATTCTTGTGATGACCATATATAGTAGTAGTCAGTTTGAATGTCTTGTGACCTAAGTTTTGTGGTTTCTATAACCAGTTTGTGGCGGTTGACATATATATACAAGCCTTAATCATGAGACGAGTTCTAACTTAAGCAATAAATAACGGTAACTTTTAACCAATGATATTTTAACAGCATCACCCAAAAGGGGGGCGTCCGCCCAGTAACAGTGTATTAACCAATGATGTTAAGACATGTATTTGTATATTTCCTTCGAATCTCTGTATGTTTTTATAAAATAAACTGTTCGTGCCATATTAAACCAGAGTGACTTTAACCTAATACCGTGTGTCTTGTTACTGCAAGGTTAAACTCATTCTCCCGGTACCGAAGGGGTCCTTTTACCAAGGTGGGCATATTTTATCTTACCCTACACCATCTCTGTATACTATAACTCCCTCCCTCCATCTCTGTATACTATAACTCCCTCCCTCCCTCCCTGTATACTATAACTCCCCCTCTCCATCTCTGTATACTATAACTCCCCCTCTCCATCTCTGTATACTATAACTCCCCCTCTCCATTTCTGTATACTATAACTCCCCCTCTCCATCTCTGTATACTATAACTCCCTCCCTCCCTCTCTGTATACTATAACTCCCACTCTCTATACTGTAAACACCCCCCCCCTTTCTCTCTCTGTACCTCATGTTGTTATTCTGGCTCTTCATCATGTGTAATCAGTCACTCTGCAGGCTGCAAACAACAGTCGGGTGGAGCAGTGTTGTTTCTGAAGCTCCTCCACGAGTGTCAGGCTGGGACCCGCCTCCTCCCCTCTCCTTCCTTCCATTCAACAGAGCGGCCAGCACAGCTAAGCTATGTATGTCTGTGTGCCGCTCGGGGGGATCGGGGCTGAATCAGCACTGCAGAGGGAGAAAATCAGTGACCGCAAAATGAAGTTAGACCCCCGCGGCCCCTGCCTGCCTGCAATCCGGGAAAAAAGCGGGGAAATCAGGAGATGTCTGGTCACTATCTCGCCTCCTTCACCTGCACAGTGCACTGGCCGCTTCCGACCTGTCCGACCACCAGCACTTCCGGCCAGCTGCTGTCCCGGCTCTCTCCCCTCATCTCACTGCCGCTTCTACGGGCGGCACTGCAGGCTGGGAATATTTTAAAAATCAAGGTCCAGGAGGTATTTTAATGATCCGGATCCCCAGCGAATGGCTGGGGATCCGGATTTTGCCGCTCCCCCTACCCTGGCGCTCTAGGCAGCCGCCTGGTTTGCCTATGCCTAGCGCCGGCCCTGCTTGTAAATTGCAGAACGTTCCAAATGTAAATTGTTCAATAAAAAAATTTTTGGGGAAAAAAAAATAGGCCCTCTTTAACTGATGATTATATTGTTTATCTCTCATAGTTCATGCCTTATACAGCCAAGGTCACTTTGAGACAATATTATAATATCTCATGTTCTCAAAATCAGGTTTCAAGGCCCTACACAGAAAGGCCTGATATCTACTATTTTCCATATGCGTACGGCAGTATTAAACCCAAAACCAAAAATATAATGTTTTCACCTGGTGATCTGGCCAGTAATAAACCTCCTGTATTAGAATGCCTGCATTGTTAATCTGAAGGGAGGGGAGTATTACAGTAGATGCACTGGCAGGTTTATATACACTACACTATATAATAACTTGAAGTGGTGCTCCAGATAACACTTTATAAACAGTAACAGAAAATAGTTTTTTCTTTTGGGGTAAAGATTTTACATCAATAAATAAAAGGTGATCATTGTAAGCACATCTGCCAGTAGTAAATTGTTTGTTTTAACCCTTTAACTTCTACATCTTTAGAACAGTTTGTTCTTTTGAAAAACAACAGACTTACTGCTATAGCCACCAGCAGTGATCGCATGCAAAAAATCTGACAGTCTGGTTGAACAGGATTGATGGATTAACATCAGTATAATCAGCCTGCCCATGGATGGATTCAATCTCAGCCAGTCCCTGCTGAACTGGCCGATATTCTATCCATCTATGCCCACTTTTTGACCACCAGATGTTAATGTAGGACTACTGTTTAACAGAGCTTGTTAATGCTTGGTAATGCAGCAAGTTAATTCTCAGTTAGAAGATGCTAAATAATTACAGGAAAATTAATAAAACAGTCCTATTGGTTACTAACCATTCATTTTACTTTTATTGCATAAAATGCTAAACCTAATGTAACTAAAAAAGAAAATAATTTAACTTGCTTAAAGGTGTAATAATACGTAACTTACCATCTCCAACAAACTGAAGAAGAGCTAAATCAATAGGCCGTTTCCATCGAGAACCTTTTTGGAGGGCAATTCCATAGCCTGTTGTGGCAAAAACATAACCACTGCCTATTGTTACAAGCTTGCAACCCTCATCCCTTCCCGCCATGTAATTTAGCACTGCTGCGTCATAGATGAAGGCATCCAATTTTCTGGAAAAGAAAACAGTAGACCAGACAGAATGAATGGGAATGATGTTTTCATTACTTGCATGTATACAAAGTAATACAAATATTGTAGGTCTGCGATATTGCTAGCTGAATAATGTACATCCGCATAATCCTACTTACCAGTCAGATCAAAGGCTGTATTTTCTAAAACATGGGTTGGGGCTACAAAATGGCTACCTAAAACACGGTGTGCAGTAGGAAAACCATTGATGCTACGTAGTGCTGTAGAGACTGATAATGAAAAATTGTTCATATAAGAAATCAATATTTTGACTGCAAAATGTCATACTTTTCTTGTTCTCTTCTTTGCATAGTTTTGAATCAGTTCCTCCCAGCATCTTCCAAAGTGTTCACCAGTAAAGCAAAGATGTGGAAACTTACTGATAGGTCATAGGTGTATTAAAAACCAAATGGTGTTATCTGGATTGGCAGATTTAAACTTTTTTCATGTCAAGCTTGAAAAAAGAGCTACAAAACAATCATTCTTTTATATTAGTAAAATTCAGTAATACCACTATATGCAAAAAATATTTGGGGTACAGAACAGACAATTTCCTTTAGAATTTGAAATGTACAGTTTTATAGTATGTTTACAAAATGTTTATATACTATGGCCCGGATTCACAAAGCACTTACGCCAACGTATCTCTGATACGCCGCGTAAGTACAAATGTGCGCCATCGTATCTATGCGCCGACCCACAAAACTAGATACGTCGAAAAATAGGCTTCAGCCGCCCAACGTAACTTTCCTACGCCGGCGTATAGTGGGTGCATATTTACGCTGGACGCATGTGTCGCTCCCATTGATTTTCAATGCAAATATGCAAATGAGGGAGATACGCCGGTTTTACAAACGTACTTGCGCCCGGCGCATAATATACGCGGTTTGCGCAAGTTGTACGTCCGGTGTAAAGTTATTCCCCATATTGGAGGCACAACTCATGCAAAGGTATGGACCAGGGAACGAATGCCGTGGAATTTTACGTAGTTTACGTTGTACGTGAATAGGGCTGGGAGTAGGTTATGTTCACGACGTAGGCAGTGATTCGACGTATCTTAGGCAGTTGTTTTGACGTGATTGTGAGCATGCGCACTGGGATACCTCCAGTGCTCCGCCTTTCCATTGCCTTCTCAGCCAATGAAAGTGGCACTGTAACCCGCCCCCTTCTTCAGCCCGGCACATTTGACTGTTAGAGGAGACTGGAGGAGATGTCGGAAATGGAGGGCGGCAGGGAGAGGACACAGAAGCTGTACTGCTGGGACAGACCTAATGCTAAATGTATGTAGTCAGTAGCAGGGCTTGTTAGGAATCTGAGGCATTTAGTTGTTGTCTCCCAGTCCCTCCTTCTGCACGAATGCTCAGAGCTCATCTCTTGCCTGACACCTGCCAATGCTCAGGTCAGGAAGTGAGAGTGGCTGCAGACAGGAGTGTCTGTGAGGAGAGAAAGAAGAGATGTACTCTGAATGCCTGGCTTCCATTGCTTGTCATTCTGTGCTGTCCTGTATTCTCTTAGCTGTGCCTGCTAATGGAAATTACATTTCTTTGTGTGCTGTGAGGAATACATAGTGAGGGGCAATATGAGCCTTAATTCCCTATAACTGCATGTCTTCCGGGTGCTGGGTCTGTGTAGGGGTTCGGGGGAAAAGACTGGCAGTGGACCTTGCTGAGTTATGGTTGTCAGTGTTGGTTTGTGGAATGGATTACAGTGGCTAGTAGGGATGAGCCGAACATACCTGGGTTCGGTTCGCACCAGAACATTCGAACAGACCGTCCGTTCGCACGAACAATTGGAACCCCATTGAAGTCTATGGGACTCGAACGTTCGAATTCAAAAGTGCTCATTTGAAAGTCCAATATGCAAGTTATTGATGGAAAACGTCTTTAAGAACCCGGGTCTTGTCCCAGGGAACATGTATCAATGGAATTTTTAAAAAAACTGTAGTTTTTTCTTGAGCAGCGATTGTAATGATGCTTAAAGTGAAAAAAAAAATCCTTTTAAATATGGTACCTGCTGGGTGTTTATAGTAGTGGCACGTGTTTAGAAATGTCCCTGCACAACATGAGCTTACTTATTGTAATGTTTGGTCCCTGCATTATGGATAAAAATCATTCGAAAAAATAGCATGAGTTTCCCCGCCACCACTCCCCCCAGGTCATTACAAGACCCAGTGCCGATCCTGACCTCCCTGGGGCCCTAACCACAATGACACGGCACATTAAAAATGAGAATCGGGGGGTGCTGACGAGAGTGACATGTCACATTAAAGAAAGTTGAGAAGCAGGGGGAAGGGGGTGTTCTGCTGTCGGAAATGACTCAGCTAGCGAGTTTAGAAGCGGGGTGAGGGGGTGAAAATGACTTCTCACCAGGCAGGGCCTCTACTAATTTGGGGGGCCCTTGGCAGCTTTGCGGGGCCCTAAGCGGCTTGCATAGTGGAGCCTATAGCGAGGATCGCCCTGACAAGACCATTTGGCCCTATATACTTTGAACAGCAGTATACAGGCATTGCAAACAAGATAAGGACTGTAGGTTTCTTAAGTAGAATCAGAACCATGTCATACTTTGCTCCTGCATATTGCACAATTTCCTAAAGAGACCCTCAACAAACTACATGACACTTGTGCCTGATGAGGCCACTGATGTTCCAGTGGTGGTGGCCCGTGAGACTGTCCATACAGGCTTGGCCCCCCCAAAATGCACGTGCTGTGTGGCAACAATATGTCAATTATTTTAGGGGTGGGGGCATTACAATGCCAGATCTTGGCTCAATAAATAATTTTTTTGGGAAATTAAAATTTTAGAAAAAAGGGGGTTTGCCATCCGGGGCCCCCTTTGAACAAATTCTGTGAAGAACTCCTGTTCTCTGAAGGCCACCATTATTTCTTCAAGTCAAAATTTATCCAAAAAAAATAATGTCAGTCAAGCCTTAGCTTTCTCCCCATATCTAACCCACAAACTCATCCAAAACAAACAAATAGTTGCGCTAAGTATACAGTATAATAATAAAAATAAGACCATAAAAGTTGATTCTTGTGAAGAAATATGGTGTCAGCACAGTTCAATACTGTGAAAATAGGAATTTGCCCTAACCAGAGAGCAATGTCCAAAGTGAACAAAACAGAATGAATAAAAGTCCTGCTCATAACCAAGCCATGGGACAACAGTCCGTATGTAATATAAAAGTTCCAAATCTCAACCAGGAAAAATGGATGGGTAGGTGAAAACAAAGGATGAGGATGAAGCCACCACCACCGTATAATTTTACTCCAGTGTCAAGCAAATAGAAGGGGGGGACCCTTACCACATCAGTTGGACCTTAAGATGTAAGGTCGGAAGCGCCTGTGCAGATATGAACCTCTGCGGAGGTTATGGATACAGAGAATCCCTCTCAGCTGTGGATCTCCCGGAGTGTCCTCCTCAATCGGTATATGTCAGCCCAGGGATGCTGCCCTCTCTCCATCGGATGTGGACCGTAGACCATAGAGTTGTAATAGTAAAAAAAGGGGCAACATGTGCATTATCCTCTTAAAAATAGGGATATTTATTTAAAAGCTCCCATACAAAAAACATAATAAAAGATCCTAGCCAGCAGGCTAAAATGACATAATATAAAAATCAACAGACGAACACCCGTGCTTGCGGGGTCATGTAGGGACGTGGTAACATCATATACGCAGCACCGCCCTGACCAGTTTCGACACAATTGTCGTTCTCAAAGGGCACGGGCGACGTACTGAAGTCACCACTTAAATATAAAAAGAAGCCTAACCAAGCCTCACCTCCGCTCGTGAAAGCGAAAGTGCGTCATAGGCCAAGCCTCGTAATGGAATAGGAAGTCCCGTCATCACCAGCCAATCATAGCCTCTCCTCGCTTTCGCTCATAGAGCGGAAACAAGTCGAAAGTCAAGCCTCGTTCTGGGAATGCGGGAAAAGAGAAGAAAGGAAAAAGCCAATCATAGCATCCTCCTATCTGTCCAATTAAAACGTGATCTTTGCGGCTGGATGTTGGAACCAAAACATCCATAGCAGGCTCAGAGCACGTCCGGGGCGGCTTCCGGGGTCGGGACCAATCACAGCCCTTCCTAATCACGCCGGCCCACTGATTAGGCTTAACAAATGTTACTCCTATCCGCCATCTATTAAAGGCAGCAATAAGTACAATAATAAAAATACACACATACATAGATATCTAAAAACTTATTATACATAAACTAAATGAACCAAGGTCAAAAAGTCCAGATCCACTGAGAGAACCCATAAGGTCCAAAGTATGTACATATGTGTGTGTATAACCTATAGGGAACCCCATCTTCATATAGATCTATATTACGGGGGAAACATTTTATAATGCAACCGCACAAAAATCAAATGAAAATGAAGCGCACCCTCTTCCTGATACGGCGGGCGTGCGTTCCAGCAGATTCACTTGGAGTAGATGGGGCGAATGGATGGCTAGTGGCGTCTTCCAGGAGTAAGGTAGGCACACCACAGCAACCTACAGTGGTGAAAACTAACTAACACACAAACAATAGGAGGGCACTTTCCACTAAATACCCTGCCCTCACTATGCTAGCATAGACACCAAGGTGCATCTGCTATGCACGTCTCAAACAGATGGCATGCAGTGCCTTTCTACATTTGTGAGATATATATATTTTTATACACATATATATATTCATTTTTGTTATTGCCACAGTTGTTGCTATTATACTGCTTTTTGGGTGCAACCTAAAGATGGGACCTTACCCACGGGAAGCATAGGCTGCTATAGGGGAAGCAAGTATTTATGTGTGCACGTGTGTGTGTGTGTGGGGGGGGGGGGGGGCGTGTGCGTGGGTGGCTTCTTTTATGCGTGTTGGGGGGGTCTAGGACAAGTCCCTCCTCTCTGGTAGGAGGAGTGACCCTGTCCATTCAGCACATGCTCTCTAAATTGTGCATACGGGTATTTATACCCCCACAAGCCCCACGGCGAGGGAGCACTGCAGACCACCAAGCTCTGAGGAAAGGGGTACGCCCGCCGAAACGCGTCAGCCCTAACATCGACTCGAGATTCAAGCGATTATCGTGTTCTGCTGATGTTGTTGGACTTCTGCTGTATTGCCCTTGAAAGCCTGATTTTAACTCTAATTTGTGAGTACAATGATTGATTTTAACATTTTAATCGGTGCGCCCTCCGTTCTTTTCTTTTTTTCTTAGTTTTTTGAATTCCCAAGATTCTGAGGAGGGCTGCAAGATTCTGGAAGTTATCTTCTAATTGAACTATACAAACCCATAGTACTCTTCGAGAAAAAACACCGGAGCGCAGGAGAATTTTTTTTTGTTTGCTAATATCAGTTACATCCATCCTCATGTCTCCAATAGAATTGGACATAATATGTTTCTTAATCAATTTTCTAGTGTACTTGTGTATATCCATATAAGTTTGAAACTTATTCAGTTTTTGAGGCAGAGCAAATTTCAAACCCTTGTCTAAAAGCAGTAGTTCCTCCTGGGATAAAATGGCAGTACTCAGGTTGTATATGCCTTGACCGTCTATGTTCTTTCCTTTTGTTTTTTTGACTTCCTCCCCCCTCTGCACCCTCTCTTTGTTCTAAAGGCCTTAGCTGAAAATGGTCGGCCCTCTGAAAACCCCACTGCTGGGATTGGTTTCTCTCCTGCCATGAGTCCCGACCTTGGGGATAAGCATAACTACTAGTAGGGGGGTGGGAGGTGGTGGTGGAGGCGGCGGTGGGGGATAGATCTACCTGTTCTTTCATTCCAGGTATCTCCATCTCTTCTATCATTCCAGTTGTCCCTATTAGGGGTCCAACTGTCGTAATAGTGGTCCCATCCCCTTTGGGGGCGGTCTCCATGAGGAGGGTAACTGTCATACAATGGCTGAAACCTATTGTAGACAGGAACCCTATAGTCATTGGAAGGGCCCCCATAGGGCCTCCAGGGGGGACCATTTGGTCCTCTATCCTCATAGTATCCACTTTGTGGTTGGGGTTTCTTGTTTTTATTTCTCCAACTTGGGGATTTAGGGGGAGGTCCCCTGTATGGTGTAACACCAGATTTAGATCTCTGTGGTGTTAATGTGGGTTTTAGCCCTCTTTCTGGGGATCTATGTGAAACCTTTTTAGTGGTATTATATCTTTGGGTTGTTTGGGGCTGTGTATCACTAGGGCGACTATAGGATTCCATTTGTGAGACTGGAGATACAGCCTCACTGGAGGAATTATCCCCCTGTGAGGAGATCTTGCTTTGCCAGTCAAAAACAGCTCCGGATTTATAGTCACCCATATCTCGGATATATTTTTTATTTTTCTTATTTTTTTGTTCGATCTCCTTCTTTTCAAGAAGTTTCTTAAGAGCTACAGAACGTTCTTTATATTCTTCACTTTTTACGTGTGTTAACAATTTATCCTTTATTTGTTTTATCTCCATATCCAACCGAATAAGTTTACTATTCTTACGTTGGACTAGAAATTCCAAGAACTTAACCCCAGCGTAATTAAAGTACTGGAACATTTTCTGGTTAAAAAGCTAGTGCGCAAACACTGGCATTTGATCAAAAATGATACTGTTCTGGGACCCATTTTACCAGAGCGACCTATGGTGGTCTTCAGAGTAGTGCCCTCTTTGAGGAATTCCTTAGCACCTAGTGCCTGTGACCCTCCCAGCCATAAACCCATGTAAGAAGTGTTCTGTCTGTACTATTAATAAAATTAAAGATAGAAAAACCACCAATTTCATATCTAACAGTACCTTGCAATCTTTTGAGATTAGAAGTTTTATCACGTGCTCAACCACTCATGTGGTTTATCTTTTAATCTGCCCCTGTGGGCTTCAGTATATTGGTCGTACAATCAGACCACTACAAGTGAGATTAAAAGAACATCTAGCCAATATTGAAAAAGGATATAAAGAACATTCCGTTTCTAAGCATTACAGAGAGGTACATAATAAGGACCCGACAGGGACGACTTTTCTTGCTATTGATAAATTAGACCCCCATTGCAGGGGAGGTTCAAAAAAGAGGGCCATATCAAAACTCAAAATGAGTTGGATTTACAGGGTCAAATGTTTAAAACCTTTGGGCTTGAACGTTGATATTGAAATTAACGCCTTCATAGACAACTCATGATCTGTATTTTGACTGTACAACGGAGGTTAAATTGGACACTATCCTATATGGGCCTAGGTACCCTCTATACTAGCCATTTTCATTTGATTTTTGTGCGGTTGCATTATTACATTTTTCCCCCGTAATATAGATCTATATGAAGATGGGGTTCCCTATAGTTTATACACACACATATGTACATACTTTGGACCTTATGGGTTCTCTCAGCCCAAGTGGATCTGGACTTTTTGACCTTGGTTCATTTAGTTTATGTATAATAAGTTTTTAGATATCTATGTATGTGTGTATTTTTATTATTGTACTTATTGCTGCCTTTAATAGATGGCGGATAGGTGTAACATTTGTTAAGCCTAATCAGTGGGCCGGCGTGATTAGGAAGGGCTGTGATTGGTCCCGACCCCGGAAGCCGCCCCTGGACGTGCTCTGAGCCTGCTATGGATGTTTTGGTTCCAACATCCAGCCGCAAAGATCACATTCTAATTGGACAGATAGGAGGATGCTATGATTGGCTTTTTCCTTTCATCTCTTTTCCCGCATCCCAGAACGAGGCTTGACTTTCGACTTGTTTCTGCTCTATGAGCGAAAGCGAGGAGAGGCTATGATTGGCCGGTGATGACGGGACTTCCTATTCCATTACGAGGCTTGGCCTATGACGCACTTCCGCTTTCACGAGCGGAGGTGAGACTTGGTTAGGCGTCTTTTTATATTTAAGTGGTGACTTCAGTACGTCGCCCGTGCCCTTTGAGAACGACAATTGTGTCGAAACTGGTCAGGGCGGTGCTGCGTATATGATGTCACCACGTCCCTACATGACCCCGCAAGCACGGGTGTTCGTCTGTTGATTTTTATATTATGTCACTTTAGCCTGCTGGCTAGGATCTTTTATTATGTTTTTTGTATGGGAGCTTTTAAATAAATATCCCTATTTTTAAGAGGATAATGCACATGTTGCCCCTTTTTTTACTATTACAACTCTATGGTCTAAGGTTCACATCCGCTGGAGAGAGGGCAGCATCCCTGGTCTGTCGTATACCGATCGAGGAGGACACTCCGGGAGATCCACAGCTGAGAGGGATTCTCTGTATCCATAACCTCCGCAGAGGTTCATGCACATCTGCACAGGCGCTTGCGACCTTACATCTTAAGGTCCAACTGATGTGGTAGGGGTCCCCCCCTTCTATTTTCTTGACACTGGAGTAAAGTTATACAGTGGTGGTGGCTTCATCCTCATCCTTTGTTTTCACCTACCCATCCCTTTTTCCTGGTTGAGATTTGGAACTTTTATATTACATACGGACTGTTGTCCCATGGCTTGGTTATGAGCAGGACTTTTATTCACTCTGTTTTGTTCACTTTGGACATTGCTCTCTGGTTAGGGCAATTCCTATTTTCACAGTAGTCTATTGAACTGTGCTGACACCATATTTCTTCACAAGAATCAACTTTTATGGTCTTATTTTTATTATTATACTGTATACTTAGCGCAACTATTTGTTTGTTTTGTATTTTGTCACATGATTATCACGTGTTTATGTTGCAGCTTTTTGCCTCACTAGTTTTCTTATCAATACTATTTCACTTCAAGGTATTTCTTAGGTAGATCAGCGCAGAATTTATACTTTGTACACAAACTCATCCACTAATCTCATAAAGCCAAAAAATCAAGTTTTGTTTCGTCGTATTGCACGATTGTTTTTCCGACGGTTTTTACCGACTGTGAACGACATTCTCATTCACACACTATCCATTCCCTTTATACAATGCGCATGTGAGAAGCTCCGCACGTTGCCACGCCCATGACGACCGTTCGAGTGATTGACACGCCCCTTTTCAATCGTTCAATACAAGAGTCAGAAGAAATGATGGAGGGAAGACAGCAAGCTGCAACCAGGCAGGAGAGAGGCCAGGCAGACACCAGGAGGAGCAGGAGTTACAAAGCCACCAACATGAGCTTCGAAGAGATGGTAGAGATGGTGGCTGTTCTTAACAAGGAGGACTACGACGGCAAAAAAGGGCCTTACAAGAACCCCAATAAACTGAAGGCCCAGATCATGGAGAAGGTGAGGAGGACTCTCCATGCAAAATTCGGGGTGCAGAGGTCCAGTGAGCAGCTGCGGAAGCGATGGTCTGATTTGAAAATCAGAGAGCCGGAACAGATGGGGAGAATTAGAAGAGTTCTCAGAAGACGTAAGTAAATTTCATGTGTACTCTGAATATTTGTTTTAATTCTTTTGCTTCATTTGGTTTTCTTTCAGGTTGTGTATATAAACAGTCCAAGAATAGATCTTTCAAGGTTACTGTTTGTGGGCCTAATACTTTATTTTTTTTCTCTTTTAAAGTGTATTTTGTGCGTGTAACCAAGAGAGGAGCCGGACTGCAGGAGTTGGGAGTAGGCAGGCCTCCCCCAGAGGCAATCTGCCACCTTTCTCCATGCCCCGGGTGGCAATGGTGCGTGTGTGAGGGGGTCCTCCCACACAGCCCGCCCTACCTGCTCCGCTTTTAAGCCCAACGGGGCAGAGGGACTCCCTATAAGGGAGTGAGAGGATCTAGCCCGCTCAACCAGCCACGTTAGTCCTTCGCCTCTCTTTTTAGAGACCGTGTGGTCAAAGTGCGTGCATGTTAACCCTATTTCGAGTGCGTGTGAGTGTGGTGGTTTATGCGGGAGGGGAGTGGGCGTACAAAGCGCAAGCTTACCTCGCATAGCACACCCACCGGGAGCCGGGCTGAGAGCACCAAACTCAATTCACATGTAGCTAAGACCAGGATCCGAACCTCTAGCTGCAGAGGTGAATGCGCAGTGCCAATCGTGTTGAGCCACCGCAGCTCCCCAATACTTGGTTGTTCATTGTATTTAAGATCTTTTTATGTGAGACCAATTTTTTATTGAATGTAGATGTGTTATTAACTAGATTTAAATAATCCGACTTAAGTCATTATACAGTAAAAGGAGAGTATGCTCAGCGCAGAAGTTGATTACACATATGGACTCAGTAGCACAATGGTTGGCATGGCCGATCCGCCCTATAGGCTCGCTATGCAAGCCGCTTAGGGCCCCTCAAAGCTGCGAAGGGCCCCCAAATAACTAGAGGCCCCGCCTAGTAAGAAGTAATTTTCGGACCCTCACCCTGCTTCTCAACTTGCTGACTGCATGGGAGAAGAGGCAAGAAGTCAGCACCCCTTGCTTCTCAATTTAATGTTAGATGTAATTTCCGACAGCACTGTTGTCGGCGCCCCCCGCTTCTCATTTTTAATGTGCCATGTAATTTTGCTTCGAGCCCCAGGGAGCTCATGATCGGCGTTGGTCACAAGAACAACCTAGTTAGCGTGTCACACAGAGTTGATCCAGTGTATACTTGTTGTTTTTCCATGTAGGAAACTTGTTCAAAGGTAGAGAAATGCAGCTGCTTCGGTAATGGATAAAATCCAGTGTTAAGCTTAGAGGGATTGTAAAAGCAGACAATTGTACTACACTTTTTAAAAATAATTGATTGATATTCCTCTTTCAGACCTCTAATCTTTTTGATTAATCTAACCCTTTTTTTACAATCTCATAGGCCGCAATCAAGCTGCAGAAATGGAGCCGACCAACCCCACACAGTGCCAAGCCCCACCCTAGCCGGATGTACAGGAAGTGCAAAATGCCACCACTTCAGGTCAGTGTCATACCGCACAGCTTCAGGTAATACATGTAGGCCTGCATAAATTTAATACATGTTTTTTTTACAAATTTTAGGTGTACGAGCTGTTGGTGGTGGCTTAGACACTTACAGTGCCCATGTGATAATTGGGGATTTAATGTCCTGCAGGGCAAAAATAGAGGACACAAACATTGCCCTGGAGAAGATCATAAGGAACAATAGAACGGTGGATCAAAGCATCAAGAATAATATTGATGTTCTGGGGAGGGTTTAAAAAAATAAAAAAAATAAAAAAATAAAAAATCCCCAAAAAATAGATGTATAATAAAAAAATATATATATATATATATATATATAAATATTAAGAAAAAAAAATGACACATTTTCAGTGTGATACAATAAATATTTTTGGATACTGAACAATGTCTGGCTTCTTATTATATCAATGCTGCCTAAAAGAACACATCTAGATTTGTGGTGTTTACATTGACAATGATGAGTATTTCGTAAAGGAAAATCAACATGAGACTATGATAACGTAGGAGAAAGTTAGAATGAACTCAAATTAGAACAGAATCCAACCAAGAAAATTACTGGAACAGGGGCATAAAATGTGGGCCTTAGGCACTGGTGGCGGTGTCACAACACTGCAACCCCTCACAGATACTGGAATTGGATCGCCGAAAAGAGCCACATGCAAAGTATTGCATTAAAAAATTTTATTAGACGCCCCTGTTAAACAGGGGCATAAACATTGGGCCTTAGGCACTGGTGGCGGAGGCCAGAACCAAAAATGTTCTTAATAGCTATGAGCAAGATCAGTGAGGAGGAAAAGCATTGAACAGGGGCAGAGACATTGGGCCTTAGTCACACCACAACACTGCAACCCCTCAGATACTTTAATTGGAGCGCAGAAAAGAGCCACATGCAAAGTATTGCATTAAAAATTGTTATTAAATGCCCCTGTTAAACAGGGGCATAAACATTGGGCCTTAGGCACTGGTGGCGGAGGCCAGAACCAAAAATGTTCTTAATAGCTATGAGCAAGATCAGTGAGGAGGAAAAGCATATTCAATCAGCAGCATAACAGGACAGTCACTCAGCATCAGTCTTGACCACTGGGCACTTAAACCCCCTTCCTAATTTGCAGCTTTCGATGCTCTCACAATTTGAATGACAATTAATCATAGAACATTGTACCCATCTAAAATTGTTGTCCTTTTTTTCACACAAATAGAGCTTTCTTTTGGTGGTATTAGATCACCTCTGCGGTTTTTATTTTTTGCGCTATAAAAGAAAAAAGACTGAAAATTCTGTAAGAATAAAAAAAATATATATATTTTATGTCATATCAGCGGGTTATTTCTTACACACAGAGCATATGCATACTACAAATTACACCCCCAAAAAAAATCTCTATTCCTCCGAGTATGGCGATACCACACATGTGAGACTTTTACACAGCGTGGCCACATAGAGAGGCCCAACATGCAGGGAACACCATCCGGCGTTCTGGAGCACCCAGGCCAATTCTGACATTTCTCTCCTACATGTAAAAATCATAATTTATTTGCTTAAAAATTTCCTAGAACCCCCAAACATTATATATGCTTTTTTTTTTCAAAGACCCTAGAGAATACAATGGCGGTTGTTGCAACTTTTCATCTTGCACTGTATTTTCGCAGCAATTTTTGGAACGGGTGTTTTAAAAAAAAAAAAATGTTTTGTGCTTTAAAAAAAAAAAAAAAGTAAAGTTAGCCCAATGTTTTTGCATAGTATGAAAGATGAAGTTACGCCGAGTAAATAGATACCTAACATGTCACCCTTCAAAATTGCACACACTCGTGGAGTATTGGGGTATTGTGGAGTATTGAGGGTATTGCGGAGTATGGGGGGTATTGCACAATATGGGGGGTATTGCACAGTATGGGGGGGATTGCACAGTGTGGGGGTATTGCAGAGTGTGGGGGGTATTGCAGAGTGTGAGGGGGTATTGCAGAGTATTGCGCAGGGAGGGATGGCTGGATCTGTGACTGCATTTGTCACAGATCCAGCCCACAGTGCCCCCCCCCTCTCCTCTCGCACTGTACCGATTGTTTACAAGTGATCGCTCCGTCATTTGACGGAGCGATCACGTGGTAAACGGCCGCTATCAGCGGCAATTTAGCGCAGTCCGTGATGCGCCGGGTCTTCTACACCCGGCGCTCACGGATGATTCCGGAAGCGCGCCCCAGGGCTCGCGCGAGTGAAGAATTCTGGGAGGACGTCCCAGGGACGTCCTCCCAGAATAACAACAACGCGCTTTAGCAGTATTTTCGCTATGGCGCGGTAGGAAAGTGGTTAATGTAATGCTTGTTCCCTGCAATATGGATAAAAATCATTAAAAAAAATAGCATGAGTTTCCCCTCCACCACTCCCCCCAGGTCATTACACAAGACCCAGTGCCGATCGTGACCTCCCTGCGGCCCTAAGCAAAATAACATTGCACATTAAAAATTTAGAAGCGGGGTGCGAGTTTAAAAGCGGGGTGAGTGGGCGAAAATGACTTCTTACCAGACGGGGCCTCTAGTACTTTGGAGGCCCTTCACGTCTTTGCGGGGCCCTAAGCGGCTTGCATAGTGAGCCTATAGTGAGGATTGGCCCTGACAAGACCCTTTTGCCCTATATACTTTGAACAGCAGTATACAGGTGGTGCAAACAAGATAGGGACTATAGGTTTCTTAAGTAGAATCAGAACCATGTCATACTTTGCTCCTGCATATTGCACAATTTCCTAAAGAGACCCTGAACAAACTACATGACACTTGTGCCTGATGAGGCCACTGATGTTCCAGTGGTGGTGGCCCATGAGACTGTCCATACAGGCTTTGCCCCCCAAAGTGCACGTGCTGTGTGGCAACAATATGTAGATTATTTTAGGGGTGGGGGGGCCATTACAATGCCAGATCTTCTAAAGAATTTTTTGGGGAAAGTAAACTTATAGAGAAAAGGGGGGTTGCCATGCGTGGCCTTCTTTTAACAAATACTGTAAAGAACTCCTGTTCTCTTAAGGCCTCCATTATTTCTGCAAGTCAAAATGTATCCAAAAAAAATAATGTCAGTCAAGCCTTAGCTTTCTACCCATATATCACCCACAAACTCATCCACTGATCATGAAGTCCAAAAATCAAGTTGCGTATCGTCGTACTGCACGATCGTTTGCCCGCCATATTCTACCGACAGCGAACGACGTTCTAACTCAGGCAATATCCCTTTATACACTGCGCATGCGGGAAGCTCCGCATGTCTCCCCGCCTATGACGATCGTTATAGTAATTGCCACACCCCTTTTCAGTCGTTCAATGGACTTCAGTGAGGAAGACATCATGGAGAGACAGGAAGCTGCAAACAGAAGTCAGGAGAGAGGCCAGACAGACACCAGGAAAAGGACCAGCAAACCAGCCACCAGAATGTCGTTTGAAGAGATGGTGGAGATGGTTGCAATTCTGGAAGAGGAGGACTATGACTGTCTTCTACAGCTGTACAGTACACCCAAGAAGCGCAAGGGCCAGATCATGGGGAAGGTACGGAGGACTCTCCATGAGAAATTGGTGGTGCAGAGGTCAAGGTCTCAGTTGAGGAAGAGGTGGTGCGATTTAAAGCGCGGAAACCCAGAGCTGCTGGAGAGAATTAGAGGAGTCCTCATAAGACGTAAGTAATTTTCATGTGTACTCTGAGTATTTGTTTCTATTATTTTGCGGCTTTTATTGCAGGCTGTGTATATATACGGTTCAAAACTAGATGTTTCAAGGTTCATGTTTGTGGGCCTAATAATTGGTTGGTCATTCCATTTAAGTTCCTTTTAGGTGAGAGCAATTTTTTATTAAATGTAGATGTGTTATTAACTAGATTTAAATAATCCAACTCACGTCAATACGCAGTAAAAGTAGAGTATGCTCAGCACAGCACTTGGTTACACATATGGACTGGTAAGAAGTCATTTTCGCCCCCTCACCCCGCTTCTCAACTCGCTGGCTGCATGGGAGAAGAGGCAAGAATTCAGCACCCCTTGCTTCGCAATTAAATGTAAGATGACATCTCCGACAGCAGAACACCCCCCTCCCCCCACTTCTCAACTTTCTTTAATGTGACATGTCACTGTCGTCAGCGTCCCCCGCTTCTCTTTTTTCAGGTAATATGTCAGTGATGGCGAACCTTTTTGAGCCCGAGTGCCCAAACCACAAGAGCAATTTATTTCTTGCAAAGTGCCAACACAGAATTAAACCTACCAGCGGCTCTGTACAGAGGATGGGACTGATCACCCCTCTGTAAATGAGCCATAAGGGACTAGAAATGTACGATTCTGACAGATTCGCTCAGACTGTAGGGATCAGGAATACATTGTGCTCAGAATGCACTGTGCAACATACACTGACCATTACACTCACCTACATGACCATTGCACTCACCTACCTGACACATGCAATGACACCAAAAATGAGGCACAATGTTTTGCAATGACACCAATAATGAGCCACAATGACACCAATAATGAGGCACAATGTTTTCCAATGACACCAATAATGAGGCACAATGACACCAATAATAAGGCACAATGGGCCAGATTGAGGTACATTTGCGCATTATTGGACCGGCGTAGCGCACCGCCTTTACGTTAGACTTGCGCAATGTAGCCGCGTAATCACCCTATTCTCGTAGCTTTTGCGCAGAAAATTGTGCATGCGTAACGTTATTTCAGAGGCGTAAGGCGGAGTAATACAAATTGGGAAGGACGTGGGCGTGTTACATTGAAATGAGCCGTGACCCCATGCAAATGAAGAGACGGCCGGCTCGCGCATGCGCGCTTGAAGGAGACCATGGTCAGCTCCGCTGTGCGCATGCTCACAACTCGGGAGCGGCGCAATCAGTGAAATTGGAAATGGACTAAGGACTACGCAGACAGCATAAATAGACAGACACAAACGCACTTGCATTGCAAAAGTACATCCCTTTGTCCCTTCCCATTTAACCAAGTGCTTTTGTCCCGTTGTTCGTTGCGTTGTGTTTTGTATTTGTCAGATTAGTGTTCTGTGTGATCAAGTGTTTGTTAGTAGATCTTTGAAAGTGTTTTTTGATAAGTGTTTGAGAGACTGTTTGTTTGATATATTTCTGTTAGTTTGTTTTCTTGCTGAATTTTTGCTGTTTGTTTTTGTGACTGTTTTTTGCTGAGTGCTTGTGTGATTTTTTGGGTGTTAGTTTTCTCTTTGTGTGTGTTCTTGCTTGATTGGTTGTGCTTGTTTTTGTGACTGATTTTTGTTGACTGGGAGTGAGTTTTTTTTTCAGTATGACAGAGAGAAAGCGAAAACTAAATTTTACTTTGGGGGAAAAAATAATTCTTGCCCGGGCCATTAGCGATTATGGGCATTTCCTCCACGGCCCGGACAGTGCCAACACCACCCCGGCCAGGAGGAGGGAGATTTTGGACCTCATCACTAAGCAGGTCAATTCAGCGGGGGAGGGGGAGACACGGACCCGGTCTGGGATTGACAAAAAGATTAATGACCTCCGGCGTCTGGTCAAACAGAAGCTGGCCAAAATGCTTGCCCATGCCAGGGGCACAGGAGGGGGCACACCATGCCGTATTAGGCTGACAGCGGAGGAGCGTGCTGTGGCCCTGACCTTTCATCGGCATGAAGTTGAGGGCCTGCCCGGCTTTGACTCAAGTCCGGAGCCCGTGGTGCCAGGTAAGTTTTTTTTTTAATATCAGGTGTGTAGCATGTGTGGGGGAGGGGGTGAAAGGGAATATGTGGCAAGTGTGTGGATCCTCCAACCTGTGAATGTTTTGTATCATCCACAGATGTGCAGGAGGGTGCAGGGCCATCTGGCCTGACCGCACCATCCCCAGAACAGCAGCCTAATGAGGCCCCCCGACAAGGCCGGAGTCCGCGGAGGAGGTTGAAGAGGAGGAGGAGGAGGTTGAGGAGGAGGATATTCATGAGGAGGAGGAGTCCATGTCAGGCACTGGACTTTTGGTTTTTGAGGACTCTTCCCCTCTGGCTGGCAGCAGGCAGCCCTCCCTAAGGGGGAGCCCCCCCCTCCTCCCCCAACATGGCTCCCCTCCCAAGGGCCTCCCCTTCACCCCGGCCACAAGCATCAGCTGGAGGCAAGAAGTCGTCCCAGAAGACCAGGGGGGTGGCCGATCTCCTGCCCGCCACTCTGAGAAGGGACCAGTTCCTCCAGACCCGCCATCTGGGACAGGTCAGCCAGACATTGGTGCGGATGGAGGAGAGCCTGTGCTCCATCAAGGATACGCTGGGGAACCTGGACTCCCACTCCCGGGCTTTCACAAACTGCCTAAACGAACTGCAGACGACATCAGCAGGCGTTGGGCAGGATGTGAGGGCCCTTACCCAGGCTATCCAGGCCAACACGGCAACACTTGGTGCTGCCCTGGACAGAATAGCCGTGGCCTTGGAGGGCAGGCCGCCAGGTGGGCAGAGATCAGGGGCTGCTCCTCTTTCCCCGGTTTTCCCCCTCCCCATGAGTCTCCCCTAAAGGAGCCGGGGCCGTGGCCGGGGGCGCCCCAGGCGTGGCTCACGTCAAGGGCACTAATTTTTTTTTTCCCTCTTTTTTTTTGCTGGAAATTTTTTGATTTTGCTGGTCATTTATTTTTTATTTTTTTGGGTTGTGAATGCTGTTTGAATGTGGGGGTGACATTCCTGCCGGAAAAGGGGTGTCCCCCTCAATTTTGGTGGAGAAGGGTTCCCCAGGACCAGGGAGAAGTGATCCCCAGGTCCGTGTGAATGGTGTATGAATGTACAGTGACATAATTGGAGCCTTGGCGTGGCGTTGCTGCTCACAAGTCCTGCATGGTGGACTGGTGCCAATCCAATTTGATGTGGATGTGGGGTGTGTGTGCTAGGGACCACAGTGGTGTGCATGCATGCATTCTCATTGTGCCATGATTAATGTGTGTGTTTAACAGGCAAAGATGCCCAATGTGAGCTGTCTCCTGGCTGGTCTTCCCTCAGAAGACGGGGTATCCTCGGTTAGGGGGGGGATTGTCTGGTTCAGGGGTCAGGTCATCACGTAGGTCAATCTGCTGGCCCTTTCTTACTGCGAAGTTGTGCAGCATGCAACAGGCACCGATAATATGGCACACGAAGTTTGGGGAATACAAGAGGGTACCCCCAGACGTATCCAGGCATCGGAAACGTGACTTCAGGAGGCCAAAGGTGCGCTCCACCACTGCACGTGTTTGGGCATGTGCTTGATTGTATCTTTCCTCTCCTGGGGTATGGGGGTTCCGGAAAGGAGTCATGAGATGGGGTCCCAGTGGATATGCAGAGTCACCTGTAAGGGAAAAGACAGGAGGATGTTAGTCATGCATGTGCCCCTTGTGATGTGTGCATCATGGGGGGGGGGGTACAGTCATGCCTGCCACCCATGTCACTCACCAACCAGCCAGGTGGTCCAATACACGTTCTGATCGAATTCCATTCGGAGGTGGCATTGATTGTATATGTAGCTGTCATGGCTGGACCCTGGGTGTTTGGCACGGACGTGCCATATGAGGCCTTGGGCATCGACTATCACCTGTATGTTGATGGAATGCCAATGCTTCCGATTGCGGTACATGTGCTCTGTCTCCTGGGGGGGCTGGAGTGCCACATGTGTGCAATCAATGGCCCCCACGATGCGTGGGAATCTGGCAATTCTGTAGAAATCTGTCATTGCCTTCAGCCGCAGGTCCTCAGTGGTGGGTTTGATGATTTGGTTGGCCATGCGTCTGAGGATTGCAGGGACAACCTGGTGCACACATCTGCTCATGGAGGATTGTGACATCCCAGCCACCACTCCACTTGTACGCTGAAAAGAGCCACTGGCAAGGAAATGGAGTGTTGCCATGACCTTGACCAGTGGCTGCACTGCATGTGAGCGTTGTGTTGGGCTGGTGATGTCATCCTGCAGGGTTGTGGTTAATTCCAGGATGGCATGAGGGGTGAATCTGAAGATGCGATACACCTCAGAATCACTCATGCCAAACAGGTCTATGCGGGTGCGGTATATCCTCTCCCGTGCCATCCTCCGTGCCCTCCTCCGTGTCCTCCTTCTTTGCTCATCTAAAGTCAGTAGTATAGCTATGCGCAACGATGCCCCTGGCATGTTGGCATACAGATTGTTGTGCAACACGTGTGACTGCTGAGCTCCTCACTCAGGCGGCGTACACACGACCCAGAACCTCGACGGGCAGAACACATCGTTCCGCCCGTCGAGGTTCTCTCCCGGCCGTCGAATTCGGCGACCCGCCCGTCGGGAATGGCAACCAGCCATTCTTCCAGGCGGGCCGTCGAGAAAATAGAGAGCGTGCTCTCTTTTTCGGCTCGACGAGCTTCCCGACGGGAAGCTCGCTGAGACCGTACACACGGCCGAGGTCCTCGCTGGAATGTGCATTCCAGCGAGGTTCTCGCTGATTTTCAGCGAGAACCTCGGCCGTGTGTACGGGGCCTAACAGTGTTGCTTTATCTAACAAGTAGACTTTTTTTCTCTTTTTAGAGCAGCTTTTATATGGTCTAATTTTAGACAGGACATTTTGCTGTTGCGCACACTGCGTAGCCTGCGCTGCCCCAACGTTCTTTTGTGGATCCCCGTAAGTCCCTCATTAGCATATTTGACTAGCAAATCAATGGTCTGTCTAGCGAAGACAGATGCGCCTGTCTAACGAAATTACGCTGGACAAAAAAAAGTAGATTTTTTGCGTATCTCGTTTCGGGGATGCCGTGCATCGAAACGCACACGCACATTTAGACTTACGCCGCGCATCTCCTCTTGCGCAGGCGTAATCGCTCTGTGAATCTGGGCCAATGTTCCCTGACACCAATAATGAGGCACAATGACACAAATAAAGCGGCACAATGTTTTCCAATGACACCAATAAGGAGGCACAATGACACCAATAATAAGGCACAATGTTCCCTGACACCAATAATGAGGCACAATGACACCAATGATTGGGCACAATGTTTCCTAAGGACACCAATAATAAAGGACACAATGATGACAAAAAATGGGGGAGCACAATGTTTCCCAATGACATGAATAATGAGGCACAATGTTTTGCAATGACACCAATAATGAGCCACAATGACACCAATAAAGAGGCACAATGTTTTCCAATGACACCAATAATGAGGCACAATGACACCAATAATAAGGCACAATGTTCCCTGACACCAATAATGAGGCACAATGACACCAATGATTGGGCACAAGGTTTTCTAAGGACACCAATAATGAGGCACAATGATGACAAAAAATGGGGGAGCACAATGTTTCCCAATGACATCAATAATGAGGCACAATGTTTTGCAATGACACCAATAATGAGGCACAACACCAATAATGAGGCACAATGTTCCCTAAGGACACCAATAATGAGGCACAATGACACCAATGATGACACACAATGTTTCCCAATGACACCAATAATGAGGCTGAATAACACTAATGATGGGGCACAATGTTTCCCAATGACACTAATAAGGCCTTTTTTTTTTTGCACAATTGATTGTTTGCAGAGCTAGCACCCGATATCTGAGAGTGGGGCAGGCTTAGGACTAACAAGATAACTGTACTGTACACTCCACATTAACACCTTTCTCCTAGTGTCTGACCTTGCTCCAGCAGCTAAGGCTCCTCTGATTTCAGCGTGTGCTCCCAATCACGTCACCGCTGATTTGTTTAATGTTCATTGCGGTGTGGATGATACAGCTTCTTTGATTGGATCAACGCACGCACGCACGTCACCCACAGGAGTTTCTTCTTTGTCACTCCCACACGGACACGTCATCAATAGCCCTAGAAACCTGTGGGAGTTGTAGTTAGCGGTGCGGACGAATGTATTTTAGTGTGTGCTTTTCAATTTTTCATGGCGTGCCCACCGAAACAGCTTGCCGTGCCGGGAGCGGCACACGTGCCACGCGTTCGCCATCACTGTGCTATGTCATTTTGCTTCTGGCCCCAGGGAGGCCATGATCGGCACTGAGTGTTGGCCACAAGAACAACCCAGTTAGGGTGTCACACAAAGGTGATCCAGTGTATACTTGTTGGTTTTCCATATAGGAAACTTGGCCAAAGATATAGAATTGCAGCAGCTTTGGTAATGGATAAAATTCTGTGTTAAGCTTAGAAGAATTGTAAAAACCGACAATTGTACCACACTTTTTAAAAAGAATGATTGATATTCCTCTTTTAGGCCTCTAATCTTTTTGATTTATGTATCCCTTTTTTTCCAATCTCATAGGGCGCAATGAGGCAGCGTCAATGCAGCCAACCATCCCAACACCCAACCAAGCCCCACCCTCCACGAATGACCAGGAATTGGAATATCCTAGCACATCAGGTCAGTGTCATACAGCACAGCTTCAGGTAATACATGTAGGCCTGCATAATTTTACAACATTTTTTCCAAATTTCAGGAGGTGTCGGAGATGTTGGGGGAATAGTGGACAACAACCAGGCACATGTCCTAATGGGGGAGATCAATAGATGCATGGCGGATTTAGCAGAAAATAACGCAATACTACATAATGTTCTAAACAAAAAAAGTGATTTGGAACAAGAGTTAAGCAATTTGATTGATGTGCTGGGGAGGGATTTAAATAAAAAAAAAATATATATATATATATATATATATATATATATATATATATATATATAAAAATATTTAAAAAATATTACCAAAAATCTTTCTTGGGCCCCAAAAAACAAAAAAAAACAAAAAACAAATGTATATTACAAGATTTTTTGAATAAATAAAAAAAAAACATTTTAAGTGTGAGACAATAAATATTTTTGGATACTGAACAATGTCTGGCTTCTTATTATATCAATGCTGCCTAAAAGAATAAATCTAGATTTTTGGTGTTTACATTGAGTATTTCGAAAAGGAAAATCAACATGAGACTATGATAATGTAGGAGAAAGCTGGAATGAACTCAAATTAGAAAAGAATCAAACCAAGAAAATTACTGGAACAGGGGCATAAAATGTGGGCCTTAGGCACTGGTGGCGGTGTCACAACACTGCAACCCCTCACAGATACTGTAATTGGACCGCCGAAAAGAGCCACATGCAAAGTATTGCATTAAAAATTGTTATTAGATGCCCCTGTTACACAGGGGCAGAAAAATTAGGCCTTAGGCACAACACCACACTGCAACCCTCTCCCAATATCTTTAATTTGAGCGCAAGAAGGAGCCACGTGCAAAGTATTGCAGCAATAATTGTTATTAGTCGCCAGGGGCACACAAATTGTGCCTTAGACCTCGTGCAAAGTATTGCATCAAAAATTGTTATTAGACGCCCCTGTTACACAGGGGCACAAAAATAGGTCCGTAGGCACAACTCAACACTGCACCCCCTCCCAATATCTGTAATTGGAGCGCAACAAGGAGCCACGTGCAAAGTATTGCATCATAAAATTGGTATCAGACGCCCCTGTTACACATGGGCAGAAAAATTAGGCCTTAGGCACAACACAACACTGCAACCCCTCCCAATATCTGTAATTGGAGCGCAACAGGGAGCCACGTGCAAAGTATTGCATCAAAAATTGCTATTTGGTGCCCCTGTTAAACAGGGGCAGAAAAATTAGGCCTTAGGCACCGGTGGTGGAGCACAGAAAAACAAAATTTCTTACTAGCTATCAGCAAGAAAAGTGAGGAGGAGAAGGATATTCCATCAGCAGCATAACAGGACAGTCACTCAGCATCAGCAGTCTTAAAGGGATCTGACATTTCATCAAAAAATTCTTATTCAGTAACATCAGCATCAGGTGCTTGGTAGCTAGGGTTGATCCAACCCTCATTCATGATTTGATGAAGGTCAGTCGATCAACAGAGTCAGTGGAGAGGCGCACCCTGTGATCGGTCACAAAGCCTCCAGCTGCACTGAATGTGCGTTCTGAAAGAACACTGGATGCAGGGCAAGCCAGTAGCTCAATTGCGTACTGTGCAAGCTCTGGCCAGTGATCCATCCTCAAGACCCAGTAAGCCAGATGATTTTCAGTGGGGAAGGTGTCCAAGTCGGATCTTGCCGCTAGGTATTCCCGGACCATGTAAACCAGACGCTGGCGATGGTTGCTGGAACCGGTCAGACCTTGGGGCTGCGGACTAAAAAATTGTCTGAACGCATCGGTCAGACGGCCATCTTCTCCACCGCTCCTTCTGTGACTCACCGAAGCCTCGGCAAGACGTCGTCCAGAGCCAGGTTTTGGTAATCCCCCCGGTTCTGGGAACGCATTGCACAGACCCTTCTGCAAGGCCTCCCGCAGCAGTTTCATCTTCTGCTCCCTCTGCGATGGCAACATAAGGTCCGCAACCTTACTCTTGTAACGTGGATCAAGGAGAGTTGCTAGCCAGTAATGATCCCTCTCCTTGATAGCACGTACACGAGGATACTTACGCAGGCTTTGCAGGATCAGGGAGGCCATGCAGCGAAGGTTTGCAGAGGCATTAGGGGCACAGTCCTCTGGGTCACTGAGAATGACAGGATCCGCAGCCACCTCATCCCAGCCACGTAAAAGTCCACATGTTCCTTGGGATTGTAAATGATCCCTTGAAGACTGCTGCTGTTGATGTTAAGTGCTATGCTCCACCTCCATGCTGCTGATACAATCCTCCTCCTCCTCCTCCTCCTCATCATCCTCCTCCTCCTCTTCCTGTGTTCTAGGTGGGCAAGCAGGAACAGTTTCTGGATAAAGGGGGCCTTGAGAGGTAAGGAAGTCCTCCTCTTCCTCCCTCTGTTCTGCCTCAAGGGCCCTGTCCACTATTCCACGTAGGGTGTGCTCCAACATGTGAATAAGTGGGACAGTCTCACTGATGCATGCACTGTCACTGCTCACTATCCTCGTGGCCTCCTCAAATGGTGACAGGACAGTGCATGCATCCCTGATCAAGGCCCACTGGCGTGGTGAAAAAAAAACAAGCTCCCCTGAGCCAGTTCTGCTGCCATATTGGCACAGGTACTCATTGATGGCCCTCTGCTGCGTGTGCAGCCGCTGCAGCATGGCCAACGTAGAGTTCCATCTGGTGGGCATGTCACAGATTAGGCGATTCTTGGGCAGGTTGTATCCCCTCTGGAGGTCTGTCAGCCGAGCAGTGGCATTATATGACCTCCGGAAATGCACACAGACTTTCCTGGCCTGCTTCAGGACATCCTATAAGCCCGGATACCTGCCCAAGAACCACTGCACCACCAAATTGAGAACATGCGCAAAACAGGGCACATGGGTGAGCTTTCCCTGTCGCAGGGCAGAGAGGAGGTTGGTGCCATTATCGCTGACCACCATTCCAGGCTTCAGCTGGCGTGGCATCAACCACCTCTGAGCCTGCCCCTGCAGAGCTGAAAGAACCTCTTCCCCAGTGTGGCTCCTGTCTCCCAAGCACACCAGCTCTAGCACCGCATGGAGCACAGCTGGTTCTGAGGAAACATCACCACAGGAAGAGGCCACAGAGGAAGAAGAAGAGGAGGGGGTGGAGGACAGAGGTGTGTCACAACCAGTAGTAGTGTTTTGGAGGCGTGGTGGCGGAACAACCTCCAAAACTACTGTACCTTGCCCTGCGTCCTTCCCAGCTGCCAGCAGAGTCACCCAATGGGCCGTAAAAGACAGGTAACGTCCCTGTCCATGCCAGCTGGACCATGAGTCAGCGGTAAGATTCATCTTACCACTGACCGCCCTGTCCAGCGAGGCATGGACATTGCCTTCCACATGCCGGTAGAGAGCCAGAATCACCTTCCGTGAGAAAAAGTGGCGTTTGGGTACTTGCCACTGAGGTACTGCACATTCCACAAACTCACTGAAGGGGGCAGAATCTACCAAATGAAAAGGTAGCAGTTGAAGTGCTAGTAATTTTGCTAAGCTAGCATTCAACCGCTGGGCATGTGGATGGCTGGGAGCGTACTGCTTTCGACGCTGCAGCAGCTGGGGCAGGGAAATTTGTCTGGTACTATCAGTAGATTGCCCGCATGTACTACCACTACTACGTTGTGACACACCAATTTCTACACCTTCGGTGCAGGCTGGACAAACATGTGGTGCCCAAGTGGGTGATGTTTTGGCCACGCGAGATATGCTTGAGACATATGTTGCAAACAGCAAAGGTACGATCTGATGGACATGTTTCAAAAAAGGCCCACACCAAAGAACTTTTGCTGTATCGTTGAGACACAGCAGCGCTACGTAATGCAGTTGGTGTGCTGCCCTTAAGCTGACCCCTGGAGGGAATCCTGCCTCTTTGGAGATGTGCCTGTCCCTTGTCCTCCTCCTCCTCCTCTTCCTCCTCCTCTCTCCTATCAGGCACCCAGGTAGAGTCAGTGACCTCATCATCCCCTCCCTTCTCATCATCACTGTCGTAAACCTGGCAGTATGCTCCAGCTGGGGGAACATCACTCCCAGATTGCTGTCGCTCTCGTCCACCCCCTCCCTCTGGGCTCACATCAATGCCTTCCTCTATCGGTGTTCCGTCATCGGAGTCTTCAAAACGCTGCGCATCTTCCTGCAGCATGTATCCAAAACTGTGTTGAAACAGTTCGGGGGACTCCTCAGGAGGACATGGTGGGACTAGGGAAGGATTGTGTGAAGCCATTGTGCAGAGGGAAGAGGACGCCTTGGCAGCTGCTTTGCCAGACAAACTAAGATCGGTCTGTGTGAGAGAGGATGAGGAGGATGAGGACGGCTTGGTCATCCACTCTACTAATTTCTCTGCATGTTGAGGCTCAACACGGCCAGCTCCAGAAAATAAGGACGAGTGGCCACGCCCATGTGCTGAAGAGGATGCACCACATCCACCACCAGCGTTACCTCTAGATGCAGAGCCTGTTTGCCCTCATGACTCTATGCCTCTCTTTGTTGTCCTTCCAGACATATTTATGCGTTCAGGTAGTATGTAACAGCACAAGCGCAGTGACATTAACTGCACTCAGGTGGTATGTAACAGCACACGCACAGTGACACTAACTACGCTTAGGTGGTGTGTAACAGCACAAGCACAGTGACACTAACTGCGCTCAGGTGGTATGTAACAGCACACGTGCAGCGACACTAACTGCGCTCAGGTGGTATGTAACAGCACATGTACAGTGACACCAACTGCGCTCAGGTGGTATGTAACAGCACACGTACAGTGACACCAAATGCGCTCAGGTGGTATGTAACAGCACACGTGCGGTGACACCAAATGCGCTCAGGTGGTATGTAACAGCACACGTGCGGTGACACCAAATGCGCTCAGGTGGTATGTAACAGCACACGTGCGGTGACACCAAATGCGCTCAGGTGGTATGTAACAGCACACGTGCGGTGACACCAAATGCGCTCAGGTGGTATGTAACAGCACACGTGCAGTGACACTAACTGCACTCAGGTGGTATGTAAGAGCACACGTGCAGTGACACCAAATGCGCTCAGGTGGTATGTAACAGCACAAGCGCAGTGACACTAACTGCTTTAGGTGGTACGTAACAGAAAACGTGCAGTGACACTAACTGCACTCAGGTGGTATGTAACAGCACACGTACAGTGACACTAACTGCACTCATGTGGTATGTAACAGCACAAGCACAGTGACACTAACTGCGCTCAGGTGGTAACAGCACACGTACAGTGACACTAACTGCACTCAGGTGGTATGTAAGAGCACACGTGCGGTGACACCAAATGCGCTCAGGTGGTATGTAACAGCACACGTGCAGCGACACTAACTGCACTCAGGTGGTATGTAAGAGCACCGTGCAGTGACACCAAATGCGCTCAGGTGGTATGTAACAGCACAAGCGCAGTGACACTAACGCTCAGGTGGTATGTAACAGAAAATGTGCAGTGACACTAACTGCACTCAGGTGGTATGTAACAGCACACGTACAGTGACACTAACTGTGCTCAGGTGGTATGTAACAACACACGTACAGTGACACTAACTGTGCTCAGGTGGTATGTAACAGCACACGTACAGTGACACTAACTGCGCTCAGGTGGTATGTAACCGCACATGTACAGTGACACCAATTGCGCTCAGGTGGTATGTAACAGCACACGTACAGTGACACCAAATGCGCTCAGGTGGTATGTAACAGCACACGTGCGGTGACACCAAATGCGCTCAGGTGGTATGTAACAGCACACGTGCGGTGACACCAAATGCGCTCAGGTGGTATGTAACAGCACACGTGCGGTGACACCAAATGCGCTCAGGTGGTATGTAACAGCACACGTGCAGTGACATTAACTGCACTCAGGTGGTATGTAAGAGCACACGTGCAGTGACACCAAATGCGCTCAGGTGGTATGTAACAGCACAAGCACAGTGACACTAACTGCGCTCAGGTGGTATGTAACAGCACACGTACAGTGACACTAACTGCACTCATGTGGTATGTAACAGCACAAGCACAGTGACACTAACTGCGCTCAGGTGGTATGTAACAGCACAGATACAGTGACACCAAATGCGCTCAGGTGGTATGTAACAGCACACGTGCGGTGACACCAAATGCGCTCAGGTGGTATGTAACAGCACACGTGCGGTGACACCAAATGCGCTAAGGTGGTATGTAACAGCACACGTGCAGTGACACCAAATGCGCTCAGGTGGTATGTAACAGCACACGTGCGGTGACACCAAATGCACTCAGGTGGTATGTAACAGCACACGTGCGGTGACACCAAATGCGCTCAGGTGGTATGTAACAGCACACGTGCGGTGACACCAAATGCGCTCAGGTGGTATGTAACAGCACACGTGCGGTGACACCAAATGCGCTCAGGTGTTATGTAACAGCACACGTGCAGTGACACCAAATGCGCTCAGGTGGTATGTAACAGCACACGTGCGGTGACACCAAATGCACTCAGGTGGTATGTAACAGCACACGTGCGGTGACACCAAATGCGCTCAGGTGGTATGTAACAGCACACGTGCGGTGACACCAAATGCACTCAGGTGGTATGTAACAGCACACGTGCGGTGACACCAAATGCGCTCAGGTGGTATGTAACAGCACACGTGCGGTGACACCAAATGCGCTCAGGTGGTATTAAACAGCACACGCACAGTCAGAGCGGCTGCCTTTCTGTGCAAATAAATAGCACACTTGCAGTAACAGGTAATGCGTCTATGTGCAATTAACTAGCACACATTGACTAACACGGAGTACTATGTTTAAGGTAAACTCTAATGCAGGCAATACAACACGTTAGAGCACTGCATCAAGCACAATCTCCTGCCTGACAGATTCTAATAGCAGATCTAGCTAAGCTATACAGTTTATAAATATATTGACAACTCCTAAGGATGTGAATATATTCTCTACAAACTGTACATGTAACTATACTGACTAGTAGCCTCCCTGATCTATCTATCTATCTATCTATCTATCTATCTATCTATCTATCTATCTATCTATCTATAAAGACACTGTGTCTCTATCTCTCTCTCTCTCTCTCTCTAAGGCCGCGTACACACGAGGGGATATGTCCGCTGAAAACGGTCCGATGGACCGTTTCAGCAGACATCTCCGCTCGTGTGTATGGGCTAGCGGACAGATTTCTCCACCCGACAGATTTCAAAGCAAGCTTTGAAATCTATCCGGTGGGAATCTGTCCGCCCGACATGTCTGCTGGTTAGTACACTTACCAGCAGACATGTCGTCCCCCACCGCCGCCGCGCCGCTGCCGAATGGATTCGGCGCATGCGCGGAAGTGTTTTACTTCCTGGTGCGGTGACGCGGCAGCGTCAATGTCACCGCCGCGTCACCGCCACGTCACCGCGCCGTCCGGCGGCGGGGAATTTGATCCGATGGTGTGTACACGCCATCGGATCAAACTCCCGATCGGACATGCCCGATGGAAATGGTCCGCGGACCGTTTTCATCGGATATGTCCGATCGTGTGTATGGGGCCTAACTGACTGTCTGTCTGACTTCTCTGTAAAGCAAGCCGGAAAACACACTACACGAGGCCGCCCGGGAGGCGGCCTTTTATAGTGTGGGGCGTGTGCTAAAGCCCTGAGCCCTAATTGGCCAAAGCACCCAGGCTTTGGCCAATTAGGTCTCTTCGTTTTTTAGGCGCTGTGATTGGCCAAGCATGCGGGGTCATGGTGCAAGCGGGGTCATGGTGCATGCTTGGCCAATCATCAGCGTGCAACGCCCCAGTGAATAATGGGCCGTTGCGCGTCACTCGAATTTGGCGCGAACGATCCGTTTTGTTCTTGTTTCGACGAACGATCGAACAGGCAATGTTCGAGTCAAACATGTGTTCGAATCGAACGCGAAGCTCATCCCTAGTGGCGGTCACGTCAGTTACGAGTCTCTGAGCTGACCGCCTTATCATGTAGGGCTCCCTACCTAATTTTCCACAAGGATAAGGTGGTACTGCATCCACAGCCATCTTTCCTACCTAAGGTGGTCTCGGCCTTCCATCTCAATTGTACTTCCATCCTTGTGTCCTAACCGGTCGCACCCTAGGGAGACGACATTGCATTCCTTTGACGTTGTCTGAGCCCTGAGAGTATATTTAGCTGCCACTGCTCCGTTCCGGAGGTCAGACTCACTGTTTGTTTTGGTGGCTGGGACCAACAAGGGCCTAGCGGTCTCATCGGCCACCATCTCTAGGTGGATCCGACAGACAGTAATTCAGCCTTACGCCATAAGAGGTCGGGCACCCTCCTTTCCTATCACGGCGCATTCAACCCGGGCAATAGGTGCCTCCTTGCCTTTCTGACATCAAGCGTCTGTTGCCCAGGTTTGTAAAGTGGTGACTTTGTCGTCCGCTCACACTTTCACCAAATTCTATAAGGTTGATGTGAGTGCATCTTCTGATGCTTTATTCGGCCGCAAAGTTTTGCAGGTGGCTGTTTAGAATTGCAACTCCTCAGTGGGGGAGCTCTGTTGTTTTTGGGTGAAGTTTAATTTTTTGCTGTTCCTACCCCTCATTTTTTTGACACAGCTTTGGGATGTCCCACTAAGTCTAGATTAAGGCTGTGTCCGTCCTTGAACAAAAGAGAAAATAGGATTTTATGCTCACCGTAAAATCTCTTTCTCTCAGTTCATGGACGGACACAGCACCCTCCCCTCCTTTTTATGTTTGTACTACTTTTTGACAAACTGATCTGTGAGATGCAGAGAGAGGGGTTATACCCAGAGGGCTTGTATGATATTTAAAGGAATATTACATTTTTATTGCTTCACTTTAAGCATTATTAAAATCACTGCTCCTCAAAAACTGCATTTTTTTTTACTTTTTTTTGCATTGATACATGTCCCCTGGGGCAGAACTCGGGTCCCCCAAATACTTTTTATGGCAATAAATTGCATATTAGCCTTTAAAATTAGCACTTTTGATTGTTCGTGTCCCATAGACTTTAACGGTGTTCACGTGTTCGAACAAACGTTTTGCCTGTTTGAATGTTCTGCTGCAAACTGAACCAGGGGGGGTTCAGCTCATCCCTACTAGATATAGCAAAGTATCGGTGGAATATAGGAAAATTTTCTCCTCCAGCCACCCTCTACCAAATCCAATAATTGATGCTGTGTTGGGCATCAGGATGGCTCAATCGCCAAAGCAAAGAGGAGGGGAAACCGTATATAGGGAGAAGGAGGGGGATACATCTCTATTTACACAGATCTGAACACGAGGGGCTTTAAAAATACCCAAACCCAATTTAAGAATCTAGGTCTCAGTCCAAATCTCAAAAGAATTTCCCAGAGGTATAGGGCCACTCCACACTATCAAAGGTTTTAGCCGCATCTAAAGAAAGAATGGACCTACTGCCTGGATTGTCCACTTGTATCTGTAGGTTAAGGAAAAGGCACCTGATGTTGTTGGCTGTTGATCTAGAGGGGATAAACCCTGATTGATCAGGGTGAATTAGCTTGCCAATAACTTTCAATATCCTAGTTGCTAACACACGAGCTACGAGTTGTAGGTCTGTGTTCAATAAAGATATAGGGCGATAAGAATCTGGGAGAAGTTTTACTGGCAGCCTGGCTTAGGAATCCCAATTATAATAGCTTACTGCATAGAGTCTGGTAAAACACCAACATCCGCTGCCTCATGTATATACTTCAGAAGAGTGGGTAAAATAATTGTCCCATACCTAGTATAAACCTCAGCTGGTATACCAAAATAACTAGAGCTTAACTGGGTCCAGTAGTAGTCATAAATAAATTAATGGGTGCAGAAATTTTGTATGATATAGCCATAACTTGACCAAACAACTCAGAACCCACAGCCAGGATTTAGCTAGTGGAGTCAGAGTTACATAGTTAACCTGGTTGAAAAACAGACAATCCAGTTCAATCAATAAAAAAGTGTGACAGTCAGGCGGCGTACACACGGCAGGGAATCTCGACGGGCAGAACACATCGTTCCGCCCGTCGAGGTTCCCTGCCGCCCGTCGAAATCGGCGACCCGCCCGTCGGGAATGGCAACCAGCCATTCCTCCGGGCGGGCCGTCGAGGAAATAGAGAGCGTGCTCTCCATTTCGGCTCGACGGGCTTCCCGACGGGAAGCTCGCCGAGACCGTACACACGGCCGAGGTCCTCGCTGGAATGTGCATTCCAGCGAGGTTCTCGCTGGTTTTCAGCGAGGACCTCGGCCGTGTGTACGGCGGCTCAGACCCAATGAACTGGATAACTGTTCAGGTTCAGTCATCACTTTTATGGTTCATAAAAGTACAATAAACAATTATTTAGGAACTTAAGATATCAGCCCCCGTTAATCACTTTTTTTCTTTAAGGAAAGAACAGCAATCACATTTTGACAAATGTAGAAATCTGGGTGAATGTTGGGGTTTTATTTCTAAAGTGAATGACAGATTCAGTATTCATTTGCCTTTTTCATGGTCATAGATCGCCATGTTTATTTAATACATTTCCTTTAACTGGGGGACAAAGCTGCTGCTGTACCATTATTTCCCGGGTAAAGCAATACATGCAGGAATAGAATACTAGGTATGAGTAAAAAACTAAATATAACCCTCTCCTCAACACTGTAGAATAACTTTTATTTAATTATTAGCCTAGCATCTAGGGGTTAGGCCATGGAAATCTCCATCTGGAAATCCTAATGCCTTTAGTTTTACTTCAATCAAGTAGTATAGGTTCACATAGCCTCCCCAGTTGCAGCCATGCAGTTTATTTTCATGTTCAGGATAATTGTGCACAGCCTGTGGGGTTTTTGCCTTGTGGGACATATTAGATACCAGTTGGACAGTTGGGCAAAGTGTATCCCTCACTGGTGGATCAGTGGTTTTCTGCCACTTTCTTGGGCAGACGACTGGGATGGCACACAATGCTTTAGTGTGAGGTTGTAATTAGTGGGGTTCCTCCTCTTATCTGCCCTTTACACTTTCTTGTCCCCCGCCCCTATGCACTTCTGTATGCTCTCAGGTGTTGAATAATCTAATTTGTCTTTGGGTATGTGGAAAACTCAAGTTCCTTTTTATGGGTGACAATTGGAGCTGGGAAGGAAGCTGCTTGTGTATGTGAGGTGGTCATGGACCGTACAAACATCTGGCTTTAGGCCCACTCTGTCATTATTGCATCCTTAATTTGTTTTAAATGCAAGCAGCGTAAGAATCTTCATTTGACTTATTAGCTTCTTGCAATCTGCTGTACAGCAGAACTGTATAATTTGTGCTGTATTGCACATGTGTTAGCAAGGGACATACTGATAGCTAGACATGTGCATTCGTTTTCGTCCGAATGCATTTTTGTCCGAATTTCATGTATTTTCGTTATCGTTTTAGCAAACAAAAACTAACTCACAGAATACGAAAACCGAAAGATCCGACATTAAAAAATGTGCGTTTTCAGTTTTGCAGAAACACACTACAGTCCATTTGACATGATTTCCTATGGGTCATGTTCACATCTGTGCATTTTATGACTTTTTTCTGGTTCTTGGTTCCATAGACTTCAAGGGATCAAAAATGTGTATTGAAAAAAGCAAATAGCACCTGGAATATTAAAACTGCAACCAGCATAGGTGTGAACCAGGCCTCAATATACAGTGGTCCAGATCCACAAACACTTTACGCCGGAGTATCTATTGATAGGCCGCGTAAGTTAAAAGATGCGTCGTTGTATGTTTTTTCCGTAGCCTCAAAGCCAGATACGCCTGAATGTTGGCTAGATCCGACCGACGTAAGTCTTAGTACGCCGTCGTATATAGGCTGCATATTTACGCTGGCCGCTAGGGGAGCTTCCGTAGATTTCCGCGTTAATTATGCAAATTACCTAGATACGCCGATCCACAAACATCCTTGCGCCCGGCGTATCAATATACGCTTTTTACGTAAGGCGTACGACCGGCGTAACTTTACCCCTCATAAAGCAGGGGTAAGTCATGTTAATGTATGGACGTCGGAACGGCATCAAATTTTACGTCGTTTGGGTAAGTCGTACGCAAATAGGGATGTGCGTAAGTTATGTTCACATCGTAGGCAGTGTCCACAGAAGGCGCGTGCGCCGTTCGTTCGGCCATGCAGCTACATGGGTAGATTTACGTTACGCCGGCGCACATATGGGAGCAAGTGCTTTGTGGATACCCTACGAGCCTCTCTAAGTTAATCTGCGCTACGCCCGCCTAAACATACGCCCGTTTTTGTGAATCTGGCCCAGTATGTTTTTAATCTGGGTGTTAATCCGTTTAGCATAGAGTTTAGTGTTAAATTAACCAGAATTAGGGAGGAGCCAAACACCCCCGGGTTCGGTTCGCACCAGAACGTTCGAACAGACCGCGGGTTCGCACAAATATTTCGAACCCCATTGAAGTCTATGGGACCCGAACGTTCGAATTCAAAAACGATCGTTTTAAAGACCAAAATTCAATTAAATGTTGGAAAACGTTGTTCAGAACCCGGGTCTTGCCCCAGGGAACATGCATCAATGGAATATTTTTTTGTAAAAACGGACGTTTTTTCCAGAGTAGCCATTTTAATGATGCTTAAAGTGAAAAAAATAAATAAAAATTCCTTTAAATATCACACCTGCTGGGTGTCTATAGTAGTGGCACGTGTTTAGAAATGTCCCTGCACAACATGAGAGGACTATAAAAAAAAGTAATTAATGCTACTTGCGCAAGTTCTGTGTGGCAACATTATGTCGAATATTTTAGCGGTGGTGGGGGGCCATTATTGTTTTGTGAAAGAACATTTTTAGAAAAAAGGGCACCCCTCAAACATACTGTAATTGAAACGCAACAAGGAGCCACGTGCAAATTATTGCATCAAAAATTGTTATTAGGCGCCCCTGTTAAACAGGGGCTGAAAAATTGTGCCTTGGGCACAACACAACACTTGCAACCCCTCCCAATAACTCCAATTGGAGCGCAATAAGGAGCCACGTGCAAAGTATTGCATCAAAAATTGTTATTAGGAGCCCCTGTTAAACAAGGGCTTTAAAATTGTGCCTTGGGCACAACACAACACTGCAACCCCTCCCAATAACTCCAAACGGAGCGCAACAAGGAGCCACGTACAAAGTATTGCATCAAAAATTGTTATTAGGCGCCCCTGTTAAACAGAGGCAGAAAAATTGGGCCTTGGGCACAACACAACACTGCAACCCCTCACAATAACTCCAATTGGAGCGCAACAAGGAGCCACGTGCAAAGTATTGCATCAAAAATTGTTATTAGGCGCCCCTGTTAAACAGGGGCAGAAAAATTGGGCCTTGGGCACAATACAACACTGCAACCCCTCAAAATAACTCCAATTGGAGCGCAACAAGGAGCCACGTGCAAAGTATTGCATCAAAAATTATTAGGCGCCCCTGTTAAACAGGGGCTGAAAAATTGTGCCTTAGGGACTGGTGGCGGAGCCCAGAAACACAACATTTCTTACTAGCTATCAGCAAGAAAAGTGAGGAGGAGAAGGATATTCCATCAGCAGCATAAGAGGACAGTCACTCAGCATCAGCAGTCTAAAAGGGATCTGACATTTCAACAAAAAGATATTATTCATTAAAGCGGTATTTCACCCTAAATATAAGATCTCCCATGCGCTTCAGCATACTGGCGTCAGCGCCAGTATGCTGGGTTTTTTTTTTTTTTATAGCACACTTACTGTTTTATCGTAGAAATCCTTTTCTGTCCCCCGTGGTGGACGGCGCCAGTACAGCGCGTCACATCTTCCTAAGATACCCGATATGGACTCGGGTATTTCCGGCGCTATGCGGCGCCTGCGCACAGACCTAGGAGCTGACTGCGCAGGCGCCGTATTTCTCCGAAATAGGACTCGGAGAAATACGGCGCCTGCGCAGTCAGCTCCTAGGTCTGTGCGCAGGCGCCGCATAGCGCCGGAAATACCCGAGTCCATATCGGGTATCTTAGGAAGATGTGACGCGCTGTACTGGCGCCGTCCAACGCGGGGGACAGAAAAGGATTTCTACGATAAAACAGTAAGTGTGCTATAAAAAAAAAAAAAACCCAGCATACTGGCGCTGACGCCAGTATGCTGAAGCGCATGGGAGATCTTATATTTAGGGTGAAACTCCGCTTTAATATCAGCATCAGGTGCTTGGTAGCTGGTGTTGATCCAAGCCTGATTCATTTTGATAAATGTCAGTCGATCAACAGAGCCGGTGGAGAGGCGCACCCTGTGATCAGTCACAAAGCCTCCAGCAGCACTGAATGTCCGTTCTGAAAGAACACTGGATGCAGGGCAAGCCAGTAGCTCAGTTGCGTACTGGGCAAGCTCTGGCCAGTGATTCATCCTCAAGACCCAGTAAGCCAGAGGATTTTCGGTGGGGAAGTTGTCCAAGTCGGATCTTGCCCCTAGGTATTCCCGGAACATGTAAACCAGACGCTGGCGATGGTTGCTGGAACCGGTCAGACCTTGGGGCTGCGGACTAAAAAATTGCCTGAACGCATCGGTCAGACGACCACCTTCTCCACGCCCCTTCTGTGACTCACCGAAGCCTCAGCAAGACGTTGTCCAGAGCCAGGTTTTGGTAATCCCCCCGGTTCTGGGAACGCATTGCACAGACCCTTCTGCAAGGCCTCCCGCAGAAGTTTCATCTTCTGCTCCCTCTGCGATGGCAACATAAGGTCCGCAACCTTACTCTTGTAACGTGGATCAAGGAAAGTCGCCAGCCAGTAATGATCCCTAGATATGTGCATTCCCGTTCGTACGAATGTTATTTTCGTACGAAAATGTTCATTTTCGTACCCGCGGGATAATGTGTACATACGAAAACGGTAAAGCACCAAAATACGAAAACGACGGGATAACGGATGAGCCGCATAACGAACGACCGCAAATACGAACGAACGATCCGACGGGAAAAAACGACAAAACGAAAATGGCAAAATAACGAAAATGAAATCTGTATCAAGAGGTTTGCATTGTGTATTTTGTTTGAATCCGTTTTGTGTTCGTTTTCAGTTGTATGTTCATTGTTCAATGACATCTATAACAAAAGAATTTCATTATGTATATTGAATGAATTCCTTTTTCTTTTTTCTGTGTATTCAAAATACTGAAAGCAATTTTTTTGTTATAGGTGTCATATCAACATACGAAAATAACAAAAGAAACGTGTTCAAATGCAAATCTTTTGTTTATGGTTTTTTTAATGGCCAGAGAGTTAGGCTGGCCATACATGATACAATTTTCTGTGCAATTTTCTTTAGATTTACCTTCAACTATGTAGTGCAAGGGCCTGCCTGATTGCATACAATTGAAAGTGTTGTTTAGTTTGACCTCATATATGGTTTTTGGTTAAACTAAAAGAAAATTGTACAAGAAAATTGAACATGTATGGCCAGCCTCAGTGACTGAAAGCAGCTTCTCTTTTGTGCGTACACTTGTACAGTAAAGCCTAATAAACTTTTCTGTGGATTTTCATCTGAAGGGAGATCAGTTGGCCAGACTTCTGAACCCAAAAATGGTTTTCTGATGCAGTTTAAAAACGAACGAATTTTATTTATTGTTAAGCCCCATACACTTGGTCAGACTATTTTAACAACAAACATAAAAACGATTGTTTTCCGATCGTTCTCAGAAAATCCTTACGCAGGCTTTGCAGGATCAGGGAGGCCATGCAGCGTAGGTTTGCAGAGGCATTCGGGGCACAGTCCTCTGGGTCACTGAGGACGACAGGATCCACAGGCACCTCATCCCAGCCACGTAAAAGTCCACATGCTCCTTGGGGCTGTAAATGATCCCTTAAATACTGCTGCTGCTGAGTGCTAGGCTCCACCTCCATGCTGCTGATACAATCCTCCTCCTCTTCTTGTGTGCTGGGTGGGCAAGCAGGACCACTGTCTGGGAAAAGGGGGCCTTGAGAGGTAAGGAAGTCCTCCTCTTCCTCCCTCTGTTCTGCCTCAAGGGCCCTGTCCATTATTCCACGTAACGTGTGCTCCAACATGTGAATAAGAGGGACAGTCTCACTGATGCATGCACTGTCACTGCTCACCATCCTCGTGGCCTCAAATGGTGACAGGACAGTGCATGCATCCCTGATCAAGGCCCACTGGCGTGGGGAAAAAAAACCTAGCTCCCCTGACCCAGTTCTGCTGCCATATTGGCACAGGTACTCATTGATGGCCCGTTGCTGCGTGTGCAGCCGCTGCAGCATGGCCAACGTTGAGTTCCATCTGGTGGGCATGTCACAAATTAGGCGGTTCTTGGGCAGGTTGTATTTCCTTTGGAGATCAGTCAGCCGAGCAGTGGCATTATATGACCTTCGAAAATGCACACAGACTTTCCTGGCCTGCTTCAGGACATCCTGCAAGCCCGGGTACCTGCCCAAGAACCGCTGCACCACCAAATTGAGGACATGCGCAAAACAGGGCACGTGGGTGAGTTTTCCCTGTCGCAGGGCAGAGAGGAGGTTGGTGCCATTATCGCTGACCACCATTCCAGGCTTCAGCTGGCGTGGCGTCAACCACCTCTCAGCATGACCCTGCAGAGCTGACAAAACCTCTTCCCCAGTGTGGCTCCTGTCTCCCAAGCACACCAGCTCTAGCACCACATGGCATCTCTTGGCCTGCATTCCTGCGTATCCTCTCGTACGCCTACGGAGCACGGCTGGTTTGGAGAAAACATCACCACAGGAAGAGGCCACAGACGAAGAAGAAGAGGAGGGGGTGGAGGGGAGAGGTGTGTCACAAGCAGTAGTAGTGTTTTGGAGGCGTGGTGGCGGAACAACCTCCAAAACTACTGGACCTTGCCCTGCGTCCTTCCTAGCTGCCAGCAGAGTCACCCAATGCGCCGTAAAAGACAGGTAACGTCCCTGTCCATGCCTGCTGGACCATGAGTCAGCGGTAATAAGCAACTTACCACTGACCGCCCTGTCCAGCGAGGCATGGACATTGCCTTCCACATGCCGGTAGAGAGCCGGAATAGCCTTCCGTGAGAAAAAGTGGCGTTTTGGTACTTGCCACTGAGGTACTGCACATTGCACAAACTCACGGAAGGGGGCAGAATCTACCAACTGAAAAGGTAGCAGTTGAAGTGCTAGCAATTTCGCTAAGCTAGCATTCAACTGCTGGGCATGTGGATGGCTGGGATTGTACTTCTTTCGGCGCTGCAGCAGCTGGGGCAGGGAAATGTGCCTGGTACTATCAGTAGATTGACCGCTACTACTAGCTTGTGACACACCTATTTCTACACCTTCACTGCAGGCTTCAGAGAGGACTGGGGGTCTACTGGGGTTGGAGGTCCCAGAAGGGCAAAGGGGGGTACGCTTTTGTCTTTGGTGTGGGTCTTTCTGGTGTGCTTGCCAATGAGCTGCATGGCAGGTCGAAATATGTCTGGACAAGCATGTGGTACCCAGGCGGTTGATGTTTTGGCCACGCGAGATACGCTTGCGACATAGGTTGCAAATAGCAAAGGTACGATCTTGTGGACATGTTTCAAAAAAGGCCCACACCAAAGAACTTTTGCTGTACCGGTCAGACACAGCAGCGCAATGCACAAGCGCCATAGATGTGCGCTGTAATGCAGTGGGTGTGACCTTAAGCTGACCGCTGGAGGGCATCCTGCCTCTTTGGAGATGTGCCTGCGCCTCGTCCTCCTCCTCCTTCTCATCCTCCTCCTCCTCCTCTCTCCTATCAGGCACCCAGGTAGAGTCAGTGACCTCATCATCCCCTCCCTCCTCATCACTGTCAACAACCTGGCAGTATGCTCCAGCTGGGGGAACATCATCACTGCCAGATTGCTGTCCCTCTCGGCCACCCCCTCTCCCTGGGCTCACATCAATGCCTTCCTCTATCAGTGTTCCGTCATCGGAGTCTTGAAAACGCTGCGCATCTTCCTGCAGCATGTACCCAACACTGTGTTGAAACAGTTCGGGGGACTCCTTAGGAGGACATGGTGGTACTAGGGAAGTATTGTGTGAAGCCATTGTGCAGAGGGAAGAGGACGCCTTGGCAGCTGCTTTGCCAGATAAACTTTGATCAGTCTGTATGAGAGAGGATGAGGAGGATGAGGACGGCTTGGTCATCCACTCTACTCATTTCTCTGCATGTTGAGGCTCAACACGGCCAGCTCCCGAAAATAAGGACGAGCGGCCAAGGCCACGGCCACGTGCTGAAGAGGATGCACCACATCCACTACCAGCGTTACCTCTACATGCAGAGCCTGCTTGTCCTCGTGACTCTCTGCCTCTCTTTGTTGTCCTTCCAGACATATTTAGGCGTTCAGGTGGTATGTAACAGCACAAGCGCAGTGACACCAACTGCGTTCAGGTGGTATGTAACAGCACAAGCGGAGTCACACCAACTACGCTCAGGTGGTATGTAACAGCACACGTACAGTGACACTAACTGCGCTAAGGTGGTATATAACAGCACAGGTTCGGTGACACTAACTGCGCTCAGGTGGTAATTAACAGCACAGGTGCGGTGACACTAACTGCGCTCAGGTGGTATATAACAGCACAGGTGCGGTGACACCAAATGCGCTCAGGTGGTATATAACAGCACACGTACAGTGACACTAACTGCGCTCAGGTGGTATATAACAGCACAGGTGCGGTGACACTAACTGCGCTCAGGTGGTATGTAACAGCACACGTACAGTGACACTAACTGCGCTAAGGTGGTATATAACAGCACAGGTTCGGTGACACTAACTGCGCTCAGGTGGTAATTAACAGCACAGGTGCGGTGACACTAACTGCGCTCAGGTGGTATATAACAGCACAGGTGCGGTGACACCAAATGCGCTCAGGTGGTATATAACAGCACACGTACAGTGACACTAACTGCGCTCAGGTGGTATATAACAGCACAGGTGCGGTGACACTAACTGCGCTCAGGTGGTATGTAACAGCACACGTACAGTGACACTAACTCCGCTCAGGTGGTATATAACAGCACAGGTGCGGTGACACTAACTGTGCTCAGGTGGTATATAACAGCACAGGTACGGTGACACTAACTGCGCTCAGGTGGTATATAACAGCACAGGTGCGGTGACACCAAATGCGCTCAGGTGGTATATAACAGCACACGTACAGTGACACTAACTGCGCTCAGGTGGTATATAACAGCACAGGTGCGGTGACACTAACTGCGCTCAGGTGGTATGTAACAGCACACGTACAGTGACACTAACTGCACTCAGGTGGTATATAACAGCACAGGTGCGGTGACACCAAATGCGCTCAGGTGGTATATAACAGCACACGTACAGTGACACTAACTGGGCTCAGGTGGTATATAACAGCACAGGTGCGGTGACACCAAATGCGCTCAGGTGGTATATAACAGCACACGTACAGTGACACTAACTGCGCTCAGGTGGTATATAACAGCACAGGTGCGGTGACACTAACTGCGCTCAGGTGGTATGTAACAGCACACGTACAGTGACACTAACTGCGCTCAGGTGGTATATAACAGCACAGGTGCGGTGACACTAACTGCGCTCAGGTGGTATGTAACAGCACACGTACAGTGACACTAACTCCGCTCAGGTGGTATATAACAGCACAGGTGCGGTGACACTAACTGTGCTCAGGTGGTATATAACAGCACAGGTGCGGTGACACTAACTGCGCTCAGGTTGTATATAACAGCACAGGTGCGGTGACACCAAATGCGCTCAGGTGGTATATAACAGCACACGTACAGTGACACTAACTGCGCTCAGGTGGTATATAACAGCACAGGTGCGGTGACACTAACTGCGCTCAGGTGGTATGTAACAGCACACGTACAGTGACACTAACTGCACTCAGGTGGTATATAACAGCACAGGTGCGGTGACACCAAATGCGCTCAGGTGGTATATAACAGCACACGTACAGTGACACTAACTGCGCTCAGGTGGTATATAACAGCGCAGGTGCGGTGACACTAACTGCGCTCAGGTGGTATGTAACAGCACACGTACAGTGACACTAACTGCGCTCAGGTGGTATATAACAGCACAGGTGCGGTGACACCAAATGCGCTCAGGTGGTATATAACAGCACACGTACAGTGACACTAACTGCGCTCAGGTGGTATATAACAGCACAGGTGCAGTGACACCAAATGCGCTCAGGTGGTATATAAAAGCACACGTACAGTGACACTAACTGCGCTCAGGTGGTATATAACAGCACAGGTGCGGTGACACTAACTGCGCTCAGGTGGTATGTAACAGCACACGTACAGTGACACTAATTGCGCTCAGGTGGTATATAACAGCACAGGTGCGGTGACACTAACTGCGCTCAGGTGGTATGTAACAGCACACGTACAGTGACACTAACTGCGCTCAGGTGGTATATAACAGCACAGGTGCGGTGACACCAAATGCGCTCAGGTGGTATATAACAGCACAGGTGCGGTGACACCAAATGCGCTCAGGTGGTATATAACAGCACAGGTGCGGTGACACTAACTGCGCTCAGGTGGTATATAACAGCACAGGTGCGGTGACACCAAATGCGCTAAGGTGGTATGTAACAGCACACGTGCGGTGACACCAAATGCGCTCAGGTGGTATGTAACAGCACACGTGCGGTGACACCAAATGCGCTCAGGTGGTATGTAACAGCACAAGTGCGTTGACACCAAATGCGCTAAGGTGGTATGTAACAGCACACGTGCGGTGACACCAAATGCGCTCAGGTGGTATGTAACAGCACACGTGCGGTGACACCAAATGCGCTCAGGTGGTATGTAACAGCACAAGTGCGTTGACACCAAATGCGCTAAGGTGGTATGTAACAGCACACGTGCGGTGACACCAAATGCGCTCAGGTGGTATGTAACAGCACAGGTGCGGTGACACCAAATGCGCTCAGGTGGTATATAACAGCACACGTACAGTGACACTAACTGCGCACAGGTGGTATATAACAGCACAGGTGCGGTGACACTAACTGCGCTCAGGTGGTATGTAACAGCACACATACAGTGACACTAACTGCGCTCAGGTGGTATATAACAGCACAGGTGTGGTGACACCAAATGCGCTCAGGTGGTATATAACAGCACACGTACAGTGACACTAACTGCGCTCAGGTGGTATATAACAGCACAGGTGCGGTGACACTAACTGCGCTCAGGTGGTATGTAACAGCACACGTACAGTGACACTAACTGCGCTCAGGTGGTAAATAACAGCTCAGGTGCAGTGACACCAAATGCGCTCAGGTGGTATATAACAGCACACGTACAGTGACACTAACTGCGCTCAGGTGGTATATAACAGCACAGGTGCGGTGACACCAAATGCGCTCAGGTGGTATATAACAGCACACGTACAGTGACACTAACTGCGCTCAGGTGGTATATAACAGCACAGGTGCGGTGACACTAACTGCGCTCAGGTGGTATGTAACAGCACAGGTGCGGTGACACCAAATGCGCTCAGGTGGTATATAACAGCACAGGTGCGGTGACACTAACTGCGCTCAGGTGGTATATAACAGCACAGGTGCAGTGACACTTACTGCGCTCAGGTGGTATATACCAGCACAGGTGCGGTGACACCAAATGCGCTCAGGTGGTATATAACAGCAAACGTACAGTGACACTAACTGCGCTCAGGTGGTATATAACAGCACAGGTGCGGTGACACTAACTGCGCTCAGGTGGTATGTAACAGCACAGGTGCGGTGACACCAAATGCGCTCAGGTGGTATATAACAGCACAGGTGCGGTGACACTAACTGCGCTCAGGTGGTATATAACAGCACACGTACAGTGACACTAACTGCGCTCAGGTGGTATATAACAGCACAGGTGCGGTGACACTAACTGCGCTCAGGTGGTATATAACAGCACAGGTGCGGTGACACCAAATGCGCTCAGGTGGTATATAACAGCACACGTACAGTGCTACTAACTGCGCTCAGGTGGTATATAACAGCAAAGGTGTGGTGACACTAACTGCGCTCAGGTGGTATGTTACAGCACAGGTGCGGTGACACCAAATGCGCTCAGGTGGTAAATAACAGCAAAGGTGCGGTGACACTAACTGCGCTCAGGTGGTATATAACAGCACAGGTGCAGTGACACTTACTGCGCTCAGGTGGTATATACCAGCACAGGTGCGGTGACACCAAATGCGCTCAGGTGGTATATAACAGCACACGTACAGTGACACTAACTGTGCTCAGGTGGTATATAACAGCACAGGTGCGGTGACACTAACTGCGTTCAGGTGGTATGTAACAGCACAGGTGCGGTGACACCAAATGCGCTCAGGTGGTATATAACAGCACAGGTGCCGTGACACTAACTGCGCTCAGGTGGTATATAACAGCACACGTACAGTGACACTAACTGCGCTCAGGTGGTATATAACAGCACAGGTGCGGTGACACTAACTGCGCTCAGGTGGTATATAACAGCACAGGTGCGGTGACACTAACTGCGCTCAGGTGGTATATAACAGCACAGGTGCGGTGACACCAAATGCGCTCAGGTGGTATATAACAGCACACGTACAGTGCCACTAACTGCGCTCAGGTGGTATATAACAGCAAAGGTGTGGTGACACTAACTGCGCTCAGGTGGTATGTTACAGCACAGGTGCGGTGACACCAAATGCGCTCAGGTGGTAAATAACAGCACACGTACAGTGACACTAACTGCGCTCAGGTGGTAAGTAACAGCTCAGGTGCGGTGACACCAAATGCGCTCAGGTGGTATATAACAGCACAGGTACAGTGACACTAACTGCGCTCAGGTGGTATATAACAGCACAGGTGCGGTGACACTAACTGCGCTCAGGTGGTATGTAACAGCACATGTACAGTGACACTAACTGCACTCAGGTGGTATATAACAGCACAGGTGCGGTGACACCAAATGCGCTCAGGTGGTATATAACAGCACAGGTGCGGTGACACTAACTGCGCTCAGGTGGTATATAACAGCACAGGTGCAGTGACACTTACTGCGCTCAGGTGGTATATACCAGCACAGGTGCGGTGACACCAAATGCGCTCAGGTGGTATATAACAGCACACGTACAGTGACACTAACTGCGCTCAGGTGGTATATAACAGCACAGGTGCGGTGACACTAACTGCGCTCAGGTGGTATGTAATAGCATAGGTGCGGTGACACCAAATGCGCTCAGGTGGTATATAACAGGACAGGTGCGGTGACACTAACTGCGCTCAGGTGGTATATAACAGCACAGGTGCATTGACACCAAATGCGGTCAGGTGGTATATAACAGCACAGGTGCGGTGACCATCAGCGTGCAACGCCGCAGTGAATTATGGGTCATTCGAATTTGGCGAGATTGACCCGATTTGTTCGTTTTCGACGAACGATCGAACGGCTAATGTTCGATGCGAAAATGCGTTCGTATCGAACACGAAGCTCATCCCTAACCAGAATAATGTAATTTTGAAAAACTGCATATGATATGCATGCATGTCTCCTAAATTAGTTTTATCATGTAATTACTTTAAAATGTACTTTCACAAGAGTATTTTTAACTTCTCACAATAAAAAGAGTGTGCCGTGTTGTACAACATTTGGATAGGAAACTAATGACTAATTCAAAAAGCCTGATCAAAACCTATGGAGTATAAAACAATTAACTTTTATGGATATTTAAATTTACTTTTTCCCCTCTGTTCAGCAGAACAAAGGCATGATTTTATATTTTACTATCCACAAAGTAAAAAAGGCATGAAAATAGATAATACAATTGCAGAGCTTTCACAAAAACTGCTGATGTGACACCAGGATAAATAAAGATACCAACCAATCAGACCAGGTTCATTAAGAATGAGAGCCAAGTACATATACTAATATACCTCTGTATCTGTTACATTTATTCAAAGAAGCTATGTCTGCAGTATGAATGGTAAAACACAGAGCTGAGCTTTTCTGGCAATCCAAAACAGTTTGACCCAAAACTTGCTTATCAAAAATCAATACATTAACAAATATTAGTAATTACAGGATTTAAGTTACAGTAATTTCCTGATTTTCTCAACCTCTTTATAGTTTGATGAAATGAATGTGAAATGAACTGAAATCAACAGCCCCACATGGTATTTAACATGCTTTGAACAGTACATGGTGCATTCATTTACATTGTTATATACATTATTGTTTGTTATTCATTTTGAACTGTGGGCCAGGGATTCTGATAGGGGGGTACCCCCTGTCCTCCTGTAGGGGGTCTGGGCACCCAAGGGGGCTCAGACAGCAGGGGGAATGTGTGTGACAGGGTGGGGGGACAATTAAAGATTAATGTTTTGTGTGGCTATTTGCAGCAGCTGAAAGGCGTTTTTTCTCCCTCCTGCTGGATTTTAGCTTCTGAAGAAAGAGACACAGACACAGGGCATTGTTCTGTAATCTCCCCTTCCATCCTGATTACCCCTCACTGTTCTGCCAACATCTTATTCCCCTTCGTGTTCTTGAGCTCCCCTCTCACAGCTTTGCCAGCTTACCTGTGCCGCCGGCTGCTACAGGTACACAGAGGGATGTGTCAGAATGGAGAGCAGTGGAGGGTGGCTGGTAAATATGTCTGTCTCCTGTTCATTCATCTTTAGAGGCTGCAGAGAAATGTAATTGAAGGATCTGTGTCCTCAATTCTCTTCTCTGTATAAAAGACGAGATGTCTGGCGACTGATATTTCACCAAAGCCCCCCAACAGCATTGTAAAAAAAATACAAAAAATATATTTTAAAAAGTGTAAATAAATAACACATTGTAAAAAACAAAAACAAAATTGTGTACAAAAAAAAAAAATATATAAAAAAAATGAAAGGCTGATTCACACAGGTTCTTTGACCCATACAGTGTGAATGAGCAGTTTGTGCGGCTGGAGCTTTCTATTACTCTATAAGGATGCAGCAGCTGTATGAACACAGCTGCAGGTCCTAATTTAATAAGTGGGAATATGTGGGTGAGTGGCCCTGAATACACGCTGTCTGTGTTTGGGGCCATACACCTGCACCCACGCTCATGTCAAATTAGGACCTGAGGCTGCATTCATACAGCTGCTGCGTCCCCATAGCGTAACACAGCTCCAGCTACATTTAAAAGAAAAAAAAATTGTTTACACTGCACAGGTCACATCATCCATTGGAGTGAGCCCGGGACCTCATTTGCACACAGAACTTTATTTATTAAATCAATACCGTTTTATCTTTGAAGCCCTGTACACACGACCCAGAATATCGTCAGGAAAAAAAAACTTGTTTTTCCTGACAAGATTCTTGGCAAGAATCTCTTGCCGTCCGAGTGTACAGAACTGCGGTTCTCTTGAAAGGCAAGAACGCAATGACATAATCGCCTACATTGAGCATGCGCTTGTTACATACTATGCCTCCACCTCCTGCACCCTACCTATGCCTAGGAAGCTACCAAGCATGCGTCAAAGTCATTTTGAGTATGCGCAGGTTTCCACAGCGACAGGTAAGTATACACACTCTCGGGTTTCTCGGAAGGAAAACTGCAGAGAATCTCACAACGAGAAAATATTTTTCTCGCCTAGATTTTGGGCAGTTTTCTTGTCGAGGAACCTGAAAGCCACATACACACGCACGGTATACTCGGCAAGAAAGCTCTGCCAGCAATTTTGCTGGTTTTTGCAGAACAAAAACCAAGCGTGTGTACGAGGCTTTAGTATTAGCAGGAATGTTGTAAGTTATGTTTGTGTCTGGTAGTAATGATTTAATGTATTTTTAGTGAAAATATAATTTTGATATTTTCAGGGAGAAGGACATTGTCACATAGGCTGTAAGGGGCCCCATGATTTCTAACAGCAGCCCTGCTGTGGGCTGTCACTTCTATTGAGACTTTGTGACCCTATCTCATTATTTTGTTTAAAGCGCTGCACTGATGTATAAGCTTGGCATAATGGTAGTGTTTATGTGAAAGAGCAGCTATAGGTGCCATCATTAGTGCTAGTGATTATGGTGGCTAACCACAGAGACTAATCACACTGCTGCGATGCCAGACATCACATGTGATTCGCACCCAATTTCTGTGTGCATCACATGTGATGTCTGTGCAATGTGAATTCAGACATACAGTTTGCATGGCTGTAATCTAATCGAATTTGCACCAAAATGGTGCAAGACCCTTTTTTGATCCATACTGGAATTGGATCGCATGGGCGTTCACACCCATGTGATCTGATTCCCAAGTTCGCACTACATTGAGCTGTGTTCTGCAATCTGATTTGGGGGTGTCATTAACTTTCCACTGATACCCACAACGGTTCGCAGAGAGCAGTGTGAAATGCCTGTGAGTCATATGCGATGTAGGAACCCACACAGCAATCGCTCTGGTTCTCACATTGCATCAGTGTGAACCCAGCCTGACTCTTGCTTTCTTGGCAGATGCTGGTGATGATGGCTAGTTGTGGCAATGGCAGTCTTTCTTATTTTGTGTCATCGCTGATGGATAGCAGAAGGTATCAACTTATTCAGGCCTCTCCTTTTTATTTAGGTAAACCTTCTGATGTTTATAGGGGACAGTCTTGGTACTCATTGGAAAACAATCCTGGGGCACAAATATAATCATGCAACTCAGCGCTATAGATATAAACTACCCCAAAACTATTAGCTTGTAAGTATCTTGTCCCCATGTTGATGAGGACAAGATTATCTTACCCACAACCCTGTTTCAGTAGATGTAGGGGTCTGTGGGGAAAAGTTAGCAATGGGTCCCTAGGTACCAACCCCACCCTTGTAAATGAAGAGGATGTATATAGCTCCTCTGGTTACTCATTCACAAAAAAGTAAAACGTGAATAATCACACCGATACTCTGGCAATGTCATTTAATAAAAGAACGCACTCCATTGCCAATCATGCTTTCCAGCGATGAAGATCATAGTCAGTCACAATGAACAAGACCATCTGATCCAAAAAGCATGCCAACACATCTGTTCTGCTTCCAACAATGGTTTACTGCAAATGGAAGCTCCTGGCCTTATAGCCCAACATAAAAAAAAAGACAAAACCAAGGATGAAATACAATTACTTCTAAGAAAACAAATGCACTCCTCTTACATTTTAAATGCAGATCTTTAGAGGGAACCTCAAATGCACTTGTTTAGCCAGTGCAATTTCATGTATTCATAACCAGAGCCAATTCTACCATTTAGTGGGAATGCTTAATGGCATTCCCAGTATTGATATTCATTTTTTATTATTCTTAATTAGTGGGAATGCTTAATGGCATTCCCAGTATTGATATTGTTTTTTTATTATTCTTAGTCCGTACGTTTTTTGGCTCTGCGTAACTTCTGCATACTTTCAGCTATTGAGACCATTCAACTTTTAAAATGTTCATCTCGTTCAGCTAACGATGGGACTTCTTCAAGTTTTTTTATACCATTTATACTTTTTAAAATATTAAGCTTTTCGACACTTTTTTTTAACATTGAAGAGAGAGAGCATCCTATTTACCCCTTAAAATCTTATCTGCTACCAAAAGTTTCAGCTCCTTCATACTTTCACCTACAGACACCAAACACACTTTAAAACATTTACAAAATATTCAGCTATCCGGCTATGACTTTTCAGATTGATATCTTTTACAGTTTTTGTGAAAAAACAGTTTAAGTTTAGTGATTTTTTCAGAAAATGTTATCGATTAAACAGTGTTTATATGGAGCTGGGGTAGAGTGGAGAATGACATCATTAGAGCAGAGAGCATTAAAAAAAATATCTTTAAAAAGGGGGAACAAATTGCTCTCACGCCCACGAGATCTACTTGTCATACACAATTTATATAACAAAACGTAGGTATTTTTGTCTGGTTTCATACAATGTGCTCAGTTTTGTGATACACATTTTACTTTTGGTTGCTGGAGTTTATAAATGACAAGAGTTCCAAATTTTCTTCCATTGACTATCATGTTAAAAATTCTATAAAATTTTCCAGCAAAACGCACACTGAACCTCTTTTTTAAATCGATGAAATGCCCACATTTTAAAGTTTATCAACATAAATTTCATACCAATACGTTCACAAAGGCTGTGTGTTTCCAACGGTGAAGTTGCTGTTTCGATAGCATGTACGGTTGTGGATTTATTAAGGTTTGTTTAAAGGGTTCTCTCACTCATTTGGTGTGTGGATTAAAGAGGTTGTAAAGGTATTTTTTCCCCAAAATAGCTTCCTTTACCTCAGTGCAGGGGGGAGGGGCGAGCAGGCAAGTCAGGACACTCTCTCTATATTGCAGATAGAGAAAGGAGCTGTGTGTTATTAGGCATCCTGCATGCCCCTCCCCCTCAAGAGGCTTTCTCCACTGTTTGTAGTTACAAGATCAGGAAGTGAGGATTTCTCAGAAGTAATAAGGACATTTAAAAGCAAAATGGAAGGATGAGGTAAGTGAAAGAGGACTGCACTAAGGTAAAGGAAGCTATTTAGGGAATAATATTTTTACCTTTACAACCCCTAATGATCAAAGAGAGGCTTTATAAGTACTGGAGGAACATTGCTTGAATGTTCTAAAGATAGTGTAGTGGTTATGGTGAATGGCTTTGGTGCGGGCTTAGCAATTCAGCTATGCAGCATTCCTACGCATTTTCTGCAGGAAATGCATTTTCTAGTTTGCAATGTAGCTGCAAGTGCTAATAACATTTTAGTCATGTTGTGTACCAATACTTAAATTGTCGTGTTTTCCTTGGAATCTTCTTGATGCTTGCACATTTTGGCAAGTACTCATGTGCCCCCCCCCCTACTTAGCTCAGTCCCACTTTAGGGCGAGGAGGATGGATCAGATTTTGGAGGGTTGGGATATATGGTTGGTATAAGACAAGCAAAAATATGGATTTTCTTGAACAAAAAATAATGTAGACCATTTAAAACTTAAAACATCAAATATATAAAAAAAATCCAGGTTTTCAGAAGAAGCAAACATATCCAGGTACTTTGTTCACCTGTCTGCCAGTAAATTAGGAAGAACTGATCTAGCTAAGCTATACAGTGTATAAATATATGTACAACTCCTAGGGATGTATTTATATCCTCTACACACAGTAAGTTAGGCTAAACTGACTAGCCTGCCTGCTCTATCTAGCTATATAAAAAGACTATCTCTATGTCTCTCTGACTGATCTCTGTTCAGCGCTGGAACACACTACACGAGGCCGCCCAGCAGGCGGCCTTATATAGTGTGGGATGTGTGCTAAAGCCCTGAGCCATAATTGGCCAAAGCTTTGGCCAATTATGGCTCTCCGTTTTTTGCACACTGTGATTGGCCAAGCATACAGGGTCATAGTGCATGTTTGGCCAATCGTCAGCACGCAATGCCACAGTGAATTATGGGCCGGTGCACGTCACTCGAATTTGGCACGAACGACCCGTTTTGTTCGAATTTTCGTCGAACGTACGAATAGACAATGTTCAAGTCGAACATACGTTCAACTCGAACACGGAGCTCATCCCTAGACGGGACTGTCCAGGAGCCCTAAAACCGGGTAAAGTCCAAGGGGACTTATATCTCTCCCAACGAGCTAGCCTCTAATCCTGTCTCACTAAAACAGTAAGATTAACATTGTGAAACCTAGAAATCAACCTGCGGGTGAATTCTGGTCCCCCTGAGAGGCTCCACCCACTCCACCCCTTTGGGAACTCTCTGTGGATATGTGCAGAGCCCCCCAGGAACCTGCTCCCACCCTTATCCTGCGCTGACCCCCGGTCCTCCAGTAAAGGCTATAAAACCGAGCCCACCAGAACAATGATCAGCACAATGGTGGCAGATTGTCAGCTGTGCAAAAAAAAAAATATGAGAGACCGAACCCAAAACAGTCCTTCCTACCACAAAAGAAAACGTTATATCTTGCCTAACGTAAACAAAAAGGGGAACCAAGGTGTCCCTGAAAGGAAGGAAGAGAAACGTGAGAGAGAAGAAGAGAGGTGTGAGGAGATACATTCACGAAGGGATAAGAGCATTTGTGGTTCCAGGCGTTAATCCAGGAAGGAGAGATATATTGCAGAACGTGGCCCAAGGTTCCCATGTGGCATTAAACTTCTCAATTTTGTCCTTAAGCTTTGCTACCATTTGTTCTTGAGCCATTATCCAAGAGACTTTCCTGCTGAACGACGTCATTATACTGCGGCAAGGTGGCACGATCCTGCGAATCACCGTAGGTGTATGTCAGCATGGGATCTCGCTCTTGTGGGCGTGTGCGCGCTCCCATTGGCCAGCAGGGTAAACCAGTCAGTGGGTCCGGCAGACTCGATGTCCGCCGGCCACCCGTGATCGATCCCCGCAGTGACAGAATTAGGATCTGCCTGTTTAAACAAGGCAAAGCTCCATTCTGACAGGGGAGATCACACAGATTCTGTCTTTCTGCTAAGCAGGAAGACGGATCTGTGTGTGTTTCCCCAGTCACACAGTCCCACATACAGTTAGTAAAATAAAAACAAATAGTGTAGCGCTCAAAAATAAGTGCATATAAACATGAATTTCAAAGTGAAAAAAAAATCATATAATATATTAGTCCATGTTGAATAGACCATATAAGGCTGCGTACACACAATCAAATCTGTCTGCAGGAAACGGTCTGCCAGACCGTTTCAGCAGACAGATTCGATCATGTGTACGGGCAAACAGACGGATTTGGCCAGCAGACAGATTTCAAAGCATGCTTTGAAATCTGTCGGCTGGGAACCCATCGGCCAGATATGTCTGCTGGTTAGTACACTAACCAGCAGACATATCTGCTCGCACATGCGTCGAATCCATTCGACGCATGCGCGGAAGTGTTTTACTTCCTGGTGCGGTGATGTGGCGGCGTCAACGTCACCGCCACGTCACCGACACGTCAGCGCGCTGTCTGCCGGCGGGGATTTTGGTTTGATCGTGTGTACACGATCAAACCAATACATCCCAGCAGACAGATCTGTTCAAATCGGTCTGTCCGACCGATTTGAACAGATCTATTTGCTCGTGTGTACGGGGCCTTAAATAGTGATATAAAGGAAGTCCATAAGTTATGAATCAAAAATGTAAGTGATAACCCTGGTGAATACTTGATCATGAAGTGCACATTAAAGAAAAGTAAGGTTGGCACGCTTACCTAGACGAGATGAACCCCCATACTGTATAGCATTTGTTTTAAACAAGCCTTATTGAGGAAAAAACTCAAAAGAAAACATCCAAATGAGGCAGAGGTTGTAGGATAAAGTTTAATATGGCACAGATAATCCTTCCTTAGACGATAAACTCCGTAATAAAGCAGCAAATGTATCTCAAGAGTGAAGTTATTCCATGACATCAAACATGTAAGATAAATAAAATCTGCATAGTGTAACACTGTATAATCTTTTTATTTAAAAAACTTTTGCGCAAACCAATCAAAATATGTAGAAGAATACATATTGGCCTAAACTGATGAAGAAATTATTATTTTTTACAATTTTTTGGGGATATTTATTATAGAAAAAAGTAAAAAAATAAAGACCCGGATTCACGTAGCACTTACGCCGACGTATCTCGAGATGCGCCGTGTAAGTGTAAAGATGCGCCATTGTATCTCTGCACCGTACCCATAGAACCAAGATACGCCTAAAAACTGACTTCATCCGACCAACATAACTTGCCTACGCCGGTGTATCTTGGACGCATATTTACGCTGGATGCATCTGGCGCACCCATTGATTTCCTATTCAAATATGCATACGCCGATTCACGAACGTAGATACGCCCGGCCCATGTTTTAAGCGATTTGCGTAAGGGTTACGTCCGGCGTAAAGTTTGGAAGGTATGGACCAGGAAACAGCCGCCGTATTTTACGTCGTTTACGTAGTACTACGTGAATAGGGCTGGGCGTAGGTTACGTTCACGTCGTAGGCAGTGATTCAACGTATCTTAGGCAGTTATTTTGACGTGGTTGTACGCATGCGCACGGGGATGCGTCCAAGATACGACGCATGCGCAGTTCGTTTTTTGAAGCTCAGCCTATCATTTGCATGGGGTCACGCTTCATTACCATGCATCACGCCTACTTTCAGCCCACTTCCACCCACTTTGACTTACATCGGCTTACGCCGACAACTATACGCTACGCTGACGCAACGTTGCACGCAATTTTTTTGTGAATGTCATACTTGCCTCTCAACGTTGCGCCGGCGTAGCGTAAAGAAGATACGCTACGGTGGCATAAATATGCGCCGATCTACGTGAATCTACCCCATCGGTAAAAACCGCAGAAGGTGATCAAATACCACCAAAAGAAAGCTCTATTTGTGGGAAAAAAAGGACATACATTTTGTTTGGCTACAACGTTGCATGACCGTCCAATCGTCAATTAAAGTGACGCAGTGCCGTATCGCAAAAAATTGCCTGGTCATGAATTCGATAAAAAGCACCAAAATGCACAATAAAAAAATTATGTTAAAATGTATTCGCAATTCTGCCAACAATTCTACATTACTCAGATCTGAGTGGATCTTAAAAGACAATATATTGTATCTTTTAGGGCCTGGTAGCCAACTTTTATTTAAAATTACAGAATAGTTCACAAATACATGAGTAGCCCACACAGAGGGGGTTCCACCATTACCGTGTCTTGCATATGCAATACTTTAGCCTCCTGGCTTACATTCTTGCCATATTGTTGCTTCAGGCCTTTTAGCCTAGGCCTTAGATCTGCTCCTCAGAACAAAAGAGTTTCCTAGAGTTAAACTTACTCCTGATCAGCACCTTGCTGCTCTGTCATCAAGGATATCTGCCTCCTGCAGACATGCATGCTCTGGCTGCACTCATGCAGCCTCTGTGTCAGGGATGTTTTACCCGCTTCCATAGGCATGCGCCTACAGTGCCTGCCGCCGAGATTGTGTTTTTAGCACGCCAGCATCGCGCTGAATCTCGGCGACAGGCTGCCGATATCTCGCACTCGCTGGAATAGTAAAAGCACATTCCAGCGAGCGCGTCATAGAAGCGACGGGGATCCGACGCGGATTCCCACCAATTCTACACGTGGGCGGAGTTATGAATCCTGAAGGAGAAATCCCCCGCCGGATTTAAAAAAAAAATCCGGCATGGGTTCCCCCCTCAGGAGCATAACGGGCCCTTAGGTCTGTTATGGGTTGCAAGGAGACCCCCCAACGCCGAAAAAACGGCGTGGGGGTCCCCCCACAATCCATACCAGACCCGTATCCAAAGCACGCCGGCCGGCCGGTCAGGAAGGGAGTGGGGGCGAGCGAGCGCCCCCCCCCCTCCTGAGCCGTACCGGGCAGCATGCCCTCAACATGGGGGGGTCAGGTGCTCTGGGGCAGGGGGTGCACTGCGGCCCCCCCACCCCAGAGCACCCTGTCCCCATGTTGATGAGGACAGGGCCCCTTCCCGACAACCCTGGCCGTTGGTTGTCGGGGTATGCGGGCGGGAGGCTTATCGGAATCTGGAAGCCCCCTTTAATAAGGGGGCCCCCAGATACCGGCCCCCCACCCTAATTGAATGAGTATGGGGTACATTGTACCCCTACCCATTCACCTGCAAAACAAAAGTTTAAACACAAATAAACCACAGTGTATTGAAATATTTTATTAGTTGGCCGCCGGGGGGGGTGTGTATGATCGCTTTTAGAAAAGCGCCCCCCTCCGGCGGGCTTCTGTGGGGGGTGGGTGCCGCCGTCTGGTTCTGGTTCTTCTTCTTCTTCTTCTGCTCTCCAGATGTTGATGCGACGCTTCCTCCCGCTGTTATGCCCGGCGCGCGGCTCGCAGCGAAATATATAGGCCTGTCTTGTGACGTCGCAGTCCCATCATGCTCCGGTAGGTACCACGTGATACCTACCGGAGCATGATGGGACTGCGACGTCACAAGACAGGCCTATATATTTCGCTGCGAGCCGCGCGCCGGGCATAACAGCGGGAGGAAGCGTCGCGTCAACATCTGGAGAGCAGAAGAAGAAGAAGAAGAAGACGCCGACGTCGCAGAAGAGGGGACCGCCGCCGCTAGTAATTGAGCTAACACACGAAGATAGCGGCGGCGAGTCCTGAAGAAGAAGAAGACCCCCGGAGAGCGGAGAAGACCCCCGGAGAGTGGGAGAAGACCCCGGAGAGTGGGAGAAGACCCCCGGAGAGCAGAGAAGACCCCCGGAGAGCAGGAGAAGACCCCGGAGAGTGGGAGAAGACACCCCCCGCCGCCGAAGACGTCGAAAGAAGCCCGCCGGGTGGTGGGCGCTTTTATCAAAGTGCCCCCCCCGGCGGCGGAAAAGAACCAGACGGCGGCACCCACCCCCCACAGAAGCCCGCCGGAGGGGGGCGCTTTTCTAAAAGCGATCATACACACCCCCCCGGCGGCCAACTAATAAAATATTTCAATACACTGTGTGGTTTATTTGTGTTTAAACTTTTGTTTTGCAGATGAATGGGTAGGGGTACAATGTACCCCATACTCATTCACTTAGGGTGGGGGGCCGGTATCTGGGGGCCCCCTTATTAAAGGGGGCTTCCAGATTCCGATAAGCCTCCCGCCCGCATACCCCGACAACCAACGGCCAGGGTTGTCGGGAAGGGGCCCTGTCCTCATCAACATGGGGACAGGGTGCTCTGGGGTGGGGGGCCGCAGTGCGCCCCCTACCCCAGAGCACCTGACCCCCCCATGTTGAGGGCATGCTGCCCGGTACGGCTCAGGAGGGGGGGGGCGCTCGCTCGCCCCCACTTCCTTCCTGACCGGCCGGCCGGCGTGCTTTGGATACGGGTCTGTTATGGATTGTGGGGGACCCCCACGCCGTTTTTTCGGCGTAGGGGGGTCTCCTTACAACCCATAACAGACCTAAGGGCCCGTTATGCTCCTGAGGGGGGAACCCATGCCGGATTTTTTTTTTTAATCCGGCGGGGGATTTCTCCTTCAGGATTCATAACTCCGCCCACGTGTAGAATTGGCGGGAATCCGCGTCGGATCCCCGTCGCTTCTATGACGCGCTCCCTCTCCATCGCGGCAAGCCAGCTCGGCGCTGGCTCTCGCGATGGAGCTCGCAAGTGCTCAATCTCGCCGAGAAAGGGAGCGAGATTGACACAATATCCCAGTCACCTACTGTATGCGCATGCGCAAACCACGGACCTAACACGCACCTAATCACGGCCTTTGCGTGCGTTAGACGCACCTTTGGTGCCCGACAGCCTATAAAAGACGATGTAGGAATGCTGCACCTTGCGGCTTGATCTGCGTCTGTTCCTTGTGTTCCTGTTCCTGTGTGAAGCATTCTGTTCCTGTGTATGACCCAGCTTCCCGACCTTGCTTCCATCTCCAGTCCTGATATTGGCTTGTTGACCCTGCTCAGTTCTCTGCCTGATTACCTGTTGACATGACCCGGCCTAGAATCTGACTATTTTCTTGCTTATCTTTATGCTGTTACCCTGATGTGTATGACCCGGCTTGTCTGATTCCGCTGTCCTCCATCTGCTGCTCTGCTGACCTGCACCTGTTGTCCTGCTGATCTGCACCTGCTGCTCTGCTGACCTGCATCCACGGCTCTGCTGACCTGCACCTGCTAACCTGCCGACCTGCATCTCCTGCTTCCTGCCCAGCGGTTCCAGCTCCACCAGCAACAAGGACCAGAACAGGCACCCTTACCTCACCGTGCTCTTACCACCACTGTCCCCATTCCAGTGGTCTCCGAGCTGGGGTTGTAGGGGAGGTCTCCCTCCACGCATCAGGCTCACACCTAGGTACATAACACTCTGACTCCTCTAAGGCCGCGTACACACGAGGGGATATGTCCGCTGAAAACGGTCCGATGGACCGTTTCAGCAGACATCTCCGCTCGTGTGTATGGGCTAGCGGACAGATTTCTCCACCCGACAGATTTCAAAGCATGCTTTGAAATCCATCCGGTGGAATCTGTCCGCCCGACATGTCTGCTGGTTAGTACACTTACCAGCAGACATGTCGTCCCCCACCGCCGCCGCGCCGCCGCCGAATGGATTCGGCGCATGCGCGGAAGTGTTTTACTTCCTGGTGCGGTGACGTGGCGGTGACGCGGCGGCGGCGTCAACGTCACCGCTGCGTCACCGCGCCGTCCGGCGGCGGGGAATTTGATCCGATGGTGTGTACACGCCATCGGATCAAACTCCCGATCGGACATATCCGATGGAAATGGTCCGCGGACCGTTTTCATCGGATATGTCCGATCGTGTGTATGGGGCCTTAGAGGAATAGGAAGTCCACCAATTCCCATGCACAGACTTCCTGTCTGTTGGGTGGAGCTCTGAGAAATAGTAAGATCACAACTAAATAGCCCAACACACAGCTGTGCAATCAGCGTGCCTTTCTCTTCAAAATCTGGTGGTGTAAACCAGCAATCTTTAAGGTAGCACGGGGTCCCACTGCCACATATATACATACTGCTCAAAAAATTAAAGGAACACTTTGAAAACATATCAGATCTCAATGGGAAAAAATCTCATGCTGGATATCTCTACTGATATGGACTGGGTAATGTGCTAGGAATGAAAGGATGGCACATCATTTGATTGAACTTATCCACCTACAGAGGGCTGAATTCAAAGACACCCTGAAAATCAAAGTAAAAAAATTATGCAGCAAGCTAGTCCATTTTGCTGAAATTTAATTGCAACAACTCAAAATGGTCCTCAGTAGTTTGTATGGCCCCCAAGTGCTTGTATGCATGTCTGACAACATCAGGGCATGCTCCTAATGAGATGACAGATTGCGAGGCGTTGGACTGCCTGTGCTAACTTTATTGGGTCCAAGTATCGCCTTGTGCTACCGATAGTGACACTGACCCTAGCCAAATGCAAAACTAGTGAAAAACAGTTTGAAAAGATGAGTAGGGAAAAAAAATGTCAGACACCACCACCTGAAAAAACATTCCTGTTTTGGAGGTTGTCTCATTGTTGCTCATCTAGTGCACCTGTTGTTAATTTCAATTAACAGCAAAGCTGTTGAAACTGATTAACAACCCCCTTTGACCAGATCCATATCCCAGAAGTTCTGATTCAAAGGTGTTCCTTTATTTTTTTTGAGCAGTGTATATACAGCGTACTTGAATAAAGAACATTCACTGCCCATTCCAATGGGAATATAATTTTGGCTATGGCTAGACTGTCCTTAATCCTCTATTTCTTCTTTTTAAAACATTATTTAGTGCATTTGCTAGTGTTCTTCATATCATTATCATGTTGGCCGCATATTCATCACTAGGGGTGAGCCGAACATCCCCCGGTTTGGTTCGCAGCAGAACATAAGAACAGGCAAAAAATTATTTCCAACACGCGAACACTGTTAAAGTCTATGGGACACGAACATGAAAAATTTAAAGTGCTAATTTTAAAGGTTAATATGCAAGTTATTATCATAAGAAGTTTTTGGGGACCTGGATCCTGCCCAGGGGACCTGTATCAATGCAAAAAAAAGTTTTAAAAACGTCAAGTTTTTTTTCGGGAGCAGTGATTTTAATAATGGTTAAAATGAAACAATAAAAGTGAAATATTCCTTTAAATTTCAAACCTGGGGGGTGTCTATAGTATGCCTGTAAAGTAGCGCATATTTCCCTTGTTTTTAATAGTCTCTGCATAAAATGAAATTTCTAATGCAAAAAAAAGTAATTTAACCACTTAAGCCCCGGACCATTATGCAGCTAAAGGACCAGGCCACTTTTTGAGATTCGGCACTGTGTCGCTTTAACCATCAAATTCCCGTGTCATGCGACATGGCTCTCAAACAAAATTGACGTCCTTTTTTCCCCACAAATAGAGCTTTCTTTTGGTGGTATTTCATCACCTCTGTGCTTTTAATTTTTTTCCTCAGTTTAGGCCGATACGTATTCTTCTACATATTTTTGTTAAAAAAATCGCAATAAGCGTTTATTGATTAGTTTGCGCAAAATTTATAGGCCCAGATTCACAGAGCGATTACGCCTGCGCAACAGGAGATGCGCGTGCGTAAGTCTAAATGTGCGCGTGCGTTTCGTTGCGCGGCATCCCCAGAACGAGATACGCAAAAAATCGTCTTTTTTTTGTCCCGCGTAATTTCGTTAGACTGGCGCATCCGTCCGCGCAAAAGTGCGATAGACACACCATTGATTTGCTAGTCAAATTTGCTAATGAGGGACTTACGGGGATCCACAAAACAACGTTGGGGCAGCGCAGGCGACGCAGTGTGCGCAACAGCAAAATGTCCTGTCTAAAATTAGAGCTGATAAAAGCTGGTCTAAAAAAAGAAAAAAAGTCTACTTGTCAGAAAAAGCAACACTGTTAGTGAGGAGTTCAGCAGTCACACGTGTTGCTCAACAATCTGTATGCCAACATGCCAGGGGCATCGTCGCACATAGCTATACTACTGACTTTAGATGAACAAAGAAGGAGGAGGGCACGGAGGATGGCACTAAGGAGGGCACGGGAGATGTTTTTTTTTTTTTTTTTTATTTGCTTATATAAAATTTACAATTTAATCTAATCTAATACAATATTCTTATCTGATACAAGCCCCTCACTCTTCACTTGATATATCACACACGCATAGACATCTTTGGCATGAGTGATTCTGAGGTGTCTCGCATCTTCAGATTCACCCCTCATGCCATCCTGGAATTACCACAACCTTGCAGGAGGACATCAGCAGCCCAACACATGGCACCACCCATGACACCCATGACAGCTACATATACAATCAGAGCCCCATCCCCACAGATTTCGAACAGAACATGTATGGGGACAGCTGGCTGGTTGGTGAGTGACATGGGTGGCAGGCATGACTATCCCCTCCCGTGATGCACACCTCACAAGTGGCACATGCATGACTAACATCCTCCTGTCTTTTCCCTTCAAGGTGACTCTGCATATGCACTGGTACCCCATCTCATGACCCCATCTCATGCCAGCTCACATTATGCATCTTTGCACGTTAAACACACACATTAATCATGGCACAATGAGAATGCATGCATGCACACCACTGTGGTCCCTAGCACACACACACCACATCGTCATCACATTGGATTGGCACCAGTCCACCATGCAGGACTTGTGAGCTGCAACGCCATGCCACGGCTCCAATTATGTCACTGTACATTCATACACCATTCACACAGACCTGGGGATCACTTCTCCACCACAAATGAGGGTAACACCCCTTTTCCCGCAGGAATATCACCCCCACATTCCAAAATCATACACAAACAGAACCAAAAAAATAAATAAATGACAAGCAAAAAAAAAAATGCCCAGCAAAAATATAATTTAAACAAAATAACAACAAAGAAAACACATAAAAGACAAAAATCACTCTGCAAAACAGTCCCCAAATATCTCAAAGACACGTCACAAACAAACAAAAGCACCTTGCTGTAGAGGGAGGGATACAAAGGGATGTACTTTTGCAAAGGAAGTGCATTTGTGTCTGTCTATTTATGCTGTCTGCGTAGTTCACAAAGTTGCCCTAGTCCATTTCCAATTTCACTGATTGCGCCGCTCCCGAGTTGTGAGCATTCGCACAGCGGAGCTGACCATGGTCTCCTTCAAGCGCGCATGCGCGAGCCGGCCGGCCCTTCATTTGCATGGGGTCACGGCTCATTTCAATGTAACACGCCCACGTCCTTCCCAATTTGTATTACTCCTCCTTACGCCTCTGGAAAAACGTTACGTATGCGCAATTTTCTGCGCAAAAGCTACGAGAATAGGGTGATTACGCGGCAAAATTGTGCAAGTCTAACGTAAAGGCGATGCGCTACGCCGGTCCAATAATGCGCAGATGTACGTGAATCTGGGCCATAGTGTCTACCAAATAGGGGATGGTTTTATTGCATTTTTAATAATATTTTATTTTCTAGTAATGGCGGTGAGCAGCGATTTGTATCATGACTGCGACATTATGGCGGACACATCGGACATTTTTGACACTATTTTGGGACCGTTGCCATTTTTACAGCGAACAGTGCTATACAAATGCACTGGTTACTGTAAACATTACACTGGCAGTGAAGGGGTTAACCAGGAGGGGGCGGTGTAGGGGTTAAGTGTGCCATAAGGGAGTGATTCTTACTGTGGGGGTGTGACAATTCTTATATAGCGGAGAGCGGGGCCACCCGTCACATGCGCGAGTGACCCTGCTCCCCTCTGAAGCAAGGGTAAATTCTGGGGTTAGCCACTGACATGTACGCATGACCCCGCCCACCTCTGTTGAAACAGGAAACCTGCGTTGCATCAGAGGGAGGCGAGGTCACTTAGATTTGTCACTGGGTAACCCTGGCGTTCCCCTTGTGTCAGAGGGGGCGGGGTCAGATGCGCACGTGACAGATGGCCCTGCTATCAGCTATATAAGAGCTGTCAGTCTGGAGCGCATCATTCGTCAAGTGCCTCCTGTGGAGGCAGGATCACGTGCGTCGTTCCTCGCTGGAGATTGAGAATGGATTACATCGCTGGAGATCGATAATGGATCACATCGCTGGTATCTTTTTTTATTTTTATTTTTTCATTTTTAATAAAGGACTTGTCCCAAGCTGTCTCCTGTGGTTTTTAGCATTTTGACACTTTTTTTGTGAAATGGTAGGGGTACAATGTACCCCTTACCAATTCATATGGGGGCGGGATCTGAAGGTCCCCTTTGTTAAAGGGGGCTTCCAGATTCATATAAGCCCCTCGCCCACAGACCCCCACAACCACCGAACATCCTCCCCATGTTGAGGGCATGTGGCCTGGTACAGTTCAGGAGGGGGGGCACTCTCTTGTACCCCCACTTTTCCTGCGGCCTGCCAGGTTGCATGCTTGGATAAGGGTCTGATGTGGATTTTTGGGGGAACACCACACCGTGTTTTTATTTTGGCGCGGGGTTCCTCTTAAAATCCATACCAGACCTGAAAGGTCAGGTGTGGATTTTAAGGGGGACCCCTACGCTATTAAAAAAAAAATTGGCACAGGGTTCCCCTTAATATGGGGGGACCCCATGCATTTTTTTTACATTTTGGCTCGGGGTTCTCCTTAATATTCATACCAGACCCAAAGGGCCTGGTAATGGACTAAGGGGGAACCCATGCCATTTTTTTTTCAATGACTTTTATCTGTATTGCTGGGGCCCGACAATTAATTTTACCCGCGAGTAGTTTTAAATTACTTTTTTTCCTTTAGAAATGTCATTTTGTGCAGAGACTGTTATAAACACAGGAAACATTGCGCTACTATATACTTACAGGCATACTATAGACACCCCCAGACACGAAATTTAAAAGAATATTTCACTTTTATTGTTTCACTTTAAGCATTATTAAAATCACTGCTCCTGAAAAAAACGTTTGTTTTTAAAACTTTTTTTGCATGCATACATGTCCCATGGGGCAGAACCCAGGTCCCCAAACACTTTTTATGACAATAACTTGCATATTATCCTTTATAGATAGCACTTTTGATTTCTCCCATAGACTTTAAAAGGGTGTTTTGTGGTTTTTAAATTTGCCGCGAACACCCAAAATTGTTCGGTATTCGGCGAACGGGCGAACAGCCAATGTTCGAGTCAAACTTATGTTCGACCCCAACATAAAACTCATCCCTATTCATCACACACACTTTGACATAATGCAGAATGTATAGTTGACTTTGAACTGTAAAGGTTCTGTAGCAGCAAATCAACCCTAACCCATAACATTTCCCCCACCGAGCTATACAGGTTCTCCTGAAATACTGGGCCAGATTCTCAAAGAAGTTACGCCGGTGTATGTGGAGATGCGCGGCGGGGGGTAGATTCATGTAAAATGGCGCATCGTTGCTCCGGCGTGGCGCATCTTTTTTCCGCTACGCCGTACCAGCGGTGAGAGGCATGTACTGTATTCATCAATTTTCCACTCACCTGCGTAGCGGTTTTTCGACGGCGTAAGGCGGCGGAACTGTAAGTGGGCGTCAACACATGCAAATGATGGTCTGACGGTGGCGCGGCGAGATCCGCACGGTGTATCTTAAACGGCGCATGCGCACTGATGTTACCTGCCTGGCTGGCTCCTTTGCACATGCGCAGTACGGTGCGACGTCACCACCAAGATCCGCCGCACCACTTCCTACTAGTGCATAAATACGCACACAGAAGCGCCACTCCCTTGCAAAGCGTGACCTGCATTTTTTTGGAATTGCCAGGGCTTTTGCTTTTAGGGTGGCTGCACAAGACACTGCCGGTGACCGCAGAATGTTTAATTTCAGCCCTCAGGAGAAGGCTGTGATCACTGATGCGCTCTCCCAACATGGGTCCCGCCTCTATGGGCCACAGAGTGCCCACACTGGCAAAGCGGAGAAGACACGCATTTATGCGGAAATCACCAGGCAGGTGAATGTTGTTGGTGTGGCAGAGAGGGAGCCCAAGCATATCCGCAAAAAAATTAATGATATGCGGAGAGTGGTCAAAGACAAACTTGTGGCCATCAGAAAGCATGCCAGTGGCACAGGAGGAGGACCAGCCACAAGAATGACCCTGACTGCAGAGGACATGGTGGTGGCCAGTTTGCTGGATAGGGAGCTGGTGGAGGGTCTTCCTGGCTTTGAATCAGGGGAGCAGCCTTTGAGGTCAGGTAAGTCTGTTTTATCTGTTTTGTGGTGAGTTGCATGAGTGGGGGGGGGGGATACATGTGACAAGTGTGTGGATTTTAAGGCGGATCTGGTATAGTAGGTACGACGCATGGATCCGACGGCGCTAAATAGCAGTTACGCCGCACATCTCTAAAAATGCCGGAGTAATTGCTACATGAATCTACCCCAGTAAGTGTAAATTTGCACTGGAGTATCTATGCACCGTACCCACAGAACTAGATACGCACCAAAATAGGCTACTCCCGACCGGTGTAACTTGCCTACACCTGCACATCCTAGGTGCATATTTATGCCGGACGCATCTGGCAAACCCATTGGGCCAGATTCTCAGAGGCGTTACGACGGAGTATCTCAGATACCCCGTCGTATCGCCTTTTTTTTTGTCTCGTATCTATGCGAGTGATGCTTAGCATCACTTTTGCATAGATACGCTTCTACATCCGACAATTGTAATACAATTACACTTTCGGATCGTAGGTGTAATGACAACTCCGGCCACTAGGTGGCCTTTACGTTGTTTTTTCATTTGCATATGCAAATGAAGTAGTACGCCGATTCTCGATCGCTTTTACGCCGCCCCGTCGTCGCGTACGTCGTTTACGAACTCGTAAGGTTACCCCAGCTTCTATGTGGAGTAACCTTACGAGGTCCCGTCGGATGCCGTCGTGTCCCGTCGGACGCCATGTTAAGTATGGCGTCGGGTCAGCGTCGGCTTTTTCCGTCGCTTACGTCGTTTTACTAACTCGTTCGCGAATAGGGACTTGCGTAAATGACGCTCACGTCGTTTTGACGTCGGTTTCAACGACGCTTCCCGACGTGAGCTGGAGCATGCGCACTGGGCTTTTTCCCCGGCCGGCGCATGCGCGGTTCGTGCGACGCGGGGGCGCGCTTAATTTAAATACAAGCCGCCCCATTTGAATTGCGCGGGTTTACGCTTGGCGATTTACGAGACGCCAACGCAAACTACGGAGCAAGTGCTTAGAGAATAAAGCACTTGCTCTAGTACGCAGCGGCGGCGTAGTGTAAATGGCTTACGCTACGCCGCCGAATATATATGAGAATCTGGCCCATTGATTTCCTATGCAAATATGCAAATGAGGGAGATACGCCGATTCCCGAACATAGGCCCGTTCGGCGCAGGCTACGCGCGGTGTGCCTAAGCTGTTTGGCCGGCCTAAAGTTACCCCTCATAAAAGCAGGGGTAACTTTGCACCAGACTTGCTCAAGTCAGCTGGAGAGCAGCTTCAGCAGCACCGTTACAGGACAACACATGGCAGTCATGGTCCTAGCACTACTAATGGGTCCCCCGCCACCAGGGCCGCCATCAGGGGGGTACAGGCAGTACACCTGTAAGGGGCCGGGGGTCCCCAGGGGCCTGGATGGGAACCCCCTTAAAAAAAAACTTTTTTATATTTTAATTTTTTTAGGGGTCCGGAGGCCACCAGGGCCCCAGATGGGGGGCTTTCCATCCGGGACATCTGGGCCCTAATAATAATAATAATAAGGATAATAATAATTATATATATATATATTTTTGTCCGAAAGGCACTGGCCGTGAACTTGTTCTGCATACAGACAGCAGAACTTTTTCAGCCAACATTCACGAAACTATGTCGTTTTTCTGCTCTTTTGTCCAATGGAGCGTACAGACGGTTTGATTATACGACAAAACACGTCCATCGGAGTATTCGATCGTGTGTGCGATCCTTTAGCCTGTAGGGTTCAATATTGGGTTGGCTCACCCTTTGCAGCTATACAAGCTTCAACTCTTCTGGGAAGGCCGTCCACAAGGTTTAGGAGGGTGTCTATGGGAATGTTTGACCATTCTTCCAGAAGTGTATTTGTGAGGTCAGGCACTGATGTTGGACAAGAAGGCCCGGCTCACAGTCTCCGCTCCAATTCATCCCAAAGGTGTGGAGGTCAGGACTCTGTGCAGGCCAGTCCAGTTCCTCCACCCCAAACTCACTCATTTATGTCTTTATGGTCCTTGCTTTGTGGACTGGTCCAAATCATTTGATGAAAGGGGGGTTATGGTGTGGGGTTGTTTTCAGGAGTTGGACTTGGCCCCTTAGTTCCATTGAAGGGAACACTTAAGGCGTCAGCATACCAAGACATTTTGGACAATTTCATGTTCCCAACTTTGTAGACACAATTTGGGGAGGGCCCCTTCCTGTTCCAACATGACTGCTCACCATGGCACAAAGCAAGGTCTATAAAGACATGGATGAGCAAGTTTGGGGTGGAGGAACTTGACTGGCCTGCACAGAGTCCTGACCTCAACTCGATAGAACACCTTTGAAATTCATTAGAGCAGAGACTGCAAGCCAGGCCTTCTTGTCCATCAAAAAAATATAAATAAAAAATATATTAAAAAAATATATATAAAACAAAGGGGGGTTCCTATCCGGGCCCCTGGGGACCCCCAGGCTCCTTACAGGTGTACTGCCTGTACCCCCCTGATGGCGGCCCTGGTCATAAGTCTCCATTGCTGTTATGAGGGCTGACATCTTCTGGGTGTTAAAGTTTTTTTTCCTATTCTGCCTGTGGGGAACGGGAGCAGCCATCTCACAGCAAAAGTACCTTCCCTGGGGGGGGAATAAAACTGGATGTACTTTTGCATCGGCTGGGCGTAAGTTGGGCCGGTGTATCTCTGTAAGTTGGGCCGGCATAGTTGTGAGCATGCTCAGAAGGGAACGAACGTACTGAGCATGCTCCGTTCAAGATACGCCGGGCGTAAATCACTAGACCATTCATTTGCATAACGACACACCCACTTCCACTTGCACCGGCTTACGCCGACTAAATTAAGTTAGGCCGGTGCAAAGTCAGGCACAAGTGTTTTGTGAATACTGTACCTGCCTCTCTGAGTTACGTCGGTGTAGTGTATCTGAGATACGCTACGCCTGCCTAAAGATAGGCAATTCTAAGAGAATCTGGCCCACTGTATCTACCGTTATTGTAATTAAACACTCTTTTATTGATCAGTCTTCAGCACATTGTTCCAGAAGGCCTGGTGTTTACCTATATGTCCAATGACAAGCTACCTATATGTCCAAAGACAAGCTATAATCATGATCTAATTCACCAACACCTTTCATGCAGATTGACTTGGTACAATCTCTTTCTGATTGTAGATGCATGTACTTTGACCTTAAATGTTGCAAGAGTTACCTCAACAATATGTAATAAAATGTTGGGATTCTTGGAAAATGAATTTAGCATCTAATGATTAGCTCATGGGTTGAATTTGCTAGATCTTATGCCGCGTACACACGATTATTTTTCGGCATTAAAAAAACAACGTTTTTAAAAACGCCATTTAAAATAAGTGTGTGTGGGCTTTACATCGTTTTTCATGTTCTGAAAAACAACCAAAATTTTTTTTCGAACATGCTGCATTTTTTCACGTTCTTTTAGAAAATGTTGTTTTTCGGGTTGTAAAAAATTATCGTGTGTGGGCTAAAACAGCGTTTTAAACCCGCGCATGCTCAGAAGCAAGTTATGAGATGGGAGCGCTTGTTCTGGTAAAACTACCATTCATAATGGAGTAAGCACATTCATCACGCTGTAACAGACAGAAAAGCACGAATCGTCTTTTACTAACAAGGAATCAGCTAAAAGCAGCCCAAAGGCGAATAGAACTTCCCCTTTAGAGTGCCGTTGTACACGTTGTACGTCACCGCGCTTTGTTCATAATTTTTTTTAAACGATGGTGTGTGGGCAACATCGTTTTTAATGATGAAGCAGATTATTTTGCTTACATTAGAAAGTTTAATATTAAATAATTTAGCATTCTTTTTAAATCCTGTGTCAAATTCATAGGCATCCATACTGTTCTTTCTGAGAGCCTTTTTGCGATTAAAAAAAACGACGTTTCATGTGATGAAAAAAAACGACGTTTTTCAAACTTCATTTTCCAAAACGACGTTGCGTACACACCATCGTTTTTCCAAAAAGCTCTAGCAGTGCACGGTGACGTCCATCACGTACGACGGGACTATAAAGGGTCATTTCCATGCGGAAGCCGGCCTCTTTTGCTGATATCGTGTTGCTGCGTGTTAGTAAAAGTTTGGTGAGAGACGATTCGCGCTTTTCAGTCTTTGTGTTTTAAAAAACGTTTTCTGTCTTATAGTTTGTGCTTTTGGGTTCGTATCTGTGTTACAGTGCTTGTTTTCAGATCGTATCTGTTTTGGCAATGCGTTCTTGTTTGCACGTTCCTGTTTTGCAGGTCATTCTTCAGAGGCCTTTCTGTTCTTCAGTGCGTTTTTTTTTAGTCCGATCTGATTTGACGACCGTTTTCTAGCCATGTTGCGGGTACGTTCTCGTCGCCGAGAGCGTGCTTTGCATCTTGTTAGGATGTGTGCTGCATCCCGGCTCCGGTCCTTGAGGAGGGCGAGAAGGACTTTGTGGGCCAAGGACTGGTTTCTTCGCAGGGACCAGTTCTCTCATATGCCTCTGCTGCGGGAGATCCAAGAAAATAACCCTGATGATTTCAGGAATTTTCTTCGGATGTCTGACCCCGTATTCTAGCAGCTTTTGGCTTCGGTGTCGCCTTATATCACCAGGCAGCTCACTGTTATGCAGGAAGCCATCACTGCTGAGCAGAGGCTAGCGGCCTTGCGGTACCTGGCAACAGGGAGAAGTCTTCAGGACTTGAAGTTCTCGACGGACATCTCCCCCCAGGCTCTGGGCCTCATAATCCCGGAGACCTGTTCTGCCATAATCCAGGTTTTGCAGGAGGACTATATTAAGGTAATGGTGTCCTTTAAATGCACAAACTATGTTATTATTTTTCATTTTTTTTTTTATGGACAAGCCCACCTAGCCTAGTCCCTATATCTCCCTTGTTTTTTGTCCTCTAATTGTAGTGCTGTATATTTTGTCCCTATATCCCCCTTGATTTTTGTCCTCTATTGTAGTGCTGTATTTTATGTCCCTATATCCCCCATAATTGTTGTCCTCTATTGTAGTGCTGTATATTATGTCCCTATATCCCCCATGATTTTTGTCCTCTATTGTAGTGCTGTATTTTATGTCCCTATACCCCCCATGATTTTTGTCCTCTATTGTAGTGCTGTATATTTTGTCCCTATATCCCCCATGATTTTTGTCCTCTATTGTAGTGCTGTATTTTATGTCCCTATATCCCCCTTGATTTTTGTTTTCTATTGTAGTTCTGTTTTTTTGGTCCCTATATCCCCCTTGATTGTTGTCCTCTATTGTAGTGCAAACCCTATCCCCCCCTCCCAAATCTTTTAAAATCCCCCCCCCTTTTTTTTTAAAGGTCACAAACTCATCTTTTTTGTGACCATCAGAGGGTGTGATTAATCTGCTTATTAATCCCTTATTATTTAGGATTCGTTCAATAATACTTGAACTTAACGATCTTCTTTTTTTAGGATCCAAGAATGTTTTTGGATATTCTGTTAGCAATGTTTGTTTGAATAATTTTTTTTTGGTTTCTCTACAGTTCCCCACCATGCCACAGGAATGGCAGACTGTGGCAGCGGACTTCTCCCAGCGATGGAATTTTCCTAACTGTGGAGGAGCTATTGATGGCAAGCACGTCCGCATCGTGCCACCACCCCATTCCGGATACCATTATTTCAACTGCAAGGGGTTCCACAGTGTCGTGCTGATGGCGGTGGTGTCTGCCAATTATGAGTTTCTTTACCTAGACGTTGGGAAGAATGGGCGGATGTCGGACGGCGGGGTCTTTGCCGAGACCGAGTTTGCCCAACGGCTTCAGTCGGAGGACCTGGGATTGCCACCTGCGGAGGAGAACGAAGAGGGGCTTCCTTTTGTGTTCATCGCAGATGAGGCGTTTGGCTTGGGTCCCCACCTCATGAGGCCATTTCCCCAACGTGCCCTCACCCATGAGAGGAGGGTCTTTAATTATCGGCTGTCCAGAGCCAGAAGAGTAGTTGAAAATGCGTTTGGCATCATGGCCAGCCGATTCTGATTGTTTTTAACGGCCATAAATGGCAGAATATAAATGGAATACCATCATTGTCTGTTGCTGTATCCTACATAATTTTCTGAGAAGACATTCTGTCAATTATTTAGCAGTATTGCCTGAGGAGGCAGTTCATGTTCCTGAGGCGGCCCGTGAGGCAGGCCATCCAGGCTTAGCCCCCCAAATTGCACGTGCTGTGCGCCAGGCCTACGTGGACTATTTTATGGGTAGGGGGGGGCATTCCAATGCCAGATCTTGGCTGATTAAATAATAAAAACCTTTTTTTGCAATATTGGGAAGGTTTGTGTATTTTCATTGTCTCCTAGGTCATCATAGTGCTATGTGTTTAGAATGGACTAAATATCCATCATTGTTTTATGTTACCAGCAAGAACAAATCTGCCATTTTTATTTTTAAGGTCAGCATTCATATAAAATAACAAGCCACACAATTGTGAGTGTCCATTATTTTTATTTTTTTCATTCTCTAAAATCCAAAACAGGTACAATTCTTTTTTTTTTCTGGTGATTTAAACGAATAAAATCATGTTTTTATATATTTTTTTTCTGGTGATTTAAACACATAAAATCATGTTTTTATAGTATTTTTGTTTATTTCTCTGGTGATTTAAACACATAAAATCATGTTTTTTTTTGTTTTTGTTTTTCTGGTGATTTAAACAAATAAAATCATGTTTTTTTTTTTCTGGTGATTAAAACAAATAAAATCATGTTTTTATTTATTTTTATTTTTTCTGGTGATTAAAACAAATAAAATCATGTTTTTTTTTTTTGTCTTGTTATTTCTGGTGATTAAAACAAATAAAATCATGTTTTTTTTTTTTTTTTTTTTTTTTTTCTGGTGATTCCAAAAAACTGAAAAATAGTGTTTGTTACTATCATTAACAAAACGTTAAAAAAATAACTATTAAAACACTTTAAACCCTCCCCAAAACATCCAGTACATTTTTGAGCTGGAGTTCCACCCTTTTTGTATTTTCCATGATTTGTCTGGATGCTAGCTTGATGTCCTCAATTTGTTCCACGCAGGACCATACTTCTCGAATGAGGAAATGTGCAGTATCCCTATCAAGTGCTGACCCAGCACGACTTGCTCCTGAAATGTGCGAGCAAACCATGTATTATTAAAAAGTTTAATCCTACACCTACATTACATGTGTATCTGTGTTATCTGCTACTTTACCGGATGTGGTGGCAGCTTCCCCTTCATCCAGATCCCTCGGTGGTGTGGCTTGTGAACTTGCGTCCTGCCTTGATGCTTCCTTGCGCCCTACGAAATTGAAGAAAGGGAAACCAGAAAGGTAAAAGATTAGAGGGATGAAAGAGAATTCAAAATACAACTACAGAGTCCACATGTGTATAATCCACTGCTGAGCACACTCTTCTTTTTCTGCATATTGTTCCTATTAATTATTCACATCTACTAGGTACACATCTACATTAAAAAAACACAATTGATGTCACATTAAAAACAAAAGATGTCACAAGTTTCATGTTTGTGAGCCCAATAACTGGTCGTAGGAGTCGTCGTAGGTTCAAACTGCAATCATACAAATACGTTCTTTTTATAGGATACAGTGGGCCAGATTCAGAGAGCCGTAAGTCCTGTCTAACTGGTGTTAGACAGGAGTACTTTCAAATTACGCGCGCCGTATCACTAGTTTGAATCCTCAAACCATGATACGGCGGCGTTGGGCTTCGATCTGACAGGCTTACGTCTTCGTATGCCTTCGGATCTACGCTGCAATCTTTTTGCGGCCGCTGGGTGGAGTTTGCGTCGCTTTCAGCGTCGGGGTATGCAAATGAGCTTTTTCCGGAGTTACGAGCGTCGTTCGCAATCGCGTACGTCATTTTTTTGCTACGTAAGGTTAAACCAGCTATTAGCTGGTCTAACGTTACGCGGCCCATGTTAAGTATGGCCGTCGTTCCCACGTCGACTTTCAATTTTTTATTTTTTTTTGCGTAAGTCGTCCGGGAATAGGAATGTCCGTAAACGACGCTACTCAAAAAAAAAATGACGTAATGGCGTGATTTCGCGCAATGCACGGCGGGAAATTTCTGAACGGAGCATGCGCAGTTCGATCGCCGCGGGACCGCGCCTAATTTAAATGCCTCACGCCCCCTAATCGCGTAGTTTGATTCCGCCAGGAGAAATACACTACGCCGCCGTATCTTACGGGCCAAAAACTCTCTGAATTCCTCGTAGAGCCAGGTAAAGTACAGCGGCGTAGAGTATCTCTGATACTCTGCGGGAATCTAATTCTACCTGAATCTGGCCCAGTGTTTGCACTCCGATTTGTCCACGCGAACTAGGCATGAAGATCGTCGTTTATTATTTCAAAAAGCGACGTTTGAACGACGACTCCTATGACCAATTTTAGTGTGACCACAAACATAGATACAGTACAACCTGAAAGAAGCACATGGCACAAAGAACAAACACCAAAAATTAGGCTACATAAAAATTACTTACTTTTTGTTCGAATCATTCTTTTGATTCGCTGCAGTTGCTCTGGCTCTCTTTTCTTCAGGTCTGACCACCTCTTTCTGAGTTGTTCTTTACTCCTGCGTTGTCCAAATTTCTCCCTGAGCCTCCTAATGACTTTCTCCATAATGTCTGCCTTCACCTTATTGGGATACAGGTAAGGGCCGTGCTTGCCATCATAGTCCTCTTTCATTAAGATGGTCACCATCTCTACCATCTCCTGGAAGGCCATGTTTGATGCCTTGTACCTCCGCCTGGAGCTTCCTCTTGTCTGGCCTTGGCCTGCCTCATGGCTTGAGCAAGGGGCGTGGTAAGGACGAGACCGAACGTCAGGGGCGGGGTATGGTGCGTCACGTCACACGTGCGCAGTGTTTAAAGGGAACCGACATCATTGAAAGCGCCGTTCACAGTCTGCGGAAGAAGGCGGAAGTCACGATCGAATAAAACGACGGTATGTAACTGTATTTTGGACATTAATATTATTGAACAGTGGATGATGTTGTGTGCTAGAGAAGATATGGTGTTAAAGCTTTTAGTAGTAGGAGTGGCTTCACTGACACTATGTTTTTGATTTCCATTTTACATGCAGAAAATATGGAGGCCTTTAAGGAGTAAGATTTTTTTAGTGAATTTATCCAAAGATGGAGGGACCTGCCAGTGCTCTGGCAAACAAAAAACAAACAAAATAAAAACAAACAGGCCAGGAAGCAAGCAATGGAGACCCTGCTTGTATTTGTGAAGACAAGGGTCCCCAATGCAACAACTGAGACTGTCAAGACCAAAATAAATTTGATTAGGGGCACCTACAGGACCCAACGGTCACTAGTCTAGGCCTCAATACGATCAGAAGCTGCAGCTGATTCCATATATGAGCCCAACCTGTGGTACTATAATCAGCTGCAGTTCCTGGATGACCACATTGAATCCCGGCCATCCCTCTCTACCCTTCCCCCAAGGAGACAGGCCCCTCTTCCCTGCAGTCAGTCCTCCAGTCTTCCCTGCAATTTATGTTACAAGTGTTGAAAATTATATATGATTGCAGCAAAAATTAGGAACATGTCACTAGGCAATAGTCGCAAAACAGAATGGGGACAAAATCCATAAATGCACAGGTCATAATGATTGTGTGTGATTTTCGGGTACGCCACTAGGGGGGTAAACACAATACACCTGGAAGGGGTCGCAGATGAGAAACAGCCTTTTTGTTAATTTACATTTTGTACACCCCCAAAAAAAAATTACCTCCATTTTTTGTTTGGGGAAAGGCCCCCTACTGAGCAATTTCAGCCAGCATCAACCCCCCCCACCTCCAAGGGGCACATATCTGTAGCTGGGTAAGGGGCCACATAATTATGGATGTGTGCCCTGTGTGTAATCTATTTTTGCAGTCAATTAGCATATGTCAGTATTTTAAAAATGGGTGTGATTAATAAGGACAACAAATTAACTATGTCCCTTTTTTTGATACACAGACAGAGCAAAGCCAGGAGGAGGCAGGCCCCACAGGGAGCCAGGAGGAGGCAGGCCCCACAGGGAGCCAGGAGGAGGCAGAGCCCACTGGGAGCCAGGAGGTGGCAGGTACCAGTGGGAGACAGGAGTTACGCCGGCGAGATTGCATCTCCCAGATCCCTCCTCTCCGCACTCCCGCAAAAAGGGCCAGGAGACTAATCCAAATGGAGGAGGAGACCCAGGCCATGCTCGGTGAAGCAACTGCGGCCATCAGAGAGCAACCCACTGAAGAAGAGGGATTCGGAGCGCTCATCGTGGCCAAGCTCCAAAAGCTGGAGCAGTGCCAGCGTGTGCGCTGTGAATTGCTGATCTTCAAGGCCATTAGCATGGCCACACTGGGCAAGCTCAATGACGACATTGACATTGGGCTGAATGGCACTCCTGTCCTTTCTGCTCTTCCTGCTCCTGCTCCTTCTCCTGCTCCTGCTCCTTCTCCTGCTCCTCCTCTTCCTGAGCCTGCTCTGGCTCCTGCCACAACCTTGGCTCCAGGAACCCAGCCCCAGAGGACTCGGGCTGCAGGGAAGGCTGCAGGGAAGACTGCAGGGAAGAGTAAAGGGAAGAAGAAGTGATCAGATGGTGCCCCTAATCGAATTTCTTTTGGCTTGACAGACTTCAGTGTTGCTTTGGTGGACCCTTTTTTTTACAAATTCAAGCAGGGTCTCCTTTGCTTTCTTCCTGGCTTATTTGTTTTTATTTTGTTTCTATTTTTGTTTGCTAGATGTGTCTAATTTTGTTTGAGTGCTTTTCGACATAAATAAATGTATTTTTTGTTTGCGTGCAAAATTTGTACATGTGTATTTTTAACAATATATAGAGATCATTTAGTGAGTAGGCAGACACGTTTAAAAAAAAAAAAAACAATAACAAAGGGACAACAACCTCCTTGTGGGTAATTTATTTTAAAAAAATATATATTGTTGGGGGTCACTTCACACACTCCAAAATCAACCACAATTCACATTTGGGTAAACATTTAAAACCAAAAATATACAAAAAAAAAAAAGGGAGATGATGTGCTTAAAAAAAATAAGAGGTAATTAAGAAATAAAGAAAAAAAAATAAGAAAGTAAAAAGGTTAACAGAACTATGTAACAAGATGAGCCACAACAAACTAGGAATTTAGGGCCAGATTCACGTACATCTGCGCATTATTGGACCGGCGTAGCGCACCGCCTTTACGTTAGACTGGCGCAATGTAGCGGCGCAATCACCCTATTCTCGTTGGGTTTTGCGCAGAAATTTGCGCCTGCACAACGTTATTTCAGAGGCGCAAGGCGGAGTAATTCAAATTGGGAAGGACGTGGGCGTGTTACATTGAAATGAGCCGTGACCCTATGCAAATGAAGGGCCGGCCGGCTCGCACATGCGCGCTTGAAGCAGACCATGGTCAGCACCTCTGTGCCCATGCTCACAACTCGGGAACGGTGCAATCAGTGAAATTGGAAGTGGACTAGGGCAACGTAATGAACTACGCAGACAGCATAAATAGACAGACACAAACGCACTTCCTTTGCAAAAGTACATCCCTTTGTATCCCTCCCTATACAGCAAGGTGCTTTTGTTCTGTTGTTTATTAGCGTTTGTTTGTTTGTTTGTTTGTGACGTGTCTTTGAGATATTTGGTGACTGTTTTGCAGAGTGATTTTTGTCTTTTCTGTGTTTTCTTTGTTTTTTTCCAAAAAAAATTTGCTGGGCATTTTTTTCTTTTGCTGGACATTTTTTTTTTCTGTTGTGAATGTTTTTGGAATGTGGGGGTGATATTCCTGCCGGAAAAGGGGTGTCACCCTCAGTTTTGGTGGAGAAGGGTTCCCCAGGACCAGGGAGAAGTGATCCCCAGGTCCGTGTGAATGGTGTATGAATGTACAGTGACATAATTGTAGCCGTGGCGTGGCGTTGCTGCTCACAAGTCCTGCATGGTGGGCTTGTGCCAATCCAATGTGATGAGGATGTGATGTGTCTGTGCTAGGGACCACAGTGGTGTGCATTCATGCATTCTCATTGTGCCACGATTAATGTGTGTGTTTAACGTGCAAAGATGCCTAATGTGAGCTGGCTCCTGGCTGCTCTTCCCTCAGAAGACGGGGTAGCCTTGGTTAGGGGGGTTCCGTATAGAAGTCATGAGATGGGGTCCCAGTGCATATGCAGAGTCACCCTGAAGGGATTAGACAGGAGGATGTTAGTAGTAGCATGTGCCCCTTGTGATTTCAGCATCATGGGGGGGACAGTCATGCCTGCCACCCATGTCACTCACCAACCAGCCAGCTGTCCCCATACATGTTCTGTTCGAAATCTGTGGGGATGGGGCTAGGATTGTATATGTAGCTGTCATGGGTGTCATGGGTGGTGTCATGTGTTGGGCTCCTGCAGGGTTGTGGTTAATTCCTCAGAATCACTCATGCCAAAGATGTCTATGCGTGTGTGATATATCAAGTGAAGAGTGAGGGGCTTGTATCAGATTAGATTATTATATCCATCAAGGTTTTAAAGGGCTATTGAAAGATAGTGAGACCGTGTTTGTAATTTGTATGTATGTTATGTATTGATGTATATATGTATGTATATTTTTTGTAAAAAAATTTTTTTTAAAGCAAAGACATTTTTTGGGTAAAAAAAAAAAAATCCTCTCCCGTGCCCTCCTCCGTGCCCTCCTCAGTGCCCTCCTCCTTCTTTGCTCATCTAAAGTCAGTAGTATAGCTATGAGCATGGATGCCACTGGCATGTTGGCATACAGTTTGTTGGGCAGCAAGTGTGACTGCTCAGCTCCTCACTAACAGAGTTCCTTTCTCTGACATGTAGATGAATTGTCTAATTTTAGACCACCTTTTCTATGGTCTAATTTTAGACAGGCCGTGCAGCTGTTGCGCACAGTGCGTAGCCTGCGCTGCACCAACGTTCTTTTGTGGATCCCCGTAACTCCCTCATTGGCATATTTGAATAGCAAATCAATGGTGTGTCTAGCGCAGTTTTGCGCGGACGGATGCGCCTGTCTATCGAAATTACGCTGGACAAAAAAAAGTAGATTTCTTGCGTATCTCGTTTTGGGGATGCGGAGTATCGAAACGCATGCGCAAATTTAGACTTACGCCGCACATCTCCTGTTACGCCGGCGTAATCACTCTGTGAATCTGGCCCTTAGTGTAGCATTTAAATGCATTGGTTCAAATGCAGCGCATTCTTTGCTTCATTACTTTTAAAAAGAAACAAATGTGCTTAATCCATTCTGAACAGTAGTTTTACCAGAAAAAGCGCTCCCGTATGAGAAATTGCTTCTGAGCATGCGCGGGTTGAAAACTTTGTTTTTAACATCGTTTTGCCCACACACCATCACTTTTTATGACACAAAAAACTATGGCCCAGATTCACAGAGCCATTACGCCTGTCTAACGGGTGTTAGACTGGAGTAATTTCAAATTTCGCACGTTTTCTAGCTAGTCAAAAACCTCAAACCATGAATAGACGGCTGCGGGCTTCAATTCGACTGGATTACATGTTCGTAAGCCTTCGGATCTACGCTGCAATAAAATTGCGGCCACTGGGTGGACTTCCCGTCGTTTTACGCGTCGGGGTATGCTAATGAGCTTTTGCCGGCGATCCCAGAAATTACGATCTTCAATCGCAATCTCTTACGGCACCTTTAGTAATCTTTTTTTTACGTAACACTATACCAGCTTTTTGCTGGTCTAATATTAGACAGCCCATGTTAAGTATGGCCGTCGTTTCCGCGTCGAATTTCAACGTTTTCCGATGTCCTTTATTATTTTTTACGTAAGTCGTCCGGGAATAGGAATGTTCGTAAACGCCGCTACTCAAAGAACGAATGACGTAACGACGCGATTTCGCGCAATGCACGGCGGGAAATTTCTGAACGGAGCATGCGCAGTTCGATCGCCGCGGGGACACGCTTAATTTAAATGCTTCACGCCCCCCAATCGCGTATTTCGATTACGCGGCGAGAAATAGACTACGCCGCCGTAGCGTACGGGCAAAAATCTACCAGGATTCGGTGTAGAGCCTGGTGAAATACGGCAGCGTAGAGTATTTCGATTACGCAGCGCAATATTAAGTGTATCTGAATCTGGCCCTACGTTTTGAAAAACGACACAAAAAATTCAAGCATGTTCGAATTTTTTTTTGCTCGTTTTTTTGAAGACATAAAACAACGTTTTGCCCACACACAGTGAATTTAATCGACGTTTTTGAAAACATAGTTTTTTTTCATCACAAAAAATTATCGTGTGTACTGTTAATCTTGGAATAATGACACCTCTTATTACACATGGGCAAAGAGAACACCAAAACCTATACCATTTAAAGTTTAAAAAGAAAGAAAATTAAATCTGCATACTTTTTCAATAATAGAAAAAGTCAAAAATGTCCATAAAATGTTTATGTTACCAGACTATAGTAGTGTTTTATAATAGTAGAATTTTAACAAAGATAGCTCAGCATGTTTTTGCTGTTCTGCATATAAAGCAGCAAAACTAAAAAACAATAATAATAATTATAATAAAGTCACATAAAAAAGGGCACGTATTTATTTATGACAAGTGTCCAATAAGACAGTAACATACATGGGAGACATTCTGCTTACTAAGGGAAGAGCAAAGTAACAGAAGAGAGAAGCTCTGGTACACAAATAACAAGTGGGCATGTGGGATAGTTCTGGTATACATTGCTGAATGGAAAGGCAAGAAGTCATTCTGCAATTTACAAAGTTAAATGTGAGTGTAAAAGACATGATAGCTTGCTGTAAACTATTACTTGGGAAAATCGCATCTAATAACAGGGGCAGACTGACCATTGAGAAACTCAGGCACTGCCCGAGGGCCCAGTGCCACTAGGGGGCCCCATCAGGGTTGCCAGGCTCATTAAAACCAGGGATAGTATGTAAAAATCAGTGTTTTTTTACATCTGTCCCTGATATGTCCAAAACCTACATGTTTTTGAGGTGAAAATCCCGAGATTTTAGCTGCCCCGCCTCTGTACTGCCACCTGGCTTGGTGGCCATCTGTAAGCCTGGGGGCCCCATAATCTTCTATTGCCCGGGGGCCCCATGAGTTCTCAGTCCGCCCCTGTCTAATAATCTTTTGTTGGATGCATCTGACAGGAAAAAATACCAATTAAATCGAATTGCATTTATTTAGATATGATAAGGTATTTTCCTGTAAGAAATATATTTTTTTGCTAAACCTTTGCAAGTGTCAGATGCATCCAACAAAAGATTCTTAGATGCAATTTTCCCAAGTAATAGTTTACAGCAAGCTATCCTGTCTTTTACACTCACATTTAACTTTGTAAATTTCAGAATGACTTCCTGCCTTTCCATTCAGTAATGTATAGTTGTTTTAGTTTTTAGTGTGTGAACACTTCTTTTGTTATGGCTGCTTCTTGTGTATATTTATTATTTTAGTCGTTGTGTATTTACACCAGGTGTGTTTAGCGCATTAGTAACTCCCATTACAAATTCCCAAACAAAAATTACGTCCTTTTTTTCCCACAAATATAAATTTCTTTTGGTGGTATTTGATCATCTCTGTGTTTTTTATTTTTTGCGCTATAAACAAAAATAAAGTGACAATTTTGAAAAAAAAAAAGCAATACTTTATATTTTTTGCTATAATAAATATGCCCATTTTTTTTTAAAGCAATTTGTTTGTCAGTTTAGGCCAATATGTATTCTTCTACATGTTTTTGGTAAAAAAAATCACAATACGCGTATATTGATTGGTTTGCACAAAAGTTATAGCATTTACAAAATAGAGGGTACATTTATGGCATTTTTATTATATATATTTTTTTTACTTGTTATGGCGGCGATCTGCGATTTTTTTCATGACTGCAACATTATGGTGGACATATCGGACACTTTTGACACTATTTTGGTACCATTCACATTTATACAGTGATCAGTGCTATACAAATGCACTGATTATTGTATAAATGTGACTGGCAATGAAGGGGTTAACCAGTAGGGGGCGGGGAAGGGGTTAAGTGTGTCCTAGGGTGTGATTCTAACTGTTAGGGGATGTGGATTACTGTGACAGGTCACTGATCGCTGCTTCCGATTAGAGACAATCAGTGCTATGTTACTAGTCAGAACAGGGAGATGCCTTGTTTGCGCTAGGGGGCAGGTTCAAAGCATCGTATATATATATATATATATATATATATATATATATATATATATATATATATTTACACGTTGCTTTGCCTGCCAGTGCCATTGTGCCGATGTACAGTATATCTATGTGAGGCGGTCGGCAAGCGGATAAAGCATGATAAACTGCATAGTGCTTCTGTGGTGTCATTTGTCCCATTCAATGCTTTAAAATACCTGGTTTAACTTGCCTGTCTCTGTGCACCCCTATGTGTGCTGATGACCATGGCTGTCAATTCATGATACCGTGATCATTGTTGTTGCCAGCGGCTTAGACATTAAAGCCACTGAGGTGCCGATGCATGTGGCTGGCGGCCGCAATGTCCGCCAGGTACCCGCAATTGGCGTTACACAGCCAATGATGTGGATCTGTGTGTGTAAACACACAGATCCACATCCTGTCAGGGAAAGGAGACTGATGCTGTGTCCCCTCCCCCAGTCAGTCCCCTCCCCCCACAGTAAGAATCACTCCTAGCCTAGGGAACACATGTAACTTCTTCCTTGCCCCCTAGTGTTAACCCCTTCCCTGCCAGTCACATTTATACAGCATATTTATAGCACTGTTCGCTGTATAAATGTCAATGGTCCCAAAAATGTGTCAAAAGTGTCAAATGTGTCCGCCATAATGTCGCATTCCCAATAAAAATCACAGATCGCCGCCATTACTAGTAAAAAAAAAAAAATGTCATAATTCTATCCCCTATTTTGTAGGCACTATAACTTTTGTGCAAACCAATCACTATACGCTTATTGTGATTTTTTTTTTTTTTACCAAAAATATGTAGAAGAATACGTATCGGCTAATCTGAGAAGAAAAAACTTTTTTTTTTTAATAAAAAATGGGGATATTTATTATAGAAAAAAGTTAAAAATATTGGCCCAGATTCAGGTACATCTGCGCATTATTGGACCGGCGTAGCGCACCGCCTTTACGTTAGACTTGCGCAATTTTGCCGCGTAATCACCCTATTCTCGTAGCTTTTGCGCAGGAAATTGCGCATGCGTAACGTTTTTTCAAAGGCGTAAGGAGGAGTAATACAAATTGGGAAGGACGTGGGCGTGTTACATTGAAATGAGCCGTGACCCCATGCAAATGAAGGGCTGGCCGGCTCGCGCATGCGCGCTTGAAGGAGACCATGGTCAGCTCCGCTGTGCGCATGCTCACAACTCGGGAGCGGTGCAATCAGTGAAATTGGAAATGGACTAGGGCAACGTTGTGAACTACGCAAACAGCATAAATAGACACACACAAACGCACTTGCATTGCAAAAGTACATCCCTTTGTCCCTTCCCATTTAACCAAGTGCTTTTGTCCTGTTGTTCGTTGCGGTGTGTTTTGTAGTTGTCAGATTAGTGTTCTGTGTGATCAAGTGTTTGTTAGTAGATCTTTGAAAGTGTTTTTTGATAAGTGTTTGAGAGACTGTTTGATTTATATATTTCTTTTGTGACTGTTTATTGCAGAGTAGTTTTCTCTCTGTGTGTGTTTTTGCTTGATTGGTTGTGCTTGTTTTTGTGAGTGAATTTTGTTGACTGGGAGTGAGTTTTTTTGGAAGGATGACAGAGAGAAAACGAAAGCTCAATTTTACAGTTGGGGAAAAACAAATTCTTGCCCGGGCCATTAGCGAGTATGGGCGTTACCTCCACGGCCCAGAGAGTGCCAACACCACCCCGGCCAGGAGGAGGGAGATTTTGGATAGGATCACTGAGCAGGTCAATTCAGCGGGGCAGGGGGAGACACGGACCCGGTCTGGGATTGACAAAAAAATCAATGACCTCCGGCGTCTGGTCAAACAGAAGCTGGCCAGAATGCATGCTCATGCCAGGGGCACAGGAGGGGGCCCACCATGCCGTATTAGGCTAACAGCGGAGGAGCGTGCGGTGGCCCTGACCTTTCATCGGCATGAAGTTGAGGGCCTGCCCGGCTTTGACTCAAGTCCGGAGCCCGTGGTGCCAGGTAAGTTTTTTTTTTAATATCAGGTGTGTAGCATGTGTGGGGGAGGGGGTGAAAGGGAATATGTGGCAAGTGTGTGGATCCTCCAACCTGTGAATGTTTTGTGTCATCCACAGATGTGCAGGAGGGTGCAGGGCCATCTGGCCTGACCGCACCAACCCCAGGACAGCAGCCTAATGAGGCCCCCCCAACAAGGCCGGAGTCCGCGGAGGAGGTTCAAGAGGAGCAGGAGAATCTAGAGGAGGAGGAGAATCATGAGGAGGAGGAGGAGTCCATGTCAGGCACTGGACGTTTGGTTTTTGAGGACTCTTCCCCTCTGGCTGGCAGCAGGCAGGCCTCCCTAAGGGGGAGCCCCCCCCCTCCTCCCCCAACATGGCTCTCCTCACAAGGGCCTCCCCTTCTCCCCGGCCACAAGCATCAGCTGGAGGCAGGATTTCATCCCAGAACACCAGGGGGTTGGCCGATCTCCTGCCCGCCACTCTGAGAAGGGACCAGTTCCTCCAGACCCGCCATCTGGGACAGGTCAGTCAGACATTGGTGCGGATGGAGGAGAGCCTGTCCTCCATCAAGGATACGCTGGGGAACCTGGACTCCCACTCCCGGGCTTTCACAAACTGCCTAAACGAACTGCAGACGACATCAGCAGGCGTTGGGCAGGATGTGAGGGCCCTTACCCTGGCTATCCAGGCCAACACGGCAACACTTGGTGCTGCCCTGGACAGAATAGCCGTGGCCTTGGAGGGCAGGCCGCCAGGTGGGCAGAGATCAGGGGCTGCTCCTCCTTCCCCGGTTTTACCCCTCCCCATGAGTCTCCCCTGAGAAGCAGGGGCCGTGGCCGGGGGCGCCCCAGGCGTAGCTCACGCAAAGGGCATTAATTTTTTTTTCCCCTTTTTTTTGTGCTGGAAAATTTTTGCTTTTGCAGGCAATTTGTTTTTTTTTGGGTTGTGAATGCTGTTTGAATGTGGGGGTGACATTCCTGCCGGAAAAGGGGTGTCACCCTCAATTTTGGTGGAGTAGAGTTCCCCAGGACCAGGGAGAAGTGATCCCCAGGTCCGTGTGAATGGTGTATGAATGTACAGTGACATAATTGGAGCCTTGGCGTGGCGTTGCTGCTCACAAGTCCTGCATGGTGGACTGGTGCCAATCCAATTTGATGTGGATGTGGGGTGTGTGTGCTAGGGACCACAGTGGTGTGCATGCATGCATTCTCATTGTGCCATGATTAATGTGTATGTTTAACGTGCAAAGATGCCCAATGTGAGCTGTCTCCTGGCTGCTCTACCCTTAGAAGACGGGGTAGCCTCGGTTAGGGGGGGGATTGTCTGGTTCAGGGGTCAGGTCATCACGTAGGCCAATCTGCAGGCCCTTTCTTTCTGCGAAGTTGTGCAGCATGCAACGATGATCTGGCACACAAAGTTTGGGGAATACAAGAGGGTACCCCCAGACTTATCCAGGCATCGGAAACGTGACTTTAGGAGGCCAAAGGTGCGCTCCACCACTGCTCGTGTTTGGGCATGTGCTTGATTGTATCTTTCCTCTCCTGGGGTTTGGGGGTTCCGGATAGGAGTCATGAGATGGGGTCCCAGTGGATATGCAGAGTCATCTGTAAGGGAAAAGACAGGAGGATGTTAGTCATGCATGTGCCCCTTGTGATGTGTGCATCATGGGAGGGGATAGTCATGCCTGACTCCCATGTCACTCACCAACCAGCCAGGTGTCCCCATACACGTTCTGATCGAATTCCATTCGGATGTGGCATTGATTGTATATGTAGTCGTCATGGCTGGACCCTGGGTGTTTGGCACGGACGTGCCATATGAGGCCTTGGGCATGGACTATCACCTGTACATTGATGGAATGCCAATGCTTCTGATTGCGGTACATGTGCTCTGCTCCTGGGGGGGCTGGAGTGCCACATGTGTGCAATAAATGGCCCCCACAGTGCGTGGGAATCTGGCAATTCTGTAGAAATCTGTCATTGCCTTCAGCCGCAGGTCCTCAGTGGTGGGTTTGATGATTTGGTTGGCCATGCGTCTGAGGATTGCAGGGACAACCTGGTGCACACATCTGCTCATGGAGGATTGTGACATCCCAGCCACCACTCCACTTGTACGCTGAAAAGAGCCACTGGCAAGGACATGGAGTGTTGCCATGACCTTGACCAGTGGCTGCACTGCATGTGAGCGGTGTTTTGGGCTGGTGATGTCCTCCTGCAGGGTTGTGGTTAATTCCAGGATGACATGAGGGGTGAATCTGAAGATGCGAAACACCTCAGAATCACTCATGCCAAACAGGTCTATGCGGGTGCGGTATATCCTCTCCCGTGCCATCCTCCGTGCCATCCTCCGTGCCCTCATCCTTCTTTGTTCATCTAAAGTCAGTAGTATAGCTATGTGCGACGATGCCCCTGGCATGTTGGCATACAGATTGTTGTGCAACACGTGTGACTGCTGAGCTCCTCACTAACAGTGTTGCTTTATCTAACAAGTAGACTTTTTTTCTCTTTTTAGACCAGCTTTTATATGGTCTAATTTTAGACAGGTCATTTTGCTGTTGCGCACACTGCGTCGCCTGCGCTGCCCCAACGTTTTTTTGTGGATCCCCGTAAGTCCCTCATTAGCATATTTGACTAGCAAATCAATGGTCTGTCTAGCGCACTTTTGCGCGGACGGATGCGCCAGTCTAACGAAATTACGCGGGACAAAAAAAAGTAGATTTTTTGCGTATCTCGTTCTGGGGATGCCGTGCATCGAAACGCACGCGCACATTTCGACTTACGCACGCGCATCTCCTGTTGCGCAGGCGTAATCGCTCTGTGAATCTGGGCCATTGTGTTTTTTTTCAAAATTGTCATTCTTTTTATGTTTATAGCGCAAAGAATAAAGACCACAGAGGTGATCAAATACCGCCAAAAGAAAGCTCTATTTGTGGGAAAAAAAGGACGTAAATTTTGTTTGGGAGTCACGTCGCACGACCGCGCAATTGTCATTTAAATCGCGACAGTGCAGAAAGCTGAAATTTCGCCTGGACAGAAAGGGGGTATATGTGCACAGTAAGCAAGTGGTTAAAACATTTCTAAATAACTAAGGTACTGTATAAACCATGATGAGATATTATAGCAAAACATTTAATCTAGATTGATAGTTTTTTTTTTTTTTTTTTTTTACAGAGAACACGATGTATTGGATGACAATTGCAAAATCCTCTTTACTTGCCTATAAATCAGATAATTCAGACTTTAATAATTCATTTAGATTAAAAGGCTGAAAGCAGCAGCTACATTTTTAGAAAATGGGCCAAATGAAAATGATTAGGTCACTAAGAAATGCACTTAACACCAGTGTGTTACATGTACTTTCAGTTATACAAACACATTTACACTGGTACCCAAAAATATGACAGGAAAGTTCTTTAGTAAAAACAAAATGCTGTCTTTGAATGTTAGAACAAAGTATACCCAAGTCATATTCTAGAGTACATATTGGAAGACTTGGACAAGGCAACATATAGGGAGCACAGCAAAATACACACACTTTGCCACATTTTCATTCATAAAATACATAACCTATTAGAGGGGCAGAGTACCCCCATCATGTTGTGGGTGATTTTCTGTATGTCCAAAACACACCATGGATCTCTGACAGTCTATGATTTGGTTTTAATATGGGGGTGAGGGAACAGAGATGCAGATGGAGAATTTCACCTGCAAAGAGGACAATGCTGGACACCCTGGTCTAGGAGCGTATTTTTTTCATACAGGATCACGTGATGAGGATTGAAAATGTCATTTTAGGTATATGTGGTAAAGCCCTTCTTTCATTTTACTGTGCTAAGGTCATATGAAATTAAGTAAAAGTAGAATAACTCACCCAGTCTTCAGACTGACAAGGGCATCCTGCACTCCTTTTTGGTTAAACTTCACCATATACTGATGCATTTCAGGATAATTATTTCTAATATTTCTTTCAGTGCTTCCATTAGGGACTGTACCAAATCGAAATGGGGGTGAATATTCATATGATCGTTGAAACTAAAGTCAAAGAAAAAAAGAAAAACATTGTATTAGAGACATTTTATGTGTGAGCATCAGCTACATAACACAATTATGGCCACAACAGTTTGTTGAGAAAAGATGATTTTCAGCACGGGCTCTAATTATAAGCAACAAAATGTGTTCACGCTACTGGGTTAATAAATATTGTTTTTGCATGTGTTTTCATATGAAAGTAGATTATTCAATGCTAAACAGGGTAATTATGTATTGATCTAAAAATCTAAAGCAGCTAGTGATTACAAAAGTGCTAAAATACTATACATATGAAATGCTTCCTATTCTCATTTTATAAATTTGATTACCTATTTTCATAAGATGTGCCAGTAAAAACCTTATAAGGTAAATCATTTATTGCTTATGTAATTTTGCATTAGTATCACTTAACCCAGGAAAAATAATCCGTGAACTGTAAAAATAAGTAATATATACTCCTCAAGTCATAGTAAATCAACTGACGATCTGAGATGATATGTAACAAGCAGGGTAAAAAGAATGGTGCTGAAATAAAACTGTGTATGTGTTTCAAATTATACTAAGGAGGAATGGACCGCTTGAGGAAGAGTAAAACAGGATTGCTGTGGATAAAAATGCTGCTGTGGGATTGTAAGGTATTAGTGTGTATAGTAAAATACTGTATGGGTGGGATAAAATAATGCTGGTGCTTCAAACAGAACTTAAAATCTGCCTGGACATGTTTATTCATCACTGTTGCCTCTGTTACAATCTAATATACAACAATAAATTGGCCTGGACACTATAGGCCAGAATAACCTTTCAGGCTGTTCCAGCGCACTCTCTCTTTTCAACACACAGCACCCACTACAGGTGGGGCAAATGGTGTGGCCACTGCTTAACCCCCTGCATACTGCTAGAAAGACCTTTGGTTGAGACCCACCTATCCTAAAGAAATGGCACAGTCTTGTTGGCAGATAATTCTCATCCATAACTTTGCCCTGGACCCAAAGGGGCTGTTTGCTACATGGGTTACTGTCAGGATCACTTAGTGCTTTTTCTCCTCATTCCAGCATCCGGGTTTTAGCTATGGCACTCCCATTGTCTGTCTGTCCTGCAGGCTGATTAATATAAACAGTCTCTGGGTGGTAACCAAATCTGTTATAAGCCAGCTCAAACCTCATATGGGTGCTTGTGAGAGAGAGTGACGTGTGTGTTGTTCCTGATCAAGCTCCCTGTCTGTCTGCCCTGCTTTGCTAGTAAGACTTTGGACTGTATTATTGGACTGTGTTTTACCTGGACTGTCAAAGAACCACAAAAGGGATGTATAAATGAGAGATGTATACCAAAAAGCAGTCATTGCAAATAACATTTTTACTGTAGCTTCTGAAGTTATGTACAGAATACTTACTGTCAAAAAGTGCATACACAAGATTGCATAAACGCAAGGCATGCTAAAAATACATGTTGACTCCATGGTACTTAGGTATATCATTGGGTGAAGTCCTACACAACATAGGCCACTGGAAGGGCTGAATGGTATTTAAAAGTTTTGAGTGTATCAATGTAAAAAATAATATAAAAATCATCTGTATGGACACTATGCATCTATGTAGGCCCGACACATTTCATTGGGGTATACCAACTCTTCAGGGGCAAATGCAATGGTGATTTATAAAGAGACATAACCAGATGGTATAGTATTGTAGCTAAATATGGGCATAAGGGACAGAATGGGCATACCTATAAATACCTACGTCAACTGCATAGATATGAACAGAGGATTGGAGCTGCTCGAGATGTCTGGCATGAGAGCTGAGGTAGAGACAGGTGGACAGGCCAGGAGCACTGTGGATTCCACCAAAGACAATGTGCAAGTATAGGTGACAGTGAGCTAAAACTTCTGTGGATTAAAATCAATAGTATATATTGAATGTATATTATTATTGATGAGAGGTGTGAATACACCCATGCATCAAGTCAGATGAAGGGAAAAAACAAGCATAAATGATAGAGCAAATACTCAAAATACAACAGATTATGCAAAAGAAAGAAAATAAAGAAACACACCCTAGGTGAGATGATGTAGAAACCAAAACGTAAAGAAAGACTTAGTGCTAAGAATATAAGTAGAACATGTGGTGATTTACCTTGTTGGTTCACATGGAACTGGGAACCAAAATCACAAGTGAATGCTGCTAGGAAGACACACAGACATCAAATTAAGTGAGTTTAATGCTCCCAGCTGATCCAACGTGTCACGCCCAGTGTCACTTGTGCATGGCAAGGGAGGGAAGGCGTCTTTGCAAGAGCGCAAGAATCCACCCATACAGTAAGGTGACCAGACACCCCTGGTTTCAGGGAACAGTCCCCGGATCAAGTCTGTCCCTGTTTTTGTCCCTGGATTGGATATGAACAGGGGCTGGGGCAAATTCAAAGACAGTCAGTGCATAATTAAAAAAAAATATTCAGAATTACACACCCCCTGCTCCACCGCACCTACTAGCTTAGGGGGGTGTATTGTTTTCATTACCTGTGCCCCTTTCCGATGATCATGTGCTGGTCAGAGCGGAGGGATCATTTCTTAAGTTTTGGGCGGATCCCTATTCAGCTCCACTGGCATGTTCTTCTGCCTTGGCCCAAGTCTTGGCCAGCCGTCTGCCTGTTTTATCTCCTTGCCTTCCCTGGTGGAGTGATATTCCTCCATTCCCCACCCAGTAGTAGCCGGGGGCCCGGAGAGTGAGACTTTAGAGGCTGTGACAGGCAGTGATGGGCAGAGAGAGGCAGCTGATGGTGTCCAATAGCAGGAACAGAGGGGAAGCTTTGGGGGTGTCTGTGAATAGACTACATTGCACTGTGTCCGTCTCTCTGGCATCATGGTTGGTATCATAACTCACAGGCAGCAGGCACTTTATCATGGCTCTGGCTGGCTCTGTCACAGTGTGTCACATAACATGTCTGCTGGGTGCTGATTTTAGTAACTTATTGGTCATATGCATCAGCACCCAGCAGCCATGTTAAGTGACACACAGTGACAGAGCCAGCCAGAGCTATGATAGTGTGCCTGCTGCCTGTGAGTTATCATAATGCTGATGGCGTTAACCAGTTGCTGATCGCCTGATAGCAGATTAACTACTACATGATGGCCGCGCTGCGCAGGATCACGAATATACGTAATCTCACATTTCTGGGTATGGGGACCAATCAGCGGTTCAGGCGGAATCGATGTCCACCAGTACCCACTGATCGTTATGTTCAAAGACAGAACAGTTCTGTCAGTATGGAAGACATTGATCTTGTGTTCCTGCAAAGCAGGTAAAATGATCTCTGCCTTCTCTTAGTAAAAGCTACCCACAGTGAAAAAACATTTGTTAGGCACACATTTAACCCTTTGATTGCCCTAGATGTTATCCCCATCCAGGCCGTGTCATTAGTACAGTGACAGTGCATATTTTTAGCACTGATCACTGTATTAGTGTAACTGGTTCCCACAAAGTGTCATTAGTGTCCGATTTGTCCACCGCAATATTGCAGTCCCGCTATGAGTCGCTGATCACCACCATTACTAGTAAAAAAAGTCCCTGGATTTCATTTAAAAAATCTGGTCACCTTACCATACAGGCTCAGATAACACCTTCCAAATTTCAGCCTAGATGGAAAGAAAAACATGCTCATGCAGTGTGACATCAAAAGATGTGACACACCGAGTTGTAATGTGGCTCCAATGCGCTGAGGAGCAAACCCATCCAAACCGCCACCTCTATCCACCACGAACAGGGAGGAAGGGAACAGGGAGGAGAGGGAGGGGTGCCAAAATCTCATTGCAACTCCCAGGGCACAAACAGGCAAGCAGCCCAAATCACTGCACACACTAAACAAACCCTACCATGTGGAACAGGGTGCTAAGAATGAGAGATGATGAATTGAAATAAAAATAAATATGTTGGTATGTCATGAGATTTAAGAAAATATATTGTATAATAAAAACCACGATCTGGTCTATCATGGGTTGCAAAAAGGCAATTGAAAGATAATTAGCAGATTGCTAAATGGTCAAATACACCTCGCCTTCCCTATATGAATTTACTACAAACAGCTTGGGACTTTATAGAAGACTCAAGCACCCAGGCGACTCCTCCATCTCTATATATGAACACAAAAAGGGGGGTATACCAAAAAGCAGTCATTGCAAAGAATAATATTCTTTTTGAATTCTTTATTAATTTTCCAATATCAAAATATACATACTAAATGTACCTGCTCTCACAGGAGCTTACTTAAATTCTGTCTTACAGTCATTTATCAAAAAACACAGATAAACAGTTGAACATTTATTCTTCCCCTTTACCCCATTATTTTTTTCTCTTTTTTTGGTGTGGTTTCGTTCCTCCTATCCTGAAGCCGTTGTTGGATTCTCTACCCAGCTTGTCCATACTCTGTCATATTTCTCCTCGTAACCTCTATTGCAATATGTTTCCCTATATAACGGCAGGTTACTGTTTACCAAGTTTTCCTCCAATACTATTATTGCCTTTCTCGCGTAAAAAAGCAATAGACCCATCTGTGTTCTTTTTTCTCCAATCCTGATTCTACTAATTGTGTAATTCCCTCAGGAAACTGGGCTGATAGAGTATGTACCAACTGTAGATGTCAGAGAGTATAACTCTACGGAATATTCCAGTATTGCTTCATTTCAGCAAATGAGGAGATCCTCATTGGGAAGTGACTTGAGATCCTGGGAATGAAGCTCTGAGCCACGGATCCTCTGATAGCTGCAAGGTTGCAGTAAATATAAAGTACACAGAGGGCCAGATTCAGAAAGGTATTTACATTGGCGTATCTATAGATACGCCACGTAAATACTAAGAATAGCCGGCGTATCTTTTTTCTGTATTCAGAAAACAAGATACACCGGCTTTCTCCTAAGATACGAATGGCGTAAGTCACTTACATCGTCGTATCTTAGTTGCATATTTACGCTGGCCACTAGGTGGCGCTTACGGCGTTTTTTGCGTAAAATATGCAAATGAGCTATTTACGCCGATTCCCGAATGTACTTGCGGCGGCGCGTCGTAGTTTACGTAGTTGGCGTTAGCGTTAGAGCGGCGTAAGGTTACCCCTGCTATAGGAGGCGTAGCCAATGTTAAGTATGGACGTCGGGACGTCGTTTGCGTAAATCGTTCGGGAATAGGGCTCAACGTTAGCTACATTCACGTCATTTACATTGACAAAAAGCGACGTGATTTCGCGCATGCACACTGGGAACGTCCACGGACGGCGCATGCGCCGTCCAAAAAAAGTCAATTACGTGGGGTCATGATTCATTTAAATGAATCACGCCCCCACTTCATAAATTTGAATTGCGCGGCCTTACGCCGCAACACATACGTTACACCGCCATAAATAAGGGCACAAGTTCTTTCTGAATACAGAACTTGCGCAAATATTTACAGCGGCGTAACGTATCGGGGATACATTACGCCAGCAGAAAGATACGCGGATATTTCTGAATCTGGCCCAGAGTCTTCAAGCGGGTTAGTGTATCTCTACGCTAAGGTGCTGCTGGGCTGCTGTACAGGAGTTTCATGGGAATGTCATCACCGTTGAATTGCTGTGTCCCTGCCCTGCTTTTTTAATGCTGCAATACTTTATAAGGGCATCTGGGGAATCCTATACTCCTCTGAAGGTTAAACGCTTAAAATGAGGGAAAAAGAAAGAGAACCCCTGCGGGAGGCTTACTGAAGCAACATTTGGCAATACCGAGTTAAGACTGAGAGTTTTTGGGAAAAGGGGGATACGGAGTGATCCCCTGATTAAGGGAGAGAAGAGAGAAAGAAAATCTGCGCTAAGTTTTATGCATTATCGAGGACTGTTCGGTTGCTGGGATGTTTTTTATTCTCTTTTTTGTATTACTTTCTATTCCCTCTCGCTCAGATACACTTGTTTGCTGACCTTAAAGTGCTACTAATGACTGTTATTGATTGCTACTAACCGCTATATACAGCAATTGCTACTAACCGCTATATACAGCTAATGCTGAGTGTATCTATTTTTGCTGCTGTATTTTGGTGCGCAGTGCCACAGGCACCATAAGAAGGATACACTGATTCCTAGATATAAGCATATAGACTGATACACTGATTCCTAGATATAAGCGTATAGACTCTTTGTTCTAGGTGTCTTGTGCTTTTTGCATTTTTCCTGCATTTTTATTATTTTTTTTAATCTGGGCATTGGCTTAGGAGATAAGTTTGCCTCCTGAAGTACAAGTCCGTAGAGATGCAGCAGCTGCGTTCCGCAAAGGAGAAGAACTTGCAACAGGCGGCAGTAGCCGCGACACAACTTGAACAATATGCCCACTTTTCTGCGCAGACGCCAACACCAACAAAAAAGGGGAAGCAGCCTAAAGTACAGCAGGGAGGCGCAGCAGATAGAAAAAGCCTGGGGCAACCTCCAGCTACAGGCTTGCAGGGCACCGCGGGGTTATTAACAAATAAAGCGTGAACTTGAGAGAGAGGAGCCGGACTGCAGGAGTTGGGAGTAGGCAGACCCTCCCCCCGGAGGCAATCGCCATCCTTCTCCATGCCCCTGGTGGCAATGGCGGGTGTGAGGGGGGCCTCCCACTCACCCCGCCCTACCTGCTCCTCTTGGGAGCCCAACTGGGGCCCAACGGGACCCCAATGGGGCAGAGGGACTCCCCCTATGAGGGAGTGAGAGGGCCTAGCCCACCCAGCCAGACCCGTAGGTCCTTCACCTCTCTTTATTTTAGTAGAACGCATGGCCAAAGTGCGTGTGTGTTAAACCAATTTCGTGTGCGTGCAAGTGTGGTGGTTTTTGTGGGGGGGGGTGGGCGTACTAAGCACAGGCGTACCTTGCATAGCACACCCACCGGGAGCCGGGCTGAGACCAACTCAATTCACATGTAGCCGAGGCCGGGATCCGAACCCTTGGCTGCAGAGGTGAACGGCTTGTCAGCGCAGTGCCAATCACGTTGAGCCATCACAGCTCCCTTATACACTTTAAAATAAAAAAAATAAAGCATCAAGTAATAAAATCCCAGGGCCGATAGAACAAAATATAGAGGTAACAGCTGAGCCGCGCTTACCATCAGAAGTTGAACCAACATTAAAAGATGTATTTACAGTGGTGAATGCATGTAAGAGCACACTAAATGAACTTTGTGCTCAGATGAAGGAAGTAAAGGAGGATTTAGTAGCGGTTCGGTTAGAGTTACAAAAAACGGCAGAAAGAACATCCGCCCTGGAGGCACGGACTAGTCAATTGGAGGACGAGGTTTTGCCATTAATAAAGGAGGTGAAATACTTGAAGGAACAGATGGGCAGGTATACATCAAAAATGGACGAGATTGAAAATAGGCTCAGAAGAGACAACATCAGACTGGTTGGGATGTCGGAAAAGAGCGAGGGCGCTAATCCGGTAGAATTCCTGGAAAAATGGCTCATTGAAACCTTTGGAAGACAGACATTTTCAGCATCCTTCTCAATAGAAAGAGCACATAGAGTACATTTTAGGGCTCCCCCAATAGGGGGGCACCCTAGGCCACTCCTATTGAAATTCCTTAATTACAGGGACAAAGTGACATTACTGCGGAAAGCTAGAGAGGCAGGAAAGATCTTGTTCAAAGATGCTAAAATATCGGTATACTCCGAATTCTCGCCGGATCTACAGAGGCGTATAGCAGAATTTATGGCTGTTAAGCGTACACTGCAGAAATACAGGCTGGCATATGCCCTGGTGTATCCAGCACGGTTAAGGGTAGTGGCATTGGGAGGAACCCAGATCTTCGATACCCCAGCAAGTGTAGAGAGGTGGTTGAAAAAGAATAAACATAAGTGGTAGATAGGGGAGGAGATAAGGAGGAAGAGACATGGAGTGAGGAGTGAGAGAGGGGGAGAAAATATATCCAACGTGTTTTTTTGTGGGGGTTTCTTCTTTTTTTTTCTTCTCTCCCCTCTTCTTCCCCTCATTGAGGGGGAGTTGGAGGTGAGTGAGGATAAAGTAGTGTATACATTTTGGAGAGGGGGGGAGAGAGGAGGGGGTAGGATATGCACAGATGCTGAATGGGAGAGTGGGAGTGAACGAGGTGTGGGAAATGGTCACTATAAGCCCCTCAGAGGCACACCAAGGAAGGTGGAGGGGGGGCGGGAGGGGAGAAGTTGGCAGAGGGGGGAGGAGGGTGGAGGAGGGGAGGGGGGGAGGGGGAGGATGGGTGGGGAAAGGGGGGGTGGGGAAGAGTAGTTTACTTAGGAACAAAACTGTTTACTAATGTATGTAAAAAATGAACTGAAGGAGAGTACCGAAATCAATGTTATTGCACAAATAATGAAACACATTGGAAGGTTGCACGGAAATACACAATGGGAAGGTAGACTGCTACACAAAAATAGATTTTAAAATTTGCATAGAAATAATTTTTGATGATATATATATATATACACCTTCTGTAGGGGGCTGAGTTACAATGTTTAAAAAGACATGGTTAATGAGTAGTAGGCACAGAATTATTGGTCAAAATAAGGAAATAGGGGTAGTGATGAGCTATGTATTTGTGTTTTTCTTTTTTTTCTCTTTTTTTGTATTGGCTTTTTGTCTTTGTTTTTATTTCTTGGGTCGGTATCTCTGATCTTTCACGATATACTCCACACTTCTGAATGCAGAATAGGATATTAAATATGGGCTCTTGGAATGTTAGAGGCCTGGGGACAGTAGCTAAAAGAGCAGCAGTGTTCTCTACAATGGAAATATATGGGGTGGAGCTGATCTGCCTGCAGGAAACACACTTAACAAGGGATACAATTCAACAGCTCCAGAGTAAAAAATATCCAATTCAGTTTCACTTAGTACACTCTTCTTACTCGAGAGGGGTGGGAGTCCTGTTGAGAGCTGGGGTGGGGTTTTCCTGCAGGCAGACCAGCATAGATGAGAATGGTCGATATGTTTTTCTGCATTGTACAATCTATAATAGAACGTATGTAATAGCAAATATTTATATTCATCCACCTTTTAAAATAGATATCATGTTAAGATTAAATGAATTTATTCAAGGTAAGGGAGATATACCGGTAGTAGTGGTAGGAGACTTCAATGAGGTCTTAGACCCAGGGCTCGATAGGTTTCCGGTACCGTTGTATTCAGACTCTATAGGGAAAAGCCGATTGAGCCAATTTATGAAAGAAGTTGGACTAGTCGATATGTGGAGAGTGAGGAGTCCGGGCATTCAGCAATATTTGTGCTACTCAAGCACGCACTCCACACTCTCCAGGATAGATATGGTCCTGGGGAATGAGAGAGCATTAAGGATTATGGGAAAGATAGAATACCTGCCAAGAGGAGTGTCAGACCATTCTCCAGTGGTTCTAATAGTAAATTTAGAAGCACCAAAAATTTGGAGAAGGTGGCAAATATACCCCTATTGGTTCGAACTAATAAAAGAAGCAGATGGGATTTTGCCCAAACTGAGGGAATTTGTGGATCTGAATGAAGGCTCTACAGGGACGGGAATAATATGGGATACCCTGAAGGCATACCTGAGGGGTATCCTGATCCAGCAAGTGGCCAAATCTAATAAAAAAAGCGAGAGAAGGAGAACAAAATACCCGTAGAATAGTATTGGCGGCAGAAAATAACTATGTAACAGACCCAATATTAGAGAAGAAAGAAATATGGCTAGAGAAACAACTAGCGTATAGGATGGTAATCATGAGAGAGGTGGAGACTAGACAAATCTTTTTGCGACAGTTCTCCTTTGCAGAGGGTAAAAGCATTGGAAGGATGCTGGTGCAACTAGTGAAGTCGAACTCCCCACCCTCTGATATCCAGGCCATCAGAACCGCAGGAGGGGCAATAACAGCAGACACCGCAGAGATAGTGCATACCTTCCAGGGGTACTAAAAAAAGCTATACACCGCACAGAAGGTGGGGGATGGAAGTAGAAATGGAGGACTTTCTGGGGGGGTTAGAGATCCCGTCTATCACACAAGTGGAAAGAGATGAATTAGAAACTCTGATTTCACTTATAGAAATCCAGCAAGCTGTGGCAGACATGGCAAATCAAAAGTCGCCAGGCCCAGACGGACTTCTGACAGAAATGTATAAATACTACGGAGAAATTTTACTGCCTAAGCTTTTAAAAGCATTAAATGGAGCGGCCATGGAGGGGAGACTCCCAGTGTCAATGTTGGAGGCAACTATTATAGTTATTCTAAAAGAAGGCAAGGACCCCTTAGACCCGGCTGCATATAGACCAATTTCCCTCCTGTGCTCGGATGCCAAGATACTGGCGAAAGTTTTGGCAGCGAGGCTTAATAGACTGATTTCAAAACTGATTCATCCAGATCAAACGGGATTCATAGCTAATAGATCTACCAGCATGAATATAAGAAGGACCTTTTAAAATTTACCAACCCCCGTAGGAGTCAGAGGGAATGAGAGCCGTATTGTCACTAGATGTGACAAAAGCGTTCCGCTGTGTAGAATGGGGATACATTTGGAGGGTGCTGGGAAAGTTCGGATTTGGTCCGAAATTTACTGGCTGGATAAAAATGCTTTATGATAGTCCTAGTGCCAAAATTAGAATTAACAATGAATTCTCAAAAAAGATTTTATTAGAGAGGGGGACGAGACAGGGGTGCCCTTTGTCGCCCATGCTCTTGGCCCTAGCGATGGAACCATTGGCGATTGCCATAAGGTCAAGTACTGAGATAAACGGATTTCAAAGGAAGATGGGAAACGAAAGAATTGCGCTTTATGCCCATGATATTCTCCTCTACTTGGGCGATACGGAACATTCTCTGGTAAGAGCAATGAGCATAGTGCAGGAATTTAGTAGTTTTACGAGCCTAGAGATAAACTGGGAAAAATCAGAGCCCCTACCGGTAGACCCAATTGGAGAAGCTGGGGTAGTGGGAATACCACAATTGAAGGTGGTGGATACATTGAAATATTTAGGGATACAGGTAACGAAAGATCCAAACAATATATAGATAAACACCTAATTCCCCTATTGGCTAAATTCAAACAAAAAATTGGTATTTGGTAACGGCTCCCGTTATCAGTGGCTGGCAGATACAGCTTAATCAAGATGTTCTGGAAGCCACAATTGTTGTATATAATGCATAATTGCCCGGTCTGGATTTGTATAAAATGGTTTTATAAGATTGAAACGCTCTTTAGAGAACTAATATGGAAAGGGGGACAACCCAGGATTCGACTATGTACACTGCAGCTCCCGGTAGTGGAAGGGGGACTGGCTGTTCCCCACCCTGAGAGCTACTACCTATCGGCACAATTGCAACAACTAATGGGATGTAATACCCTGGGAGGGGATACCCCTAATGGGAGAATAATGCTGAATGGAGCCCCACATGACTCGGATTTTGAAGTATTAGAAGCAGACTCCTTTAGATATAGGACTCCAACAATTAAAATGATAATTAAAATATGGAAAAAGGTTAAAAAACTGATGGGCTACACCAGATTTCCTGAGTATACCCCTTTGTTGAATAACTCTAAGCTACATGAAATACTACAGATAGGAAAGGTGGGGGAATGGGAAAGGTGCGGTATAAAAAGGTTGAGACAACTATATAAGCAACAACCATTCTTTACTAGACATTTGCATTAGTTTTCATTAGAATGCATTTTCGTCCGAAAATCAGGTTTTTTCGTTATCATTTTAACAAATGATAACGAAAGCGCAAGAGATGAAAATTGAAAGATCCGACATAAAAAAATGCTTTCTTTTCGTTTTCGTTGCGGTAAAAATTTGATATAGAGAGATTCGACATTATAGGGAAAAGATTTGACATTATAGGGAAAAGATTTCACAGTATAGGGAAAAGATTTGACATTATAGGGAAAAGATTCAACATTATAGGGACAAGATTTGACAGTATAGGGAAAAGATTCGACATTATAGGTAAAGATACGACATTATAGAGAAAAGATTCGACACTATAGAAATGATAGATTCGACATTACATAGATTAGATTTCGATTTATGAGAAAATAGATTTGACATTATTACTAGTCATACAACATTCGAATTCTTGTAGGCGGAATATTCGAATAAAAATGTACGTTTCGACGTAAAGATTCGACGTTCCGTCGAATATTCTTTGACAATTCGACAGAAACCAAGTATTATTGGATTTTCGGACAAAAGCTATTCCCCAACGAAAAACGAAATAAATCAAAACGATTTTGGTGAGTAACTAAATACATTTATTTTCCAAACTAAAACGAAAAAACAAAACAAAATATTCCAGTCTGCACATGTCTATTCTTTACCTACCTCCAGGTAGGGCACGCTCTTGAAGCCCAGTTTAGGACACAAAATTTAGTGTGGAATAAAATGCTTCTATTTCAAAATTTAGTTAAAGTGGGCCCAACTAAGGGTCTCATATCTGAAATATATACGCAGATAACCAAAAAGATCAATACAGGGACACACCTTTTTAAAGTAAGAGAAAGATGGGAGGAAGATATAGGGGAAATAACACAAGAACAGTGGAAGAGAATACTAGAGATGGGATCAAAGATTTCAGTTTCACCTCCTCACAAAATCTCCCATTTGATGCTGATAAATAGAGCTTATTACACGCCTAAGAGCCTATTTAAATTTGGTAAAAGACCAGATGATAAATGTCCATGATGTCAGGGGCATGGAGACCTAGTGCACATGGTGTGGCGCTGCCCAAAGCTGGTTCGCTACTAGGAGGGGGTGCTCGACACCCTGAGAGATACATTTGGAATATCGTTGGAGATCGTCTGTGCATACTGGGCTATAGGCAGGAACGGAAGGAGAAAATAAATACCACAGTTGTAATATTGAGATGTCTATTTCAAGCCAGAAAGTTAATAGCTATGAGATGGCAGGCAACAACACCACCGGCTGTAAGTGAATGGATTAGGGTAATAAATGAGTCCATTTGTAAAGAAAGAGCAGTCTATATAAAAAGAGGAAACCTTAAGGACTTTGAGGAAATGTGGAAACCATGGTTGGAGAAAAAGGGGGCTTCCCTTTAGGTGGTAAGAATGATAGATGGGAAAGAAAATAACTAAATGGAGGGTGGTCAAAGAGTATAAATGATAATATTAGATAAAACCAACAGCCCGGGTGTCTCCTTAACTAAGAGATTATCTACCTCCCAGTACACCAAATTAAGATTTATTATATTGTATATCAGTGCTAAAAGTATGATATATTTATAAGGAACAGTTTTTTCTTGTTTTTAAATGAACAATTTAAAATTTGTATGCTATTAAAACAAATAAAGAATGAATAAGTAAAAATAAAAATAAAGGAGGGATTGGTGAAACAGGAGATACAGCACAAGGAGGGATTCATGTATGTCTAACAAGGAAAAAGCCTGCCCCCTCCCTATGATGGTGGCCCCAAATGGGCGTGTGAGGAATGTGGGATGTTTGCACTCCCACACCCTGATTGGCCCGGGCTCTGCCCCGAATGCAGTTGTAATTCGGAGAACCTCCTCCAGACGTCCCTCCACTTACAAACAGGCCTTCCTTAAGCCTCACCAGCCCAGCAATCCCAACCCCTATATCCCCTGTGCCCAGTATTGAACGCAGATGGCAGTTTTTACTGCCCACCGGTCATTGCCCCAGTGATGCCTTCAATACCTGTTTCTGTTACCCAACTATCTGCTGCCTCTGCCCAATATGCTTCAGTGTCAGGACCCCATTAGTCTACTCCGATTAGGACACTAGCACCTCCCGCATCAGCACCACCCCTGCCCTTCAGCCAACCTTCCTATGCCAACCCAGCAGGTACAATTTGGGATGGTCCTGATAAGAGGAGTAGGTTACAGGACCTATGGGACTGTTAAATGTGGGGGATAGAGAGGCCATTTTTTGACAGAGGGGACATTTTCCTCTAACACGTGTCATGAGATATGTCAAAACTCTCCTTCTCCCAGGCGTAGTTCCCAATATACAGACATAGGTTTCCTTCATTATTACAATGTTTTATTCTTCAAGACAGGACAGCAAACAGTCAATGCTTACAGGCAGCTGGTAAAACATGGCAGGATGGTACTTCAGAAAGTTTACAGAAGGAGGAAATAGATGTTAAGATGGTACGATCTGTCTCCTGGGAGAGCCTTCCAGCATGGTGGGGCCTCCTACCTCCATCTTCTCTGTAGGGTCGTGACCCCAGAGCTTCCTAGCTAACTACGCACATCACATGTGTTTTATACTGTTTAAAAACCAAGCTAAGCACATTTTCTTTTTAGAATAGTTCCAAAGAAGGTTGGTGATAAATGAAACACCCACTTGTGTATATTAAGCAACACAACTCCGCCCACCTTTTTGACGTAGAATTTCAAGAATAGATGTAGTCTATGACAGATGTAGTATCCTGTAACTGACCTTGTCTGTCCTCAAGCTACCTCAAAATGGCCATGTTTAAATATTGTTCTCAGAAACTTTTATCACATAAAATCTAATAAATTTAAAATCTAACAATTCTCCCTTAATGCACTGTAATTAACAAACAAAATAAGTGCATTCATCTTAAATAATAAATGTTTCTGATTCTCCTGTTTCCAATACAAACAATACAATTTAACATTTCAGATATTGTACATAAACTTATTCCAAAATTCTGAGATATTCCTGTGAAATATTTAACCATTTGATTCCTTTAAGAAACTATAAATTATTATATTATTAATTTATTTTAATTTATTCTTCATCTAAATTATGTAATATTATTTTTTTTCTTCCTTTACCTCCATAAATTTAACTTATTATAACTTTAACCATATCATATAACTATGTTGTCATAAAGAAGAAATAAATATCTTTGATGTATCAAATTATATTACTGTATAATATTAAATTATTAATTAGTAAATAACATTTCTTGCATTTCTTTTGAAATTTAAATAACCAAATAATTTCTACAGTATACGTTTTTTACCCATTATCCTTGACACTGAACAATTATAAACATAATACGTGATCTACTTGTCTGTGGATACATAAAAACATAACTTTCCCATTATTTGATTGTCATATTTTTATATATTCTTTTTTCTTTCTATTTATTTTCCTATTTATCTATTTATCCATCTATTTAATTTATTTATCTATCCATTTAATTTGATTATCTATCCATGACCAGCAATCAACTCTATCCTTTATTTTTTATTTTCAATGTTCCATATTTTTTAATTTAACAATAATTCTGTTTTAGACACTTTAAATCTTCCATACAAAGCTGTATGTACTCTAAATATATTAATACTTCAAATGTATACTTTGTTATACATACTTGTAATAACAAACTATCCATCCAACTTTCTCAAGTTATGTGTTCTATAAAAATTAATAAAAATGAATTATTCTATGTGAAATAATAATTCTATGTGTATCAATATGTATTCTTATAAAAGATTTAGAAACCAAAATAGAACAACTATTTTTCCATATTTCAAAAAATTCCTATATTAGAATTACATTCCAACTACCCCTTACATAATGATCGACCGATCAATATGTCACTTTTGATTTAAGTCCATATGAATAAATCATTGAAGTTCATCCAAAAATGATAATCCTTGATAACATAATCAAAAAATAATTTTGAAAAACTAGAAATAATAACAAAAATGAATATAAATATTTTATTCCCGAGTAATGATACTGCCTCTCTTTTACAGATATGGCATCTAAAATCAGACAAATATGGAGGATAACAAGCTCCTATAAAGAGCAAAGAGAATATCAAGAAATTCAAAGTTAAAAGAAGAGATCCTTTTTGGAAGAGTATTTGACAAAAGATTTATATTTCATATTTGACTTATTCAACAAGGTTTTTCTAACCTAACAGAACTTGAAGAAGAAATTTTAAAGACATTTCATGAAGAAAAATTAATCTGAAGGAACTGTATCTATCTACTATAGATAAACAATTTAGGACTGAAACATTTGTCCACATATACATATACATTTTTTGATTATCCAATTATTCTGATATTAATGTTTACATTAAGTTAGGATTATTATTATTATTATTTTTATTTATTTTTCTTTATTCACATATTGAATGTTAGCACAATCATTCTAGTTAATAGAAACTGTTTTATTCATAACTTAAAAAACATATCACTCTTAAAAGAACAATGGAAAGTTATGAAAAGTTTTAGAGTATAAAGTATATTTCCAAAGAGCTAAAATATTATTTGAGCACATATATGGAAATATATTATTGCATTATTTACTTATTTTAATAATAATAATTTTCATTATTATTATTATTATTATTATTAATTATTGATATTAGTCATCATTATGTTTTACATTAAAATCTATACCATTAGATTAAGATTTTGAATAGATAGATCTAAGGCCTCGTACACACGATCAGACATATCCGATGAAAACGGTTCGCGGACCATTTCCATCGGATATGTCCGATCGGGAGTTTGATCCGATGGCGTGTACACACCATCGGATCAAATTCCCCGCCGCCGGACGGCGCGGTGACGCGGCGGTGACGTTGACGCCGCCACGTCACCGCCACGTCACCGCCACGTCACCGCACCAGGAAGTTAAACACTTCCGCGCATGCGCCGAATCCATTCGGCGGCGGCGCAGCGGCGGTGGGGGACGACATGTCTGCTGGTAAGTGTACTAACCAGCAGACATGTCGGGCGGACAGATTCCACCGGATGGATTTCAAAGCATGCTTTGAAATCTGTCGGGTGGAGAAATCTGTCCGCTGGCCCATACACACGAGCGGAGATGTCTGCTGAAACGGTCCATCGGACCGTTTTCAGCGGACATATCCCCTCCCCTCGTGTGTACGAGGCCTAAGAGGAGTTAAAAGTAAAGAGAAAAGCATTAAGGAGAAATATTTCTAGCTGCTTCAGTTTTGAGGAATATTGGGCCAGATTCACGTACATTGGCGCATATTTTGACCAGCGTAGCGCACCTCCTTTACGTTAGATCGGCGCAATGTAGAGGCGCAATGTAGAGGCGCAATCACCGTATTCTCGTAGTATTTGTGCAGAAATTAGCGCCGGTGTAACGTTAATTCAGAGGCATAAGGCAGAGTAATTCACTTTATGAACTACGCAGACAGCATAAATAGACAGACACAAACGCACTTTCTTTGCAAAAGTACATCCCTTTGTATCCCTTCCTATACAGCAAGGTGCTTTTGTTCTGTTGTTTGTTGCGTTGTGACTTGTCTTTGTGATATTTGTTGACTGTTTGATCTAGTGTTTGGTAGAATATATTTGAAAGTGTTTTTTGGTGACTGGTTGTGAGACTTTTTGGTTGATAGATTTTGGTTTGTTTGTTTTGTTGCTTGATTTTTCCTGCTTGTTTTTGTGAGTGATTTTTGGTGATTGTTTGAGAGAGAGTTGTTGTATGAGTATGACTGAGAGGAAGCGGAAGAGCAATTTTTCTTTGGGGGGAGAAAAAAATTATTGCCTGGGCCATTACCCAATATGGGCATTTCCTTCATGGCCCGGAGAGTGCCAACACCCCCCCGGCCAGGAAAAAGAAGATTTTGCAGAACATTACTGACCAGGTGAATGCATTGGGGGGGGGGGAGACCCGGACACGCGAGGGGATCGTCAAGAAAATCAATGACCTCCAGCATCTGGTCAGAAAGAAGCTGGCCAAAATGGTAGCCCATGCCAGGGGCACAGGAGGGGGCCCACCATGCCCTTTTAGGCTGACAGTGGAGGAGCGTGCGGTGGCCCAGACCTTTAATAGACAACAAGTGGAGGGCCTGCCTGGCTATGACTCCAGTCATGAAGGCGTGATGCCAGGTAAGGTTTTTTTTTTCCTATCTGGTGTGTAGCATGTGTGGGAGATGGGGGGAAAGGAATATGTGGCAAGTGTGTGGATCCTCCAACCTGTGAATGTTTTGTGTCATCCCCAGATGTGCAGGAGGGTGCTGGGCCTGACTGCACCATCCCAGGGACAACAGCCTGATGAGGACCCCCCCCAAAAAGGCCGGAGTCCTCGGAGGAATTGGAGGAGGAGGAGTTGGAGGAGGAGGAGGAGTTTGAGGAGGAGGAGGATGTCATGTCAGCCAGTGGATTATTATTTTTGGAGGAGTCTTCCTCTCTGGCTGGCAGCAGCCAGCCCTCCATAAGGGCTAGCCCCTCCCACTCCTCCCCCAACAGGGCTCCCCTCCCAAGGGCTTCCCCTTCTCCCCGGCCACAAGCATCAGCTGGAGGCAGGAAGTCGTCCCAGAAGACCAAGGGTGTGGCCGAGGTTCTGCCCGCCAATCTGAGAAGGGACCAGGCCCTTCAGACCCGCCATCTGGGACAGGTCAGCCAGACTTTGGGGCGGATGGAGGAGAGCCTGTCCTCCATAAAGGATACGCTTGGGGACCTGGACTGCCACTCCCTGGCTCTTACAAACTGCCTAAACGTACTGCAGACTACTACAGCAGACGTTGGGCAGGATGTGAGGGCCCTCACCCAGGCTATCCAGGCCAATACGGCATCACTAAGTGCTGGCCTGACCAGAATTGCCGTGGCCTTGGAGGGCAGGCCGCCAGGTGGGCAGAGACCAGGAGCTGCACCACATTCCCTGGATTATCCCCCCCTCCCCATGAGTCTCCCCTGAGGAGCCGGGGCCGTGGCCGTGGTAGCCCCAGGCGTGGGTCACGCCAGCAGCATTAATTTGGTTTCCCCCTTTTTTTTCTGGACTTTTTTTTTGTTGTTTTTTTTTTATTTTTTTATTTTTTTTTGCTGTTTTATTTATTTATTTTTTATTTTTGTGTTGTGAATGTTTTCTGAATTTGGGGGTGACATTCCTGCCGAAAAAGGGGTGTCACCCTCATTTGTGGTGGAGAAGGGTTCCCCAGGACCAGGGGGAAGTGATCCTCAGCTCCATGTGAATGGTGTTTGAATGTACAGTGACATAATTGGAGCCGTGGCGTGGCGTTGTGCTCACAAGTCCAGCATGGTGGGCTTGTGCTAATCCAATTTGATGAGGATGTGATGTGTCTGTGCTAGGGACCACAGTGGTGTGCATGCATGCATTCTCATTGTGCCATGATTAATGTGTGTGTTTAACGTGCAAAGATGCCTAATGTGAGCTTTCTCCTGGCTGCACTTCCCTCAGAAGACGGGGTAGCCTCGGTTAGGGGGGGGGGGGGGTTGTCTGGTTCAGGGGTCAGGTCATCACGTATGTCAATCTGCAGGCCTTTTCTCACTGCGAAGTTGTGCAGAATGCAACATGCACCGATGATCTGGCACACAAAGTTTGGGGAATACCACAGGGTACCCCCAGACTTATCCAGGCATCGGAAACGTGACTTCAGGAGGCCAAAGGTGCGCTCCACCACTGCACGTGTTTGGGCGTGGGCTTCATTGTATCTTTCCTCTCCTGGGGTTTGGGGGTTCCGGATAGGAGTCATGAGATGTGGTCCCAGTGCATATGCAGAGTCACCTGGAAGGGAAAAGACAGGAGGATGTTAGTCATGCATGTGCCCCTTGTGATGTGTGCATCTTGGGGGGGGACAGTCATGCCTGCCACCCATGTCACTCACCAACCAGCCAGCTGTCCCCATACACGTTCTGTTCGAATTCCATTGGGATGGGGCTCTGATTGTATATGTAGCTGTCATGGCTGGATCCGGGGTGTTTGGCACGGACGTGCCATATGAGGCCTTGGGCATCGACTATCACCTGTACGTTGATGGAATGCCAATGCTTCCGATTGCGGTATATGTGCTCTGTCTCATGGGGGGGCTGGAGTGCCACATGTGTGCAATCAATGGCCCCCACGGTGCGTGGGAATCTGGCAATTCTGTAGAAATCTGTCATTGCCTTCAGCCGCAGGTCCTCAGTGGTTGGTTTGATGATTTAGTTGGCCATGCATCTGAGGATTGCTGGGATAACCTGGTGCACACATCTGCTCATGGAGGATTGTGACATCCCAGCCACCACTCCACTTGTTCTTTGAAAAGAGCCACTGGCAAGAAAATGGAGTGTTGCCAGGACCTTGACCAGTGGCTGCACTGCATGTGAGCGGTGTGTTCGGCTGGTGATGTCATCCTGCAGGGTTATGGTTAATTCCAGGATGCCATGAGGGGTTAATCTGAAAATGCGATACACCTCAGAATCACTCATGCCAAAGAGGTCTATGCGGGTGCGGTATATCCTCTCCCGTGCCCTCCTCTGTGCCCTCATCCATGCCCTCCTCCTTCTTTGCTCCTCTAAAGTCATTAGTATAGCTATGAGCAAGGATGCCCCCTGCATCTTTGCATAAAGTTTGTTGTTCAGCAAGTGTGACTGCTCAGCTCCTCACTAACAGTGTTGCTTTAGCTGACATGTAGACGGATTGGGCCAGATTCACGAACAGTTAGGCTGGCGGATCGAGTGATCCGCCAGCCTAACTGTGACTTTGAGCCGGCGTTTCTGTTTTCTGTAACCAGAAAACAAGAAACGCCGGGTTGAAGTTCCGATGCGAGCAGCGTAACTGAGTTTCGCCATCGCATCGTTACTTCAACTTAAAAATGGCGCCGGGGGCGTTCCCGCCGATTTACGCTCAAAAAATATGTTAATGAGCGGAAATCGGCAATTCACGATCGAATTCCGGCGCGACGCAATGACGATACGACGTTTCCGGACGGGATACGCGGCGCATAGATATACCTACATGGGGTTGGAGTATCCTATGTTAGGTATAGGCGTCGTCATCGCGTCGGGAAAAAAAAAAAATGTCGCTTGCGTAAAACGGTCATGAATGGGAATGTGACGTCATTGACGTTCATTCACAGATTTTGGAGCATGCGCACGGGGATGTTTTGACACTCGACGCATGCGCAGTACGTTGGCGGCGGGATCGCGCTTAGTTAGCATACTACACGCCCCGTACCCGCCCAATTTGAATTCCGCCGGCTCATTTGCGATGCGCTGCCGCAACTTTAGGAGCAAGTGCTTCGTGAATGACAGCACTTGCTCCTAAAATTTCTGCAGCGCAACGCAAATGAGAAGCGTTACTCCAGAGCAAAGATGCTCTGGACTACCTGAATCTGGCCCATTGTCTAATTTTATACCACCTTTTATATGGTCTAATTTTAGACAGGACGTGCAGCTGTTGCGCACAGCGCGTAGCTTGTGCTGCACCAACGTTCTTTTGTGGATCCCCCATAACTCCCTCATTTGCATATTTGAATAGCAAATTAATGGTGTGTCTAGCGCAGTTTTGCGCGGACGGATACGCCGGTCTATCGAAATTACGCCGGTCCAAAAAAAGTAGATTTCTTGCGTATCTCGTTTTGGGGATGCGGCACATCGAAACGCATGCGCAAAATTAGACTTACGCCGCGCATCTCCTGTAACGCCGGTGTAATCGCTCTGTGAATCTGGCCCATTGTGTCCGATCATTTGATACAAGGTGGAGCAATTGAGATACAAATGTTTATGTATGTGTGTATTTAATAATTTTTGTATGATTAATCATAATTCAGGGGGAATTGTTCGAATATTATTTCAAATTCATAATTCGGCAATTCATAATTTATGGCAAGCTTGCAAAACATATTTGGATTTATGATTAATCATAGTAATTAGGTATGAGTGAATGGCCTTATTCAATTGATATGACATAATTCTTCGATCTAAAGCTGAGCATTGCTGGATATTTCTGGTCAGCCAATTTGAGAAGGACATATAAGGAATCTTGGTGTAGGGTGACGAGAATAGATTCAGAATAGATCTGTATTTACATAGTGAGATAAATAATATACTTGTTTATATCTCTATCTAAGCTAGTTTAGTAAAATTGTATTTATACTAATTGGTATATAGTTACTTAATGAAGTTATAGCTTTATAGTTGGTAATATATGTTCATATAGGTTATGACGTTACATTAGCACAGTACTCTAAGTATAGAGTGTCACATGTGTGCCTGTCAATCAAACTCCATAGGACTCTGTGCTAAGATCTTCATATTGCTGAACATAGCAGAAATTAATGTGCCATACAAGGTTATAAGTCTGGACAGTGTGAGGTCATGACGTTCATTTGTAACATATATTTAAACGTTTCTAGACATGGTCCAGATTGATCTTGAAAAAATAGACTGGACTAAACAGACCACTGACAACTTAACCATTGGGGAAAGACAGGCATTAAAAGAACTACAGAACAATAAAGATATTGTAATTAAAAATAGTGATAAAGGGGGTAACGTGGTGTTGCTCACACAACAACAATACGAAGGTGAGGCAAAACGACTCCTAAGTGATACATCCACATATCAGAAATCTGACCATAACCCCTTTCCCACCGTTGTGGAGGAACTTAATTACAAATTAAAGTTGGCCAAAGACAAAAACTTGTTGACAAATAAAGAATACAATTACCTTAAAACATCTGAGTACAATATCCCCACTTTCTATATTATTCCCAAAATCCACAAAAACCTGACAGAACCCCCCGGAAGACCAATTGTCTCCGCCTGCCAGGGACCTATGGAACGTGTGGGAAAATACTTGGACCTGATGCTTAAGGAAATGGTCATCGACCTAAAGTCCTTTGTACAGGACACTCAACATGTCTTGGCCAAACTTAACGGCCTTGAAATCCATCAACAACCTGATCAACTTCTATTGGTGGGCATTGACGTTGAATCCCTCTACACATCCATCCCGCACCAGATGGGCATCAGGGCCGTTCAATCCTTTCTAAATTCCACCTACCCCACTTCTGGACCACAGAATAAGTTCGTTTGTCGAGATCTTACAGTTTGCTCTTGACAATAATTTCTTTCAATTTATGAATGGATTTTACCGACAGATTAGAGGTACCTCGATGGGAGCCCCATGGGCTCCTGCCTATGCCTGTTTACACCTGGGGCTCTGGGAAGAGGAGGATGTCTACACATCGCCGATGTACTTACCTGGTGGCGGTACATTGACGACGTCCTAATGGTCTGGCATGGCACCATTGAATCTCTACACATGTTCATGATTGAACTTAACAAAAACCAACGCAATATTCATCTGACATATGCCTTTGATGCTCAAAAACTGTCCTTTCTTGATTTAGAAATTACATTGAGGGAAGGCAAACTTGCGCATCAAAAGCAATTGCTCAAATTCTACGGATTATAGACGTGAAAGTCAAGATCTTTACAAACGTTTCCGGGAACGGGGCTACTCACATCGCCAAATTAAAAAGGCGAAAAAAAGAGCAGCGATCAGGGATCGCACAGATCTCTTGACCAAAAAAAGAACAGTAGAAAACATCTCCACAAAACCTAATGAGCCAATACGTATTATCACATCGTTTGGTTCTCAATGGAATTTGGTCCGCTCAACATTGGAAAAGCATTGGGGTATCCTCACCAATGCACCAACTCTGTCTAAAATTGCCAGCATCTCACCCAAACTAGTGGCACGCCGAGCCAAAAATCTAGGCGACATACTAACCAGATGTGAATTTGTGAAGGAACCTAACACCACTTGGCTCAGTAACTATCCAAGGGCTGTGGGTATGTTCCCATGTAATAAATGCCAGATCTGCCCATATGTAGATCGGGCGTCTACATTCTCTGACGCTCAGGGACAAGGTTCCTACAACATCAGAAGCCCGATTAATTGCTCAACCACATGCGTCATCTACATGATAACATGTCCATGTCCCAAAATCTATATAGGCAAGACAAAACGGTCTCTTAAGAACCGCATAGGAGAACATCTGCGAGAAATAAATGAAAAAGAAAAAGACCCTGAAAAGCCACTAGCTAAACATTTTGCCCAATGCCATAATAGAAATTCAAAGGGCCTGACGGTCAAGGGCATATATGCCCTTAAACTGTCAAGCCGACGTGGCGACTTTGACCGACTTTGACTTCTAGAGAAAGAGAAGTGGTGGGTATACCACCTTAAATCTTTGATACCCATCGGTTTAAACACGGAACTTAATTTACAGATCTTTTTGGATCAGTAAGCATTATCAACAACTTTCTTCCCCCACTCTCTCCTCCCTACTTACTCATTACTCCCCACCTTATTGTTTCTTCTCTCCTATGCCCCTTATTTCGGCTATATGCTTTTGTGTCTTTATTTCTAGTTGATGGCACCTAGAATTGACATTATGTCTAACAAAATGATCGATCTGGTGCCACATACCCAAGTATATAAACTTCTCCCATCAACTCCTGAGATCATAAGTGTCATGTCCTTTGTTACCTGTAAACCCTCTGTGTATTTCCCCCTTATATATTTTTACTGTATCCTAACTGCAATATCTATTATCTAACAATTAAATATCCAACACCAGGTTTTATAATACAGTATGTATATTTGTCAAAACAGATGGTATTATATATACAGGATTTGTCCATATGCCAATCCCTGATGTCTGTTTTCATACATATCACACTATATCAAAATAACAAAGACAGATTGCCTCTTTGCCGGTTGCCATGTACAACCGGTGATCATAACAACAACTTACACTCCCCTTCTTTCCCGATTGATGATCATCACCAGCTGACCCATGTGTATAAACATGTTCCTCAACTGATGAAAAGTTACGTCTGTGAAGAAGCTACGTCATTGGACACGGCGAAACGCGTCAACGTCATCAATCGATGCTGGTCACGTGACGCTGGACGTTGGATCTCCGTGTGTTTGGAATGGAGACGCCGCTTACTACTGCCTACACCTGTACGCAGTGAATGCATAGGAGCGAGTAAAGGAGAAACAAATCCTCCGTGCAGACAACACAGCAGATTTGCACACGCTATGAGCGCCCTAATCTAGCTCGGGACGTTACTTGAGGAAGTTCAATACTTTGGCAAAGAGCTGATTGCCTATTCTGAGCTTGATGTACAGATGATCTGAGAACATCGTGAATGCAGCTGATTAAGGTCTGTACGAACCCTTTACATATTTCCATTTGGATTTCCAGGAGTCTAGATAGAATGTCTATCAGCAACTGAATGGGTTAAACACAGACAGATCTATTGGCTATCAGAACGCTCACAGTATAGCATACTTACTCTGACCATATCAACCATTTATCAGAAATTATTTCCAGCTATTGCCGCACAAATAACTACATACGTCTTCATTGCATCAGCCAATTCTTGGGACTGTTCAAAGAATTGATTCATCAATAGTTTTTGACCATCTGTGCACATGTCTGATAACGAACTGCAATTGCATGATCAACAATGCCGCATAACCATGGTTTCCAGTGAATATACTTATGCGTAGGTATTTGGCATACTCTTAAACAATAGTGCTCCCACTGCCAGAGTAGTCCCTCCAGCATCCCTGATTTTCCCCTACCCAACACATGAGATTCAACTACCAAGTGAATGCACCAATTTAGTTGATTTTGACCAGGCTAATATTTGGAGCACTGTTTTCCCATGACATACATAATTTTGTCTACATTGTCTGTACAAACCATCAGACACAAGTGCTGCATTTCACTGATAATTGAATCCTCCATGTCCGGACCAGTCTTGTCATTCTATGTTGTCTTGTTGTCTACATGTAAATCATTGTTTGTCTTATGTTAATGTCAATTACCTAATTTATTGTCATGATTGCTAGAACAGCATTCTTTTAACTAAAATCCCCCAGTTTTTGATACCACAATAAATTATATTTGTATCATTTTTGGGCATTTGATCATTTCATTATTGCCAATAGTAACCGCCTTTTTTTCTAAGGCCTGATCTCAGACCGCTCCCCATCCCCCACCTTTCTATCCTTTTTCTTTATATTAATTATAACATATATTTAAGCTTTGCTTTAAAGAAGGCTGAACACATTTGCACAACACACTTACACGACACACTGACACTCACTCACATATGGAAAGAAATATCCAATCACAAAGTGAAAGAATGGCGGACTTTGAGGCAGTACGGAAGTATGTTAAAAAATATATATATTTTAATACAAAAATAAGAATTATACAATTTTACAATATATAAAAAATATACTAGACATAGGTATAATGTAACCATATGGATTATAGATTTTTACTGGAACAAATCCTTTGAAGTCGCCTACGCGTTTCACCATTGGGCTTCTTCAGGACGAGACATAAAGGATTTTTGGAGGGGGAGGAAAATAAACAGTCGTATAATCTAGTAGAACACGATAAGTGTATTCGTCCACCGGGCTCCGGGCATCAAAAAAGTTCCGGGGTATTCAAATGTAGGTGTAGTCACCTATTATGATGTTTTGGAAAAATCAGTAATCCATATAAAAGCGCCAATAATAACAGTCCCCAGGTATCAGGAACTATATGGTACAACAAGCCATTCCAATGAGAACCAAGAGCTGTGTCACGACAATCAGTGGACAACAATTCATTTTCTGGATTATCCCATGGTGGCGTTATAACTGGGGCTAATTCCTATACACATTCAGACAAGTAAATTCTGAACGGTCGCTTTCTATAAACAGTGTAACCTGCGTCAGCCTCGATAGTGCATATGGACGGTTCGTTTGTGTGTGCCCCAGGGTCACAACGCTGATGCCTTAATACCCTGTACTTCCCTGTGCAATACCCCTCTGTTTCTAGTTAAGAAGAAGACCCCCAAGGGCCATCTAGATACATTTTGGCTGGTACAGGACCTTAGAGCAGTGAACAAGGCCACCATTTTGGAGACACCACTTGTCCCCAATCTACACACTCTTCTGTCAGGGGAGCCCCTGTCTGCAAAAATTTTTCACTGTCATAGATTTGGCAAATGTCTTCTTTAGTGTGCCATTGGACCCCCCTGTCAGTACTTGTTCACATTCACCCACACTTCCAAGGGGCACATAACTTGCCCAATCAGTTTACCAAGGCCATGTCCCAAATCCTCAACAACTGGGATAACCCCAACCCGGACTTGGTTGTGGTATTTCAGTATGTGGATGACCTGCTCTTGTGTGCACCCTCCCAGGAAACAGCGGAACAATCATCTGTAAACCTACTGGTGTATCTAGGTCAACAAGGATGCAAGGCCTCTAGAGAGAAATTACAGTGGTGCGTTTCCCGTGTAGTCTTCCTGGCTCATTGCATATCCTATGGCGCTAAGCACATTACACAACGAGCTGGAGCCATCCAGGCCATTCCGCCCCCTGGTAATGCTAAGACCCTACATGCATTTTTGGGACTGATCTCTTACTGCAGAGCCTGGATACCTGCGGCTTCCCTTCTCATGCAACCCTTGTATGACAACCTGCAATGTGATGTCTTTGCGCTGTCCAAAGAAGCGCTCACTAACTTTCACCTTTTGAAAAAGGCAATCCAGCACTGCTCCTGCACTCAGTCTCCCTGATTATGGAAAGCCCTTTCACCTGTTCATTTCACGCCTCAGGGGTGTTGACACAAAGTCATGGACTCTGTAACCGCCCCATCGGTTAATATTCAGCCCGCCTGGACCCAGTTGCCTGAGGAGGCCCATCATGTCTCCGAGCAGTTTTTGCTGCCCAAGCCCTGCTGGACAAAACTTGAGATATTGTCCTGGGCCATCCCCTTATGCTGCTAGCCCCTCACGATATCTCTGCCATTATGAATTAGGTGCAACCCAAGCATTTATCCTCTGCCCACCCACCTCCATGCCTGACAATGTAACACTTCTTCGATGCCAACAACTCAACCCTGCTACTCTTCTTCCTTTTGTCCAAGAGAAATGTCTCTGGACGAACAGGAAGAAGAGAAGGATGCAGACCTACCTGCTCCTACCCTAGATGAACATGATTGATTTGAACTCATGAAGATGGAAACCACCCATCTACCCTCTGTCCTGGATGCCCTGATCCCAATGCCTCAACTCACCTTGTATGTCAATGGCTCCAGATTTACAGATTCATCTTGCAATTTCCACACAGGTTATGCGGTTACCACAGAGACTAGTTATGCAGGCCGCCTCGCTCCCAGCACCCATGTCTGCTCAACAGGCGGAGATCCATGCCCTTACAGTAGCCTGCCAGCTTGCAGAATGACAAACAGCAAATATCTACATCGATTCACGGCATGCAATGACAATAGGCTTCTTGACTACAGACATACCCCAGGGAAGCATGGCAAGGCAATAGATGTGCTCCTGACAGCACTCCAACTCCCAGAACAACTAGCAATACTCAAAATAAAAGCCCATGAGAAGATAACCACACCAGAAGCCCGAGGAAACCACCTGGCCGATGAAACAGCAAAACAAGCAGCAAAGACCCCATTAGGGGCTGAAACCACAGAATTTGTGGGAATATATCATCCGCACCCAGAAGCTATAAACAAAACCCTACTACAAAAAACTCAAACAGACCCTGCAGACCAAGAGAAAGCAACATGGAGCAACATAGGAGCAGTACGGGTGGATGACCTTTCGACTGTAGGAACCCGCCCATGTCTCCCCAGAGCTTTGTACTCAGCTATATATGTATATACATATATATATATGTGTGTGTGTGTGTGTTTTGGTAATCTTATAACCAGCCAGCAGTATATACCCTTACTCAAAAATGACAAACAGAGAAATGACAAACAGATGTTTCCTCCACTCCCCCACTCCTCCCTCCTCCCACCATGCAAAGGAATATGGCGCTGAGCTCCTTTGAAATGCAGCATCGTGGCCAGAACAGATGTCACAAGAGAAGGACTATATATGGATGAACCAATCATATACACACACATATGTGATGACGATTGCTTATGTCACTTAGTTTATATAAGGGGCTGAGACCTTGAATAAATGTCAGACATGAGGAAGACCTTGCACTAATCCAGTGTGTGCCAGTGTGATTCTTATACATGCATGCTCTCACATCATTGAATTAGGATCAGAGGCAGAATAGGGAAACATCCTAGAATTGGACCAGGGGAAAAATCCATTACAGTACATTGACAATATCCTGTTGGAATGAGCTGGTTCCCACCCTGAACTGATTCAGTTCATGGATGAGTTGAACCACAATTCCAGAAACATATGCCTCACGTTCACTGTGGATCCATTTGAGATCTCATTTTTGGACCTCTCTATATGACTAGAGGGATGTAGGCTGTTGACCAAGACCTTCAGAAAAACTATAGCAGCCAATACTTTGTTATTGGCTGATAGTCACCACCCTGAACCCTTTATTAGGGGTATTCCGGTGGGCCAGTTCCTCAGAATCAGGAGGAACTGAGCCACTGAAATGACTATATAGTCACTGTACAAACGGGTCAGAGAGAGAGGTTACTTCCATTGTACCTTGAATCGAGCATGCAAAATCACTGCAAGTAAAACTAGGATAGATCTTCTCTCCACTCGAAAATCGCATACCAATACTCCTGAGGAACTAGTCAGACTAATTATGCAATACGGAGCCCAATGGAAGGAGATAGATGCCATCTTACGTAATCACTGGCATAACCTCACATGTCCGATTGGTCTGATGAACATTGTGGAATCCAGGTCACATTTGGTGGCCAAACGTGCCAGTACTCTAAACGGCATGTTGGTCCATTCTGAACATGTCCACACTGTTAGTAGAAATTGGCTCACAGACATGCCCCGAGTTAAAGGTATGCACCCCTGTGGCCATTGTGGAATGTGTCATCATGTAGATCGCTCTGAGGTGTTCACTGATTCTGAAAGGAAAAAATAATTCAAGATTCTTCATGCCCCTTCTGGAGTACTGTTTATTCTTAAATGTCCATGCAAAAAGTTATATGTTGGCAAGTCTAAACGCCAGCTCTGAATAAGAATCTCAAAAGCACCAAACTAAGAGACCCCAGTGGCACTGCACTTTTTGGAATTCCACGGTGGAAAATCCTCAGGTCTGCGGTTTAAAAGCTTCTTTGCTTTGAACCTCTCAGCACGCAGAGGTGACTTCGATCATGTCCTTCAAAAAAAAGGAAAAATCTTGGATATTTAGATTAAATACCTTGCAGCCGAATGAGTTGAATAATGAGCTAAGCTTAAAGGTATTCATTGAGCCATGATTGGCTTAGCATGTACTAGCTCTTTTCCCCTTTTCCAAGCCTCATGTAAACTTATAGCGCATACTTATAAACATGGTATGTATGCAAATCCTAGGAACTTAGGATCTGATTTAAAGATCTCTCCCTGTGGCTTTTTTTTAGCTGGGGACGCCTTTAAATTTTACACCACACAAATGATGTATCTCGTTTATTGTTTTAAACCACTACAATTTCCATTGTCTCCTGGCGCTGTCGGTGGAAGGGTAAGAACCTTTGGACTGCAAACTGTACTTAGCGCTCCTCTCCCATCTCACTTTACCTCCATAAGTGCAGTGATTAGACGGGAAAATTCTTATACTGTGCATGTTTTTGCAGCTTCAGCCTTTTCAGTGAGGTGATTTATATGGGTCTTGTGCTCCAAACAAGGTGAATCCACTATATACCTCTTTTAACTGTTTCCATAGACTTTTACAGCAATTGTGTTTTAAATACTAACATTGATTGTGCTTCAAAAATGGTCAGCAGTCATCAATATATCTTCAGGAAAACTACTCATGGATTAACTATGATGAAAGCGGTCTTCAATAGACATTCAGAGCAACATAATTGGATAATTGGACATTCAAGTCCAATTATCAGTATCTATTTTCCATGCCAATATTAGTTTACCTGATACATAGCAGCACCATCTAGTGTCCGCAGCTGGATGTACGTGTGGATGTGGATGTGTGGGGCCCTTAGGTCTGGCGCATTTAGTGTGAAAAAGTTGTCTACTTTTACTGTTATGTATGTTTTTTATTGATGGATATGACAAGGACATATTCCTCATATGTAATATTTATCAATTAATGAAACCATAGCACACCTTTTGATACAACTAAAAAGTTTATAATTAATTGTGGTATACCATGGTCGATTCTCCACAAGGGCTTTTCAGGGGTCTTCACTTGGCCCCATTTCTATAAAAAAAATTCCCTGTATGTTAGCCCTGCTTTGCTAGTTTGGATTTCTCTGTGTATGACTTTGGACCGGATTATTGGACTATTCTTTAAACTCAGCCTGCCTTTTACCTGGACTGTCATAGAACCACATTATCTGTCTGATAATCGTGTTGCAAAGTACGCTTGATAGATGCAGCGGAGTCAGTTGAGATCAGACGTTGTGTAATAACAGGAACTGGCTTCTTTATTGGAACATCATCAGACATACAAATATGTCTCTGCACATGGTATGAAGAACACACACAGACAACAAGGCAGGAAAAGGCAATCAACAAGTACATCACTGGGGATAGAAAATACAACATCATAGAGTATACATAGCATAGCATTTCATTAAGCATTATCGACATCTTGTGTCCTTTTTCTAAACTGCATCTGATATAGGCTAAGCTGTAGGTTTGTTGCATCTCCAACATCCCTTCTCAACAACTAAGGCTTAGTCTGTTAAACCTATCTTCTTTGTGAGCCTTGAATGTCTTTCTGCGGTCAGAGGCTTTGTGAGGATGTCTGCTGTCATATCCTCGGTCGGGCAATAGATTAACTCAAGAAGACCTTGCTCTTGAAGATCCCTAATAAAGTGAAATTTCACATCAATGTGCTTGGTTCTTGAATTAACTCCTTCCGTATGTGCAAGTACAATGCATCCTTGATTGTCCTCATAGATTTCTGTTGGTCCCAACTGTGGTTGACCTAAATCTGTTAATAGCTGTCTCAGCCATATAACTTCTTTGCTTGCTTGCGCTGCAGCAATGTATTCTGCTTCAGTAGACGACAGTGAAACAGCGAGTTGCTTTTTACTAGTCCAACTGATGGCGCCTCCTGACAGGAAAAATAAGTAGCCACTGGTAGATTTTCTGTCACTGGTGTCTCCTGCCCAGTCAGCATCCACATATCCTGTTATGGTGCTTTCATCGCTTGCTGGTAACTTGAGCTTGTAGTGCAAAGTCCCTTTAAGGCCTCGTACACACCATCGGACATATCCGATGAAAACGGTCCGCGGACCATTTCCATCGGATATGTCCGATCGGGAGTTTGATCCGATGGCGTGTACACACCATCGGATCAAATTCCCCGCCGCCGGACGGCGCGGTGACGTGGCGGTGACGCGGCGGTGACGTTGACGCCGCCACGTCACCGCCACGTCACCGCACCAGGAAGTTAAACACTTCCGCGCATGCGCCGAATCCATTCGGCGGCAGGGCGGCGGCGGTGGGGGACGACATGTCTGCTGGTAAGTGTACTAACCAGCAGACATGTCGGGCGGACAGATTCCACCGGATAGATTTCAAAGCATGCTTTGAAATCTGTCGGGTGGAGAAATCTGTCCGCTAGCCCATACACACGAGCGGAGATGTCTGCTGAAACGGTCCATCGGACCGTTTTCAGCGGACATATCCCCTCGTGTGTACGAGGCCTAAGATAGCAAATGATTTGTTTTACAGCATTCCAGTCCTTTTGATTTGGCATTGAAACCTTTCTGCATAGGATTCCAACTGTTGCTGCAATGTCTGGCCTTGTAGCGGTGGTAAGGTACAGCAATTTCCCTATTTGCTTTGAGTATTAGTAGGTAATGAGTTATCTTGACAATTCATCTCCTTTAGGTAGTTGGTTTCCATGGGAGATTTCACTGGTTTGGCGTCTTCCATTCCAAAAGTTTCAATTATTTCTTGTATCTTGTGTCTTTGATTCAGAAGAAGGCTGCCATCTTCCTCTATCTCGATCTGGATGCCGAGGTAATTCTTTATGTTGCCGAGGTCTTTGGTGTCAATGTGCTGATTTAGTTTTTCAAGTATTTCTGCTTCATCCCCTTCTTGCTCAAAGCAAATCAGGATATCGTCCACATAAATAAGCATACAGACCCATCTGCCAATCTCTCTGTGTATAAGCAGGGGTCTGCTTTGCTCCTTTGAAAGTTTAGATGTGTAAGCAATTCATTTATTTTTATATTCCACGCTCTAGCTGCTTGCTTTAGACCATATATACTTCTGAAAAGTTTGCATACTAGGTCTGACCTTTGTTCATCTTTGAGTTCCATGTAGATTTCTTCTGTTAAATCACCATGTAGAAACGCGGTTTTCACATCAAAATGTTTCACTTGCATTTTCCTTGTGACGGCTACTGTCAGCAAAGTCCGTATTGTAGTGTGCTTGACTACTGGTGCAAATGTCTCATCATAGTCCTCTCTGTATTTTTGAAAATAGCCTTTGGCTACTAGTCTTGCTTTGTATCGTTCAATTGTGCCATTTGCATTGTATTTCACTTTAAAAGTCCATTTACAGCCTATGGCTTTCCCTCCGGGTGGTAGTTCTGCAAGTGTCCATGTTTTAGTGTCATGCATGGATTTTATCTCTTTTTCAGCTGCCTTGATCCATTTAGTTGCTTCTTGTTCTGATAGTTGAGATATGTCTTCCCAGTTTACAGGTTCATTGATACTGGCAGTACTCGCTTTGTATGAGAGACGTATAGGTGGTTTACCTTTGTTTTCTCTTGTTGAACATCTCAGTTTTGTGTCTGAGCCTTCTTGTATTTGCTCTTCAGTACTGGTTGAGTCTACACTCACTTCAACTGTTTGTTCGTAAGTTACAGAGATGGACTGGTCAATGTCAGTTTTCTCTTCTATTGTTGCTTCTACTGTTGTCATTACATGTCTCTTAAATCTTTAACAAAAGTTATGCTGTTGCTAATGGTAACCTTGGCTGTTTTGGGATTTAGGATTCTGTGACCCTTGACATTTTCACTGTATCCAACGAAGATACCTTCAAACGCTCTGTTTTGGAGTGTGGTGCGTTTTTCTTCAGGTATGCATCCAAAAACTCTTAAGGCCTCGTACACACGATCGAATTTGTCCTCTGAAAACGGTCCGATGGACCGTTTCAGCAGACATCTCCGATCGTGTGTATGGGCTAGTGGACAGATTTGTCCACCCGACAGATTTCAAAGCATGCTTTGAAATCTATCCGGTGGGAATCTGTCCGCCCGACATGTTTGCTGGTTAGTACACTTACCAGCAGACATGTCGTCCCGCTCCGCCGCCGCACCGCCGCCGAATGGATTCGGCGCATGCGTGGAAGTGTTTTACTTCCTGGTGCGGTGACGTGGCGGCGTCAACGTCACCGCCACGTCACCGACACGTCAGCGCGCTCTCTGCTGGCGGGGATTTTGGTTTGCTCGTGTGTACACGCGAGCAAACCAAAATCCCAGCAGACAGATTTGTTCAAATCTGTCGGACGGACAGATTTGAACAAATCTGTCCGCTCGTGTGTATGGGGCCTAAGTGTTTTACACTTGGTTTCTCATTGTGCCATAGTTCATATGGGGTTTTCTCCACTGTTCTGGAAAGAAGTCTGTTCTGCAAATATGTAGCTGTCATGGCTGCCTCACCCCAGTATTTTTGTGGTAGTCCAGAGTCTGTCAGCATACATCTGATTATTTCAGTCAGAGTTCTGTCTTTCTTTCAGCTACTCCATTTTGTTCTGGTGTATAAGGGACTGTCTTTTGATGTTCTATTCCATGCCTTTTTTTTTTTTCAAATATTTTTATTCGTATTTCCATATTATAAACATACAGGATGAGAATACGTCCAGAATAGTTGAAAACATGCATTACAACATAGCAATATGACATGAACAACCACAGGAGATGACTCAAGCTATAATGACAAAAGTAGCAACAGTGATACCCTCAGGAGCAGAAGCATGGTATAGACAATAAAGGCTGATTGTCATGTAAAAAGGCCCAACCACGGCTAGCATAGCTGCGGGATTTGTTGGCTGTAGGCCTAGGAAAGTCATGGAAGTCAAGGAGCTCCAAGGATCCATGGTGAGGCTACGGTGGGCAAAAGGTAGATGGGTTAGATGGGTCAGAGACCTTGAGGCGGCCGAGCGAATTGGTGAGATCCCTTTTCAAATACCAGTCAGTATAGCGGAAGGGTTGTATGGCTTCCTGTAGAATTTCCTGGGTTAATGCGGCCTCTATATAAGTCCGCCATCTCCTGAAAAAGCGAGAGGTAGTCCGGAAGTTAAGCGTAATGGTGTCTAGCCTCTCCAAATAAAAGAGCGAGATCATAGCTCTTTTTACCTCCCCTAGCGCGGGTGGTGTTGGGGAGATCCAGCGGGACATAATAGTCCTGCGAGAAACTAGGAGGCACAAGTGGGCCCATTGTGGAATAGAGAGGGGTGCGACTACAGTGGTGGAAGATGTTGATGGGGTGTAGTCAAACAAGCACAGTAAACGGTCCTTCGGGATCCTGGTAGTGTCGATAGTGCAAATGTGGGCAACTACAGAGTCCCAGAATTTGGAGATAGCTGTACAGTCCCATAGACGGTGTAGCAGCGTGGGGCGAGGCATAGAGCACCAGGGGCACTGTGCTTGAGTTGGGTCTGCTTTATTGAAGCAAAACGGATAATATGCTCTGTGTATGATCCTAAATTGTGTTTCACGCCATGTTTCTGAAATAATAATGTTGCGGACATGTCTGTATCCTTCAAGGATTTTCTCTGGCAGTTCATCGTCCTCAAGTATGGTAGACCATGTTCGGAACGGTGCGAGGTGGTACTTGTCTGCTTGGTGCTGAATAAGGTAGGAGTAAAGACTGGAGATGGAATAATCATCACTATTTAGGACAGAGTCGATGAATGACTGTTGGAAGGGATCGGAGTTGGGTCCATGACAAGATCTCAGATAGTCAGTCAGTTGAAGGTAGAAGAAGGAGTGTGATGGTGGCAAGGAGAATTCACTCGACAGGGCCCCAAAGGTCTTGAACTTAGCTGGTTGACCATGGTAAATGGAGGTTATTTTCGTGAGTCCCTTGGTTCGCCACTGATCGAAGGCTGTGTGGAGAGTGGATGGGAGAAACATAGGGTTGCCCTGGATCGGTAGATAGCGAGAGATGCTTGACGGCAATCCCAAAAGTTTCCTCACCTCCCTCCAAGCGATGACCGTATCTCTGATGAGCAAACTCGATTTGAGGCGAGGTGGTAGAGTGTTGGGGTTGGAGTGAAGGATGGCCGACGGGTGTGTGGGGAGGCCAGATCACCTTCAAGCAGGATATTGCAATATTTCGACTTTCCACTTAGCCAGTCCAGGCCCTGTCTAAGTAGACATGAGAGATTATAAAACCGAATATTGGGTAGACCCGCCCCACCCTCAGACTTTGGGAGGCATAGTTTTTGTAGCGCAATTCGCGGCTTTTTGCGAGACCATATAAAAGTGGTTAGTGCTCTATGGATCCTCTGCACATCAGAGTGTTTTAATAACAGAGGTATGGTCTGCATTGGATAAAGTAAACGTGCAAAGGACACCATCTTAAAAAGGTGGCATCTCCCAAAAAGCGAGAGCGGGAGGGCCGCCCATGCTTCTAGCTCCTTGACAATTTTTGCTATCAACGGAGGGTAATTAAGTACATATAGGGATGAGGGGTCACGGCCTATGCGGATACCTAGGTATGTGATATGCTGAGTCGCTAGAGCAAACGGAGAGAGAGGTCTCCACCCAGCAGATAGTCGGGGGTTGAGTGCCAGAATTTCGCTCTTATCAAAATGTATACGAAAGCCAGAGCATAGTCGAAAGGCCGCAAAGAGATTGTGAAGTCTGTCAAAGTCTGCGAGGGGGTCAGTGGAGAACAAGAGTATGTCATCTGCAAATAAGGCAGAGCGGAGAACTTGTTTACCCACAGTGACGCCACTGACCCCTTCTTGGGAGTTGAGCAGTCTGGACAGTGGCTCGATGGCAAAATTGAAGAGTAGGGGGGATAGTGGGCATCCCTGCCTTGTGCCTTTCTTTAGGGGTATCGAGTCCGAGACAAAATCAGGGGTAACAAGACGCGCAGTTGGGGAAGCATACATTTGTTGTAGGAATCGCATGATTGGGCCCGAAAAACCGAATCGCTCCATTACTTTGAACAGCCAGGACAAACTAATATTGTCAAAGGCTTTTTCGGCATCTAAAGAAATAATAGCAACGTCTTGATTGGGATGTGTTTTAGCATGTTCCAGTGCCATCAAAACCTTACGAATGTTTAGAGTAGCCGAGCGCCCTGTGACAAAACCAGATTGAGCCGAGTGTAGCAGAGAGGGGAGCAGTGGGGCCAAGCGGGAAGCAACGATTTTAGAAAGGATTTTAACGTCCACGTTAATGAGGGAAATCGGGCGGTATGAGCCTGGCAGTAGGGGATCCTTCCCCTTTTTTGATATGAGTTTAATGTGCGCCTGAGTACCCGTAGGAAGGTAAGGGCCCCCACCCCACATGGCTGCATAGACATGTTGTAGGGTGTCAGGAAGAAAGTCAGCGGTCAATTTAAAAAATTCAGACGTGTAACCGTCCGGGCCTGGGGCCTTAGCTGATGGTAGGTTTTTAATCGTGCGCCGGATATCATCAGAGGTAAAAGGGGCATTAAGCGCCTCTAGTTGCGCAAGGTGAAGTTTGGGCAGACGGACCTTAGCTAGGAGAGCATCCGCAGTAGCGTGGTCAGTCTGGTCAGCAGCATATAAGTTTGTGTAGTACTCCGCAAGTAAGTTACTAATGTCTGCAGGTGAGGTGAGCAAGGAACCAGTAGGATCCTTAAGGGAGGAAATATGAGTAGGGCGCCTCGGTCCCGAGCATAATTTGGCCAATAGTTTGCCGGCTTTGTTACCATATCTGTGATAATGTAGATTAAGGTAGGACATTTTAGCTGCTTCCTGTTGTTCGGCCCAAAGGTCAAATGTACGTTTAGCCTGACGCCAATCCCGTATATTATCAGGTGTACGATTTAGAGCTAGGCGTTCGTGCATCGAGCGTAAAGCTTCACTAGCGCGTTCGTATTTCTGTCTGGCATGTTTTTTAAATTGGGTGGTGTATGAGATGATCTTCCCCCTCAGGAAGGCCTTGCCAGCTTCCCAAAAGAGGTTTGGATCCGTGACGTGCTCTCCGTTAGTTGATGCGTATTCGTTCCACGCTCCGTTTAGCATGTGGCGAAAGTCATCATTGTCTGCTAGGAACGAAGGAAAACGCCAAGTGGGCGAGGGGGATGAGAGTTTAGCGTGTGCCATGTGTATGACTATGGGACTATGATCTGATATTCTGGCATCTGTGATTTCCGAATCGTACAAGGAGGTTGTTAACGCAGGGGAGGCAAAAAAGTAATCGATTCGGGAAAAAGAGTTGTGAGGGGGTGAGAAGAAGGTATACTCCTGATCCGTCGGGTGCATCAGACGCCACATATCGACATAACACATGGAGGCAACGTCTCTTGTAACAGAGCCACATCTGCCCGGAGCCGCTTTAAGTGCCCAAGGACAGACATACGCTTGAATGGAGAGCGAAGCCCCTTAACATTCTATGAGACAAACCTTAGGTGACTCACATCGGTCGACGAAGCCATGTCTGAGGTAAATCTATACGTTGAGGCAGGGGTCGGCCGTGGAGCGCCCCTGAAGGTAAAGCGTCAGCAGTATGAGAGTCACCAAAGCGTCCCAAATCTCCTGAGGGTACAAGTATAATACAGGTGGTCACGGATAATAAACAATCAACAGTAATGCATAAAAAAAACAGTAAAGCAACTTTTAGATGAAAAAGACATCTAACACACTTCAGACACTTCACTTTTTTCCACATGAGGTTCCACTACCTAGTTTGGCTCCCGTTTACCATCAGCCCCTCTCTTGATGCCTGTAAAAAAGCTACGGGGAGGGGGGGGAGAAAAGCGGGCGGTGTGAAAGCCAGCCATATATGAGTGTAGGAAGCAGGGATAGCGACCCCAGATAAGGGTGCAAGTATCAGCAGGCGGGTAGTCAGCATTTGGGTGTGATCAGGAAATGGGCTGAATAGCAGCTGGGGCCCCTACAGCGTACTTTTCCAGTGGTAACCATGTGCTGGCAGGGTGGTTACTAGAACAAAAACAGTTAACCGCACAGCAAAGTCAGGCATAAGTTCCGGACAACAATCAAGGTCCATAGCCGCCACATAGGGTTCAGCCGGGCAAGAGAGAAGAAAAAAAAAAAAAAAAAAAAAAAGGGCAAAACAACAGAGCAAACATTGTAGACCATACACAAGGGTGCGGGATAAAGGATGAAAGGGACAATACTACCCGTTCCCGATGCCAGTCCGATATGATAGTTGCACTATGGATTTTCAGCGACTGCCAGATCGATCCTCCTTCTGGGTGACACGGATGCGTTTAAAGGGAGGCTTAGTTGGGCTATGTTGATGAGGTTGAGCAGACGGAGAGGATGAAGTTTCTGCCGAGCTGGTGTGATCCATAGCCGCTCCCAGGGTGTTGATGTAGCTCTCTGCTTCGTCGGGCGTGGCGAAGGTGAGTTGTTCCCCTTCTTGTGTTTGGACCCGAAGGATTGCCGGGTAAGCTAATGAGAACTGGACTCGGGCATTATGAAGAGTGGTACAAATCGCAGAGAAGGCTTTGCGCCGGTTCATCACCTCCACGGAGTAGTCCGCAAAGAGCAGCAGTCGCGCTCCATGTTCGGACAGTGCGCATGTGCGCCGAAACCTCTGCATAATGGCCGCCTTGTCAGCAAAGTTGAGATATTTAACTATGACTTGGCGAGGCTTGACGCGAGTTTCTGAGTATTGCCCAATGCGATGTGCTCTTTCGATGGTACAGGGTATGCGGAGTCCCAATTGCTCAGGGATGATTTTCGCGCAGATATTCGTGAGCTGAGTAGTGGAGACCGATTCCGGGAGTCCAACAATGCGCAGGTTGTTCCTCCTCGAGCGATTTTCCAAATCGTCGAGTTTGTCCCACAGATCCTTATTCACAGTATTAAGACGTGCCAGCACAGCTGATGCGGCCGTGGAGTCATCTTCTAGCAATGATAACCTGTCCTCCACATGTGTAAGCCTCTGAGCCTGCGCTTGTACTTCAATGTGGAGCTGTTCCATACCCCTGTGGACTGTGGCATCTACTGTGGCAGTGAGTGTGGGACCCAGCAGAGCCACAACTGCTTGAGCTATACCCGCAGGGGAGGCAGGGTCTATGGCTGCGGGTGACAGAATAGCAGTGTGAGGCAGCGGCTGCGTCTGTGTTTGCACTGGCGCGGGTGATGGCTCTGCCTGTGAGAGAGCGGCGGCCATCTTGGCTGCGTCTGCCGTCGGCTCTTCATCTGGATGGATAGTGGCGGCGGCTGCAACCCGTGCGTACGATCGCTCCACAAAGCGATCCATCCGTGCCCAGGATGTAGCGGGGGCGAAGGGGGATCTCCCCGAAGCTAATAGCGGCAAATACGGCCGGTTTGGAGAGGAGCGTGACGGGAGCAGAGGATAACTACCTCTCCCTCATGTGGCGCCGGAACCGGAAGTTCCATGCCTTTTTAAGTACTCTTGTATCTTACCTCCTGTGAATTCACCTCCATTATCGCTCCGAAGTATGAGAGGCTTCCTCTGAAACTTGTTACTTGTCTTTGTTATATAGTCCTGTAATTTGTTGAAAACTTCACTATTGTGTTGCATCAGGTAGGTGACTGTATATCTTGAGTAGTCGTCTATGAAAGTCGCTATGTACCTGTTGCCTCCAGGTGTTGGTGGATTTAGGGGACCACACATGTCACTGTGAACTAAGTCAAGTGGTCTTGAGGCTCTCCTCTGGCTTGGGGACTTTGGGAAGTGTTGCTCTTGTAGCTTTGGATTTAATGCAACATTCACATTTAACATTGACTGGACAAGGGGATACCATTAGATCCCTTGTCAGATTCCTCCTCTGTAGTTCCAGTATGCATTCTGGGTGTCTGTGACCTAGACATCTGTGCCATATATGTATACAGTCATTGTGCTTGTGTGTACATAGTATCACCTTTTCCTTCACTGTGTCGAAGTGATATAGATGATCATCCAGCTTGGCGCTTTTTTATTGTCTGTTTGCCGTTTAGAATGGAACACTTGTCACCTTGGAATTTCTCAGTGAGTCCTCTGGCTGTTAGACGTTTCACAGATAAGAGTCCTCCTTCTAGATTAGGAAGATAAAGCACATCTTTCACTGGTATGGTTAAATTGTGTCCCGCATCATCGGGGCATACAAGGGTTCCATGTCCACATCCTTCTGCATGTATTGTGCTTCCATCTGCAAGGTAAATAGTTTCTTTGTGGTTCGGATCAAGCTCTGTGAAGAAACTTCTATCACTCGTCATGTGACTGGTTGCCCCTGAATCGATGCACCAGTCTTGCCATTTATTGTTGCCTGTCACTTTAAATGTCGCATTCCAGTTGCCTTCCCTTGGGTCATTGATTGTGGTTTTGACCTTTTGTTTAGCATAAGAGGGACATTGTCTCATTTGCTCTGCCTTCCATATAGTACAGTCTTTTTTATTTGTCTGTCAGAGAAACATATTGGATTCTGAACACTAGTTAGCAGCAAAGTTGTCAGTGGGAGCTATCAAAGAAACCTTCAGCTGCAGACTGGCTGTCACATGACACGTACCACATGACTTCCACATGACTTCCTGCTTGCCTATAAAGCTGAGCAGATGCTCAAAGGAAATTGCTGGTTTGTCTTCAGCTTCCTGTACCTGAGTTTCTGATTCCTGATTTATTGATTGATTGATTACCTGCTGTGACCCTGATTGACCCTGACCTACTCTGATCTTCTCCTGGGCCCGATCTTGGCTTGTTTTATGGACTTTGTTCCTGCCTCCTGTGTTTGACCCTTGGCCTGTGACCCGGATTTACCTTCAGTCTCCTCTGCTTTGACTTTCCGCTTGTGACCCAGTTTTGCCTCTTGTCTCCAGTGCCTTGATCCCCAGTCTGTGACCTGGACTGTCTGCTTACCTGTGTTTGAGCCTCAGCCTGCTCTGGACTTTCTACCAGTCTTCTTCTGCTGGACCCTGATACCCATCAGTCCTTGCTCCAGTTCTACAGGACTTCCACACAAGCTCTACCCTGCCTGCTGGTAGCTTGTGCCTCTTGGTGCCGTCCACCCTCTGTACCACCTCCAGGGAGCGGACTGCGCTTAGCCAAAAACACCGAACTCCTCTCGGCATCTCAGCCTTGGTAAGTACACTATTCTGATAGTGTCCCTGTTTGTGGCATCTGAAACACACTCTAGTTTCTTTCCGGTGTAATCTTGCATCTGTAGTTTTAAGAGCGGTGCTGGTTTCTGTGGAGTCATGCATTATATCCTTTCTTCTCTGATACTCATCTATGAGCCTGGTTTTTACAAATGCCAACGTCAGATCTGTCTCAGGTCTTGTCTCCAGTGCATTGATTAGTGCAGTGTATGTATCAGGCAAACTGCATAACAACATGGCTGCAATGTGACTGTCTGTTATATTCTCCCCGCTTTATCTGAGTTGTGCAATCACTTCCAGCATTGCGTTTATATGCTCCTGCATGTCCTGTTCTCTGCCAAGTCTCATTTTGTAAAGTTTCCGCAGCATAAACAGCTTGTTGTTAAACTGGATCTTTCATGCAGTCTTTTCAGTACATCTCACATGCCTTTCGCTGTGTCCTCATTGCGTATATGAATGAGCTGATCATCTTCTACTAGTAAGCTTATTGTGGCACGTGCCTGTCTGTTTTTCTTGTCCCAGTCCTGATCATTATCCTGTGGCCTCTCTGTAGTGGTAACCTCCCACAAGTCATCTCTGGATAACAGCATTTCAACTTTAAACTTCCATAGCTGATAATTGTCATTGTTTAGCTTTGCCACTGAGAGTTTAAGCTCTGAGTTTCCGGCCATCTTATGCCTCCTTTATTTATAAACAGTCTTAGGAGATGTCACTGGAAAGCTTTCTTTTGTTGATCTCCGCATTAGCCACTCTGTCTTCCGTTCAAGGCTTTTGTTCTGCTTAAGCCGTACCTGGTCATAAGACTTTATCCGGACTCTGGGCCATAACCTGTTGCAAAGTACGATTGATAGATGCAGCGGAGTCAGTTGAGATCAGATGTTGTGTAATAACAGGAACTGGCTTCTTTATTGGAACATCATCAGACAGACAAATATGTCTCTGCACATGGTATGAAGAACACACACAGACAACAAGGCAGGAAAAATAAATCAACGAGTACATCACTGGGGATAGAAAATACAACATCATAGAGTATACATAGCATAGCATATCATTAAGCAATAGCGACATCTTGTGTCCTTTTTCTAAACTGCATCTGATATAGGCTAAGCTGTAGGTTTGTTGCATCTCCAACAAACCGCAAGTATCTGTTTGCTTCGTTCAGTTCGCATCAGCCTATAGCATTGTGTATAAGTCCCAGGGCAACCGAGTACTGATAGGCCTGCTGGCCTTATGGGAAAAGGGGTAACTATAGGTCAAACACACAGTAGCCAGGTAGAGTAACTGATCAACTGCACTGGGGTAGTGACAGTTACCAAATAGTGGGGTCTAGAGAGCTCATTTGCATTGTTTTGTGAACCTGCCCAATGTTGCCTGTGCCATCATGGGACATTCTTTAACAGGGACTGACAGTTCTATCAATATCCATTGTTTTCCTCTAGTGTTCATCCTGGACATGGTAACATAATTTCCTGGAAGCAGACAGAGAGAGCAAATTACAGAAAAGCAGGAGATTTTGGCACAATGTCCAGGATGAACACTAGAGGGAAACCATAGATATTGATAGAATCCTGTCAGCCAGGATTTCCATGGAGCCAGTGCTGCTGCAGACTACAACTTTCAACCGGCTGGAGAGAGAAAAATGCTGGGTGAGGACATAAATTGCCTTGTCTTGGGAGTAGCTCTTTCTCTTGGGACCACAGCCATCAACTGATAGCAGGGTATTGGCTACTCTGGGGAATGAAAGCAGGCGTCGCAGGCTGGACGACGGGGAAAATCTTCAGCAAGTGTGCCATACACCTGTGGGCAGATCCATAATTGCCAACTCCCTGTTGGCTGAGTGACTATTGGGGGTCACTCATCCTTACCATTACAGACCCAGCTGAATCCCAGTATCGCCAGGTGCAAGGGCAGGCACCCTTCACTGGTTGTAGATTCTTCAAGAGCCTGTTCTGGGACATCTTAATCCCTTGAGCCATGGTATCATGAGGGTTGGTGAGTGAGCAGACACCCACCCTGTGTACACCCTACCAAAGACACTGCATGCAGACACCTTTATCCCATCTCTTCACAAAAAAGCCTCTTACAGGAAACTTTGCATATGCTATCCACTATGCTGGTCGCCATTGCACTACAATCTCTCTGGGCCCTTGTTGAGTTAGCTGAAGATTCTGAACCTCTACACTACAAAGTCGTTTCTACTCTTCTCCGCCTCCACATGAAGGACTCAATTCCTAACATCTGTGCTCATCAAGATGAACTCTTCCTCAGAATTTGCTCATTGCATTGTTTAAATATTGTGATCTTATAAATTGTGCCAATTGCTTTCTGGGCCCGTGGCATCAGGATTTTATGGAAGCAGCCTTACACAGAAAGGTAATTTTCTTCCGTTTTAGACCTGGGGTCATAGATTCTTCTGAGGCCTACTGGTTATTACTGTTTGATTTATTGTGATCGTTCTTTGCATTGCATATGTCTTGTATAGTGTAATACAAAGGGAAAGGCGTAGCTAATAGCCACTGTGACAGAACCCACTGTCACTGTGTGTTTTGGAAGGGACTGTGGGCTGGCCTGTTACCCACAGACTATGGCCCAGAAGAGACTGGAGACCTGGGGACAAGCTGGCATTGAGATAATGTAATGTAATGCTACATCCCTTCTCCCCACCCCCCTCTTGTTGTTGTGTCTCATTGTCTTGGTTCATTGCACATAGACAATGGTCTGGACTGGAGACATCTCTCCGCAGGGGATGTGTATTGAGAGGCTGCCTGCTTACCATAATCCCTTTATGTTCATGTTTATCTGTAGCCTGTTTCAATGTACAAATGTTCAGTTCTCATTGGTTGTTCCTTGTTCCCCTCCCCTCTTTGACAAGGCTAAGGGGAGTGTCCCTAACTGTGTTAGGGACGCTTGGATGCTCCTTATTTAAAAGTGAGTGCATTACTGCTCCAGTGTGGTTTTCCAACAGAGTTATGCTATGAACGCTTTGTGTTTTCCTATATTTTGTTCTGCATGTCCTATACCTGCTAATGAGACTGTAACGGTCACCACCGTTTACGACCTTCCATCCACCCATGACAGCTTATCCGACACACCAACAAACCAGCAGACACGATCCATTCCATTTTCCAGAATAACGAGACTCAGCTCTGTTCTCTAGTTCCAAAATGAATGAATGCTTTAATGGTTTCTTAGCTTGCTTATATATCCAGTACAACATATTAAAGTTCATCACAGGAACAATGTCACGATCCCTACCGTGCCAAGCAGACGGCGAGGCGTGGTCGCGCTCCAAGTAGCTCTGGGTGGGATTGAACCCAGGACCTCGCCGTTGCTTCTTCAACACCTTGCATCTGAGCCACTCCTCAGTATGGGTTTCTGGTTGCTATCCAGCTAAGGTGGTGCTGAATGTGCTGATCACCTTTAGTTGGATCTCATTGCAATCTGCACCTGACTATCCTGGTCCAGCTGAGGCAGGTTACCCAATTATCCAGGGTATAAAGCCCTGCCTCACTCTGAGAGCCTGGTCAGTTCATTGTTATCTGATCTTCCTGTCTGTGCTAACAGTTCCTGTATTGATCTTCAGCTTCAAGACTGACCGCGGCTTCTGACCTTTGGCTTATGTACCTCGGATTGCTGCTGTCTCCTGCCCTTTGACCCCGGCCTGTACTTTTGGATTCTCTCTGCTGTCTCCACCTTCTGACCCACAGACCCCACGCCTGGGAAGAGGATCTTCACCCTGTTACAGCCACCTGTACCTCAGGAACTTCAATCCCTCTGACTTTCTTCATAGGAAAAGCTCTTACTTCCCAGCAACTAGTGACACCTTGGAATAATTCATCACCCTGGATTAACCTCTTCAGTAACCTTCAGAACCGCAAGTATTATGTAACATATTATAACAACCATAAGCTTGCTGCCATCATAGTGAAATTCGAAGGGAACGTTGTTATATTAGTTATCCCCTTCTGATTACCTTATCCTTCAGTTACTGTCTGAATATTATTGATATTGACCAGAGACTCATGAATAGGGGTACGATACTATTCAGGGCAACCTGAACCACTTGCTTAGTCAGCTTACCAGCGTAACCTATCTTTATTCATACAAGCTTTATGTATGTCTAAGCTTTCATGATTACGTTGATTTCCAAATATGAGGTTGTGATGATTTAAACCCTAAACTCTTTGATCATACAAGAGAGTGAAGTTGTGGTTTTACCTGAGTAACCTCCATAGCTGAGAATCCATTAAACTAAGATAGAAATGTGAACGTAACATAATAACGGAAACCCCAAAAACTGATAGAATGGACTCCACTCAAGGTATGCCGTTACATAAGTTACAAACGTTTCAATAAACGAACTGACCCATAACATGGAGTCCGCAGACTTGTACAAAATGCTCACCTCCCTGGCTCTGCAAGTCTCCAGCCTGGGCCATACCATTCTGGAACTACAGCAAGAAATTCAATTACTTAAAGGGACAGTACGCCCAGCCCCGGAACCAGCATATCCTGAGCCATTTGTTATAATGCCAGAGAGATTCGACGGTAGCCGTGCATCCTTCTCATGTTTTAAAATGGATTGTGAGCTGTTGTTTACTCTTAAACCTAGGACCTATGCCACGGACTATGTTAAGGTTCGCGCTACCATCAACCTGCTTATAGGGTAAATTAAATCATGGGCTCATCAGTTGTTGCAGGAAAAGAGTCCAGTCATGGACACCTGGGAAACCTTTATGTTTGCTCTAGACTCTCACATTCCTGTTTCTAAGAGAACCAGTGTTCCCAAGTATACTCTCGGTTCATGTGCCCTACGGGTATCCAGGGACAAGAATTCCCAGTACGGACACAACACCAAGCCAGCCCAGTATGTGCCAAGCTATGAACCTCTGTATGTGGCCAGCCATGAAGTTCCAACACCACGAAGCCTTAAAGCTCCTGTGGATGCACACACACCTGCCTTGGAGAACGTGGAACCCATGCAGATCGGGGCCATCCGGTCCGGGCTAAGGTAGAAAAAGAACGGCGGAGAGGCTATGGACTTTGTTTCTACTGTGGTGTAAGCGGGCACTTTATATCTCTTTGCCCAACTCGCCCACCTCGGCCAAAGATTCTTCAGGTGGGTACTATTGGGAGTCTTTTTGCAACCCCAGAATCTGTGCCTGCTATGCAGCTTAAAGTTCCTGTGTCCCCACTTCCAGCTCCGGTGCCCCCACTTCCAGTTCCGGTGTCTCCAGTTCCAGTTCCGGTGTCCCCACTTCCAGTTCCGGTGTCCCCACTTCCAGTTCCGGTGTCCCCACTTCCAGTTCCGGTGTCCCCACTTCCAGTTCCTGTGTCTCCAGTTCCAGCGTCTCCAGTTCCAGCGTCTCCAGTTCCAGCGTCTCCAGTTCCAGCGTCACCAGCTCCGGTGTCACCAGCTCCGGTGTCCCCAAGTGAAGTTCTTCCACCTGACTGTACCTATGCCTCAAATGGTACCATGGTCCGTAAACCAGATCTAGTGGTATTTGAACAAGCTTTACTAGCAGTAAGTGCACCCCCTACCGGAACTTCAAAAGCAACAAAGACCAAAAAGAAAAAGTCTTTAGACTCTGTCGTCGGAGCTTTGTTTCCCCATGGGTTGGATGAGAACTGTCTGTATGGTATGGATGCCTATGGCAACATTTCTCTCCTGTCGGACGATGTGTTTAGCTACTCTAGTGAAGAGGGTGGTTTGGACATTAAAGACTATACCTATGAGGAAGCTCCTTCCAACGCCCGGAGGGCGTTTTTAAGGGGGGGATCTGTCATGATCCCCACCGTGCCAAGCAGACGGCGAGGCGTGGTCGCACTCCAAGTAGCTCTGGGTGGGATTGAACCCAGGAACTTGCCGTTGCTGCTTCAACACCTTGCCTCTGAGCCACTTCTCAGTATGGGTTTCTGGTTGCTATCCAGCTAAGGTGGTGCTGAATGTGCTGATCACCTTTAGTTGGATCTCATTGCAATCTGCACCTGACTATCCTGGTCCAGCTGAGGCAGGTTACCCAATTATCCAGGGTATAAAGCCCTGCCTCACTCTAAGAGCCTGGACAGTTCATTGTTATCTGATCTTCCTGCCTGTGCTAACAGTTCCTGTATTGATCTTCAGCTCCAAGACTGACCGCGGCTTCTGACCTTTGGCTTATGTACCTCGGATTGCTGCTGTCTCCTGCCCTTTGACCCCGGCCTGTACTTTCGGATTCTCTCTGCTGTCTCCACCTTCTGACCCACAGACCCCACAACTGGGAAGAGGATCTTCACCCTGTTACAGCCACCTGTACCTCAGGAACTTCAATCCCTCTGACTTTCTTCATAGGAAAAGCTCTTACTTCCCAGCAACTAGTGACTAGTGTTGAGCGGAATACGCCATATTCGATTTTGCAATATTTCACGAATATATAGAAGAATATTCGTGAAATATTCGTTATTTTCGAATATTCATGATATTTTATCAAAAAAATTTTTTGCAAAATTTTGCTAATGCGAATGCGAAATTGATTGCGAAATTCTCGTCCGCGCATGCGCATGCGCGCGAACAACACGCAAAAACGGAGATCATTTCCTGGATTACTAAACTAATATGCACTAAACACTAACTCTACTTACACAAACTTATATGACTAAACTAAAGCTAAATTTTTCAACTGTGGTAGGAGAACTCTGATTGGCTCTGATGCAAAAGAAGGGCAGAGAAAGTATTCGCGAATATTCGTAATACGAATATTCGCATCGCGAATATTCGGCAACATAAAAGGATCGCCTCAGCTACTCAGCCCAGGGTCTCTAATCATACCAGCAATGCTTTTAGATGTCGATGGAGATCACTAGGATGTGATCTGTTTTAAAAATAAATTTGAAAAAATATGAATATTCGCAATAGCGAATATTCACCGCGATATTCGAGTTATTCGCGAATACTCGAATATGCAATATTCGTAACGAATATTTGCAATGCGAATATTCTTGAGCAACACTACTAATGACACCTTGGAATAATTCATCACCCTGGATTAACCTCTTCAGTAACCTACAGAACCGCAAGTATTATGTAACATATTATAACAACCATAAGCTTGCTGCCATCATAGTGAAATTCTAAGGGAACGTTGTTATATTAGTTATCCCCTTCTGATTACCTTATCCTTCAGTTACTGTCTGAATATTATTGATATTGACCAGAGACTCATGAATAGGGGTACAATACTATTCAGGGCAACCTGAACCACTTGCTTAGTCAGCTTACCAGCGTAACCTATCTTTATTCATACAAGCTTTATGTATGTCTAAGCTTTCATGATTACGTTGATTTCCAAATATGAGGTTGTGATGATTTAAACCCTAAACTCTTTGATCATACAAGAGAGTGAAGTTGTGGTTTTACCTAAGTAACCTCCAGAATCCATTAAACTAAGATAGAAACGTGAACGTAACATAATAACGGAAACCCCAAAAACTGATAGAATGGACTCCACTCAAGGTATACCGTTACATATGTTACAAACGTTACAAACAATGAGTTGCCCTTCAATCTTTAGACAGACGGCCTGTCTCCGACAGAAAGGTGTTTACACCTGATAAACAAAAGGCTTTAAACAGTGTTATCACACAATAGAAAGGTCTAGGAGCAGACCTGAATTAACACCTCTACAGCCTTACACAATGGACAATTAGTATATCTTCTGAATCTATTGACCTGGTTGGGGGTCAGAATAAAATCACCTGTAATATCTCAAGACATCCTGGAATATGAACTACCAATAATGTCCCATCTTCTGCAATACATGAATTATGATTTATTAGCCACCCTATGCCCAAAAGGGGCACAGGGTGAACTTAGACCCAAGAGTTATTAGTGCAGCTGGCACAGGAGTATCCCCCATCCCTCAAAAGTCTCTGGGCGTCACGGGTCATCTCGTTACAGAGACCACTTTAGCAACCTAAAGGAGACTATCACAGCGTTGCAACCACCACCTCCATTTCACATCTGTGATTATCCATGCTGTTTGTCTAACAGCAGTGAGGTGAGTTGCTTGCAGAAACAAAGGTGTTTATAACTGAAGCAATTCATTCAAGCACTGGTGCCCTGTTTGGTGGTGGGATTTACCACATTCAGACTTTTTCTCAGTTTTTTTGATTTATGATTATTTTTTTGGACTCGCAGTAATATGTGTTGATTTTTTTTTTTTTTATGTTTATTATAGTTTGACTACCTAGTACACTTATCACATATACCAAGATACACTGATTGATTGCAGGTTCATTGGAATTATTATTCCAAAATATATTTTATTTCACTCTCACTGTTTGTGGCTATTAGCTACACCTTTCCCTTTGTGTTACACAGCGCAGACACTACTATTTACACCAGGGGTGCCCAACCAATGGCCCAGGGGCCACATGTGGCCTGCAGAGCCCTCTGATTTGGCCCGCGACCTCCTGCTCTGGTTAAATGAGTCTTTCAGTCAGTAATAAATATCACTATATTGTCTACACAGCACCCTGAGAAGTGTTGATACGGCTTAAGGATTTCATCCATCATTCACTGAAATGTAGCAGGAGCCCTTTGCAGGCCAAAGAGCTTTTGAACATATTGGAAAGAACTCTGTGGGATAGAAAATGCTGTCATTTAATTTCTCTCCTTGGCTAGTGGCACTTGCCAATATCTATTAGTAAGCACATGGGTGCTTAATAATCTTGATGGATATAACCTCTCAATGACTCTCAAACTTTTGTACCTAATTCAATTTTCTGAAGTGTAGCACTACCCCCAGAGGAGCTGCTGGTTTGTTTTGGGTCTACACTCTGTGATTAACCCCTTAAAGTGTCTCAAAACCCTCCCTTGACATGCCTGGTAATATGGGAGTTGTGGACCCCAGTAGCTTGTGGGGAAGCACAATATTCTGTTACACTACAACAGAATATGCAAATAAAAGGGGTTACCTTAAATGAAAGGGATCTTGCAGTATAAAAGATAGACTGCACACAGACTTCAAGATAACCAAAGTAATGCTTTACTTAAAGAAGAAACAAAGGAACATGAGCAAAACAGTGTTACTTTATTTGCATATCCCTGCAGTATCAATAACAATAATAAGACTTAAATGTGACCTAGACCACAATGTGAGCACACAGCAAGAGGGACGCCTTCAACAAAACATATATATTGAAACGCCCTCTTGCCAAACCTCACCCAGCTCTCTGCCTCTCTACAATACTATATAAAATAATAGAACTGATTACTCGGTCAAGGAGCAAAGCAATGAATATAGTCAATATATAACACTAAATAGATAACCCTTGAGTACTATAGTTATAGCTAATCAGGATTACCTGGCGTCCCAGGTCAAACTTCAATACAGTCTCCTGCTAATAGTTCATGCACTTGTGCGTTGGCATGCATTGGCATGCGTTGGCGCGCAAAAAGCAATTTATAACCCAAAAGGGTAATGGTAAACTGTTTCCTGAGTAGTCAAACCGCAAAGATGGATATCAACGACCCACTTTTCCGTAAGACAATCAGTACTTTCACGCAAGTGCCCATCTCACCCAACCGGTTCAGGCCTTGTCCTTCTATGGCACACCATCTGGTCTATCAGCAGTCTCCGGTCCTCAGACAGGTCGCAGGGTTACTGGGATCTCGTCCGATGACTATGGCAAAAGCTCCGTCTCTTCTTCTCAAAGCCGCTCCGCCCGGGCGTATATAGGCCTCAACTGCAGCCTACTCCCCGTGGAGACACTCCTGACAGCGTCCTTCTGGGTTGAAGTGGTGGTCCAGAGAGAGCGCTACAAACACGTCCTCTCCCTTAAATTACCTCCCCCAGCAGGCCATGCAGAAGGCAAAGCATCTTGGGGTTGCACAGCTGCTCTCTGGGTAATGTAGTTCATTACAGGCCAGGGAAAATGGAGTCTCTTCTCCTTCCGAACTCAATCCCCCAACATTCACTGCGGTACCAGAATGAAATGTAAACAACAGGTGGCTCTATCCCAACTCGGCCACAGAAGGGAGCCGAGATCCTTCACAATCAGCAATTGTAGTCTTTTGTATCACATCAGAAAGTGCGCTACCCCGCTACATCAGTTACCCCAAAGTTTGACATTCTCTGTATCTCTTTGAGTCTGTAATAATATCATGCTCAGGTAAATCTATGTTGCTTGGCAACTCTGACAAGATATCCTTACTTTGCTGCAGAAACTCTATTATCTCCTGCTGCTGGGCTAAAAACAGCAACTTGACTAACTGAACTTTGCATATGACTTTAAAAACGACCGTGTGTAGGCTCCAGAGCATTTTTCTCAACGTGAAAAATGACCATTAAAAATTTAGAACGTGCTCTAATTTTTCTTGTCGTCGTTTTTCACGTTGTGAAAAACGGTCGTGTGTAGGCTTGCTCGGAAGCAAGTTATGAAATGGGAGCACTTGTTCTGGTAAAACTAGCATTTGTAATGGAGATAGCACATTCGTCACACTGTAACAGTGTCACGATCAGATGTCAGGCTCAGAGGCCAATTGCAATAGCAGTGGCAGAACAGGCAGTCACTTCTGGCAGATAACACAGGCTTCCTTGAGGTGCGGAATCTAAGTACTAGCTGTTTTTCCCCAGAGCTCCTGATGGTGGAGATGGATTTAGCTGCAAGCTAGTACCAGGTCGCGGTCCTCAAGTTTGCCCCACCAGGGTGTGAGCAAGCCGGGGTCCAATAGCGGATAAGCAGACAAGAAGGAAACAGTAGCGTGGTCAGGAAACAAGCCAAGGGATCAATCACGAGCGGCTGCAGGCTGGGATAAAGCAGAAGAGCAGTCAAAGAACAGGCCAAGGGTCAAACACAGACGGTAGCAGATTAGGATCAGGCAGTAGAGAAGTCCAGGAACAGGCCGAGGGTCAAACACAGACAGTAGCAGATTAGGATCAGGCAGTAGAGAAGCCCAGGAACAGGCCGAGGGTCAAACACAGGTGGTTGCAGATACAATGGTAGCAGAGCAGACAAAATGCAAGGCACTGGCTGGGAAGGCACAATAACCTGGCAAGGAGGAAGTGCAGAGACATGGCTTATATCAGGAAGTTCGTGGGAGGAGCAAGGGGTTCAAGGTTCAAGACAAATTAAGACACAAGGCAGCAAGGTCCAATGGATCAGATGGGTTTGTCCAGCAGAACAGACAGGGAGCTGTCCAGCATCCCAGATAGCTCAGTGAGAAGGCTCACTGCCAGACGCAGCTGAGGTCCCAGGTTCAAAACCCGGTCCTGACAAACAGACTGAAAAGTATGATGACTGAAAAGCGCGAATTGTCTCTCACCCAGGGCTTTTTTTCTGGGGGAACTTGGTGGAACTCAGTTCCGCCACCTTTGGCTCAGACCCTTTGGTGCCCGCTCACCACAATCACTTGTGAACACAGAAGTCTGGTTTCTGTGTTTACAAGTGACTGCTTTGTAACCCCCTGAACTCTGCACACTGTATGTAATGCAATTCTGGTATTTAACGCCCCTTTAAGACCCTTCTACTGTTTGTGAAATCTGAACGGGTCGTGGTTGAGTTCCTGCACCTATTTTCTGAGAAAAAAAGCTCTGCTCTCACCTAACCTTTACTAACACAAAATCAGCAAATGCAGCCCAAAGGGTGGCGCCTTCCAAATGGAACTTCCCCTTTACAGTGCCGTTGTACGTGTTGTACGTAGAGATGTACAGAACGGTTCGCCGGCGAACAGTTCCCGGTGAACATCGCTTGTTCGCATTTGGCGCAGCGGGCGAACATATGCGATGTTCAATCTGCCCCCTATTCATCATCATTGAGCCAACTTTGACCCTGTATCTCACAATCAGCAGACACATTCCTGCCAATCAGCAGCATACCCTCCCCTCCCTGACCCTCCCACCTCCTGGACAGCATCCATTTTAGCTTTATTCTGAAGCTGCAGTCTTAGTGAGAGGAGGGACAGTGTAGCTGCTGCTGATTTCATAGGGAAATCGATAGCTAGGCCAGTGTATTCAGTGTCCACTCCAGTTCTGAAAGCGTCCTGACAGCACCCCAAATAGCCCTTTTTAGGGCTAATATATCAGTCTGCTTTTCTTTTTTTTTTTCTTCTCTGTAATCTAATTGCAGTTGCCTGCCAGGCAGCGTGTGTGTGTCTCAGACTCACAGCGTATGCTGTGCCCACTTGTTCAGTGCCACATCTCATATATATTTTGTTGGCACAGTAGATAACATTAAAAAAAAAAAAATGACTGCAATAGAGAATAGTATTCAGTTGTCTGCCAGCGTGTCTCAGGCTCACAGTGTATACTGTGCCCACTTGTCCAGCGCCACATCTCATATATATTTTGTTGGCACAGTAGATATCATTTAAAAAAAAATTACTGCAATAGAGAATAGTATCCAGTTGTCTGCCAGCGTGTCTCAGGCTCACAGCGTATACTGTGCCCCTTGTCCAGTGCCACCACTCATATCTGGTGGCACAGTAGCTTGCACGCATAATACAACTAAACTAATCTAAAAAAAATGACAGGCAGAGGCAGGCCATGATGATGTTGTACCCGCTGCTGCTTCCTCTGCTGAGTTGTCAGATACAAGTGAAGCGGTTCATGATGACGATGTGTCCGTGGATGTCACGTGGGTGCCTGCTCCAAGAGAAGAAGAACAGGGGGAAAGTTCAGATGGGGAGACAGAGAGGAGAAGGAGACGAGTTGGAAGCAGGGGGCGGTCGTCGCAAGGAGCTAGTGGCACAGTCAGACAGCATGTATCGGCACCCAGGGTCAGCCAGACAGCACGCCAATCAACGCATGCTGTTGCCACCACCAGAATGCCGTCATTGCAAAACTCAGCAGTGTGGCATTTTTTTTTTGTGTGTCTGCCTCTGATAACAGCGATGCCATTTGCAACCTGTGCCAAAAGAAACTGAGTCGTGGGAAATCCAACACCCACCTAGGTACAACTGCTTTGTGAAGGCACATGATCTTACATCACAAACGCCTATGGGAATTAACACATGATGACGAGTACAAGCAGCACACCAGCTCAAAGCCACCATCCTCCTCCTGGTCCAGCATCTTCAGCCACGTCAACCACTGCTGTTCTCCTTGCCCCCTCTCAACCATCCGCCACTCCGTCCTTCACCTTCAGCAGTTCCTGCTCATCTGCCCACAGTCAGGTGTCTGTCAAGGACATGTTTGAGCATAAGAAGCCAATGTCACAGAGTCACCCCCTTGCCTGGTGTCTGACAGCTGGCTTGTCGGACCTCTTAGCCCGCCAGCTTTTACCATACAAGCTGGTGGAGTCTGAGGCCTTCAAAAAATGTGTAGCCAGTGGAAGGTACCCGGCCGAAATTTCTTTTCACAACCTGTACTCTATTGTGCAAAAGGAAGTCATGGCATGTCTGGCACACAGTGTTGGGGCAAGGGTCCATCTGACCACTGATACCTGGTCTGCAAAGCACGGTCAGGGCAGGTATATCACCTACACTGCGCATTGGATAAACCTTCTGATGGCTGCCAAGCATGTAATTCGTGGCTCTGCAGAGGAGTTGGTGACACCGCCACGACTTGCAGGCAGGCTACTCCTCCTACTCCATCCTCTTCGATAACCTCCTCGGCTGAGTCCTCTTCTGCTGCTGCATCTTGCTCCACATCAACTGCACCCCCCAGCTCCCCAGGGGCTATTCCACATCTTGGATACGACAGTGTCACGCCGTCTTGGGGTTGACTTGCCTGAAAGCAGAGAGTCACACCGGACCAGCACTCCTGCACTGGCCAATCACAGCCATGCCATTAGTAGGCATGGCTGTGATCACTTCCTAGTCACAGTTGTAAAACGAATGGTGATTGGCTGCCGTGCAGCGCGCCATAACATAGCCGAACTCCGAACCCAAACTTTTTCCAATTATTCGGGTTCGGGTCGGGTACAAAAAAAACCAAAGTCCGTACCGAACCCGAACTTTACAGTTCGTGTTCGCTCAACCCTAGTGACAATCTCTGAAAATTGATCACATCTGAAAAACTTGAGACCCTAACAAGCAAGGAAAATACAAATACCTCCAAATGACCCCCTTGTGGGGTCATTAGACATTCTAAGGTATTTAGTAAGAGGCATTGTGAGTTTTTTGAAGTTTTAATTTGTTCCCACAATTCTCTGCAAAATCAAGATTTTTTTTTTTTTTTTTTTTTGTTTTCACAAAATTGTTATATTAGCAGGTTATTTCTCACACACAGCATATGCAAACCACAAATTACTCCCCAAAACACATTCTGCTATTACTCCTGAGTATGGCGATACCACATGTGTGAGACTTTTACACAGCATGGCCACATATAGAGGCCCAACATGTAGGTAGCACCTTCAGGCGTTCTAGGAGCATAAATTACACATCTAATTTCCTGACTACCTCTTATGCCTTGTACACAAGAAACTGCTCGCTTAAAAACCGCCGGAGAACAGGTTCTCACTTTTCCCGCCAGGATTCCTGGCGGTTTTCCTGTCGGGAAAACTGTGATGGGGCATACACGTGGCCAGTTTTCCAACCAAAAGCTGTCATGGCAGTTTTCCAGACAGGTACGAGGCATAATACTTTTGAAGGCCCTTTTATACAATATTTCTAACACGTAGCATGTACATACCAAAAATGACACCCCAAAATAGATTCTCCTACTCCTGAGTATGGCGATACCACATGTGGGAGACTTTTCCACAGCCTGGCCACATAGAGAGGCTGGGTATAACCGAGCTTAGCCGAGTATGGCTGGGTATTGTAGAGTATGTAAAGAAGGTAGGAATCGCGCTAATCATATGTCTATGACCAATGAAGGGCACAGTACGTGATGTGGTTATTTAAAAATTGCAAAATCAAAAAAACAAAAACAAAAGTGAATTAATGACAATGGCACACAAGCATGAACCTGTATGCAAAATCCACCTAATAATCACTAAAAACTTGCTGATGCTAGGTAGCAATGATCAAGTGAAAAAACACACAAACCTAAGTGAAATTCAGTGAATAGTGCTGGACTAAAAAAGTCTCAAAAAAATATGAATCTCCAAAATAAATTAAAAAAATATATATCAAAGTATATCAAAAATAAAATAAATTAAAAAGTCCCCCTACTAGTCATAGAGAAGCTGACTTATAGTCTATTTAGGTGGGTCTGTGCAGTTTAATTCTTCAGGTGAAAATAGATGTATCCTTTCCACACTTTTGATATACACGTAAACAGGGAGAAAAAATCTCAAGCAGGTACAGGTGCATCTGTCTCCGGAATGGCGAACACACATGGGCTTTCACAGGTTTGAAATGTAGAGTCTCAGCACCAAAGACAAAACAGAAACAGAGAGACTTGCATAGTGTGAAACCGTATAAACAGCTATTCAATCACACCTGTGTAGGGCAGTCATGCAAAGTCAGTGTTCTGTGTCCTGGGCAAGTCATGTCTGTTGGAATGAAAGGTTATCATCCTAACACTGCCATCTGCTGATGTCCCTACGGCTGTTGAACCACGATTTCTTCCTTTTTGTTTACATCTACCCTGCGGGGGTCCATCTCTGGTAAGGGTCAGTGTGTGCAGTGGTGGTGGGTTTGCACTATCCCCTCTCCCGTTTGCATGACTGCCCTACACAGCTGTGATTGAATAGCTGTTTATACGGTTTCACACTATGCAAGTCTCTCTGTTTCTGTTTTGTTTTTGGTGCTGAGACTCTACATTTCAAACCTGTGAAAGCCCATGTGTGATCGACGTTCCGGAGACAGATGCACCTGTACCTGCTTGAGATTTTTTCTCCCTGTTTACGTGTATATCAAAAGTGTGGAAAGGATACATCTATTTTCACCTGAAGAATTAAACTGCACAGACCCACCTAAATAGACTATAAGTCAGCTTCTCTATGACTAGTAGGGGGACTTTTTAATTTATTTTATTTTTGATATACTTTGATATATATTTTTTCAATTTATTTTGGAGATTCATATTTTTTTGAGACTTTTTTAGTCCAGCACTATTCACTGAATTTCACTTAGGTTTGTGTGTTTTTTCACTTGATCATGGCTACCTAGCATCAGCAAGTTTTTAGTGATTATTAGGTGGATTTTGCATACAGGTTCATGCTTGTGTGCCATTGTCATTAATTCACTTTTGTTGGTTTTTTTTGATTTTGCAATTTTTAAATAACCACATCACGTACTGTGCCCTTCATTGGTCATAGACATATGATTAGCGCGATTCCTACCTTCTTTATTTTATTGTTTTATGTTGTATAACATTTTTGAATCGCAGCTTTCACCTGTTAGTTATTTACTGGGTATGCGCAATTTTTTTCTTTTATATTCTATTGTAGAGTATGCCGAATTTGGCTGTGTATGGCAGGGTATTGCAGAGTATGGCAGGTTATGGCTGAGTATGGCTGGGTATCACCGAGTATGGCAGAGCATGGCTGGGTATCGCAGAGTATGGCTAGGTATCGCAGAGTATGGCTAGGTATCGCAGAGTATGGCTAGGTATCGCAGAGTATGGCTGGGTATCACCGAGTATGGGCAGGGTATCACCGAGTATGGGCAGGGTATCACCGAGTATGGGCAGGGTAGGTATCGCAGAGTATGGCTGGGTATCACCGAGTATGGGCAGGGTATCACCGAGTATGGGCAGGGTATCACCGAGTATGGGCAGGGTATCACCGAGTATGGGCAGGGTATTGCAGAGTATGGGTAGGGTATTGCAGAGTATGGGTAGGGTATTACAGAGTATGGGCAGGGTATTGCAGAGTATGGGCAGGGTATTGCAGAGTATGGGCAGGGTATCATCGAGTATGGGCAGGGTATCACCGAGTATGGGCAGGGTATCACCGAGTATGGGCAGGGTATCGCCGAGTATGGGCAGGGTATCGCCGAGTATGGGCAGGGTATCGCCGAGTATGGGCAGGGTATCGCCGAATATGGGCAGGGTATCGCCGAATATGGGCAGGGTATCGCCGAATATGGGCAGGGTATCGCCGAATATGGGCAGGGTATCGCAGAGTATGGGCAGGGTATCGCAGAGTATGGGCAGGGTATCGCAGAGTATGGGCAGGGTATCGCAGAGTATGGGCAGGGTATCGCAGAGTATGGGCAGGGTATCGCAGAGTATGGGCAGGGTATTGCAGAGTATGGGCAGGGTATTGCAGAGTATGGGCAGGGTATTACAGAATATTAAAGGGTATTGCAGGATATTAAAGGGTATTGCAGGGTATTGCAGGGTATGGGCCGGGTATGGCAGGATATTGCAAAGTATGGGCAGGCTATGGCAGGGTATTGCAGGATACTGCAGAGTATGGCAGGGATGGCTGAGCACTGGGTATGCAGGGATGACTTGCATGGATGGATGGATGGCTGGATGTGACTGCATTTATCACAGAGCAGCGCTGTGGGCACTGCACATCGCTGCTGCCACAATCTTTCCCCCTCTCCTCTCACACTGTACCGATTGGTACAAAGAGGGGAGAGGGGAACCGACGTCATGACATGTCATGGTTTGTTTACAAGTTATCACTCCGTCATTTGACGGAGCGATCATGTGGTAAGCGGCCGCTGTCAGCAGCCATTTACCGTGATCCATGATGCACCTGAAGGGCCTGGTATGAAATTTGGGGAGGGCCCCCACACAATTTTTTTTTATTTTGTTCCCCTTAACCACTTAAGCCCCGAACCAATATGCTGCTAAATGCCCAGAGGCGTTTTTACAATTCGGCACTGCATCGCTTTAACAGACAATTGCGCGGTCGTGCGACATGTCTCCCAAACAAAATGTGCGTCCTTTTCTTCCCACAAATAGAGCTTTCTTTTGATGGTATTTGATTGCCTCTGAGATTTTTATTTTTTGCGCTATAAACAAAAACAGAGCGACATTTTTGAAAAAAAATATATTTTTTACTTTTTGTTATAAGAAAAATCGAATAAACTAAATTTTAGTCAAACATTTAAGCCAAAATGTATTCAGTCACATGTCTTTAGTAAAAAAAAAAAATCACAATAAAAAAAATTCACTACCTAGCGGCAACAGTGACTAATACAGCGATCAGAAAAACTATCACTTAGTGACGCTGGCAATAGGGGTGAAAGGGTTAACTAGGGCAGTGATCAAGGGGTTAAAACTTTATTAGGGGGGGTATGGGGCTACCCTGGACCTAACACCAACTGCCTGTGACACTAAGGCCTCGTACACACGAGGGAATCTATTTGTTCAAATCGGTCGGACCGACCGATTTGAACAAATCTGTTTGCTAGGATTTTGGTTTGCTCGCGTGTACACACGAGCAAACCAAAATCCCCGCCAGCAGATGGCGCGCTGACGTGTCGGTGACGTGGCGGTGACGTTGACGCCGCCACGTCACCGCACCAGGAAGTAAAACACTTCCGCGCATGCGCCGAATCCATTCGGCGGCGGTGCGAGACGACATGTCTGCTGGTAAGTGTACTAACCAGCAGACATGTCGGGCGGACGGATTCCCACCCGATAGATTTCAAAGCATGCTTTGAAATCTGTCGGGTGGCCAAATCCGTCGGCTCGCCCGTACACACGATCGAATCTGTCTGCTGGGACGGTCTAGCAGACCGTTTCCAGCAGACAGATTTGATCGTGTGTACGCGGCCTAACTGTCACACTGACACTAAATGCAGTGATCAGTAAATATATGATCACTGCAATCAGTGACAGTGTGACAGGGGGCTGGGGGGGGGGGTGATCGGAAGGGGTTAAGTGTGCCTATGTGTGTGGTGTCAGTGTAGTGTTGGTGGGACTTACTGTGATGTCTTCCCTCCTCTCGGCGGATTGAAAATACTGCCGAGAGGAGAGCTGACATCACTTCCTCTGCCAGTGTTTACATTACACAGGCAGAGGAAGTCACACGGCGGGGGGATGCCGGATTGACTGGGAGCGATCACGGGGGGATGGACAAAAACGAACAGCCGCCCTCTTGTCCTGGGTTGGCTCCCGCAGGTATGCCACCCGCCGCACGCAGCGGAGGGGGTCCCGATTGGACCCCTGACCCGCAACAAGGCAGGGACGGACATGTACGCCCATCTGCCTGTACGTGCCATTCTGTGGACGCACATAGTCGCATTAAGCGGTTAATATTCATACCAGACCCAAAGGGTCTGGTAATGGACTGAGGGCTTGTAGTTGTCAATGAGCTACAAGGGCACTGATGAGCAATGCTGTCCTCTTAGAAGGTCCAGACACCATGGGCCAGATTCACGTACATTGGGGCATATATAGACCGGCGTAGCGCATCTCCTTTACGTTAGACCGGCTTAATTTCGAGCCGCAAGTGCCGTATCCACAGAGTATTTGAGCCCAAATTTGCGCCGGCGCAACTTAAATTCCGAGGCCTAAGGCAGTGTAATTCAAAGTGGGAAGGACGTGGGCATGTTCCATTGAAATGAGCCGTGACCCCATGCAAATGAAGGGCCGGCCAGACTGGGCATGTGCATGACGCTGACTATGGTCAGAGCCTCTCTGCACATGCTCACTACTCGGCCCGGAGCAATCAGTGAGATAGGAACGCCCGGCAGACTTAGTGAGATACGCTCAGTGCATAAATAGGCCCAGACATATGCCCTTTCATTGCAAAAGTACATCCATTTTTTCCCTCCCTGAAGCAAGGTGCTTTTGTTCCCTTGTCTGTTGCTGTTTGTAGGTTTGTGTCGTGTCGGTGTGTTCCATTATTTTGAGGGCCATCACCCAATTTATATACACATATATATATATATATATATATATATATATATATATATATATATATATATATATATATATATATTTAAAAAAGTGTTTATAATAATAAATAATATAATTATAATAATATTTAAAATATGAAATATATATTAGATATAAAAAATAAAATGATATATTTATTATATTAACTAATTTTAAATATATACTAAACAGAAAAAATGTATATGAAATATATATTTAGCTATTAGGGTGAAAAGAGCCACTGGCAAGGAAATGGAGTGTTGCCAGTACCTTGCCCAGTGGCGATCGGCAGATCATCTCCCGTGTAAGAACAGGGGAGTCCGCGCTATGGTGAATAAAGTAGCTGCTGCCTCCCAGTAGGATCCCTATGTGGGGACCTAATATAAATATGGATAGGAGGAAGGGAAATGGCGCTGCTAAATAATACCTTTGTCGGGTATATCCGTGGGGTGAGCCCAATGGTAATAGGCCCCCCTTTTGGCTGGAATTAGGGTGCAATTGGAGAGATACCCTGTGTTAATAGGAGGGTAGATGTTGGTTCCTCAGCTTCCACTAATTTCAGTGAAATTGAGTAAAGGTGGATTAATTAGGTCAGGAGCCTGTGCGGGCCAGCAGGCCCAAAAATTGATAAAGTAAAATGATCCTATGCTGCTATAAGGATGCCAGTTGTGACCGATGCACCCTAAACCATATAAAACAAAGAAAAAAAGGTGTCTCTAGAGCATGGGTCCTCAAACTATGGCCCTCCAGTTGTTCAGGAACTACAATTCCCATCATGCCTAGTCATGTCAGTGAATGTCAGAGTCTTGCAATGCCTCATGTGATTTGTAGTTCCACAACAGCTGAAGGGCCGTAGTTTGAAGATCCCTGCTCTAGAGTCTAATAGGTAGGAATCCCTACTAGTGTGGTTGATTACACTAGTAACCACACTAGTAGGATTTTTTTTTTCTGATTGTACACATATAAGGGGGTCAGGTTTAAAAGCACATACATATATGTAACAACACACACAAACACACACATATATAAATGCACATATGCATGCACACACATATAAAGCAGTGGCGGCTGGTGCTCCAAATTGCAGCCACTGTGCCCATCAAATGCAGCCACTGTGCCATCAAACACCAACACTGTTCCCATCAAATGCCGCCACTGTGCCATCAAACACCACCACTGTTCCCATCAAATGCAGGCACTGTGCCATCAAACACCAACACTGTTCCCATCAAATGCCGCCACTGTGCCATCAAACACCACCACTGTTCCCATCAAATGCTGCCACTGTTCCCATCAAATGCTGCCACTGTGCCCATCTAAATGCTGCCACTGTGCCCATTTAAATGCTGCCACTGTGCCCATCAAATGCCTATGTGCCCATTAAAAGCTGCCAGTGTGCCATCAAATGCTGCAACTATGCCAATCGAATGTTACCACTGTGAATCCCCCCCGCCTGTTTGCCCGGCACTTACCCTATCTCGGTGGGGCAGCGGGTGAAGGCCACGAGCGGGGTCCTCCATGCCTCTCCTACCGTCCTCATCTCCTGTCCTCTCCTCCTGATAGGCGTCCGTCCTAAAGCCACGCCTATCGTTTCAGCCAATCAGGTGATGGGTAACAGACCCGCACACCTGACTTGTGGAGAGGTGGTTCAGTGTTAGAAAAGTGAATATTAATTTGCCTTTCTAACACACCTGGGTAGAGTCTGAGTGCCCAGAATGGCGCTCGCAGTTTACCTATTTTGAAGCATATTAGAGCCTATGGCTCTAATCAGGTGCCTCAAAAACACCCCCCCACTCTGATTTTGTCGCCCGTCACCCGAAAAGGGGCCAGACACCTAAATATGGGAGTGGCAGTGGTGGCCATAGATAGATTCATGCTATGCATAAATCTATCCATTTGTCATAGAGGGGGTGGCTGCAGAGAGGGGGCGGCACCCATGCGCCCTTTTGAACGCACCACCACTGATAAACACATGCACATACATGCACACTCACATACATGCACACATACATACATATACACATACACAGCGATGGACTGGCCATCGGGAGTACCGGGAGATTCCCGGTGGGCTGATCTGAAAGTGGGCCGGGCCCGGCCGGCTGTCAATCACTGTCAATGTCAGTGTTTCGGTGGGTGATTCTGATTCAGTATTTATTTACTTGGCTGCACGTACCCGGCGGCGGCGCCGTCAGCCAATAACCATCCATCACACTGCGGCTGACGCCAGTGCCATCAACACTTCCCTCCGGCTCCTCCTATGTTTAAAACGGCCCTGCTCCCCTCCCAGATGCGTGATGTATCTCAGGGGTCATGGTCGTATGCGGGAGGGGATGGGAGGAAGAGCATGGGAGGAGCCGAGCCCGAGGAGAGAGGCTGTTCAAGTTACAGGAGGAGGCAGAGCCAGGGCCGCCAAGGAGGAACGAAGAATGACGATACAGTCAGTGCCACCACCATTGCCAGCAAGTTAGACAAGTAAGGTTAACACAAACACTACTAAGGCATCTGACTACAGTGCAGTTTGAACAGATGTATGCAGATTATGAACTGTTACTGCCATTCTGATTTTTTTAATATGCAGCATGGCGGGGGGGGGGGGGGAGAAATCTGCCACCAATGGTCATAGTAACTGATGTGAGTCACAGTTCGGAATCTTCATACACATATCACATTATTAAATCAGTTACTATGACCAGTGGTGGCAGACAGTACATTTTTAGCCCCCCCCCCCCCCCGCCATGCTGCATATTAAAAAAATCAGAATGGCAGTCACAGTTCATAATCTTCATACACATATCACATCAGTTACTATGACCAGTGGCAGACAGTACATTCCCCTCCCCCTCTCCCCCCGCCATACTGGATATAACTGTATATTAAAAAAATCAGAATGACAGTCACAGTTCATAATCTTCATACACATATCACATCATTACATCAGTTACTATGACCAGTGGTGGCAGACAGTACACCCCCCCCCCCCCGCCAAGCTGCGTATTAGAAAAATCAGAATGCCAGTCTGTGAGGGGTGGGGAATGTACTGTCTGCCACCACTGGTCATAGTAACTGATGTAATGTTTTTACTTATGTTTTTTTTTTATTTGTTTTGCGCAATTGCGTATAGTTTATATACTGTTTTTGAGTGTGTTTGGAAAAATAAAGTGGGCCGGCCTGGCTGAAGTCCAGGGCCACTTTATTGTCCCAGTCCATCCCTGCACACACATGCACACACACATGCACACACACATGCACACACACATAAACACACATACAGTAGATAGATAGTCATAAAAAAAGGCAGACCTTTACTCTGGCTCTTCCTGCCGGGTACTGCACTCTTGGGGGAAACAAAGAGCACAGCACTCATTACTTTCACTTTAGGTTAATGTGACGAGCTCCCTGCACAGTTCGGCTGACGATCAGGGAGCTCATCTCAGCCCCTCTGCCTCTCCTCCTATCAAAGTGTATAGGGGGCCCTCGCCCTCACCATGGCGAACTCAGCGACCCCTATAATTCTGCCACTGTTCCTATTGTTTACCTTCACATTTTCACACACTTTTGTGAGAGTGGGGTCACATAATTGGGCAGTTTCGAGGTTGTCTCAAGAGACCTTTAGCTCCACAATACCAAACACCTGGTCCCTTGGGGCACTTCTTGTTCACTAAAACTGTTAAGAGTTATACTTTCCTCAGTGGTCACCTCTACTATGATCCCCACTACATTTTAATACCTTTTAAACATGTGTCATTGTCATTAGCACCCTGCAGCCCTGTATCGTATAGCGTTAGTATTTTTAGTAGTATTTTTATTGTTGAGCTATTACAAACAAACACACATCGCTATTATATCTGCATTTATGTTAACACTATTGTTTTATAGCTTTTCCTGTTTTTACTTTGTATTTAAAGACTCCACAATTGTTCCCCTTTATGTGCGATTGGCTTCTCAAGCCACTCGTATTATAAGTTCTCTTATTGGTTGGTGCTTGATCATGTGACCTATATAACTCACATCCTCCAGCTTTCTCCTCATACTGCACTTGATAAAGGAGCGCGCAGGTCTTCTATTCACCTAGCGCTGGCTCTGAAACGCGTTGTGTCCCTCTTTGGCCACCGTCCCAGTGACATCACGGACCAGCGGCGCGGCGAAACAGCTGACAATATAACATCTACATATGGACTTTGCAGTCGGCCCCTCTATGGTTAAAGAACGCCTGTCGCTCCTCCATTGAACAGCTTTTCCAGCCTCCCACATTGTTTCCGGACTGCACTGAAGCCCTTGACACTAGCATCTCAGACTGCATCAGAGTGCCCCTAGATGTAAGTGTTGGAATACTTTTGTTGTTGTTGAATTAAATTAGATTACTCAGCGGCGCTTTCTTGTTTCTGTTTTTTCTCTTGTATGATTTGAGCTGACTTCGCTCCTGGAGAGAGCAGCCCTGAACATCCACAATTACCCCTACATTGGTATTGTCACGATCAAGTTCCCCTCTTGGACTCACACCCAATGGACTAGACTTTTATTATATTTATACTTATTCTTATGTGGATTCTATTTACATGGTCACTCAGAGCGCTGTAATCCTGTGCTAATTCAGTGGTCACCTCTACAGCACTATCACTATCATGATTAACCCCCCTGCCGGTAAACCCGAGCGCGACTCGGGTTGGATTTTTTATGTAAATAACGATATCCCCGAGTCGCGCTCGGGGTGAATGCAGAGCCTGCAGCGCACTGGCTTACCTGTTGATCCAGGCAGGGTATACTGTACTCACCTTGTCCCTGGATCCAGCGATGCATCCACGCTGTGTGAGCGAGTGGCGTCCTCCATTCGACTCACACAGTGCCCGCGCACCGCCGATCTCCGTTCCCTGCGACGTAACGGCGCACGGGGGCGGAGACCGGCAGCAAATTCAAAAAAGTAAACAAACACATTACATACAGAATACTGTAATCTTATAGATTACAGTACTGTATGTAAAAAGTACACACCCCCCTGTCCCTAGTGGTCTGCCCAGTGCCCTGCATGTACTTTTACATAATAAAAACATTTTTTTTGTGCCTGCAAACTGTAGATTGTCCATAGCAACCAAAAGTGTCCCTTTATGTCAAAAGTGATTTTAGAGCAGCTAGAAAACAGCGATAATAAATGATAATCACTTGCAGAATTGAGCGATAGCGATTTGTGGGGAAATTCGTCATAAAAAAATAAAAGTAATGACAGCGACAATTCTGCAACTGAGCAAATTTCAGTGATTTTGATTTGATTACATTAGTGAATAATTTTTATTATAATTACATTATTATTTGTTATAATTATTTATAGTTATTTATTATATTATAATTTTATGATTTTGTGTTTCAAACTTTATCATACCCGGGATGTCTACTAGACTCTGGTTTGGACAAATTTAAGCGAGTTATTCCTAAAAATTGCAGGCCTACAGTATAAAACGCAGAATTTCCATGCAAAATAATTGTACCGCTTTTGGTACGTAATTCCAGACAGAATCATACCGCCAGGGAGGTTAAAGTGGTTGTACTCTTACATTTACCCAGTGAAGTGACTGGCCTGGTGATACACAGAGATGCAATAAATCCTGCTACAAAAGTTGTACCTGTTAATCTGCAGTCTTCTCTAATTCTACATCCATTCATCTACATTAGTCCAAAACTAATAAAGATTGTCTAAGCTGTCAGAAAACAGGGGGTGGAGAGCTGAAATTACACAGTACAGATCTCAATGAGGAGAGCTCTGAGAGGAGGGAAGAGACACCCACCCTTCCCACAGCACAGGGGAACAGAGCTGATGGTGTCAAACATAGGCTGTGTGCTCGAGATCCCTCCCCTGTAACTTGTATTCTCTTTATGTCTGGAAAACATGTCAGAGGTGACTCATGCAGATAGCAAAAGTACTTGGCAGAAGACAGAAATTACATGTAGTGTTCTGAATTGAGACAAGTACACACTAGGGGTGTTGAATTTAATCGTTGCATCGATGCATCAGGATTAGTTGGGCCACGATGCGATTTCGATGCTGTCACTTTAAGAAATCGATTATGGATGATGTCATCCTCGCGCCGACCCGAGGCTTACTTTTTTTTTCCTGCCTCCCGCTGACATTATCCCCTTGTGCTGTGAGGAGAGGAGGCCTTCTACCAATCCCCTTCCCTCTCCCCTCATCAGCCAATAGCAATAGCCAATAGCACGTGATTCCACATTCCAGGCAGCGTAAGGCGGAAGTGAGGAGCCCACGCTGTGTGCTGTGCAGGTTGGCGGGAACATGGAGTGCTGTGGCCGGAGTTTGAGGTGGCTGGAGCTGTCCCTGCTGCTGATAAGAGTGGCAGTGGCGGCGGCGGGCTTATGGAGCACGGAGCTTTGCTGAGCCATGGAGCCATCACTGCTTTAGGTCCCGGAATGATTCAGGGCGGCCGCAGCGTATCCAGCAGGAGGTGTGATGGAGGAGGATGAAGCAGAGCTGGAGGAGAGCCAGAAGAGCGGTAGAGCCAGGTGAGGGGGCCGTGGGGAGGACACTGAGAGGACTGACATGGTAAGGTTAGTGCCAGACTGCATACAAAAAGGTGTGCAGTGCTTTGCAATGATAAATGTACAAAAGAGTCTTATTAAGTAGTGAACAAATATAGTCCTGACATATTTATATATAAATCTGATCTGATTGAAAGCAATCTTCTGTGTATTCAAAGTAATTCCAGTGCTGTGTGTGCTCCGCTGTGTTTAAGTCATTCCTGATTTCTGGTGAATGACTTAAACACAGCAGAGCACACACAGCACTGGAATTACTTTGAATACATTTGAAGATTGCTTTCAATCAGATCAGAGTTATATATAATTATGAACAAAAGGGAGAGTATAGCCTCATGTAGAAATAAATAACAGGAGATAAAATTGTACCATCATCCCAGTTTTGTTAGAAAAGGGGGAGAGTGGGGGTGAGGGGATAGTAGCTGAAGCTAAACCCAAAACTCCCCACTCAGTTGGGTTGGTGGGGACTATTTCGGTACAAATAAAATATGGTTAACAAAATATTATAAAACATATTTTTATTATTGTAAAAACAATTTGTCCATAAAATTGCAAAACAAACAATTAATTGTACACATCAATGATTGGTCATGGTCGACTAGTTTTGCGGGAATTGAAATACCGCTTCATCAGGACAGCCAATCTATAGAATGATGCAAAGAACATTATACAATAAAACATAGATGAATAAAAGAAAACAGCACTACAATATAAATTCCGAAGGAAACTATAACAGTGGTAATATAAGCTTACCCTACGAGTCAATTAAAAGTGTGCGGGGGCCGGACAGCTACGAAGCTTTCCCCCACGGCGGACAAGGGGATAATTGGCGTGGAGATCTGGGTAGGAACAAAAAACATATATGTATGTATGCATATATAAATATACATACAGGGGTGGTAAAGCCTCCAATGGTATATGGCCTGGCAGGGAAGGGGGAAGTGGAGGGGAGGGGGGGGAAGGAGGGCGGGGAAAGGAGGGGAAGGGGGGATGGGGGAGGATCGGGAAGGACAAGTAAGGGAGGGGGAGAGAGGCAAGGAGAGAAAACGGGGGGGGGGGGGGGGGGGGGGGAGGGGGGACAAGAAGGGGAGGGTATGGGGAAGGTAGAAAGGGAGGTAGGGGGGGGGAGGGAAAGAGGGAAGGAGCAAGAAAGGAAAGAAACAAAGGGAAAAGGAGGGAAGGGAAACGCCAGAAAATAGTATCAAACGGGGGGGGGGGAGGCAAGGAACCAACTTACACCAATAGGACCAACTTACCCCAACTTACCCCAAAATTTATTTACACACCGACCTTTATCCAAGGCCCTTGTGTTAATATGGACTGGATATCCTCCAGCCATGTAAGAATCATCACGCTATATCTAGACACTAGATTTATCTAGGTACTGTTACCCCCCTACTCTCTACTATATCAGTAATATCTTCTCTAACTGTTCAGGGGTACCCCCCATACATCTACCTTGTTCAATAGGTTATACTTCTTTATACTGCCAACCTGTTCTTCCCCACCAATTGTGGGCAACATGCATACCAACATACTTGTACTATGCTGTCCCAATCTTGGGACTGATCACACTACATACTAGTCTCTTAATCCCTTTTATTCACCGCTTTGGGATTTTACTGCCCCTTCTCTTATTCATTTACCTAATTATTTCCTCACTCTGTACACCCTGACCTTCTGGCCGCATTTCTTTGCAGCATTTTACATCTTCTATGGGAATTGAGCCTTCGCTCACCCTCTCACTTCCCGCTTTTACTTTTACTTGATCACTTTCCCCTATCCATATTGACTTTGGTCATTCTACTTCACCCTTCATGTCTTTCTCTTTATTCCTTCTCTGTTTTGCAACTGTTAGCAATATGACAATGTTTGGGGCCATCTAGTATTAGCAATCAAATTTGTGGGATATATACTCCCACTTATTACCATTATTCTATTTACAATGTATCTTTCTTATTTTTGTTGTATTTTATTGTTATGACGCTTCCCCTTGAGTCTTTTTTGTGCGGCCCCGGCTGCCTGCATATTCCTTCCACGGCGGACTTGTCTCTCCCCTGGTGGGGGTGTCACTTTGCCTTGCCCCCTCTTGCTCGGTTCCCAGCGCGGGGCTCTCCGTCCCTCGTTTGGTCTGGGCGTGCATACTGGCCGGCGCTCACCGCGCATTGGCTTGTGCACGGGGAGACTGACCCGATGACGTCATGACGCGGCCACTCGGCGGCGTCTATGGCGTTCGCGGGTAGGGATAGCCTATTTAATGGGCGTCTGGCCATTAGATCGGCAGCGTGGATCTGTCCATCTGCGGTCCGCTGGTCAAGCACGGACAGACCAGGACTCAGTCTGGTACAACTTTGGGGCTCCTCCCGGGCATGGCTTACTGTACCCTCTAGTCCATGCATTACCATGCATTGTGCCACCTTTACGGATATTCCCCTGGATGACACTATCCTGGTTTTTACCAGGCAATTGGACCAGCCTATTCATGTGCCCGTTTGTGTATCCCCACTTTTTTGCACCAGCCCACAGTCCCTGTCGTGCTTTTTTGCCACCTGACCCCCCTTTCTCCCACAATGTCCTATTGGGGTAAGTTGGTTCCTTCCCTCCCCCCCCTTTTGATACTATTTTCTGGCGTTTCCCTTCCCTCCTTTTCCCTTTGTTTCTTTCCTTTCTTGCTCCTTCCCTCTTTCCCTCCCCCCCCCTACCTCCCTTTCTACCTTCCCCATACCCTCCCATTCTTGTCCCCCCCCCCCCCGTTTTCTCTCCTTGCCTCTCTCCCCCTCCCTTACTTGTCCTTCCCGATCCTCCCCCATCCCCCCTTCCCCTCCTTTCCCCGCCCTCCCCCCCCCCCTCCCCTCCACTTCCCCCTTCCCTTCCAGGCCATATACCATTGGAGGCTTTACCACCCCTGTATGTATATTTATATATGCATACATACATATATGTTTTTTGTTCCTACCCAGATCTCCACGCCAATTATCCCCTTGTCCGCCGTGGGGGAAAGCTTCGTAGCTGTCCGGCCCCCGCACACTTTTAATTGACTCATAGGGTAAGCTTATATTACCACTGTTATAGTTTCCTTCGGAATTTATATTGTAGTGCTGTTTTCTTTTATTCATCTATGTTTTATTGTATAATGTTCTTTGCATCATTCTATAGATTGGCTGTCCTGATGAAGCGGTATTTCAATTCCCGCGAAACTAGTCGACCATGACCAATCATTGATCTGTACAATTAATTGTTTGTTTTGCAATTTTATGGACAAATTGTTTTTACAATAATAAAAATATGTTTTATAATATTTTGTTAACCATATTTTATTTGTACCGAAATAGTCCCCACCAACCCAACTGAGTGGGGTGTTTTGGGTTTAGCTTCAGCTACTATCCCCTCACCCCCACTCTCCCCCTTTCCTTCTTATATATAATTATGTCAGGACTATATTTGTTCACTACTTAATAAGACTCTTTTGTACATTTATCACCGCAAAGCACTGCACACTTTTTTTTGTTTTATGGTCTATTTAAAGTTGTATATTCACTACCTTGTGCTAGCTGCCAACTAATTATACAGCGCCCACTTTATTTTGTTTTTAATGCAGATATGACAGCATGTTCCCCAGCTGGCTGTCAAACTGCCTAATGTCCTTCACAGCCCCTTCCTACCCCCGCAGTTCCCACTATCTTTCACCCAACTCGGCCCCCCCCCCCACCTTTTATATATGTCTCAAACTACTCCTGATCACTCAAACTACACATCAAATGGATATGGCTCCCAGCCCATTCCTCTTCCACCTCCCCATTCAAACCAATGGCCACCGCATAGCCCTCACCCAACTCGCCTCCATTCACACAGGCTCCAACCCCCACCCTAAAAAATAATTCTATTAAAACAAAATTATTTCTGGACCGACCCCTCCATTCTTCAGTTCCTATCACCCCCCAGACTCTTCCATCTAATAATATTCTTGGACTCTTCCAGCCTTCCCTTCCTATCCTCTGATTCTTCCATCCTTTTTTTCCTTATTCATGGATTCCTATTTCCCTATCCCCGGATTCTTCCATTCTTCTCTCTCCATGGATTTCACTATCCTTCAGTTCTATCCCTGGACTCTTCCATCCTTTAGTTCCCATCTCCAGACTACTCCATCCTTATTTTCCTATTCATGGATTCCTTCTTCCCTTCTTCCCTATCTCCAGACTCCTCCATCTTTCTAATCGTGATGCATCGTGATGCATCGCGGAATCGAATCGCTGACATGATAATCGTAATCGAATCGTGTGGCGAGTGAAGATGCGCACCCCTAGTACACACTATTCTTAATGTTTATTCATAGGTTCATGGACCTTTGTCACCTCACTGCACAGGTACCTTAAAGTGGATGTAAACCCACTTCATCCTTTCTAAACCATTGCCAAAGTCTTGATCTATAAGGATATGCATGCCTCCTGCATGTATCCTTACCTGTCAAATGTCTCCCCTCTGTCTGTTATAAGACCTGAAAAACTACAGATTCTGTGGGTGGGTCTGTTGTCTGGAGCTCAGTGGGTGGAGTTGTGATGTCAGTAGACTCCCCGCCCACCTCTACACTCCCCTTGCCAACATGCATATTCTCTTGTGTATTCCTTACACTAAATTCTACTATGATCCCTAACATCCAGTCAAAATCCAGAAAACCACATGACTTCAAAAAAGAGTGGAGGTGTAAATTAAAAAATAATGTCTGTCTCCAGGCTAGTGCATGAGATATGTAAATAACCTGATGTTGCAACTATGATCAGGTGACCTCACACTGCAATCCTGCCCAGCTCTCACTAGATACATCTAACCTAAATCAGATCACTTGTCTGTGTATATTCTGCTTTCTGTTCTGTGTTTTTACTGCAATATACATGCATTTCCTCATCACACTGAACTGTGGATCACACCCCATGATGAGAAACATCCAGTCAAAACACAGTCAATGCAGCTAATCCTGGGAGAGCTGGAAGGGAGAGGGGGGAGAGGAGAGAGATGTGAATTGTGAACTTTTTACACAGGATGTGCCTCTGTCTCAGGCATGAGATATGTAAATAACCTGTCACTCACAGCAAGGGGGCGGAACGTGATTTCTCTGGAAGTCTGTTTTATTTCACTGAACAATAAAAGAGGATTGCTCAGTGCTGGATTAACTCCAGATGATAAGAAATCTTATACCCTACAATGCGACATAAAAAAAAAATTGAAGTTTCGAAAATTCGAAAATTAAAACATAAAAAAATTTAAAATAAAAAAAATAAAAAAAAATCTAATTCAAAAATTCAGAATTTCGAAAAATTCAGAATTTTGAAAATTCAGAATTTAATTTTCGAATTGTCGAATTTTTTAATTTTCAAATTTTCAAAATTCAGAGGGCCAGATTCACAAAGCACTTACGTCGGAGTATCTCGAGATGTGCCTCCTAAGTCTAAATTTGCGCTGGAATATCTATGCACTGTACCCACAGAACTAGATACGCACCAAAATAGGCTATTCCCGACCGGCCTTACTTGCCTATGCCTGCACATCCTAGGTGCACATTTATTCCGTCCACACCATTGATTTCCTATGCAAATATGCAAATGAGGGAGGTATGCTGATCCACAAAACGAAGTTGTGTGGTGCAGGCTATGCCCTGTGCGCATCAGCTGCACGTCCGGTCCAAAGTTAGTCCTTATAAAAGCAGGTTTAAATTTGGACAATCCGTCTACATGTCAGCTAAAGCAACACTGTTAGGGACGAGCTGAGCAGCCACACTTGCAGGACAACAATCTGTATGCCAACATGCCAGGGGCATCCTTGCTCATAGCTATACTACTGACTTTAGATAAGCGCAGAAGGAGGAGGGCACGGAGGAGGGCACGGGAGAGGATGTTTGTCGGGTATATCTGTGGGGTGAGTCCAATGGTAATAGGCCCCCCTTTTGGCTGGAATTAGGGTGCAATTGGAGAGATACCCTGTGTTAATAGGAGGGTAGATGTTGGTTCCTCAGCTTCCACTAATTTCAGTGAAATTGAGTAAAGGTGGATTAATTAGGTCAGGAGCCTATGCGGGCCAGCAGGCCCAAAGATTGATAAAGTAAAATGATCCTATGCTGCTATAAGGATGCCAGTTGTGACTGATGTACCCTAAACCATATAAAACGAAGAAAAAAATGTGTATCTAGAGTCTAATAGGTAGGAATCCCTACTAATGTGGTTGATTACACTAGTAACCACACATTCCAGCCAAAAGGGGGGCCTATTACCATTTGGCTCACTCCACAGATATACCCGACAAAGGTATTATTTAGCAGCGCTATTTCCCTTTCTCCTATCCATATTTATATTAGGTCCCCACATAGGGATCCTACTGGGAGGCAGCAGCTACTTTATTCACCATAGCGCGGACTCCCCTGTTCTTACACGGGAGAGGATTTGCCGACCACCACTGGGCAAGGTACTGGCAACACTCCATTTCCTTGCCAGTGGCTCTTTTCACCCTAATGGCTAAATATATATTTCATATACATTTTTTTCTGTTTAGTATATATTTAAAATTTGTTAATATAATAAAAATATAGGGCCAGATTCTCATAGAATGGCCGCTGGCGTAGCGTAAGCCATTTACACTACGCCGCCACAACTTAATGGAGCAAGTGCCATATTCTCCAAGCACTTGCTCCGTAGTTTGCGGTGGCGTAGTGTAAATGGCCCTGCGTATCCCCGCGTAATTCAAAGGGGGTGGCTTGTATTTAAATTAAGAGCGCCCCCGCGTCGATCGAACTGCGCATGCGCCGGCCGGGGAAAAAGCCCAGTGTGCATGCTCCAGCTCACGTTGGAAAGCGTCATTGAAACCGACGTGATCGTCATTTACGCAATGCCCTATTCGCGAACGACTTAGTAAAACGACGTAACCGACGGAAAAAGACGACGCTGACCCGACGCCATACTTAACATGGCAACGACAGAACTTCGTAAGGTTACTCCTCATTATAGCAGCATTATATGCTTATGGAAACGATGTAAACGACGACAGGGCGGCGTAAAAACGTTCGGGAATCGGCGTATTAGGCTCATTTGCATAGGCAAATGAGAAAACAACGTAAAGGCCACCTAGCGGCCGGCGTTGTCATTACATCTACAATCCGACGGTCTAATTGTTTTACACCTGTCGGAACTTTAGTGTATCTATGCGTTTATGATTCTAGGAATCATATGCATAGATACCCATTGAAAAAAACTGAGATACGACAGTGTATCTGAGATACACCGTTGTATCGCAGCTGAGAATCTGGCCCATAATTTTATTTTTTATATCTAATATATATTTAATATTTTAAATATTATTATAATTATATTATTTATTATTATAATTATTTTTATAAATATATATATATATATATATATATATATATATATAGTAGACATTGGGTGTTTAGCTCTTGTGGCAGATGCATTTTTTGTGTAGTGAGTCCACACCAAACAGGCATATAGGGCCAGATTCAGGTAGATGGGAGCATCTTTGCTCTGGAGTAACGCTTCTCATTTACGTTACGCTGCCAAAATTTTAGGAGCAAGTGCTGTTATTCATGAAGCACTTGCTCCTAAAGTTGCGGCAGCGCATCGCAAATGAGCCGGCGGAATTCAAATTGGGCGGGTACGGGGCGTGTATTATTGAAACTAAGCGCGATCCCGCAGCGAACGTACTGCGCATGCGTCGAGTGTCAATGCATCCCAGTGCGCATGCTCCAAATTCTGTCAGTGAACGTCAATGACGTCACATCCCCATTCATGAAAGTTTTACGCAAGCGACGCGATTTTTTTTTTTCCGACGCGATGACGATGCCTATACTTAACATAGGATACTCCACTAGGGGGCTGCTTTATCTTTACGCCGCGTATCGCTTACGGAAACGTCAGAAAGTCACTGCGTCGCACCCGAATACGATCGTGAATTGCCGATTCCCGCTGATTAACATATTTTTTCAGCGTAAATCAGCGGGAACGCCCCCGGCGCCATTTTTAAATTAAAGTTGCGATGCGATGGCGAAATTCAATTGCGCCGATCGCATCGGAACTCCAAGCCGGCGTTTCTTGTTTTCTGGTTACAGAAAACAGAAACGCCGGCTTAAAGTGACAGTTAGGCTGGAGTATCACTGATACTCCAGCCTAACTCTACCTGAATCTGGCCCATAGTGTTAAGGGCCTGGTAGCCCACGTTTATTAGATGAGGAAAACTAAACAAAAACGGTCCATTCAGGAATCCCGTGCAGGGGTTTAAACGTTATTCATCGACAACTGAAAAAAACAGCCCACCTGGCCTCTCTTTAACAGCACTGCGGCTACAGGTACTGGTCCCACAAACCATCACCTCCTCCAGACCCACGGTCCTGGATGCACAAGGCTCCGAATTCCTTCAACACGTACAGCGTCTATCCTCACACAGAGACAGTAACAGCCACTGCTCCACCTTCCTCTCACTCTCCTCTGCTCTCACCAGTCTCTCATTATATTGGCTGTAAACAAGACCCGGACACAGGGTTGGAGATCCAATCCCACCCAAGTCTCTGCAGGATCTCCAAACCACACAGCCCCATTCAAACTTAATAAAACCCGGAGAAAGCTGCCAAAACAGTTTTCTCAGTTTTAAAGTTATGCTGTGAAGTTCTGCAGTCCACTGACATGCAGACGTAAATCGAAGGGGGCGGCTTGTATTTAAATTAAGAGCACCCCTGCGCCGGACGTACTGCGCATGCGCCAGCCATAGTAAAATCGCAGTGCGCATGCTCCAAATTATGACGGGGTTTCGACGTGAACATAATTGACGTAAATCCCCATTCACGGACGAGTTACGCAAACGACGTAAAAACTTTCAAATTTGCTGCGGTCACGGCGTCCATACTTAACATAGGATGCGCCATCTTTGGGCTGCTTTATCTTTACGCCGGAAAAACCTTACGGAAACGACGTAAACGACGACGGGGCGGCGTAAAAACGTTCGGGAATCGAAAACAACGTAAAGGCCACCTAGCAGCCGGCGTTGTCATTACATCTACGATCCAACGGTGTAATTGTTTTACACCTGTCGGAACTTTAGTGGGCCAGATTCTCAGCGGCGCTACGACGGAGTATCTCAGATACCCTGTCGTATCGCCGTTTTTTTTTGGCTCGTATCTATGCGAGTGATGCTTAGCATCACTTTGGCATAGATACGCTTTAACATCCGACAAATGTAATACCATTACACTTGCGAATCGTAGTTGTAATGACAACTCCGGCCACTAGGTGGCCTTTACGTTGTTTTCTCATTTGCCTATGCAAATGAGGCTCCCTCGCCGATTCACGATCGCTTTTACGCCGCCCCGTCGTCGCCTACGTCGTTTACGAACTCGTAAGGTTACCCCTGCTTCTATGAGGAGTAACCTTACGAAGTCCCGTCGGATGCCGTCAGGTGCCGTCGGATGCCATGTTAAGTATGGCGTCGGGTCAGCGTCGGCTTTTTCCGTTGTTTTACTAACTCGTTCGCGAATAGGGCATTGCGTAGTGACGATCACGCCGTTTTGACGTCGGTTTCAACGACGCTTTCCGACGTGAGCTGGAGCATGCGCACTGGGCTTTTTCCCTGGCCGGCGCATGCGCAGTTCGTTCGACGCGGGGGCGCGCTTAATTTAAATACAAGCCGCCCCATTTGAATTACGCGGGCTTACGCTGGGCGATTTACTCTACGCCTCCGCAAACTACGAAGCAAGTGCATGGAGAATACGGCACTTGCTCTAGTACGATGCGGCGGCGTAGTGTAAATGGCTTACGCTACGCCAGCAAATTTCTTAGAGAATCTGGCCCAGTGTATCTATGCATAAGTGATTCTAGGAATCACACCCATTGAAGATACCCATTGAAAAAAACTGAGATACGATGGTGTATCTGAGATACACCGTCGTATCTCAGCTGAGAATCTGGCCCATATATATGTATGTGTGTACACAAACCTACAAACAGCAACAGACAACGGAACAAAAGCACCTTGCTTCAGGGAGGGAAAAAAGTGGATGTACTTTTGCAATGAAAGGGCGTATGTCTGGGCCAATTATGCACTGGGCGTATCTCACTAAGTCTGCCGGGCCTAGTTCCTATCTCACTGATTGCTCCGGGCCGAGTAGTGAGCATGTGCAGAGAGGCTCTGACCATAGTCAGCGTCATGCACATGCCCAGTCTGGCCGGGCCCTTCATTTGCATTGGGTCACTCATTTCAATGGAACACGCCCACGTCCTTCCCACTTTGAATTACCCTGCCTTAGGCCTCAGAATTTAAGTTGCGCCAGCGAAAATTTGGGCTCAAATACTCTGTGGATACGGTCTAACGTAAAGGAGATGCGCTACACCGGTCTATATATGCGCCAATGTACGTGAATCTGGCCCAGAATTTTCAAAATTCGGAATTTTCAAAATTCGGAATATTCAAAATTCGGAATTTTTGAATTATTTAATTTTTGGAATTTCGAAAATTTGAAAAATTAAAAAATTTGAAAATTCCAGATTCGAAAATTTAAAGTTGCAAAATTTGAAAATCTAAAATTTGAAAATCTAAAATTCAAACATTTTCGTATTTCCGAATTTCGGAAATAAAAATATTCGGAATTAACGAATTACTCAAAATTCATTACAAAACAAATTAGAAATACAAAGAAAATTATAGGATAGAGGAAACTCCTCTTACCTATAATGGGGATTTTAATGTGAGGAATCAATCGCAATAATAAGGTAAACACAACAAACACAAGTTTTGTAAATGTATCAAAAATAGAAAGTTTAATTTACATAAAAATTGCTATGAATATAAAACAAATTGATTAGAGGATGACCACATTGGTTACAGAAAATTAAGACAAGGTTCTACTATTCTGGTTGCCGACTAGTTTCGCACTTCCGTGCTTCTTCAGGGCTTTTATGGTTTTGTCTTTTCTGAACGTGGTCGTCTGTATATAGTAACAATAGATGTCATTAATAGCACATAACAGCAATGATATGCTAAATAATACAGTTTTACAACCTATCCTTATAATTAGTAAATACAAGTAATAATAAAATCAGAAATAAACATATATAAGTATATAAATGTGTGTGCTTACCGATCCTGCCAATCACTAGGATAAGACAAATATTCTGAACGCCTCTAGAAAGATTCCGATTGCATAGGAGGGACGGGGACGGGTTTTAACCAATGGAAGCCAGGTCCGATTGGCTGTATAGTGTGAATATCAGGGTGGTAAAGATTATCCCATAGGCCAGATATATATTCTGAAATTTATTAATTTAGACAAACTAAATAAATTTGTAAAAACCAAGATATTGTAGTTTCATTGATTAAAAGATAATCAATAGATAATTAATAGATATTTAGTTAGTGATAAAGGTAAATAAATAGCATTATAATGGATATAAAAATATATATTTTTTACTTGAACATAAAAAGGTAGCAAGGATAGTATAATGATGGCCCTAGTAGATGGAAAGACTCGTAAGTGACATAGAATATATAAAATAAAATAAATATAGGGGCTGGATGGAAACGAATATTCTCACATAGGAGGAAATTTATCTTCCCACTTTCAGCTAATATAAATTATTATATCATACGGCTCCACTCTAGGGGATATAAGGTCACAGAACAGTTTAAATAAGGTTGTAGATGGCAAAGAGGTTACCTAGATATAAGTTAACTTTAGTTGGAATAGTATGGCTAATATATCCTCCCCACTTCAGATACAGGTAGTCCTCCTGACATGTGGTAATCCTTTTGCATCCAAGACGGCATCTGACATAGAAAGTGTCAGCGCCGTCTTATAAACGCCCACCCTCACCGGAAGTGAAAGGCCAAGTATGACCTCTGACTTCACTTCCGGTTTGTGCGTCCCCACGGATGCGCGCGCATACCCGGAAAGGTCCGCATCAGTAACCGGCGTGGAGCGCATGGATCTCGTCCCACGTCATGACGCGCAACCATGACTGATCGGCTCGGAAGCCAATCATATCCAGGCATGCGGAGCATTCCCCCTGTCGGGTCTGACAGAGGGAAGGAGGCAAACCGCAAACTAAGGCTTGCCTCCCCTGGGACGCACAGACATCCACACAAAGCACAGCCCAGTCTACCAATCGTCCAATGCTACCGGAAGAGACAGAAACAGAAACAAATCCGGATGTGATTATGGCAGGATCAAAAAGAAAAAGATATCAATAGTATTACAGGTACTTCAGTATCATAGAATAATACATCACCAACATATTTGAATAGAATTCCAAATTCTTTTGCTCATGATCAGTGGATTCATTCAATAGACCTTAAAAGGAGGCATTTTCCATTTCCGAATATAGCAAACAAGATAATATATATAAACAAATATAAAATGAACATAGCAACATTAGGCAAGCAGGTGGTATACGAAACAAAACATAACACAGAAAAAAAACGCCCATTTGCTAAGAGAATTCAGGACCATTTGTACCATCTGGATGCCGGTCTCTTATATACCCCAATTTGTAAACACGTGGGGTTACAGCACAGCTATGATCCAGCCTATATTTCTTTCTTTGCTTTAGAGGTCATCCCCTCCCCTGAGAGAGGTGGTGACTTAGACAAAAAGATATTACAACATGAAGCACGCTGGATATTTAACCAACGAGCAACTTAACCCCCAGGTTTGAACACTTCGGGCCAGATTCAGGTAGAGTTAGGCTGGAGTATCAGTGATACTCCAGCCTAACTCTCACTTTGAGCCGGCGTTTCTGTTTTCTGTAAGCAGAAAACAAGAAACGCTGGGTTGGAGTTACTATACGAGCGGCGTAATTGTATTTCGCCGTCGTATCGTAACTTCAAGTTTAAAAATGACGCGCGGGGCGTTCCCGCTGATTAACGCAGAGAATATGTTAATCAGCGGGAATCGGAAATTCACGATCGTATTTGGGCGCGACGCAGTGACTTTCCGACATTTCCGTAAGAGATACGTGGCGCAAAGATAAAGCAGCCCCCTAGTGGAGTATCCTATGTTAAGTATGGCCGTCGTCATCACGTCGAAAAAAAATAAATTTGCGTCGTTTGCGTAAAACGTCCGTGAATGGGGATTGACGTCATTGACGTTCCCTGAAAGAATTTGGAGCATGCACACTGACAGTCGACGCATGCGCAGTACGTTCGCCGCGGGAACGCGCTTAGTTAACATAATACACGCCCCCTACCCGCCCAATTTGAATTCCGCCGGCTCATTTTCGCTACGCCGCCACAACTTTAGGAGCAAGTGCTTTGTGAATAACAGTACTTGCTCCTAAAGTTACAGGGGAGTAACGTAAACGAGAAACGTTACTCCCAAGTAAAGAAGCGCCCATCTACCTGAATCTGGCCCTTCATTGTCATTTAAGCCATTCCTTTAAAATTGAAACTGAACTGAGAGAAAAAACGACATTATATTATATTATATTGTGTGTTCCCTTTTTTTTTTTCTGTGTTATGTTTTGTTTCGTATACCACCTGCTTGCCTAATGTTGCTATGTTCATTTTATATTATTTTTTTTATATATATTATCTTGTTTGCAATATACGGAAATGGAAAATGCCTCCTTTTAAGGTCTATTGAATGAATCCACTGATCATGAGCAAAAGAATTTGGAATTCTATTCAAATATGTTGGTGATGTATTATTCTATGATACTTAAGTACCTGTAATACTATTGATATCTTTTTCTTTTTGATCCTGCCATAATCACATTCGGATTTGTTTCTGTTTCTGTCTCTTCCGGTAGCATTGGACGATTGGTAGACTGGGCTGTGCTTTGTGTGGATGTCTGTGCGTCCCAGGGGGAGGCAAGCCTTAGTTCGCGGTTTGCCTCCTTCCCTCTGTCAGACCCGACAGGGGGAATGCTCCGCATGCCTGGATATGATTGGCTTCCGAGCCGATCAGTCATGGTTGCGCGTCATGACGTGGGACGAGATCCATGCGCTCCACGCCGGTTACTGACGCGGACCTTTCCGGGTATGCGCGCGCATCCGTGGGGACGCACAAACCGGAAGTGAAGTCAGAGGTCATACTTGGCCTTTCACTTCCGGTGAGGGTGGGCGTTTATAAGACGGCGCTGACACTTTCTATGTCAAATGCCGTCTTGGATGCAAAAGGATTACCACATGTCAGGAGGACTACCTGTATCTGAAGTGGGGAGGATATATTAGCCATACTATTCCAACTAAAGTTAACTTATATCTAGGTAACCTCTTTGCCATCTACAACCTTATTTAAACTGTTCTGTGACCTTATATCCCCTAGAGTGGAGCCGTGTGATATAATAATTTATATTAGCTGAAAGTGGGAAGATAAATTTCCTCCTATGTGAGAATATTCGTTTCCATCCAGCCCCTATATTTATTTTATTTTATATATTCTATGTCACTTACGAGTCTATCCATCTACTAGGGCCATCATTATACTATCCTTGCTACCTTTTTATGTTCAAGTAAAAAATATATATTTTTATATCCATTATAATGCTATTTATTTACCTTTATCACTAACTAAATATCTATTAATTATCTATTGATTATCTTTTAATCAATGAAACTACAATATCTTGGTTTTTACAAATTTATTTAGTTTGTCTAAATTAATAAATTTCAGAATATATATCTGGCCTATGGGATAATCTTTACCACCCTGATATTCACACTATACAGCCAATCGGACCTGGCTTCCATTGGTTAAAACCCGTCCCCGTCCCTCCTATGCAATCGGAATCTTTCTAGAGGCGTTCAGAATATTTGTCTTATCCTAGTGATTGGCAGGATCGGTAAGCACACACATTTATATACTTATATATGTTTATTTCTGATTTTATTATTACTTGTATATAGTAATTATAAGGATAGGTTGTAAAACTGTATTATTTAGCATGTCATTGCTGTTATGTGCTATTAATGACATCTATTGTTACTATATACAGACGACCGCGTTCAGAAAAGACAAAACCATAAAAGCCCTGAAGAAGCACGGAAGTGCGAAACTAGTCGGCAACCAGAATAGTAGAACCTTGTCTTCATTTTCTGTAACCAATGTGGTCATCCTCTAATCAATTTGTTTTATATTCATAGTAATTTTTATGTAAATTAAACTTTCTATTTTTGATACATTTACAAAACTTGTGTTTGGTGTGTTTACCTTATTATTGCGATTCCTCACATTAAAATCCCCATTATAGGTAAGAGGAGTTTCCTCTATCCTATAATGTTCTTTGTATTCTCTTTTGTGCTTTATGCGGGGACTGTGAGCTATTTTCAATCGCTTCTGGGAAACATTTATATCCATCCCCATTTTTCTGAAAACAAATAAGAAACTAAACAAATTGCACATGTCTAATATCTGGGCTTTTACTCAACAAGTCAACAAAGAGATTGCACAAACTAAATGGAACTCTAGACCAAAATCCAACTTGACCGTTGCTCAAAAAACAGGCTCTTACTGCATTTAAACATAGTAAGGAGATAGTGATAAAGGCGAAAATCTAGTAATAATGCATGAACCACAATATAGCGCAATAGTCTCTGACATTTTAAATAACAAACATTGGTATAGATGCATCCCCGCTGACTATGTAAATCGAATTGTAATTAAGTATAAGAATCTTATTGGAGGAGCCTTTAATAATGGCCTGTTAGATCAGAAAACAAGATAACAATAAGGGTCCCCAAAACGCCCACCATGTATGCTCTACCCAAGATCCACAAGAATATGGATCGCCAGCCTGGATGACCAATAATCTCTAGAAATGGCTGTCTTACAGAGCCAGTCAGCCAATTGGAGGATTGATTGTTTGTGTCCCATGTAAAATTGTTAAGCTCCTACATACAGGATACTATGGGCCAGATTCAGATACAATTGCCCTGGCGCAGAGTATCAGAGATACACTACGCCGCCGTATTTTACCTGGCTCTAAGACGAATTCAGGAAGATTTCGGCCCGCAAGGTACAGCGGCGTAGTGTATTTCTCGTGGCGGAATCGAAATACGCGATTAGGGGGTGTGAATCATTTAAATTAGGTGTGTCCCCGCAGCGATCAAACTGCGCATGCTCCATTCAGAAATTTCCCACCGTGCATTGCGCGAAATAACGCCGTTATGTCATTTTTTTTTTTTAGTAGCGTCGTTTACGTACATTCCTATTCCCGGACGACTTACGCAAAACAAAAAAAAAAATATGAAATTCGAGGCGGGAACAACGGCCATACTTAACATGGCCTGTCTAACTATAGACCGGATAATAGCAGCTTTAACTTTACGCAGCAAATATCTGACTACAGATGCCGTAAGAGAATGCGACGGCCGATCGTAACTTCGTGGATCGTCGGAAAAAGCAAATTTGCATACCCCGACGTGGAAAACTACGCAAACTCCATCCAGCGGCTGCAAAAAGATTGCAGCATAGATCCGAAGGTGTACGAAGACGTAAGCCTGTCGGATCGAAGCCCGAAGCCGTCATATGAATGGTTTGAGGATTCAAACTAATGATACGACGCAGGTAATTTTGAAAGTACTCCGGTCTATCAGGAGATAGACCGGAGTAATGGCTCTGTGAATCTGGCCCTATGGATTTATTAACCACTTAAGTACCGGGCCTATTCTTCAAACTTGTTGGGCTAGATTCACAGAGCCATTACTCTGGTCTATCTCCTGTTAGACCAGAGTAATTTCAAATTACCCGCGTCGTATCATTAGTTTGAATCCTAAAACCATGATACGACGGCTTCGGGCTTCGATCCGACAGGCTTACGTCTTCGTACACCGTCGGATCTACGCTGCAATCTTTTTCCGCCCGCTGGGTTGAGTTTGCGCCGTTTTCAGCGTCGGGGTATGCAAATTAGCTTTTTCCGGCGATCCACGAAGTTACAATCGTCCGTCGCATTCTCTTATGGCACCTGTAGTCATCTTTTTGCTGCGTAAAATTAGGGAAGCAAAAATGTGGTCTAACGCTAGACAGCCCATGTTAAGTATGGCCGTCGTTCCCGCGTCAAATTTCAATTTTTTTTTTGTTTTTGCGTAAGTCGTCCGGGAATAGGAATGTACGTAAACGACGCTACTAAAAAAAACTGACGTAACAACGTTATTTTGCGCAATGCACGGCGGCAAATTTCTGAATGGAGCATGCGCAGTTCGATCGATGTGGGGACGCGCCTAATTTAAATGCTTCACGCCCCCTAATTGCGTATTTTGATTCCGCCGCGAGAAATACACTACGCCGCCGTAACTTACGGGCCGAAATCTACCAGAATTCGTCTTAGAGCCAGGTAAAATACGGCGGTGTAGTGTATCTCTGATACTCTGTGCCAGGGCAATTGTACCTAAATATGGCCCGTTGTTTACAAGTTAAAATCCATTTTTTTTTTTGCTAGAAAATAATTTAGAAAGATGATGTTACGCCGAGTAAATTGATACCCAAAATGTTGCGCTTTAAAAGTTGCGCCCTCTTGTGGAATGGCAACAAACTTTTACTCTTAAAAATCTCCATATGCAATGTTTAATAAAAAATTCTACAGGTTGCATGTTTTGAGCTACTGAGGAGGTCTAGGGCTAGAATTATTTCACTCACTCTAATAATCGTGGTGATACCTTACATGTGTGGTTTTTGAACAACGTTTTTATATGTGGGTGCTACTCACGAATGCGTTCGCTTCTGCACACGAGCTTGGCGGGACGGGGCAAATTTTTTTTTATTATTATTATTTATTTTACCTTTTAAATTTTTACATAGTTCTTTTTAAAAAAAATGTGTCACTTTTATTCCTATAGAAAAAAAAAAACACAAAACAAGACTTCTGAAATATGAAATCTGGGGTCAAAAAGACTTCAGATCTCATAGTTACACTAAAATGCAATAAAAAAATAAAAATAAATGTAATTTAGAAAAGAGTTAAGAGCAATGGACGGAAGTGATGTTTTGACGTCGCTTCCGCCCTGCAAATGTATGCAGATGGGTGGGGGCCACCTTCCCCTCACTCAGCTCCATACCAAGCCAGGGAAAGGGCACCAGAGGGCGGCAGGAGGAGGCCCCCCTCCTGCCACCATTATCTGAAAGCGGACCGCTTGCTGAAGAAGAGGATTGCAGGGTTATGGTAGCTAGCTGCTGCCATAACAGCAATATATTCAAACTGCTGGCATATAACGACGGCGGGCGACCTGTAAGTGGTTAAGAGCGTTGGATGTAATTTCCATCCCAGATGAGGCATGGCTGGTGGTGATAGATTTAAAAGCTCTCTACAACTTAATCCCTCATCATCTAGGGGTTCAGGTTGTGGATAGGTTTATTTCCGAAAGGGGTGGTAGGGGCAATTGTTACAATCAGTTTGTTCTGGAATTGCTTGAATTTATTCTAACCAATAACCTCTATATATTTGGTCGCTTCCACTTCCTCCAGGTGCAGGGGATCGCTATGGGGACCTGTTGTGCCCCCTCTTATGTGGCCCTGTTTCTGGGGGGGGGTGGGAGCGTGACCTCTCTTCTCGTAAAGACATTTTGAATCACACCAGCAAGGTGTTGTCATCTGGACTGGCTCAATGGAGGAACTAGATGATTTTATGAAAATCTTTTAAAACAATTACTTAAATTTGAAGTTTACCGTGTCATGTCATTAACATACAATATTTTCTCTATGTGCAGGTTTTTGCAAATGCGGATGGAGGCTTGGGTCCCTCATTGTATAGAAAGCCCTCCTCGGGGAACATAATCCCCCATGTTGCTAGTTCGCACCCTGTCCCGTTAATAAAAAGTATTCCATACAGCCAATATCTTAGGCTTAAAAGGAATTGTAGTCATCGGCAAGACTTTGAAATTTAAAGCGGAGGTCCAGTGTAAAAGAAAAAAAAAATTAAAAGTCAGTAGCTGCTAAATTTTTTTAAGGAGACTTACCTGTCCAGGGTGCCCGCGATGACAGCAGCCGAAGTCGAGCAAACCCTCGGGTCTCGGCTGAACCGCCGCCATCCTCGGTGAAGGAATCAGGAAGTGAAGCTTTGCGGGCTTCACCGCCCGATGCCCTACTGCGCATGCGCGAGCCGCGTGGCCCAACATTAATGGGTGATGTCTCCTGGGACACACACAAGGTCCCAGAAGACACCGCTCCCCCATTCCCCAGGAGGCAGCCGAGGAGGAGAAGAAAGAAGATAGACCGCGGATCAGGAAGTGGCAGATTAGGACGATCTGCCTAGCAACATGCACGTCAGATATGTATAAAAAAATATATATAAAATTTTATTTTTTTGTTTTTTTTGCAGGATTTTTTGATATTCTATTTTTTTCTTGGTGGAACTCCATTTTAAGCAAAAGTTTTACAAGATTGACTGCTCTCTAGGGGCTATAGTCGCTTATGTCTCAAAAAAGCCTATCATAGGGCCAATGGTCAAGACAGGGAAAAGTTACTACATAACACTACAAAGTAGAAAGGGGGTGCAATCAGCGCAAACAATTGAGGAAAACTTATATAATAAAAATTATGTTGAAATTAACTCTAAAGTTAAAATTTCGCATGAATGCCAGCTGAACACAAAAGAAACTTTCACAATATTCCCAAAAATACATACAACATAAAAATAGTGCAGCGCAAACAATATAATAAAATAAGATATGGTATGTTATTGGTGCTTGTCATACACCATTAATCAGTGAAACTTGTGTAACAGAAACACAATAAAAGGTGATATCACCCACCAGTGATAAAACAATTGTGCATAGGTGAATAAATGACTTAAACAAATGTCCATAAAATAGTGCAATAAGTCCAATCCTTCAATTGGTGTGGTTGATCAGAATCCACCAAGTGCGAAGTGTTAATGGTATACAGTGATCCCACCACCACACGAATATTGTACTATTACCTCCGAATTAGACCACTGTTTCACCAGATGGTCAAACTGCGCATAGACCATTCCAGTACTAACTACAAGTCTCTGCCTCCCTCAACCAGCTGTCCCATATTTTATCATATTTGGACGGACATCCTCTATTAACATATATACATTTTTTGAGAGGTGAGGTCCCATTCACTTCCGCCCGCCATTCCAAGAAGCTAGGAGGCACAGACCGCATCCATCTCCTGGCAATAACTTTTCTAACTGAGAAAAGAGTTTTGTGTAGGAATATCTTAGTATATTTGTCTATACTCTCAGGAAATATCCCAAGAATACATTGTTTTGGGTCAAGTGCTATGGGAGAGCCCATAACATCATGTAGGAACGTTACAATTTGTCTCCAAAGGTCTTGAATTTTCAGACAAGTCCAGAGAAGATGAAAGAACGATACCGTTTCCTGGCTACACATCGGACACAGAGTGGATTGATCATGCTTATATCTGGCCACTCGGATGGGGGTTAAGTATGCTCTGTGAATGATATAAATCTGGGAAAGTTGACCCGAGAGTCTGGGGGATACCAATTTGCATGTCTCTAACGCCTCCTCCCACTCCTCATCCTCCAGGGGTCCCACCTCCCTCTCCCAGCGGGGTTTCAAGTTAAACGCTAACTTAGTGGCAGCAGGAGTTGCCATCATGCGGTAAAATTCCGATATTAGACCCCGTGGATCAGTACTTTTAGCTATCGACATAATGGGGTGCGGGGTAGGCTGTGGGGGTGCATGTGAAAATTGCATCTGCACCGCATGTCTCACCTGCAGAAACCTAAAAAGCATATGATTACCTAATGAAAACTCCTCTTTAAGCGTTTGGTAGGTTTTGAGGTGCCCCCTCGAGTATAGATGATGCAGGTAAAAGACACCCTGTGAGGCCCAGCGTTCAGATCCCTGAACTAGAAGAAACTCAGGTAAGTCTTTGTTATGCCATAAGGGTGTGTAGAGGCAATGTCCCAAATACGTCTATATTGGAACAGCGGGGACTTCGTATCTCCACACAACTCTGTACTCCTGGAGCCCGCCGATATAGCATAGAGTGGGTCTCCAGTAGGAGCCAAAAAGTAGGAGCCAAAAACGCGTACCATCTGTCTTGTCAATGTGGAACAGTTGGGATAGCTGAGATGCAATGTAATAGAGGTTAAAATCTGGTAATGCTGTGCCACCCAAATCAGTTGGATTTTTGCGTATGTGCCAGCAAGCTTGTGCCTGCCAGTACCCCAGACAAACAGCTTGAGGAGGGCCTCCAGTGACTTAAAGTATTTTAGGGGCAAGTATACCGGGGAGTGCCACAGAGCATATAGGATCTTAGAAAGGAGGATCATTTTGATCAGGTTAATGCGACCCCACACACCAAGAGGGAGACATGCCCAAACCCGAATCTTGGCCCTGACTAAAGAGAACAATGGTTCTATATTGAGGGCAATGTAGTCAGCCGGGCTCCTAGATACGTGTAATCCTAAGTACCGAATAGTGTCTACTCTCTGGAGGGGGAGATCCTTTTGGGATTCCGACGGCGGGAAACTATCAATCGGGAGAATCTGTGACTTTCCCCAGTTGATCTTGAGCCCCAAGAAATTTCCGAAATGCTCAATCGTTTGAAGTGCAGCTTTAAGAGAGGGGCCTGAATCAGCAAGGAACAACAGTGTATCGTCCGCGTACATACTAATTTTCTCTGTTAGGGACCCCATCCGCAATCCCTGTATCTCAGCGTTCTTGCGAATGGACATGGCCAGCGGCTCTGCAGCCAAGGTATAGAGCAAGGTGGAGAGCGGACACCCCTGTCTCGTACCTCTGCTAAGATCAAACACCGGAGATGGCCAGCTGTTGGGGACTGGTAGAGCAATTTGACCCATTTGCGGAATCGAGGGCCAACTCCATAGCATTCTAAACACCTCCATAGATATGTTCATTCCACAGAGTCAAATGCCTTGGCCATGTCTAGTGTCACCACCACCCGGGACCCAACATTTTCATGAGTGGCCTGCAGATTCATATATAATTTGCGAAAATTAAATGAGGTGTTGCGACCGGGCATAAAGCCTGCCTGATCGGTGTGTATTAGTGAGAATATGACCTGATTTACCCGGTTAGCCAAGACCTAAGCCAGAATTTTAATGTCTACTTGAAGGAGAAAAATTGGGCGATAGGATTCCGGGTATCCCGGATCTTTTCCTGGCTTTGGAATGAGGACTATAGTCGCCTCCCTCATGGAGGGAGGGAGTGTAAATGTCTCAAAGAGATGATTGTATAAGGCTAATAACTTGGGGATCAGCACCTCACCATATTGTAGATAGAATTCAATTGGAAGGCCGTCAGAACCTGGGGACTTAGATCTAGCGAACCTGGCAACAGCATTTGCTACCTCCTCCGTGGAGAGGGGAGCTTCCAAGAGTTTCACCTGGGTGTCAGTCAGTTGAGGAAACACAAGATCCTCCAGGAAAGAATCCATTAGGCTCTCATCCGGTGGGCTCCTGGATGTGTATAGATTAGTAATCCCGGAACATGGAGGATACCCTGAGCGGATCCGTAACCTGAAGGCCATCAGGGCCGCGTAGGGAAATCACCACTGGGGGCCAATCTTCGCTATGTACCAAGTATGCCAAAAGCTTACCAGCTTTTTCCCAATGTTCAAACAGTCTCTGCCGAGTAAAGAACAACTTCTGTCTGGCTTTTGCATATTGGAGTCGAGAGACTACCCTAGTTTGCATTTTAAGGGCACTAGCTCCCTCAGGAGTGGGGTTTGTCGCAAATTCTCGTTCAGCATGGGACAACTATGTCACCGCCTCATCAAAAGCACCCCAGCCGAGTCTGCCTTTATCCTGTTTATGTGTGAAGTTAGAAACATACGGGCATGGAGCTTGAAAGACTCCCAGATCGTCGCCACTGGCGCAGAATGGTCATTGTTCCTGAAATATGCCCGCCATTCTGTGAGGAGCTCATCGTCCTCAGGCAACAGTGTAAGCCAGAATGGATTCAAACGCCATGTGGCTTGTCAACAGGGACCCCCAGGGTTATCCAGTATGGGCTGTGATCGGACAGCAGCCTGGGGGAGAATACAGCCTCCCCCAGCCATGATGTGAGCCATGATGTGAGACCTTGTGAGATAAGAATCAGGGTACTTATGCCGCCATGTGCCTGTTAGATGAAAAGAAGTGGGATCCGCAAGCCGAAGCCTGTCCAAGGAGGGGTCCATTGTAGTGTTAAAATCCCCCAGCCAAACCGCTTGGATCGAGGGATGTTGTGCCATAAATGCAAGCCCCTCCAGCACTATAGACATGGAGAACGGGGCCGGGATATAGAAGGCCAGAATCAGGAAGGGCTCCCTGTATAATTTGGCAGACATGAACACAAAACGGCCCTGTGGGTCCATGGAGACCTCACAAAGTTCAAAATGGACTGATTTAGCAACAAGTACAGAGATCCCCCGTGCGTGGGCTGTGTGGGTCGAGTGGAATGTCCATCCCACCCATGGTCGGCGGAGTGCCATCTGTAATCTCCCCTCCACATGTGTCTCAACCAATACTATTATATCAGCATGCTGTTTTTTAAGAAAAGCAAACACTGCTGAGCGCTTCACTTTTTCACGAAGGCCCCTGGACAATACTGTTTTTAAGCACTTGAACAATCGTTCCCAAATCACTTTTAGCAGAGCCTCCTCTATAAAAGACTAGTTTGTAAAAAGTCATTATTATGTTAAACACGAACGTTCGGTGTCCCAATCCATGGGAACAAAGCCATATGGGAGATGCAATTTTGTGATGAATAGGCAATCTGTGACCACACCTAATGGTCAGATTCATAAGCCTATGTTTCAGGCAAATTGTCAAACAATCTGGCAAGTGTACTATATGGTGTGCCAATGTGGGGTTTTCTATATTGGAAAAACCAAGAGACCTTTAATAGGATTAGAGTCCATGGCGTTTATTTACTAAAGGCAAATCCACTTTGCACTACAAATGCACTTGAAAGTACACTCACTGTAGATCCGAGAGGGACATGCAAGGAAAATCATCTCCAGCGACTGCACTTCCAAGTGCACTTTCAGTGCAATTTCAAGTGCATTTTATACTTGTAGTTTGCACTTGTAGTGCAAAGTGGATTTGCCTTTTGTAAATAACCCCCCTATGTGTCTCTAATCTCCAAAAAATAGAATGAAAACACCAATCAATAGACACATTAGTCTCTATCACAAATGTGACGCATCAAAGATGCATTTTTTTTGCATTGGAACACATACCCTTAACATTTTCAGGGTAATTCAAAGCATACATTTCCTCCCCCCTCCCTTACCCTAATATAAAAAAAAGGTATAAAAAAAAAGAAGAAGATTATCAAGTCCTACCCCCCCCTCTCTCTCCCCCATCTCTCTCACTCCCCCCTATTCACCTGACTAAATCCTTCCTATCTCAACTCCCTCCCCATACACATATTCTCGTGATTTTTTTTAACTCCGCCCACTTCTCCCATATATGGTTATATGCTTCTAGAGAGTCTTCAATTCTATGTATTGTTTCTTTTATTGAGCTCAGCCAATCCATTTTTAATGTCCATTCCTTCATAGTAGGAGCTTCCGGAGTTTGCCATAGTCTTGGAATCAGACTTTTAGCAGCGTTCAAAAGATGGGGGACCAAGGTGTTCCTATATTGGGCTATCTTTTTATCTGTATCATGGAACAAACATTTCCACGGCTCTTTCGGAATTCGTTTCCCTGTTATTTTATAACTATTGTCTATTATTGTCACCCAATATACCTGAATCTTCTCACATTCCCACCATAGGTGTGCAGAAGTCCCAGGGGCGCTGCAGCCCCTCCAACAAGTTGTGGGGTCTCTGAATTAAATTTTTGTGCTGTCTGTGGAGTAATATACCATCTTGCTATTAATTTGTAGCACATTTCTACTGTCCTAATATCACTGGAGGCAAAACAGGCTATCTTCAAAATCTTACTCCTATGTTTATCTCCCTGTAGGGGACCTATTTCCTCCCATTTACCCAAATACTTGGCTAAATGGGTAAATATTTGGGTCCTGTTTCATCTATCAGTATTTTATAGATTTTAGACACAGTCTGTCCCAAGCTCAGCGGGGAGGAGATGAGTTTCTCCATTGAGTTCATATCACCTTTCCCCCGCAGTGGTTGGGGAACGGTCTGTGTGAAATGTTGTATTTGTGCATACCTCCATCTATCTAGTGGTTTACTACCCCATTTCTGTGTTAATTCTGTGAATTTGCATATTCTATTTCCTATCATCACATCGTGTAGCAGTATTTCATCTTTTTTTGCCCATCTAGTAAAATATATGTGCTCCTCTTTTCCAGGCTTAAAATAAATTGTATCTAATAAAGATTAATTATATTGCCAGTGATATACTTTACCCAGTCCATCCCATACCCTAAGCAAATGTTTAGTTAATGGCTTTGTATTTTTTGAAAATTCACGGTACTGTTGTGGAATCCACACACTCTTCCCTAAGTCTACTTTACTTTGTGCTTTTTCAATCTCCACCCATCCGTTCCCCTCTTGAATATATATCCAACCTACTATCCTGGAAATAATGATTGCCTGATAGTACTTCTTATAGTCTGGTGCTGCTGCCCCGTCTGACTTTTTCCCCTTTACCAATGTTGTATATGAAATTCTAGGGTGTTTACCCCTCCAGAAGTATTTTGTTGTTAAGTCCCTTCATTTTGAGAAAAATCCTGTGGGATAATTTGGAATATATATGTTATGTTGATCTTCTGTGAAATAAGTTTGGATACATTCCAGCTAACTATATTGCTTGACTATGTGGGAGATCAGGTAGTTCTGGTCTCATGCTATAAGTTGTATTTGGTGAATATCGATGCTCGTATACGCACGCATATGGATGCCCTGGGGCGCCTGGGCCCCGGGCATCCCCGGGGTCACTTGGCCATGCATGCCTGTTTGGTGCCCCGATGCATGGGTGTGCCTTAATAAATATGACATATGGGTCAATTAATATAGGATGTATTTAGTTTTGAAATCTATTCATATTTGTTTAAATTCATGATTTTTATTTGTAGGCTATTTTGGAACAATATTATTGAACTGTGCTGAATGAGAGATTACTTAGTTCAAGTTTATATTTTGTCTCCATTGGAGCTAACTATATAAAAAAGATAATAATGTGAAGTATGGTAGCTGCGCTGTGGGGGAGGGAATGGGAAGGTGAAAGTGAAAACGGAATACGAAGTAAAGGGATCATGGGTGAAATTAAACAGTGAAATTTTTTTTTAAGGTATCTCCCAGGGGCGGCGCTTTGACGTCACCGTATCACGTGTGAGGACCCGGAAGACGGGTACACGCTCCTACAAGCCGGCCGGCTGATTTTTATGCTGTTTATTGTGTGGACTGCTGTAAGTGCGCACAATCTTTTTTATTCATTGAATATATACGGTTTTACACTATGTGAGTTTTCTTGATTTACATATCCTGGACCATTTCCTACGTATGTCCATTCGAGACTTAATCCATTGATTGACAACATTGGGCAGAAGTTATCCCTATACTCCTATTGCGGATGGTGGTTATCCTGTGTACATGCTGCATTTGATCTCTGTGAGATCTGTGACTCTGGTAAGGGTCAGTGTTGTCCGTTTGGTGGAGGTCTTTGTCCGTCATCAATTACACCATATGTGGATTTGTCTTTCACCTGGGACTTTTTTACTATGATCCTTTATCTATCAATGGACTGTGTTTTTCAATTCACCTTCATTGTCAATTTTATTTAAGCATTTTTTCACTATTGTGGATTTTTTGCACATTTATCTGTGACAGTTCTGTCACTAAACATTCTCTGTTACATTAGATCCACATCACTAGTGGATAATAATTCACTGTTTGGGTTTATTAGCGCGACTCCATTTTCTTGTATACCTCTGATGTGCTGTCAGCTCACCTCACGGCTGCTTATCCAAACAGCTAACCGAGATCCTGATCGCAGCTGGATGTGTGGGCTGATAAAACACCTCCTCCTGACTCCTAAGACAGCTCTCAGCTGTCAGTGTGTGTCATGGAAAAGGGAAGATATATATGCATTGCATATAGCGTGACACTGAGGGTACCTCGAACAGGTAAAGATTTGAGAAAATTAACTCACATGAATGAAAGGACAGCGGGCATAAATCCACGAGTGCCGAACTCGTATCCCCCTCAGAGTGTAAGCTATACAGGTGAAAGTGTGAGCTGATCCTCATACGTCCAAATGGTAAGGCTCAATGTATCATGGGAGCATTAAGAAGAGCGAAAAAGAGACCATAGCGTGACTCCATATACTGGATACATTTAATAAAAAACAAATAGAAAACTCACAGTTAGGTATTGAAGTAGAATAAAACATCCACAAGTTGTGGATGTTTAGACTTCAGACTCTGTCTGTACGCGGTGCTCCATTCCCAGGGAGTCAGGAGGAGGTGTTTTATCAGCCCACACATCCAGCTGCAATCAGGATGTCGGTTAGCTGTTTGGGTAAGCAGCCGTGAGGTGAGCTGCCAGCACATCACTGAAGATTTCATTTGTGCAATTTTGGTGGAGGTGTTTTATCTAGAAACTGTTCTGTGGGAGGGGCGTGACCGGATGCAGAAGAGTGCGAGGAGCGCGAGTGTGATGTGAGCGTGTGAGGCCACCTCACCTCCTCTATCATGCCGCCTTTTGTTTGTACTCTGATCTCCCACCCGCAGCAAGTGTAACCCGACGCCGCTTACCGTGTGAGCCGGCTGGCAGTCTGCTGGGCTGGAGCTGTGGACCTGATTCTCCCAGTTCACGGGGCTCCGTGTGCTGTCCTGGTGTGCGGTGCTCGGCAGGGCTGGCTGGCTGGCAAATGCCTGGAGGAGCGCAGAGCGTCGCTGATGCAGGAAGACCGACGAAGGAGGGAGGAGGCAGGACTGTCTGTGGATTCCAGGAGACCTTGCTGCTTCCCACTTGCTCCCTCACCGCTGCATTACCAGCATTAACCAGCATCTGCCTGTGGATAGAGATCAGGAGCGAAGGGTGCTGCTGCTGCTGCTGCTATAAGTTCTTTGCGCAGAGGAGAAGGGACTATCAGACCACCAACCCAGGGTAAAGGTAAAGTTTGTTTACCCTCATTGCTCACAGTAAGCCCAGTAAGCTTATATTATGCCGTATGGAGTGACCTTTTTTCCTTTTTATACATTGCTTCATTACAAGGCTCCTTACAAAGGTCCTTATAAGCAGCTACAAGTGTGCTATGCAAAAGTGGATGAGTGATTAATTACCAACTACTATTCCAATTGCTACTCCAACTATTATGTCTGCTTTTTTGGATTGCTTATTTGCTTTTTATATCCCCCTCTATGTATCCCTATAAGGGGAAGAAAAGGGGAAAGAGAATTTTTTTTTTTCACTGTGCTTACTATTCATAAATACCGCCTTGCAGTCACCTTGTAGGGGTAGACATTTGGCAGGGCAGTCTGGTCTGGTTTATATGCATTAGTGTTTTTCTCCCTCTCAGTTTTTTGCCCCTTAATATTCTCTCCGGTTACTTAGGCAAGGCCTTTGCGGGTATTTAAATTGTGTTGTACAGCACCCCTCTTGCCGACAAGTATAAGAAATACTGAGATCAGTCCAAAATCAGTCTATATACAGACGGTTAAAGGTGGCAGCAGGACAGGCGAAGATCGGCTGTGCCCGGTGATCAGTGGGACTACATTTGGGTCGGCGGCTGCGTACGGGGGCTCCCGCCCTTTTCTTTTCTATTTTCATTTATCTTTTGCCTGTGCCCCTCCACTCTCTATTGACTGGATAAAATGCAAATAGAAGCCAACATTCCCAGATACAAAATGGCGGCAGCAGCAGCAAAAAGAGGGCAGCATAACACCGAGAGTGGGGGGCCTCAAGCAACAAGGGCAAAGGAGAAAGCGTTGCAGGCAGCAGCAGCAGCTAAATTGGAGCAGTACTCACATACCTCTGCAAGTTCTCCAGGTAAAGGGGCTCAGAGTCCACAAACGCAGGCCAAAAACCATGGGGGCACATCGGCAGACAGGAAAAGCCAGGGTCATGGACCATTGGGCCCAAAGTTAACTAAAAAAGACTCTGTGGGTGAACCTCTAGGGGGCGAGCTTGTAACCACAGTAACTACTATAGAAGTTCAAACAGCAAATGGCTCAGCAGGTGAGGGGGAGCCCTCCCTGAAAGAAATACTCCTTGCTATAAATGTCTGTAAGGGGTTATTGAGCGATCTATCCATACAGGTTAAAGAAATAAAGGAAGAGCTAAGGACAATGAGCCAAGAGCTGCAGAGAACAGTACAAAGAGTAACGGCAGTAAAGGATAGAGTGAGTCAAGTTGAAGACGAAGTGCACCCCTTGAAACAACAGATGCAAGCAATGAAGGAGCAAATTGGATGGCAGGCATCTAAACTTGATGAGAACAGACTGCGCAGAAACAATATACGGATAGTAGGTCTCCCAGAACAGAGCGAGGACACCCACCCAGTAGGCTTCCTTGAGAACTGGTTTAGAGAGACTTTCAGGGAAAACGTGTTCTCACCACTTTTTGGGATAGAAAGGGCTCACAGAGTCCCATTTAGAGCCTTAAAGGATGGTCATCCCCGGCCTCTACTCCTGAAATTCCTTAATTACAATGATAAGGTGACTGCATTGCAGAAGGCAAGAGAGAAGGGGGGAATTTTTTACAAAGGGTCACGAATCTCTCTGTATCCAGATTTCTCGCCCAAATTAAGTAAACGTAGAGCAGAGTTTACACCAGTCAAACGCAATCTTTTAAAAAACAAAATCACATATGCATTGTTGTACCCAGCACGTTTACGTATAATGACATCAAAGGGACCCCAGTTATTTGACTCAGCAGGAAAAGCAGCACAGTGGCTGGAAGAAAACAAATCGCAAATAGACCATGAGGATTGATAGGACTGAACATTTGTGGAGAGGAGTAAACCAAAAGGGGGTTAAAACTTAACCAAAAGTTTTGGTCCCTCCTCTCCCCCCCTTTTTCTTTTTTTTGGTGGGGGGGGGGGGTTTGCAAGTTTAATTATATATTAAAATATTTAAGTACAGAAAGGGATGGAAAGATGAATTAACTGTTTTTAAAACATAGGTACTGATTAGAAACAGGGGGGCACAATTTTGTAAAATATGCATATTAAAAATAGATAGGGGTAGGGGGAGGCACAGGATCACAAATGGGAATGGATGTTGCAGGGTATGAAAGGGAGGCATGGCAGTTAGTGGTCACAAGCACAGCCCCAGTGGAGGGCCTAGATAGGCAGAGGAAGAAGGAGGGAGGGCGAGGGGGGAGGGAGATGGAGGGGGGCGGGTTGAGGGAGGGAAGGATAAATCTCTACAAAAGCACAAAAACATGACTATTACACGTAACGCTACACCTAAAAAATATGGAAAATATGGAAAAGGGAAGTTGGAATTTAAAAAAAGTTTGGGTGTTTCACAAATTTTTTGAAAAGTATATTCAAAATAGATACACTTTTGATATTTTTGTTAGATGTATCAGGGGCAGAGATGGTGGAAAATGGCTAGAGGACGGTGACGTAGGTGTAAAGCTGTCCTTCTGGTCTTTTTTTTGGTCTTCCTCCTCTCTTAGGTATTGCGGAATTGCCGCTTGCTTTGTTAGTAGGATGCTGCTCCGTAGGGTTCTCTCTCTGGCCCAATTGGAGGTGGTCTCCCCCCCATTTAAATTGTTAAGTGATCCTCTCTTATATATATATATATATATATATATATTATTTTTATCTGCAGCTTGGGGTTATATTGTTTACGTTTATAAGCTTCCCTAGGTGATATGAGGCCGAAAACACTTAAAATTGGATCCTGGAATGTTCGAGGGATGGGTGACCCAGTTAAAAGAGCCACAATCTTTTCTATGCTTGACTGGCATGGAGCAGAGCTAATTTGCCTGCAAGAGACGCACCTAACAAGGGAAACAAAATTAAAGTTAAAAAATAGAAAATATCCATATCAGTATTACCACTCCTCCTATTCTAGGGGGGTGAGCATAATGGTGAAAAAAGGAGTGTCTTTTGCATGCAAGGAGCTCAAAATAGATGAATTGGGCCGCTACATATTTTTGTACTGTCTAATAGAGAATGCACCATACGTATTGGCCAATATTAACATCCCGCCACCCTTCAAAATGGAGATCCTATACAAACTAATGGAATTTGTAATACATAAGGAAAACATCCCTGTAATAGCAGTAGGAGATTTCAATGTGACACTAAACAAAATAAATGATAGATTCCCACCAGGGTCGTGGGGAGATAGTAGGGGAGAGGGACACTTAAACCAATTTCTGGAAGAAGTTGGATGGTGCGATATGTGGAGAACAAGATATCCAGAGGTATGCCAGTATTCTTGTTTCTCAAGCTCACATTCCACCTTGTCCAGAATAGACATGGCCCTGGGGAACGGGGCAAGTGTACAGTTAGTGGGCGAAATTTCCTACTATCCAAGAAGTGTTTCAGACCACTCTCCGCTGGTACTGACACTGGATATAGGGAGGAAATGTCCCACAAACAATTGGAAAATAAGTCCATTTTGGCTGGAACTTATGGGAAAGCCGGAGGAGGTAGATACAAAATTAAGAGAGTTCTTAGGCCTCGTACACACAATCAAATCTGTCTGCTGGAAACGGTCCGCTGGACCGTTTCAGCAGACAGATTCGATCGTGTGTACGGCCGAGCAGACAGATTTGTCCACCCGACAGATTTCAAAGCATGCTTTGAAATCTATCGGGTGGGAATCTGTCCGCCCGACATGTCTGCTGGTTAGTACACTTACCAGCAGACATGTCGTCCCGCTCCGCCGCCGCACCGCCGCCGAATGGATTCGGCGCATGCGCGGAAGTGTTTTACTTCCTGGTGCAGTGACGTGGCGGCGTCAACGTCACCGACACGTCAGCGCGCTCTCTGCTGGCGGGGATTTTGGTTTGCTCGTGTGTACACGCGAGCAAACCAAAATCCCAGCAGACAGATTTGTTCAAATCTGTCGGACGGACAGATTTGAACAAATCTCTCCGCTCGTGTGTACGAGGCCTTAGACTTTAATTCGGGGACAGCGCCGGTGGGAGTGGTCTGGGACACCTTGAAGGCCTTCCTCAGAGGGTTATTGATCCAACAGGTTGCCAAGATCAAGAAAAACTCTAGGGACTGGGAAGAGAAAATTAGGAAAGAAGTTTTGGAGGCAGAAAACATTTTGGAGAGGACCCCTCTTTGATTAAACAAAAATATGGCTTGAGAAACAACAAGAAGTGGAGAATAAACGCCAATTTCAGAGTCAAAGCTTATTTGCGGAAGGGGAGAGTGTAGGCAACACATTGGCACTTTTAGCCAAAACTAACTGAACCCCCTCAAATATACTCGCAGTTAGGACGGCGGGGGGGGGGGGGGATATCCTCGCAAACACCGGTAATCTTGGACACATTTGAGGTATACTATCAGGAGTTATATAAATCAAAAAGAAGGGATGAAATGCCCCAAATGAATGAATTCCTAAGGAAAATAGAAATGCCAGCCCTATCAGAGGAGGGTAGAAATACCATAGAAACTCCTTAGAGGAATTACAACAGGCACTGGGGGGGGTGACCAATCAGAAATCCCCAGGACCAGATGGCCTACCAGCAGAAATTTACAAACAGTATAGCGAGGAGCTGCTGCCAGAACTGCTTAAGGCGCTAAATTGGGCACTAGAAGGGGGGGGGCTACCTGCTTCAACGTCAGAAGCCACCATTATAGTACTGCAAAAGGAAGGAAAAGATCCATTGGATACAGCATCGCATCTTATAGACCAAAATCCCTGCTGTGCTCTGATGTGAAATTATTGGCAAGGGTGCTGGCGGCTAGGATAAATAAATGCATTCAGAAACTTATACATTCTGACCAGTCCGGTTTCATACCGAACAGATCAACTAGCATTAACATTAGAGGATTGTACTTGAATTTACAAACGCCAACGGTGAACGCGGGAGACAAAGCCATCTTGTCCCTGGATGCCACCAAGGCGTTTGATAGCCTTGAGTGGGACTATCTTTGGCATGTCCTGTGAAAATTTGGATTTGGCCCCACCTTCAAAGGATGGATAAAAACGCTTTATAACTGTCTAAGTGCAAAAATAAAAATTTACAATGAATTTTCACGGTCGTTTAAGCTAGAAAGGGGGACAAGACAGGGATAGAGCCACTAGCCATCGCAATTAGAAGCAATCAGGATATACAGGGCTTCCAGAGAAGGGCAGGAGAGGAAAAAACAGCACTTTATGCAGATGACATCCTGCTCTTACTGGGGGACTCTACAAAGTCCTTAAATACGGCACTAGAGACAGTGGAGGCATTTGGTCGACTCTCGGGCCTAGTGATCAACTGGGAAAAATCTGTACTTTTACCGGTGGACCCAGTAGGTAACATGATATGTGCAGAAATTCCCCAGTTGAAAATAGTGGAAAAAATTGAATATCTGGGTATAGTTGCAACTCGTGACCCAGAACAGTACATTAGTAACAATTTAGAGCCACTTTTGGCCAAACTCAAAAGGAAAGCGGACATTTGGGGCAGGCTTCCTTTATCGGTAGCCAGATGTAGTAACCTCATAAAAATGATTTGGATGCCACAGTTGCTGTACGTATTCCATAATTCACCTGTGTGCATAGGAAAGGCATGGTTCCAAAAATAGAGACCGTTTTTAGGGAACTGATCTGGAAGAAAGGGAAAGCCAGGATTAGTCTCTAGACATTACAACTGCCAACAAATGTGGGAGGCCTGGCGGTTCCACACCCCCATAGTTACTTTTTAGCAGCGCAATTACAGCATCTGGGGGGTGTGGCACCGAAGGAGGAGGGAACACCAGCGGGAAAATTATGTTAATGGGGTCCCCACATAGGTCCATAATAGAAACCTTGGAGGCTGGCTCTTTCCCAGTTATGAACTCAACACTGAGTTTGGTCAAGAGAACTTGGCAGGCAGCCAAGTCAGCCCTGGGGTACAAGGGGTTAACAGAATACTCCCCACTTTGGGACAATAAAAACTTGCAGGAGATTGTAAACATGGGGAAATTGCAAGAATGGGAAAAGCTAGGTATAACCAGATTGGAACACTTATTCACAGATGTCACACTGAAGCCTTTTGCAGTATTAAGGGAAGAATATGCCATACCAAACTCCCTGTTTTACACCTACCTACAGATTAGACATGCCCTACAGGCTCAATTTAAGATGGACCCAGTAAGAAGGCAAAAAATTCCCCATCTCCAACGGTTAATAGAGTCTGGGATATCTAAGGTAACTAGCTCAGACATGTATGCAAAGCTGAGTGATGGGTCTATAGGGTCAATAGGGGGATAAAGACTGGAAAAAAATAAACAAATTGGGAGAAAGACATAGGCCAAATAACGAATGAGCAATGGGAACAGATACTCGCGGCAGGGAAACTGGTGTCACACGCCCCATCACAGAGAGTCTCACACTTGTTTTTATTTCATAGGGTTTACTACACACCAAAGAGGTTATACAATTTTGGTAGGAAAGCAGATGATAAATGCCCCAGATGTCACAACATAGGAGATCTTATACCTATGTTTTGTAATTGCTCGAAATTACATAGATACTGGGTTAAAGTATTGGAAATCATAAATACTACCTTTGGGATCAACTTGGTACTGGAGGCCAGGGTCTGTTTACTGGGGTGTATAGAGGAGAGGTTTGAGCAAAGAGGCAGAAAGGTAGTAGCTATAAGGTGCCTGTTCCAGGCCAGGAAACTGATAGCACAAAAGTGGCAGGCAGAAAAAGCACCTACAGTAACAGACTGGGTAAACGCGATAAACGACACAGTATGGAAGGAGAAAGTAACCCTAACTAGACAAGGCAACTTTAATAAATTTAAAATGCTGTGGGAGCCATGGTTGAGCAGAATTAGTTGCCCACCCTAAGTAGAGGAGAGGAACCGAGTCAGGCGGATGGGGAGAGGAATGTGTGAAAAAGAGAGGTAACAGCGAGAGAGATAGAAACATCCTACTGACAACATGGTGAAATTCATGTAAAAGGTACTAAGGGAAAGGAAGGGGAAAGAAAGGAGGAAAAAAAAGAGGAAAAGCGGAAAACATAGAAATGTGTGCGTATAAATAAGAAGGGTGGGGGGGGATATGGGTATAAGGCGAACATTACAGGTCGCAAGTTACGGGTTTTGTGCATAAGATTGTATGTTATGTAAACTGTATTATGTCTTTGTATCGTAGAAAATTAATAACGAATACTTGAATTAAAAAAAGAAACTGTTCTGTGGAGGAATTACTGGACTGCTAGATTTGATCCTTATTTATGGACAGGACTTTATGACATGTGTGATTTTTGATAGTTTTGCATTTTTTTTTTTCCCACTTATTTTATGCTATTTTTGGTGTTTGTATATGTAGTAGCCATTTTACTTTGTATTTTCACTGTTAAATCTTTACAGGATTATAGGTGTCTGTTCACTTTCATCTGTATTGTTCATTGTAGTATCATCAGATACCTTAAATATGTATTCCACTTTTTAAGTTCACACACGATTCCTTTACTTCGCATTCCCTTTTCACTTTCACCTTCCCATTCCCTCCCCCACAGTGCAGCTACCATACATCCCATTATAATCACTTTTTCTGTTAGGATCAGATCCACAGGTGCTGCTGCAGTCCCCCCCCCCCCCCCAGTCCATCAGACAGCGCCGGAGCTCTCTATTTCTATATATGAAAAAAGATGTTTCTTATATTCATGTATTTTGCATACCTATTTGATTACTTTTAATTACTAATTGATACTAAGCTTCTGTTTCCTGTGTGCATATATGCAGTACATTGTAAAATATTATTTCTCTTTCGTCCATGGACGGACACAGCTTCCTTAAATCTTAACATTAGGGTTATGTTCCGTCTATTAGGAGAGGACTGAGCAGACATGTTGTCCCTCTGGTCATAACCCCTCACCCTGCACTCAGCAGCTCAGGTTTTTTCTGCCTAGTGTAGGAGAAGGACCTGGCTTTATTTCTTATTTTTGTTTTTTCTCCTAAAAATTTACTTTTTTATCCTAAGGTCTACTATCAACTGCCGGCTGGGTGACAGACTGGATAATTTAGATCCTTGTAGTCTCCACAGTCCGGCCATCGAGGGTGAGCAGGCATTAGCTACATGCTGGGTCGGCCACGACATACCCCATTTGCTCCAGGAGTGGCCGGTGAGCTATATGCTCCGGGGGCCCACATATGACCGGGCTACTGCTGTCCAGTCACAGTGGGCCGTGGCCAGCAGCCACTCCGTACTGTTCGGTTTGGGTCTGTCAGGAACGCTTCCAGCAGTCCTCGCAAGGACGGGTAAGTAGATTCCCCACTGTCTTGGCAGGATGGAATAGCTGGGCATTCCTGGGGTGGTCAATTAGGGGGTCTCTAGTCCTCCCTTTCCTCTCTCCACATTCATCCCTTCTCCCCATGCTTTGCTGGGCCTGCTGTGTACCTCACCGAGGGGTCCCTGGGGGGGCTCCGGGTCCTAGCTGGAGGCTGCGTGGGGTGCCCGGGTCCGCTCTAGTGTAGGTGGTCTGCATTTACCCAGTGTTTGGCCCTTATTTTTTTACCTCAGAGTCGTTCTGCACCATTTTGGAAGCGCCAGTACCAATTTCCTGTGGCCACGCTGTTCTTATTGCTAATGCAGCGGCGGCCATTTTCTTGTAGCCGCGCTGTGTCTATGGCTAATACAGCGGTTGGTTTGGCCTCTAGCACTACTTTGTTATTTCTGAACGGCGCGAGCGGCAGATCACTCTGGAGACACCTCAGACACACACTGTGCGGGGGTTAGAGTGGACGGCAGCACTAAGCAGTCCCTGGTTCAGGGTGGTAAGTCCTCTGGGTTTTCCCCTCGGTCTGTGCAGCTAGGAGGGTGGACATTTTTGTACCTTGACTTAGTCCCTGGGTGGCTGTCAGGTGTGTGGGTCAGCATGGCATCAGAATCTGGCGTTTCTTCCCCAAATATTCCAATGAAAGTAACCGGTAACCCTGCGGTACCTGTGGACACTCTGTCGGCTGTCCTGGAGTCATTTGTTTCCAGGGTAGAAGCGGTGTGCGGGCAAAAGGGGGGTAAAAAATAACCCCCCCCCCCCCATCCTCTGGGGACATTTCTGACTCGGACTCGGGTGTGGCTGTGACACAGGACCCCTATTCTGAATTGTCAGAGAATGCGGACCAGAACCATTCGGACAGTGAGGAAGAATTTGTGTCTGGGTCAGCACAGGAGAAGGCACTTGTTGGAGCACTTATAGCCGCAGTGCGGGAAACCCTCAAGCTAGGGGATGCGGCTGGTGTTTCCTTATGTAACTTATTTTTATACGTTTATAGACAAGGAATGGGAAGGACCGCAGCAGACCTTTTCAGTCCCTAAACGCATGGTGGCCCGTTACCCTTTTGAAGAGAGCCTTCTGAACATATGGGCATCTCCCAAGGTGGTGGACCACCCAGTATCCAGGTTGAACAAGTTCACCACGATTCCGGTAGAGGGGATTCTACAGATAGGAGGTACGAAGCTGTGACCCGGTCCATGTTCACCATGCTGGGGTCAGCCTTGCGACCAGTATTGGCCGGGGCCCTGGTGTCTCAGACTCTTACTGAATGGGCAAAGTTGTTGCACAGTGAGTTGGAGAAGCAACAGGCTTCCCCAGTCTATGTGGAACTGGCCGACCAGTTAGTGCATGGCCTTAAAGGGTCACTTAAAGAAAACATTTTTTTTCCTGAAATTACTGTTTACAGGGTATAGAGACATAAAAGTTAACTTATTCCTTTTAAAAATGATTAGAAATAGATAAAAATCAATCATATAATGTGCCTCTAGTTTCACTTTTGTTTTTAAAATGGTTTCATGTTTCTGTGAAGTAGAGAAGACACACAGAACAAAAACAAACAAATCCAGGGCAGTGTTTTGTTTTTAAAAAAAATCGTATTGGTTTTGAGGAGTTTTAGACACACAGCTTAGACCACGGTGAAAATCTGCCATGAGTTTTTTCATAGGGAGCCAGACAACCAGGAAGTGTGGAGATCAGAGAAGTATTACAGCTACTTCAAAGCAAAAACGAACAATGAGAACATGAAAACAGCACTGCATTAAGGTAAAGGAAGCTATTTAGCTAAAAAAAAAAAATTCCTTTAGTGATCCTTTAAGTATGTCTGCGATTCAGCCCTGGATACAGCTCCCTTGCTTTCCAGAGCATTAGTATTTACTGTGGTGCTACGTCGCCTGATTTGGCTTAAGTGTTGATCCGCAGACCAGACTTCCAAGAAAGCTCTGGTGGATCTGCCCTTCAAGGGTAGGAGGGTATTTGGAGCCTTGCTGGATGATATTATTAAGATTGCCACTGGAGGTAAGAGCACACTGCTCCCACAATCCAGAAAAGGTAAGGAGCCATGCCGTAGGCCAGGGTGCTCCTTTTCTGTTCAGAAGCACTTTTTTCATCAGTCTGGGCCCGCAGGTAAGTGTTCACAAACCAACAAGGGGTCAGCTGAGGGACATAAGTGTCCCTGGGTTTGCAAACCAAACAAGACTGCGAACAAATCTGCAACAGCATGAAGGTCTGCCCCACCCAACTCTCGGGTGGGGGGTCACCTTTACGAGTTCGCAGCTCAGTGGACCTCCCTGCTTTTTAACCTGTGGGTTTGCAAAGTGGTTTCATCAGGGTACAAGATAGAGTTTCTGTCTCGTCCACCAAACAGATTTTTCCCTCAAACCTTCATCTTCTTCCGGCTCGACAGGACACCCTATTGGGGGATGTGCAGAACCTGCTGAGGCTCGAGGTAATAGTACCTGTGCCGCTGAAGGAAAGGTTTCAGGGATTCTACTCCAATCTGTTTGTAGTCCCTAAAAAGGAAGGGAGTTTCTTTTTTTGTAGGTCCAATGCTGGACCTCAAGGCCCTCAACACCTTTGTAAAAGTATGGAAGTTCAGGATGGAATCAATTTGCTCTGTGGTCGCAGCACTTTCTGCCGTCCTTGGACATCAAGGACGCATACTTGCATGTCCCCATATATGTCGGGCATCGGAGATTCCTGCATTTTGCAGTTGGAGAAGATCACTACCAATTTGTTGCTCTCCCTTTTGGGCTGGCGTCGGCACCAAGAGTTTTCGCCATGGTGCTCACTCCGATTCTGGCCTTGCTGAGACAGTGAGGAATCGCTATCATGGGCTACCTGGAAATCACTCACCTTAGGGTCTGGTATAGATATTAAGGGGAACTCTGCGTCAAATTAAAATAAAATTATGTGGGGTTCCCCCCAAATATCCATTCCATACCCTCCAGGTCTGGTATGGATTTTAAGGGGAACTCCACCCCAAATTTAAAAAAAAAATGCCTAGGACCCCCAGACATTTTTTTTATGAATGACTTTTCTCTGTATTCCTGGGAGCCGACAATTCATTATAGCCGCGAGTGATTTTAAATTACTTTTTTTCCTTCAGAAATTACACCTTTGTGCAGGGACAGTTCTAAGCATGGGAAACAAGCGCTACTTTACAGGCATACTATACACCCCCCCCCCCCCCCCCTAGGTACGAACTATTTCACTTTTATTGTTTCACTTAAAGAAATTATTAAAATCACTGCTGCCAAAAAAACTGCAGTTTTTAAAACTTTTTTTGCATTGATACATGTCCCCTGGGGCAGGATCCAGGTCCCCAAACACTTTTTATTACAATAACTTGCATATTAGCCTTTAAAATTAGCACTTTAGATTTCAAACGTTTGAGTCCCATAGGCTCTAACAGGGTTCTAAAGTTCACACGAACTTGCCGCGAACACCCCAAATATTTTGCTGTTCGGCGAACAGACAATGTTCCAGTTGAACATGAGTTTGACTCGAACTCGAAGCTCATCCCTACTCCAGAAGTTGGTTATGGTCCTGACTCAACGCCTCAAATACCTGGGCTTAATTCTGGACTTTTCAGAGGCAAGTTTTTATCCCTCTGGAAAAGTTACAGACTCTTCAGGCAGCAGTGAAACTGTTGGCATCCCGCAGGTGGTCGACACTGCGCTTTTGCATGCAAGTCATGGTAGCCTCCTTTAAGGCAGTACCGTATGCTCAATTCTACATTTGAGTCTTGCAGAAGGACATCCTATGCAAGTGGGACAAGTCTCCGTTGTCCCTGGATTATCAAATCTGGGTAAGCCAACTAGTCAAGACTTCCCTGGTCTGGTGGCTGAGATCTCTGGTCCTTCAGTCCATAAAGTCGTTCCCTTTCACTGGACGGTGATCATGACGGATGCCAGCCTGACCGGTTGGGGGGGGAGTTTGGGGTGTTCAATCGACACAAGGTCGTTGAACACAGGAAGAATCCTGTCTGCCGATCAATGTACTGGAACTTCGAGCGAATAGGCTGTGCCTCTTCACATGGTCACAGAGGCTACAGGAGCATGCATTCAGGATCCAGTCGGACAATGGCAACGCGGTGGCGTATGTCAACCATTAAGAAGGAAAAAGAAGCTTGGCTGCAGCATTGGAGGTTGCTCACATCCTGCGGTGGGCAGAGCGGAGCGAGCCAGCCCTGTCAGCCGTTTATATTCCAGGCATAGAAAACTAGCAGTTGGACTACCTAAGTCGCCAGATGTTGGACCAAGGAGAATGGTCGTTACACCCAGATGTGTTTCGTCTCCTTTTCCTGAAATAGGGCACGCCAGACATGGATCTCCTGGCTGCTCGACTCAAACGGAAGATATTGATTAGGGATAAGCCGAACACCCCTGGGTTCGGTTCGCACCAGAACGTTCAAACAGACCGCGGGTTCGCACGAATATTTCGAACCCCATTGAAGTCTATGGGACCCGAACGTTCGAATTCAAAAACGGTCGTTTTAAAGACCAAAATTCAATTAAATGTTGGAAAACGTCGTTCAGAACCCGGGTCTTGCCCCAGGAAACAAGTATCAATGGAAATGTTTTTTTTTTAAAACGGACGTTTTTTCCGGAGCAGCCATTTTAATGATGCTTAAAGTGAAAAAAAAAAATCCTATAAATATCACACCTGCTGGGTGTCTATAGTAGTGGCACGTGTTTAGAAATGTCCCTGCACAACATGAGAGGACTATAAAAAAAAGTAATTAATGCTACTTGCATACTGTAATTGGAGCGCAACAAGGAGCCTCTTGCAAAGCATTGCATCAAAAATTGTTATTAGGCGCCCCTGTTAAACAGGGGCTGAAAAATTGTGCCTTGGGCACAACACAACACTTGCAACCCCTCCCAATAACTGCAATTGGAGCGCAACAAGGAGCCACGTGCAAATTATTGCATCAAAAATTGTTATTAGGCGCCCCTGTTAAACAGGGGCAGAAAAATTGTGCCTTGGGCACAACACAACACTGCAACCCCTCACATTAACTCCAATTGGAGCGCAACAAGGAGCCACGTGCAAAGTATTGCATCAAAAACTGTTATTAGGCGCCCCTGTTAAACAGGGGCAGAAAAATTGGGCCTTGGGCACAACACAACACTGCAACCCCTCACAATAACTCCAATTGGAGCGCAACAAGGAGCCACGTGCAAAGTATTGCATCAAAAATTGTTATTAGGCGCCCCTGTTAACCACTTAAGACCCGGACACATACGCTGCTAAATGACCCAAGGTGTTTTTACAATTCGGCGCTGCGTCGCTTTAACAGACAATTGCGTGGTCGTGCGACGTGGCTCCCAAACTAAATTTGCGTCCTTTTCTTCCCACAAATAGAGCTTTCTTTCGGTGGTATTTGATCGCCTCTGCGATTTTTATTTTTTGCGCTATAAACTAAAATAGAGCGACAATTTAAAAAAAATCACTATTTTTTAACTTTTTGTTATAAAAAAAATCAAATAAACTAAATTTTATTAAAACATTTAGGCCAAAATTAATTCAGCCACATGTCTTTAGTAAAAAAAAAAAAATCGCAATAAAAAAAATAGCTACCTAGCGGGAACAGCGACACTAAAACAGCGATCAGAAAAATGATCGCTTAGTGATGCTGGCAATAGGGAGTGAAAGGGTTAACTAGGGCAGTGATCAGGGGGTTAAAACTTTATTAGGGGGGGGTGGGGGGGCTATCCTGGACCTAACACTAACTGACTTTTACACTGCCTGTCACACTGACACTAAATGCAGTGATTAGATCACTGCATTCAGTGACACTGTGACAGGGGGGTGGGGGGGCGATCACAAGGGGTTAATGTGCCTATGTGTGTGTGTGTGTGTCAGTGTTGTGTTGGTGCACACTTACTGTGGATGTCTTCTCTCATCAGCAGCGGTGGGAAACACCGCTGCGATGAGAGGTGACATCATTTCCCCCTTCCTGTGTAAACACAGGAGGAGGAACTGACACGAAGGGGGAGCGCTCCCATTGGCTGGGAGCGATCGCAGGGGGGGCGGAAAACACGGACATCCGCCCGCTCGTCGGCGATCGCTCCAGGAGCCAGGGGGACCGCCGCACGCCGCGGAGGGGGTCCCGATGGGACCCCCGAACCGCACGAAGGCGAGGACGTAAATTTACGCCCTTGTGCCTGTACGAGCCATGTTGTGGCCGTAAATGTGCATGCGGGGGTCCTTAAGTGGTTAAACAGGGGCAGAAAAATTGTGCCTTGGGCACAACACAACACTGCAACCCCTCACAATAACACCAATTGGAGCGCAACAAGGAGCCACGTGCAAAGTATTGTTTCAAAAAATTTTATTAGGCGCCTCTGTTAAACAGGGGCAGAAAAATTGGGCCTTGGGCACAACACAACACTGCAACCCCTCACAATAACTCCAATTGGAGCGCAACAAGGAGCCACGTGCAAAGTATTGCATCAAAAATTGTTATTAGGCGCCCCTGTTAAACAGGGGCAGAAAAATTGTGCCTTGGGCACAACACAACACTGCAACCCCTCACATTAACTCCAATTGGAGCGCAACAAGGAGCCACGTGCAAAGTATTGCATCAAAAACTGTTATTAGGCGCCCCTGTTAAACAGGGGCAGAAAAATTGGGCCTTGGGCACAACACAACACTGCAACCCCTCACAATAACTCCAATTGGAGCGCAACAAGGAGCCACGTGCAAAGTATTGCATCAAAAATTGTTATTAGGCGCCCCTGTTAACCACTTAAGACCCGGACACATACGCTGCTAAATGACCCAAGGTGTTTTTACAATTCGGCGCTGCGTCGCTTTAACAGACAATTGCGTGGTCGTGCGACGTGGCTCCCAAACTAAATTTGCGTCCTTTTCTTCCCACAAATAGAGCTTTCTTTCGGTGGTATTTGATCGCCTCTGCGATTTTTATTTTTTGCGCTATAAACTAAAATAGAGCGACAATTTAAAAAAAATCACTATTTTTTAACTTTTTGTTATAAAAAAAATCAAATAAACTAAATTTTATTAAAACATTTAGGCCAAAATTAATTCAGCCACATGTCTTTAGTAAAAAAAAAAAAATCGCAATAAAAAAAATAGCTACCTAGCGGGAACAGCGACACTAAAACAGCGATCAGAAAAATGATCGCTTAGTGATGCTGGCAATAGGGAGTGAAAGGGTTAACTAGGGCAGTGATCAGGGGGTTAAAACTTTATTAGGGGGGGTGGGGGGGCTATCCTGGACCTAACACTAACTGACTTTTACACTGCCTGTCACACTGACACTAAATGCAGTGATTAGATCACTGCATTCAGTGACACTGTGACAGGGGGGTGGGGGGGCGATCACAAGGGGTTAATGTGCCTATGTGTGTGTGTGTGTGTCAGTGTTGTGTTGGTGCACACTTACTGTGGATGTCTTCTCTCATCAGCAGCGGTGGGAAACACCGCTGCGATGAGAGGTGACATCATTTCCCCCTTCCTGTGTAAACACAGGAGGAGGAACTGACACGAAGGGGGAGCGCTCCCATTGGCTGGGAGCGATCGCAGGGGGGGCGGAAAACACGGACATCCGCCCGCTCGTCGGCGATCGCTCCAGGAGCCAGGGGGACCGCCGCACGCCGCGGAGGGGGTCCCGATGGGACCCCCGAACCGCACGAAGGCGAGGACGTAAATTTACGCCCTTGTGCCTGTACGAGCCATGTTGTGGCCGTAAATGTGCATGCGGGGGTCCTTAAGTGGTTAAACAGGGGCAGAAAAATTGTGCCTTGGGCACAACACAACACTGCAACCCCTCACAATAACACCAATTGGAGCGCAACAAGGAGCCACGTGCAAAGTATTGTTTCAAAAATTTTTATTAGGCGCCTCTGTTAAACAGGGGCAGAAAAATTGGGCCTTGGGCACAACACAACACTGCAACCCCTCACAATAACTCCAATTGGAGCGCAACAAGGAGCCACGTGCAAAGTATTGCATCAAAAATTGTTATTAGGCGCCCCTGTTAAACAGAGGCTGAAAAATTGTGCCTTGGGCACAACACAACACTTGCAACCCCTCACAATAACTCCAATTGGAGCGCAACAAGGAGCCACGTGCAAATTATTGTATCAAAAATTGTTATTAGGCGCCCCTGTCAAACAGGGGCAGAAAAATTGTGCCTTGGGCACAACACAACACTACAACCCCTCCCAATAACTACAATTGGAGTGCAACAAGGAGCCACGTGCAAAGTATTGCATCAAAAAATTGTTATTAGGCGCCCCTGTTAAACAGGGGCAGAAAAATTGTGCCTTGGGCACAACACAACATTGCAACCCCTCACAATAACTCCAATTGGAGCGTAACAAGGAGCCACGTGCAAAGTATTGCATCAAAAATTATTAGGCGCCCCTGTTAAACAGGGGCTGAAAAATTGTGCCTTAGGTACTGGTGGCGGAGCCCAGAAACACAACATTTCTTACTAGCTATCAGCAAGAAAAGTGAGGAGGAGAAGGATATTCCATCAGCAGCATAAGAGAACAGTCACTCAGCATCAGCAGTCTAAAAGGGATCCGACTTTTCAACAAAAAGATATTATTCATTAATATCAGCATCAGGTGCTTGGGAGCTGGTGTTGATCCAAGCCTGATTCATTTTGATGAAGGTCAGTCGATCAACAGAGCCGGTGGAGAGGCGCACCCTGTAATCAGTCACAAAGCCTCCAGCAGCACTGAATGTCCGTTCTGAAAGAACACTGGATGCAGGGCAAGCCAGTAGCTCAATTGCATACTGGGCAAGCTCTGGCCAGTGATCCATCCTCAAGACCCAGTAAGCCAGAGGATTTTCGGTGGGGAAGGTGTCCAAGTCGGATCTTGCCCCTAGGTATTCCCGGAACATGTAAACCAGACGCTGGCGATGGTTGCTGGAACCGGTCAGACCTTGGGGCTGCGGACTAAAAAACTGCCTGAACGCATCGGTCAGACGACCACCTTCTCCACCGCCCCTTCTGTGACTCACCGAAGCCTCAGCAAGACGTTGTCCAGAGCCAGGTTTTGGTAATCCCCCCGGTTCTGGGAACGCATTGCACAGACCCTTCTGCAAGGCCTCCCGCAGAAGTTTCATCTTCTGCTCCCTCTGCGATGGCAACATAAGTCCGCAACCTTACTCTTGTAACGTGGATCAAGGAGAGTCACCAGCCAGTAATGATCCCTCTCCTTAATAGCACGTACACGAGGATCCTTACGCAGGCTTTGCAGGATCAGGGGGGCCATGCAGCGTAGGTTTGCAGAGGCATTCGGGGCACAGTCCTCTGGGTCACTGAGGATGACAGGATCCACAGGCACCTCATCCCAGCCACGTAAAACTCCACGTGCTCCTTGGGACTGTAAATGATCCCTTGAAGACTGCTGCTGCTGAGTGCTAGGCTCCACCTCCATGCTGCTGATACAATCCTCCTCCTCTTCCTGTGTGCTAGGTGGGCAAGCAGGACCACTGTCTGGGTAAAGGGGGCCTTGAGAGGTAAGGAAGTCCTCCTCTTCCTCCCTCTGTTCTGCCTCAAGGGCCCTGTCCATTATTCCACGTAGCGTGTGCTCCAACATGTGAATAAGAGGGACAGTCTCACTGATGCATGCACTGTCACTGCTCACCATCCTCGTGGCCTCCTCAAATGGTGACACGACAGTGCATGCATCCCTGATCAAGGCCCACTGGCGTGGGGAAAAAAAACCTAGCTCCCCTGACCCAGTTCTGCTGCCATATTGGCACAGGTACTCATTGATGGCCCGTTGCTGCGTGTGCAGCCGCTGCAGCATGGCCAACGTTGAGTTCCATTTGGTGGGCATGTCACAAATTAGGCGGTTCTTGGGCAGGTTGTATTCCCTTTGGAGGTCAGTCAGCCGAGCAGTGGCATTATATGACCTCCGAAAATGCACACAGACTTTCCTGGCCTGCTTCAGGACATCCTGCAAGCCCGGGTATCTGCCAAAGAACCGCTGCACCACCAAATTGAGGACATGCGCAAAACAGGGCATGTGGGTGAGTTTTCCCTGTCGCAGCGCAGAGAGGAGGTTGGTGCCATTATCGCTGACCACCATTCCAGGCTTCAGCTGGCATGGCGTCAACCACCTCTCAGCCTGACCCTGCAGAGCTGACAAAACCTCTTCCCCAGTGTGGCTCCTGTCTCCCAAGCACACCAGCTCTAGCACCGCATGGCATCTCTTGGCCTGCATTCCTGCGTATCCCCTCGTACGCCTACGGAGCACGGCTGGTTCGGAGAAAACATCCCCACAGGAAGAGGCCACAGAGGAAGAAGAAGAGGAGGGGGTGGAGAAGAGAGGTGTGTCACAAGCAGTAGTAGTGTTTTGGAGGCGTGGTGGCGGAACAACCTCCAAAACTACTGGACCTTGCCCTGCGTCCTTCCCAGCTGCCAGCAGAGTCACCCAATGCACCGTAAAAGACAGGTAACGTCCCTGTCCATGCCTGCTGGACCATGAGTCAGCGGTAATATGCACCTTACCACTGACCGCCCTGTCCAGCGAGGCATGGACATTGCCTTCCACATGTCGGTAGAGAGCCGGAATAGCCTTGCGTGAGAAAAAGTGGCGTTTTGGTACTTGCCACTGAGGTACTGCACATTGCACAAACACACGGAAGGGGGCAGAATCCACCAACTGAAAAGGTAGCAGTTGAAGTGCTAGCAATTTCGCTAAGCTAGCATTCAACTGCTGGGCATGTGGATGGCTGGGATTGTACTTCTTTCGGCGCTGCAGCAGCTGGGGCAGGGAAATTTGCCTGGTACTATCAGTAGATTGACCGCTACTACTAGCTTGTGACACACCTATTTCTACACCTTCACTGCAGGCTTCAGAGAGGACTGGGGGTCTACTGGGGTTGGAGGTCCCAGAAGGGCAAGGGGGGTACGCTTTTGTCTTTGGTGTGGGTCTTTTTGGTGTGCTTGCCAACGAGCTGCATGGCAGGTCGACATATGTCTGGACAAGCATGTGGTACCCAGTCGGTTGATGTTTTGGCCATGCGAGATACGCTTGCGACATAAGTTGCAAATAGCAAAGGTACGATCTTGTGGACATGTTTCAAAAAAGGCTGACACCAAAGAACTTTTGCTGTACCGGTCAGACACAGCAGCGCCATGCACAAGCGCCGTAGATGTGCGCTGTAATGCAGTGGGTGTGACCTTAAGCTGACCCCTGGAGGGCATCCTGCCTCTTTGGAGATGTGCCTGTGCCTCGTCCTCCTCCTCCTCCTCCTCCTCTCTCCTATCAGGCACCCAGGTAGAGTCAGTGACCTCATCATCCCCTCCCTCCTCATCACTGTCAACAACCTGGCAGTATGCTCCAGGAACATCATCACTGACAAATTGCTGTCCCTCTCGGCCACCCCCTCTCCCTGGGCTCACATCAATGCCTTCCTCTATCAGTGTTCCGTCATCGGAGTCTTAAAAACGCTGCGCATCTTCCTGCAGCATGTACCCAAGACTGTGTTGAAACAGTTCGGGGGACTCCTCAGGAGGACATGGTGGTACTAGGGAAGTATTGTGTGAAGCCATTGTGCAGAGGGAAGAGGACGCCTTGGCAGCTGCTTTGCCAGATAAACTTTGATCAGTCTGTGTGAGAGAGGATGAGGAGGATGAGGACGGCTTGGTCATCCACTCTACTAATTTCTCTGCATGTTGAGGCTCAACACGGCCAGCTCCCGAAAAGAAGGACGAGCGGCCACGGCCACGTGCTGAAGAGGATGCACCACATACACTACCAGCGTTACCTCTACATGCAGAGCCTGCTTGCCCTCGTGACTCTCTGCCTCTCTTTGTTGTCCTTCCAGACATATTTATACGTTCAGGTGGTATATAACAGCACACGTACAGTGACACCAACTGCGTTCAGGTGGTATGTAACAGCACAAGCGGAGTCACACCAACTGCGCTCAGGTGGTATGTAACAGCACACATACAGTGACACTAACTGAGCTCAGGTGGTATATAACAGCACAGGTGCGGTAACACTAACTGCACTCAGGTGGTATGTAAAAGCACACGTACAGTGACACTAACTGCGCGCAGGTGGTATATAACAGCACAGGTGCGGTGACACTAACTGCGCTCAGGTGGTATGTAACAGCACACGTACAGTGACACTAACTGCGCTCAGGTGGTATATAACAGCACAGGTGCGGTAACACTAACTGCACTCAGGTGGTATGTAAAAGCACACGTACAGTGACACTAACTGCGCTCAGGTGGTATATAACAGCACAGGTGCGGTGACACTAACTGCGCTCAGGTGCTCAGGTGGTATGTAACAGCACACGTACAGTGACACTAACTGCGCTCAGGTGGTATATAACAGCACAGGTGCGGTGACACTAACTGCGCTCAGGTGGTATGTAACAGCACACGTACAGTGACACTAACTGCGCTCAGGTGGTATATAACAGCACAGGTGCGGTGACACTAACTGCGCTTAGGTGGTATGTAAAAGCACACGTACAGTGACACTAACTGCGCTCAGGTGGTATATAACAGCACAGGTGCGGTGACACTAACTGCTCTCAGGTGGTATGTAACAGCACACGTACAGTGACACTAACTGCGCTCAGGTGGTATATAACAGCACAGGTGCGGTGACACTAACTGCGCTCAGGTGGTATGTAACAGCACACGTACAGTGACACTAACTGCGCTCAGGTGGTATATAACAGCACAGGTGCAGTGACACTAACTGCGCTCAGGTGGTATGTAACAGCACACGTACAGTGACACTAACTGCGCTCAGGTGGTATATAACAGCACAGGTGCGGTGACACCAAATGCGCTCAGGTGGTATATAACAGCACAGGTGCGGTGACACTAACTGCGCTCAGGTGGTATATTACAGCACACGTACAGTGACACTAACTGCACTCAGGTGGTATATTACAGCACACGTACAGTGACACTAACTGCACTCAGGTGGTATATAACAGCACAGGTGCGGTGACACTAACTGCGCTCAGGTGGTATATAACAGCACACGTACAGTGACACTAACTGCGCTCAGGTGGTATATAACAGCACAGGTGCGGTGACACTAACTGCGCTCAGGTGGTATGTAACAGCACACGTACAGTGACACTAACTGCGCTCAGGTGGTATATAACAGCACAGGTGCGGTGACACTAACTGCGCTCAGGTGGTATGTAACAGCACACGTACAGTGACACTAACTGCACTCAGGTGGTATATACCAGCACAGGTGCGTTGACACCAAATGCGCTCAGGTGGTATATAACAGCACAGGTGCGGTGACACTAACTGCGCTCAGGTGGTATATTACAGCACACGTACAGTGACACTAACTGCGTTCAGGTGGTATATAACAGCACAGGTGCGGTGACACTAACTGCGCTCAGGTGGTATATTACAGCACACGTACAGTGACACTAACTGCGCTCAGGTGGTATATAACAGCACAGGTGCGGTGACACCAAATGCGCTAAGGTGGTATGTAACAGCACACGTGCGGTGACACCAAATGCGCTAAGGTGGTATTAAACAGCACACGCACAGTCAGAGCGACTGCGTTTCTGTGCAATTCAATAGCCCACTTGCATTAACAGCAACTGCCTTTCTGTGCAAATAAATAGCACACGTGCAGTAACAGTTAATGCGTCTATGTGCAATTAACTAGCACACGTTGACTAACACGTTAGAGCATCAAGCACAATCTCCTGCCTGAAAGATACTAATAGCAGAACTAGCTAAGCTATACAGTTTATAAATATATTGACAGCTCCTAGGGATGTCAATATATTCTCTACAAACTGTACATTTAAATATACTAACTAGTAGCCTCCCTGATCTATCTATCTATCTATCTATCTATGTGAAAAGACACTGTGGGCCAGATTCAGGTAGATGGGCGAATCTTTATGTTGGAGTAACGTTTCTCATTTACATTACTCCGACGAAACTTTAGGAGCAAGTACTGTTATTCACATAGCACTTGCTCCTAAAGCTGCGGCAGCGTAGCGAAAATGAGCCGGCGAAATTCAAATTGGCCGGGTAGGGGGCGTGTATTATTATAACTAGGCGCGATCCCGCGGCGAACGTACTGCGCATGCGTCGACTGTCAGTGCGCATGCTCCAAATTCTGTCAGTGAACGTAAATGACGTCAATCCCCATTCACGAACGTTTTACGCAAACGACTCGAAAAAAAAATTTTTCGACGCGATGACGACAGCCATACTTAACATAGGATACTCCACTAGGGGGCTGCTTTATCTTTACGCTGCGTATCTCTTACGGAAACGTCGGAAAGTCACTGCGTCGGGCCCGAATACGATCGTGAATTGCCGATTCTCGCTGATTAACATATTCTCGGCGTTAATCAGCGGGAACGCCCCCAGCGCCATTTTTACAATTACAGTTCTGATACGACGGCGAAATACAATTACGCCGCTCGTATAGGAACTCCAACCCGGCGTTTATTGTTTTCTGACTACAGAAAACAGAAACGCCGGCTAAAAGTGAGAGTTAGGCTGGAGTATCACTGATACTCCAGAGTAACTCTACCTGAATCTGGCCCTGTGTCTCTATCTATCTATCTCTCTCTCTCTCTGTCTGTCTCACTTCTCTAAGCAAGCCGGAACACACTACACGAGGCCGCCCGGGAGGCGGCCTTTTATAGTGTGGGGCGTGTGCTAAAGCCCTGAGCCCTAATTGGCCAAAGCACCCAGGCTTTGGCCAATTAGGTCTCTTCGTTTTTTGGGCGCTGTGATTGGCCAAGCATGCGGGGTCATGGTGCATGCTTGGCCAATCATCAGCGCGCAACGCCGCAGTGAATTATGGGTCATTCGAATTTGGCGCGAACGACCCGATTTGTTTGTTTTCGACGAACGATCGAACAGCCGATGTTCGATGCGAACATGTGTTCGCATCGAACACGAAGCTCATCCCTAGTATTGATGTTTGTGGCCAGGACCAATAATCCCTGGGCGGACACAACAGATGCATTGGTGTCTCCGTAGGGACAGTATCAGCTGATCTATGCCTTTCCCCCGCTAAAACGTCTTCCTCGTCTGCTCCGCAGAGTGGAGATCGAGGGGATTTCGGTGATTCATAATGCCCCAGATTGGCCTTGGCATCCCTGGTACGCCGACTTAGTGCGCCTGGAGGCGGATACCCCTTGGCTACTGCCGACGCAAGAGGACCTCTTGTCTCAAGGTCCTAAACTTCATTCTTTTTTACATTTGCTGGCTTTAACGGCATGGCTGTTGAAAGTCAGGTTCTGAGGGACTGAGGCCTGTCTGATTCTGTGATTTCCACCATGCTGAGGGCATGGAAGTAATTTTCTCGGAAGATCTATCATCACACATGGAAGGCCTATATCTCTATGTGTGAGGAGATGGGCTGGCATCCACAAGCATATTCGGTTTCCAGGATCCTGTTGTTTTTACAGCGTCTTATCTTAATGAGTACATTGTACTTCCATCCTTGTGTCCTCGGCCTTCGCATCCCAAAGAGGTTGCGTTACATTCCTTAGATGTGGTACGTGCTCTGTGGGTGTATCTGTCTGCTATGGCTCAGTTTCGGAGGTCGAGCTCACTGTTTGTGTCTGTGTCTGGTCCAAAGAAAAGCCTGGTGGTTGTTTAGGGTTGTGTAATGGAATGACCTGTGACAGACTGAGATTCTCCTATGTCTAGGGTCACCTTATGTCCACTAGGGCCATAGGGTGACAAAGAAATTATATCATGTATTGCAGAAGATGGGACATTAATAATAATTCATGTTTGCAGGATGTCTTGAGATATCACAAGCTGTTGGCTATTCAATGTGGGCACACATGCTTTTGAAAGGTGTTAATTGCATCTACTTCTAGACAATACCTTGTCTATGGTACAAAGGTGTTCTTACTTGACATCTGTTACACAGGAGAGGGACATTACAAGCTTATTCAATGCTTAGCTCCAGCTATTGAAATGTTAAGTGAGGTTGGCTCTTCAATGTGTGGACACATTCTGTGGAAAGGTGTTAATTGCATCGGGGCCTAAAAGACCCTTTGATTGTGTGATTCATTGTGTTTAAAACAATGTGTTAAAGTCTCTATTCAGATGTACTGAATTAGCATGTCAATTATGTTTAGGAATGTATTGATGCCCAGGTGTCATAATAATGTGGATTGAGGTCAAGGCATTGTGTAATTGTAGTTTGGAATGTGACAGATCTGTCAGTGTCGGTGCCGAAATGTCTAGCTACTGATTAGATAATTGGCCTCAGTGTGTGAATAAGGGGGTGGAGATTGCATTGTCCTGTGATTACCTGTAACATCTTGTACTGTATAAAAAGCTGAGAAGAAACCAATAAAGTGTTCATATCTTTGGAAGCAAGTACAGAGCAGAGTCCCGTCTTGATTATGGGAAATGGAATGGATCGTGTATGCAAGATTGTCGCAGTGTGTCAGATAAGCTTGTCGTGGTTGGATGGAAGGTCGTAAACGGTGGTGACCGTTACATTTGGTGGCATAGCAGTGGGATAATTCCATCTTCAGAAGGACGGCTACAAGGGCACAGGACAATGGAGACGCTGTATGAACGGATGAAGCTCTCTTCCCTCAAGGACTTTATGGAGAGATGGGGCAGAACGGCCAGCAACCGTAAGAAAAGGGACATTATCGCAGAACTTGTCGAAATGAATAGAGCTAAGAGGCCCAGCGTAACAGACAGGACACCCGAGGAAGAATTTTTTGATCGGGCTGTTAAACATGGACTGGCACAATATGGTCCTAATCCTCCACCGGAGATTATAGACCGGGTTATAGCGGCTGTAGATGCCACCTTGCGACAGCAAAGAAGTGCTGCAGCAGCTGAAGTCACAGCAGCACCAACTGAAGAGAGAGGAGAGGTGCAGATACCAGTCTCCATGGAAGAGGAATTCCAAAGGAGGTTACAAGAGATGCGGATACAGCACAGAGGACTTGTATCAGAGGAGGTCCTGCTGGGATGGGCAGATGTGATTCGGTGGCAACTCTGGAAGGAAGCGCTAGCTCTGGAGCAGCAACACCAAGGAAAGTTCCTGCCCTCCATCTATGCAAGGTACTGGTCGCAGTATGACGTACGAATGCCGTTGTTGGGGGAACAACCGAAGCAGAAGTGGATAGCGGAGTTAAGCAGGCTTATCCGGGCAGAGATGCAGCTGGATAAGTGCTACAGAGCCTCCGGTGGTATGTAGTCCAAGAGTGCCTGTGGTCAGCGGATGACAGCCCCACAGAAGGCTATGACTATGATGGCCTGGGATTGTTGTATTGGAGGATGTCCAGTGATCCTGACTTTGGGGATGATCGGGAGTGGCGCTTGGAGGACATAATGGAGCACAGAGAGGAAAAATTGAATATCTCGGGAGGCCACTGGTTACAGGAAGATTTGGAATTTCTGGCCATTCAGGAATGGGTTTTGGAAATCGCCTACAGACAGCTGCTGGACTCTGCTCAGCAGCAGGGTGGGGCTCCCATTGCCTGGGACTATGAGGAAAGTTCAGATGACAACTGTGAAATCCTGGCTGATGAATCGGCAGTGGAAAATATGGAGATTGCCATCCCTAAAGCCGAAGCGGATGGTGTGGAGTTCCAGAGAGCCGGGGCGGTTGGCCCCTCTCTCCAGCAACAAGCTGAGGTGGTAAAGCTTTTACCCCCAGCTGAATCACTGGCAACAGAGCAGAGTGCCCCAGGCCTCTGCTCCTCACTAACAGAAGAGGGGGACCCTGTGGTAGTGGATGGGACTGTGGTCTCCACTCACAGCAACCCAGCGGAAGAGCTGGCAACAGAACAGAGGGTCACGGACCTCTGCTCTCCACTAACGGAAGAGGGGGAACCTGTGGTAGTGGATGGGACTGTGGTCTCCACTCAAAGCAACCCAACGGAAGAGCTGGCAACAGAACAGAGGGTCACGGACCTCTGCTCTCCACTAATGGAAGAGGGGGACCCTGTGGTAGTGGATGGGACTGTGGTCTCCACTCACAGCAACCCAGCGGAAGACCTGGCAACAGAGCAGAGTGCCCCGGGCCTCTGCTCCCAACTAACAGAAGAAGGGGTTGCTGGGGTAGTGGATGGGACTTCAGTCTCCACTGGCACAACCCCAGAAAATGGTACAGGACTGGGACAGGAGGATGTCGGCTTTGCTTTGCAAGCACCGGAGGGTCTTCACCTAGCACCAGTGGATGGGACTTCAGTCTCCACTGATATACCCCAGGAAGGGGGGCAGTTGGCCCAGACCCCCAACAGCATGATGGACTGAGCCCAGCCACCCTGCCTTCTCTCCAGTGGCTGAAAGGACTCCAGGGAGAAGGGCCAGTCCAGGCCTCTCCCCAGCGGCAGGCGTGTTCTCTGAGAGAGGCAGAGGTTGGCAGGGTGAGTAATGCTCAGTTTGGAGCCATTTATTTGGGGTACAGTATGGATACCAGCATTGGAGGACTGGAACTACTGACTGACTTCTGAGTCAACCCGTTTGGGGTTCACTCCTGTGTCCGTCTCCCAACCGAAAGGGGAGAGATGTAACGGAATGACCCGTGACAGACTGAGATTCTCCTATGTCTAGGGTCACCTTATGTCCACTAGGGCCATAGGGTGACAAAGAAATTATATCATGTATTGCAGAAGATGGGACATTAATAAAAATTCATGTTTGCAGGATGTCTTGAGATATCACAAGCTGTTGGCTATTCAATGTGGGCACACATGCTTTTGAAAGGTGTTAATTCCATCTACTCCTAGACAATACATTGTCTATGGTACAAAGGTGTTCTTACTTGACATATGTTACACAGGAGAGGGACATTACAAGCTTATTCAATGCTTAGCTCCGGCTATTGAAATGTTAAGTGAGGTTGGCTCTTCAATGTGTGGACACATTCTGTGGAAATGTGTTAATTGCATCGGGGCCTGAAAGACCTTTTGATTGTGTGATTCATTGTGTTTAAAACAATGTGTTAAAGTCTCTATTCAGATGTACTGAATTAGCATGTCAATTATGTTTAGGAATGTATTGATGCCCAGGTGTCAGAGACAGTACGTCTGTCTAGATAATGTGGATTGAGGTCAAGGCATTGTGTAATTGTAGTTTGGAATGTGACAGATCTGTCAGTGTTGGTGCCGAAATGTCTAGCTACTGATTAGATAATTGGCCTCAGTGTGTGAATAAGGGGGTGGAGATTACATTGTCCTGTGATTACCTGTAACATCTTGTACTGTATAAAAAGCTGAGAAGAAACCTAAAAAGTGTTCATATCTTTGGAAGCAAGTACAGAGCAGAGTCTCGTCTTGATTATGGGAAATGGAATGGATCGTGTATGCAAGATTGTCGCAGTGTGTCAGATAAGCTTGTCGTGGTTGGATGGAAGGTCGTAAACGGTGGTGACCGTTACAGATTGCAACTCCTCCGTTGACAAGGTCTGTTTGAAGTTTGTTTTTGATTGCTGTTCCCACCCCTCGTTCTTTTGACACTGCTTGGGGACGTCCCTAATGTCAAGATTTAAGGAAGCTGTGTCTGTCCATGGACGTAAGACTCACCGTAAAATCCTTTTCTCTGAAGTCCATGGACGGACACAGCACCCACCCCTCCGTTTTTAGGTTTGTACTGCTTTTTGATAAACTTAGCTTCTGAGTGCAAGGTGAGGAGATATGACCAGAGGGACTGCCCCCTGGGCAGGGCTGTTCAGCTTTGGTATAATTACATGTATTTGAATATCTAAATTGTCTGCCTAGTCCTCTCCCAATAGACAGAACATAAACCTAATGTCAAGATATAAGGAAGATGTGACTGTTCATGGACTTCAGAGAAATTGATTTTACGGTGAGTAAAATTTCTCTGTGTGTTTCTAACATGAGAAAGGGCAGATCTTGCCCATAAGCTTGAACTTGTATGGAATGCTGTTATAGATTTTTTTAAATACATTTACAGCACAGAATATTAACATCATTGTGCATTCCACACATACATTTAAAAATCTGAAATGCATTTTATCTGATATTATTGCATTTGATACACTATATTGATGGGATGTATAGTATATTATCCTCTTGCAACTTTATTTAATGCACTACGGTAGCATAATATAATGTGCTACAACAGTGTATAAAATGTTATTGGTGCACAAGTAGCCTGTACATACATGATGTAGTAATTATTGTGTATTCTATAGACAAAGCAAAGAGATTTAAATACTGTAACTGCTATGTCAGTACAATGACACAGGATCCCTTTCATTGATACAAATATGCTAGTGGACACTTTGGATGGCTATTGAAAGATACCTCTACCTATAGTGAACCTGTAGCCAGGTGTTAAAGTGAACAAGTGTTTAAACAAGCCCTTAGTAATATCTGTAGCTCAGATTGTGAATGATTTGTTCTTATATTTCACAGAACATTCAATCAATTGGAGCTCATCTTTCTCTTCTTCCTCTGGCTTCAGGGACTTGGCAGTTCTGAACCTTCTAACATAAGCAAACAGCAGATGCTGTAAGGCTATGTTCAATTTTGCACTCCTACGTTTAGCTTTTCTAAATGCAGCAGTATTTATCTGTGAAGTATTAACAATTAAGTTTCAATAACTTCAAAAGTCTTAATGAGTAGAGATGAGCTCAGTGTTTGGTCCTAATTTACATTTGGACGTAACACTGGCTCTTCAGACATTTAATGGTTGCTAAGAAAACAGTGACTGCTTGTGGATCAGGATGCACTTCTTTTCTTTTCAAACACTGATGTAACTCAGCCCAATCACTTACATGGCTAGAGATTCCTAGTCATGTAAACACATGGCCAGGGAATGGAGCAGGTTACGACATTGCTTAAAAATACATGGCCATATTTGGGTAATCATGTTGCCACAATGTTGGCTGTCAATGTTTGGTCAGGAAGCAGCAACTACTTGCACCTGCTGCATCCTTACCAACCACTGATGTCACTCAGCCAATTCACTTACATGACCGGGTATCCACAGCCATGTAGGCACATAGGCAGGGAAAGAAGTGCACTTTATATGGCAAAATAGCCATGGCCTACATACAGTTACAGACCTGGCATGTGGATGTTGCAATGACCTTCAACAATTGCTTTGACACTTTTTTTTTTCCTTTCCTTTGGGCTGACTGTTATTGAGGCCGACAGGGCCTCTCCACTCATCTCGTAGTCTACCCATAGTCCGTTCATGTAGCGACATAGCTTCAGAATTAGGATCTCTTTATACTTTTTTCTTTCAAATATTTTATTGGGTTTTACAGAAAATACAGAAAGTACAGTGTACAATTGGGTATTGTACGTCGAGTAACAACGTTGGTCATTAGAACATGAACTAAGTAGCATGGTCACTAGCAAAAAGTAATATAGTATTATACGGTAACAACAGTAAACTGGGTTGGAGAGTATCAATAGTAGTTCAAAGCCTAATCCGGTCTTCCCACCGAAGCGGCACCCCTACTGGAAACTTTAGTGCCGCCTAGGCGGGAGAACCTCGTCTTTAATGTCCAACCATCAGTGAGTTCCACAAGGAAACCAAAACAGAACAGTAAAACAGAAAACAGTGTACAATGCACAATGTAATGTATTGCTCGGTCAAGAATAAAGCCTTTACAGTCTATAGAACAATCAAGCATTGCTAGACGCAGCTGTAAGCCAATCGGTCCATGGCTGCCAACCAGTGTGGTGTTTTACAGTCTGCTGCCTATTGGGGGCAGTAATTGTCTCGTAACTGTAATGCAGAGCCACCAGTTTCTTAGTCTGAGCCAGGGTTGGGATGTCGGTGGATTTCCAAAGTTTCGTTATGGAAAGTCTGGCTGCAAGCAATATATGGGTGGTAACATGTCCAGTATTGAGGGGTATATCGTCAATGGTCAGGTTTAGAAGTGCGAGTGCAGGTGATGGGGGGATCAGGGTTTTAATGACTCGTGATATGAGGCTAAAGATGTCGCTTCAGTATTTTTGAATGCCGGGGCAGGACCAGAAGATATGCAGCATATCTCCCAGTGCACTTGCACACCTCCAGCATGCGTTGGAGGCATGAGTGCCAAAGGATGCTATCCTGGATGGAGTCATCTAAGAGAGATCTTCTGCGTAAGCTCCCAAAGGGTCGAGCACTTGGTGGATTTGTAGACTGTTTCAAGTGCATGTTGCCATTGGGCAACATCAAAGGTGAGAGCTAAGTCAGTTTCCCATCTCTGATGTTGGCGTGATTTCGTGAAGGTGTGTTCGTGGTGCAAGGAATTATAGAAGTAGGAAATGCCCCTGATCCCAGACGTGGGATCAGTGAGATATTTCCATGTTTTCAGATGAATACTATATAGGGGAGTTTCGAGTGATTCCAGACAGTGACGTATGCGGAGGAAAGTAAAGTAGTCAGTGTCGGGTAGATGGAATTCGGATTGTAGGATAGAGAAGGGTTTAAGGTGGGCATTTTGGAATAGATGTTGGAGTGAATGAATCCCTTTGTGTTTCCAGGTGGCGAGTGGTAGGTCCGGAGATAAGTAGTGGAGGACTTCTAGAGGTATGTGGTATTGAGGGGTACTCGGCGTGTAGTTCACAATTTTGATCATTTTCTTCCATGCGAGAGCTGAGGCTCTCATAGGTGGGGATATGGTTGATGGGTCTGAGGGGAGCACTCAATAACCAGTTTTGTAGGTTAGGTCGGGATAGTGTGAGAGTGAGGGCTTCCAATTGGCCCCAGGATGTGCTCAGTGGAGATTGAAACCAGGCGGGGAGTTGTGCTAGCACTGCTGCTAGATGATAATCTCCAAAATCTATGGATCCAGTACCACCCACTAGCTTATGTTTAGTTAGTTGTGAATGTGCACATTTAGGGCGTTTGTCTTTCCATAAAAATCTATTCAACAGCGTTTGTAGGGCTCTAAAAAAGGTCGTTGGCAAGGGTATCGGAAGTGCTCTGAAAAAATATAATATTCGAGGGAGGCATATCATTTTGAATGCCGCCAATCTGCCTGACCATGATAGTTTGTGTTTTGCCAGTTGGGAAGTGCACGTTTGTATATTGCTGAGTAGAGGTAGAAAGTTACATGAGTAGAGATTCTTAAGGGATCGTGGTAGTTGGATGCCTAGGTAGGATATGTCAGTGTTTGCCCATTTAAATGGGTATTGTAGCTGGAGTAGATTTTTCGTAGTAGCGTCTTTATTTATGTCCAGTATGAAGGATTTAATTGCGTTCACTTTATAATACGAGACTGCACTAAACCAGTCAAGCAATTTCTGTATTGCTGCCAGGGAAGAAGTCGGATCGGTAAGAATCAATATGACGTCGTCAGTGAATAGGCTGATCTTATGTGACATTGAACCTATCCGCATGCCCGAAATGGTTAGGTGAGACCGAACATGTTCCGCTAATGGTTCCATGACCATGTTGAAAATTAGAGGGGATAACGGGCAGCCCTGTCGTGTGCCATTGGTGATGTCGAAGGGGCGGGAGAGCATACCTTCAGCAAATACCTGGGCAGAGGGGCCGGAGTATAGTGCCATAATGGCGGATAATATGTGGCCCTGAAATTCAAATTTTTCGAGTACTGCCCTAAGGTACTTCCAATGGACTCTGTCGAACGCCTTCTCTGCGTCCAATGAGAGAAGCAGAGAAGGCGTTCAGCTGGTCTCGGCATGGTGGATGATGTCAATCAGTCTTCCGGTGGCATCTGAGGACTGTCTACCTTTTGTAAAGCCTGTCTGGTCCCTATGTATTAAAGTGGGCATGACATCTATCAGACATGTTGCTATCGTTTTGGCGTAGACCTTGAGATCAAGGTTAAGAAGGGATATTGGGCGAAAGTTTTGGGGGAGATCCGGCTCCTTACCTAGCTTTGGAATTGTTACAATCAACGCTTTCAAATATTCAGTCGAAAAAGAGGAAGAGGAGGCAGCACGGTTAAACACCTTTGTGAGGTGCGGGGCTAGAATGTCAGAAAAACGCTTGTAGTATTCTCCACTTAGGCCATCGGGGCCGGGCACCTTACCATTAGGCAAGGAGTCTATGGCAGTCTTAATGTCTTGGACTGTGAATGGGGCATTAAGGGCATCAATTTGGGAAGTTGTTAGCTTAGGTAAGTTAAGGTCTCAGAGGAATCGGTCAATGTCTACCGCTGTAGGTTGTGGGGTATGGAGGTCTTGTTTCAGGTTATACAGGTCTCCGTAGTAAGTGCTGAAGGCATTAGCGATGTCTTGGGGATTGGATAGAGGTTGTTGCGTATGGGGGTGAAATAGTCTCGCAATTTTAGATTTAACCCGACTTCCTTTAAGGCGTTGAGCCAATTGTTTACCCGCTTTGTTGGAAGTGGAGAAGGTAGTGGCTTTCAGTTTCCTGTGAAGGAATTCATAGGATTGCAGTAGTAGAGTCCTAAGCTCCTGTCTGTGGGACAACAGTTGGTCTGTCTGGGGTTTACTAGGGTGGGCTTTGTTTGGATTCTAGGTCAGCAATTTGAGTGGTCAGGTCGTCTAGGCGCTGCGTCCTCTTTTTCTTATGATGGGAACCTATTTTAATCATTACTCCCCTCACAAACGCTTTGTGCGCGCTCCACACCACGGCAGGATCGGGGACGGAGCCCTTGTTCACTTTAAAATAATCAATGATGTGGTCATGGATCTCTGAGGCATATTCCTCATTTTGAACAATGAAGTTGTTCGACTGCCATAGATATGTGTTACGCTGCGGGCTGGAGTCCTCAAATGTAATGGATATTGGGGCATGATCCGACCATGTCGTGGTGTGAATGTCAGAGTTACAAATTTTTTGCAAGGACCACTTGTCCGTTAAGAACAGATGTATTCTGAAATATGTGGCATGTCTGGAGGGAAAAAAAAGTAAAGTCCCTTTCGGAGCCATGATGGCATCTCTACACATCGTATAGGTTGTGGGTGGGAAGAAAGTGTTTCAAAGGCGAATCACGCCGCTTTGTAGCAGAAGTGGAGTCTAGAGTTGTATCGGGAACCAAGTTGAAGTCTCCGCAAAGTACTAGATGTCCTGTCCGGATTAAGCTGACTTTGCGCATAACCATCCGTAGAAATCGCATCTGGTGGGAGTTTGGGAGCGTATAAGTTGACGATAGTGTAGGGGGTCCGATTGATGTTGGAGGTAATAATTATATAGCGACCTTCAGGGTCTGAGGTAAAATTAAGGAGTTGAAAGTCTACCGTGTCGCTTATTGCAATCATAACCCCTCTGGTCTTAGTAGAATGGGAAGCATGGAAGACGTGAGGGAATTTGTTGTGCTTGCAAAGGGAGGTGGCTGTGGATAGTAGATGGGGTTCTTGTACGCAGAGGATGTCACTGCGGAGAGCCATGGCGGTCCTCCACAGTGAGTGTCGTTTGGCTGGGTGATTTAAATCATTGGTATTCAGGGATAGGATGGTGAATGGCATTGTAAAGGAACGTAGGAAGCGTGAGTAAGGAGAGACACTTACAGTTAGGTGTTACAGATAACAGGAGCTGGTAGAAAGCTGGGGGAAAAAACAGGAGCTGGGGGAAAAAAGTCAAATGGTACAGCGAAATATCTATCAAAAAGAACAACCGATGCAGAGGTCAGGGGAACATAAATGGTATTGCAATGAAAGGCCTCATGATGTGTAGATACGGACAAACTTCAGGTATGGGAGCGATCCGAGGTCCTGCGGGACGTAGGTGGTCTTCGGTCAAGTGGAGCAGGTTTGGGCAGTTCTAGTAGAATACCCCAGGTGTGAAGAAGACGTAGGCCTTTGTCCAGGTCGCCTACAGTATGTGATTGACCATTTCTTGTGATGAGGAGGGTAGCCGGGTAGCGCCATTTGTAGGGGATTTTGTGGTTTTGCAGACCTTTGGTAATAGGGCTCAGTTGGCGTCTTTGCTGAAGAGTGAATTTGGAGAGATCAGGGAAAAATTGAATCCCTGTATAAGGAGCTGGGAGAGGTGATTTAGCTTTAGCCCCTATTATGAGACTTTCTTTGGTGTGGTAAAAATGGATCCTCATCAATACATCTCTAGGGACTGATGCGGCTAGGTGAGGCGGTTTCGCAATCCTATGGATTCTATCAATGAGAAGTTCCTGTGGGGATGCATCAGGAATGATAATGTGCATCAGGCCCCTGGCATAGCTGTTCAGATGCGCAGGCAGTACAGATTCAGGGACCCCCTGCAATTTAACGTTATTTCTGTGGGATTTGTCTTCTAAATCAGCCAGCTTGGCACGCATCCATGTGTGGTCCTCTTTAATATCCTCAAAGCAATCAATAACCTCATTGACAGTGGAAGTCCAGTCAGTTAGGCCTGCTTCAACATTAGAGACTCTGTCACCTAAAGAGTGCATATCTGAGGTGATTTTAGCAAACAAGAGGGAGAGGTCTGTCATAGGTTAAAGCGGATCTCCACCCTAAAGTGAAGATCCGCTGATCCGAACACTCCCCCCCTCCGGTGTCACAATTGACACCTTTCAGGGGGGAGGGGGGTGCAGATAGACATGTATCTGCACCCACTTCCGGCCCAGCATTCACGGGCAAAAGACGGGCATTACATCACATCCCGTCTCCCGCCCGTTGTGTGCTGGGAACACTCGGCTCCCAGCACACAGCTGGAGCCAATTCGCGGGCGCAGCGCGACTCGCGCATGCGCCGTAGGGAACCGGGCAGTGAAGCCGCAGCGCTTCACTTCCTGGTTCCCTCACCGTGGATGGAGGGGGAGCAGCAGGGTGACGAGCGATCGCTCATCCTCTGCTGCAGACGCCGCTGGACTCCAGGACAGGTAAGTGTCCTAATATTAAAAGTCAGCAGCTGCAGTATTTGTTGCTGCTGGCTTTTAATATTTTTTTTAAGCTGAACCATCCGCTTTAAGTTTGCAGGGAGAGCAACATGTCTTTCAGGATAGTGTCCATGACAGGCTGGCCTGATGTGGGGAAGGACGCCATGGAGGAGTGCAGGGCCTGGTTAGAAAGAAGGGGGTTAAAAGCCTGGGCCTCAATTTGCGTGTGCAGCGGCCGCTGCTGCGGCACGTCTAGCCTAATTTTAGCCTTCGCTGGGCTGCTAGAGAGGTCATCAGTACCCGGGGGACATTTGGATGCTTCTTGCGTACCTGTATCAGGCGATAACTCTGGGTATTCGTCCGGGACATCTGTGTAGGCATCCGATGGTACGGACGGACCGGCACCATCTTGGCCTCTCTTATTCCTCGCCGCCGGCTTGTAGGCAAACTCTGTGAGCTTCTGGGGTATGTGGTCCGTCAATCTCTTCCGGGAAACACTCATTTTGGTCACTGGAGTGTCTGCTTCGTGGATGTCCGCAAAAGGAGCGAGGATGGCGGCTCAAGTTGCTGGATTGTGTCCACAGTCTGCAGTGCTGAGAGCTCAAGCGTCCATCGCTGTCTCTGGTCGGCCACGCCCCCCCTCTTTATACTTTTTGAAGTAATACGTCATGAACCCTTCGGGTCCAGGACTTTTCCATGGGGCCGATTCTTTTAATGCTTTATTAATTTCATCCTCGATTATAGGATTTTCGAAGATAGACCTTTTACTTTTGGGTATTTGGGGTAATCTAGCATTTTTTAAGAATTATTTTATTTTTTATATTTTATCGCTTACCTGTTGCCCCTGCTGATTTACTGAGTATAGAGACCTGTAATAGTTCATAAACGTTTCCGCTATCTCCTTTGTTGTATGTACCATTTCCCCTTTCTTATTTTGTATTTTTTTCATGTAATTTGCTGATTTGCTGGTGTTTGCTTGCGTTGTTCCCCCATTGGTATCTTTCTTTTGCTATTCTATTAAATGTCGTTTTCGTCTCTTGCTCCATAACATCATTTAATCCATCTCTCTTTATTACTAATAACTGATATTTCTCCTGATATTGTCCCTGATGTTTTTTGTGTTCTTGGTCTAGTCTGTATGTTTCTCCGATTAACGTTTTCATTTTTTGTTGTTCTCTCTTTTTTCTTCCCTGATCCTATGGCAATTAAAATTCCCCTTTTGTAGGATTTGTGTGTCTCCCATAGGGTAGCCTCAGATATATCTTTTGTGTCATTAATAAAAAAGAATTGCTTCCGGTTCCGGCGCCGCATGTAGGGGAATCTAGCTCCGGAGGCTCTGTGATCACCGCACCGAAAATCTGCTTAAAAAGCCCCAGCATTGTCCCGGATCGCGGCACTTCTTACCCCCACGCATTGCACGAGTCACCGTGCATGGAGCGGTACCTGACCCATACCCGTACACCTCGGGGACCCGGCGCGACAGACAGCATGGCGGAGGATGCGGCTCCAACAAACATGGCCGCCGCAGACATTACACGAGGCGCTCCTCCGCCCCAGGGACTCCCACCGCCAGCTCTATCAGGGTGTCATTCGGGCACTCATCCATTGTCCGAGGCAATGGACACACTGCTTCCCGCAGCCATGGATCAGGTCGGCACACACAAGCGGATCGCTCAGGCCGTAGCGGCACTGCTTCTACCCACCATCCCAGCTGCAGTCGACAGAGCAGTGGCAGAGGGAATTAAACAGCTCCGCAAGGAGATTGGGGAACATTCCCTGAGATTGTCCACGGCCGAGCAGCGCATCTCCTCTTTAGAGGATGACCAGCACAACATGGACAATGCCCTGAAGCGATTCCTGCAGGACCAACAGCACCCTCATGACCGTATGGAAGACCTCGAGAATCGCTCCAGGAGGAATAATTTACGGATAATCGGCCTTCCTGAGACCCACAAACAGGGTTCTTGCTGGACATTTGCTCGGCTGCATTGCCGGAAATTCTAGGCCTAGGTCGTACGTGCATTGTGGAAAGGGCCCATCGCGTAGGCTCCCCATCGGAAGATCGAGCCCGCCCCAGGCCAGTAATTGCATGTTATTTGAACTATGCTGACCGCACTGACATTCTGCAAGCCTTCCGTAAAACGCATTCAGCGGAGCTTGCGGGCAACAAACTTTTGTTATTTGCTGATTACTCGGCGGAAGTGTCCCGCAAACGCAAGGACTTCCAACCGATCTGTGCAGAGTTATATAAGAGAGGCATCCGCTTCACCCTGGCCTACCCGGCAGTCCTACGCCTACAAACCACGGATGAGGAACAAATTACGATCCAGTCTCCAGACAAGGCCCGGGCCTTCCTCCAATCTCTCTCTACGGAACTTGTACCCACTGCGACATACGCCGACCGAGCGAAACAAGCCCCAAGAGACCAAAGAAGCCCACGCAAGGAACCTCCTAAGCGCCTTAAACCAACGACAGCACTTGACTATCAGGAATCTGGCTGAAGGTCTATTATCGCCATCATTGTCTTTTTTTTTCTTTTTTTTTACCTGCTTTGGTTGAAACAGAAGTCCACCTTCTTTTTCTTTATTCTCCCTCTGCCCTGCCAGGCCCTCACTAAGCTTATAGCTTTTATTGCCTGGTTCCGAGATGAAACGTGACATGTTCACCATATATGTCTGCTGGCTCCAGCCAGCCCTGCATCTCTGTTGCTGCGCTCTGTGCCGCCTCTGACCTCATTGCAGGTCTTTACTGTTGTTTATGCAACTTTTGTTTAGCCATGTAACCTATCTGTTTTAGCTGACTCTGCGAATGTTAAAATTGTTACTACATCGTTCGGGGGGTCTGTTTACTTTGGACACCCTCCTTATAGGGGGAGGTCATGCATTCCTGCCGCATGGACATTCGTAGCTACCTTTACTCCGCACCAGACCTTTTGATCCGAGTATTATAAGCAAATTGGTCTCATTTACTGGGACAATGCCGGGATCGGCGATACTTGTGTGTGCGGTGTAGCGGTACGTCCGGTGAGGGGAATGCATGTGGAAAAAAGCAAAGTCATATGTTGTGGTATATTTTTCTTTTGTTGCCAACTTCTTCTTTTTCTTTTTCTTTGCTTCCCGTACTATTCTTCTTTTTCTACTGAGGGGATGGACCTGCCAACTTAACCCACTACTCCAGAGGTACAATATCTTATGTCAGACCCATGACAGTCATCCAATCCCAGGTAAACGACACGTACAGACACACATCACCACTTCCCCTATTCACGCACAATGTCCCAAGCTAATATAGTCTCCTGGAATGTCAAGGGCCTACGATCGCAAGCCAAACGTATGAAAGTCCTCCGACACCTCAAGAGGCTAAAAGCAGATATTGCCTTGTTGCAAGAGACACATCTAGAGGAAAAAGATTTTTCCCGCATGCAGAAGTTTTGGGTAGGGAAAGGGCTAGGCTCAGCATCAATCAAACGCAAGGCAGGCACACTTATTTTACTACATAAAAATCTGGTATATGATCTTTTGTCTGTCACCAGAGATGATGTTGGAAGGCGTATTTCCATCCACCTGAGGTTCCCATTGGAGACTTGAGGGTCTCCAATATATATGCCCCTAATTCCCCTGGCCAAATGTATTTCACGCAGTTAGCATCTCAATTATCGTCTGATGAGTCTATCCCACACCTGGTGGGGGGCGACTTTAACTCAACACTATGTGAACAGGAAGACAGGTCGAAATCCCGACCACATTCTCCTTCACCTCGCACAACTAGCTCCACCCCCTTTTCCCGTATGACTCAGGCCCTAAATCTACTCGATGTGTGGCGGATATACCATCCCATAGACTCGGAATTTACGTTTTACTCTCCAGTCCACAAGTCCTTTGCCAGACTAGACTATTTTTTGTGTACACACTCACTATTACCACGGATTAACCACACAGAAATTCACGATCTAGTGATCTCCGACCACTCTCCTATCTCAATTTTGCTTAATTATTGTCGGCCAAATGCTTCCGTTAGACAGTGGAGGTTCCCGGCTTTCTTATCCCAAAACGAAGGTTTCCAAACAATGTTACGAGAGGCATGGGAGGACTACTCACAAATCAACACCCAACACTTAGATAATCCTAATTTATTCTGGGAAGCGGGAAAGTCATGTTTAAGGGGGAAAATCATATCATATAAGTCGGCGTACAAAAAGAACGCCCAGAAACAGTACCTAGAAGCCAGTGACCGGGTTAGGGCGGCACAACTACTTCTCAATACCAATCGCTCAGACGTTAATCTTAAAACCTGGCAAGAAGCCAAGGACCATTTTGATACCTGGGCAGAGAAGGTAGAACAGATGAAGTTGTCTGCATCACAACTATTTTATCACAAATTTGGTAATAAGCCAGGGAAACTCCTTGCGAGGCTGACCAAGGGCACTTACACCCGACTCATATCACTAGGTTGCGTAATCCTGACGGGTCTTTTTCTTCGTCGCCCAAAGAGGTAAACAAAACTTTGGAAAACGTTTACGTTAAACTATATGGTGAGGAACCCATAGATGCGGACCTGGCGGGAGACTGGTTGCATAATGTCACCTTGCCTAAATGCGCCTATCACCTTGGAAGAAATCAACGGCGCAGTTAGGGGCCTCTCCAATGGGAAAGCCCCGGGCCCTAACGGCTTCACCTCCGAGTTTTTCAAACTGCTACTGCCAAATCTTGCACCCACGCTTTACTCGGTTTACACTCACATTTGGGAGGGGGGACCCTACCTCCCTACAGGCCACTTAGCCAACATTAAGTTAATTGCCAAAAAAGGGAAGGACCCTCTTGACCCAGGATCATACCGGTCCATATCCTTACTAAACGTAGATTCCAAAATATTGTCCAAAATAATAGCCACCAGACTAGGCGACATAATGCCGTCCCTTATTCATCCCGCTCAATCGGGCTTCAACAAGGGTAGATCGGCGGCTGCCAACATACGTAAGGTACTGACGGCTCTTGAATACGCAAAGGCCCATCCCTCTAATGATACAGTGATAAGTTACCCTTGACGCCGAGAAGGACTTCGATAACGTTAGTTTCCATTGGCTCTCTCTGGTTATGCAGCGTTTCGGTTTGTCTGGTCCTTTTAGTGCCTTCATCCATAATATGTACTCGGCCCCCTCTGCCACGGTCACTGCGGAGGGAATTCAATCCCCCCCTTTTCGCCTACACAGGGGCACGAGGCAAGGCTGCCCCCTCTCCCCCCTACTTTTTAATCTCGCGGTAGAGCCTCTCTCACGTCTTCTATCTTCTTCCCCTCTTCTACATGGCTTGCCTATTGGTCGCGAGGATATGAGAGTGGCTATATTCGAAGACAATATACTCATATTCTCCTCCTCCCGACACTCGGACATCCCCGCTATCCAAACGATCTTCGATACATTTCGCAAGTGCTCATGTCTTAAAATGTATTTTTCCAAGAGTGAAGTTCTTCCTCTAGGCACACACACTAGGTCTCTTGGTCTTCCCCCCTCCTCCCTCAAGATCTCAGAGAAACATATCACCTACTTAGGATTAAAGATTGGCAGGGAACCATCCTCTCTCTATTACCTGAACTCATGGGCGTCCGCTCCATAGGGCAAGGGGGGTCGTTTGCCCCCCCCTGGAATCGCCAGGGAGAGCCAGGAGCAGGGCCGATTTAAGCGGTGACTGCAGCGCTTCCCTCCCCTCTAGTTGTCCCTTATTTAGAGTGCCTGTCCCTCTTCTGGAATCAAATCCATTTGTCCCTCATTCCAAAAGGTTCCTCTTTTAGACCTGAAATAAATATACTGTCAATATAGTGTAGTGTTTCAGTCAAGGGAAAGGGGTGCTGTGTAATGTAAAGGGGTCCAGTGATGCAGGGTGCTGTGTAATGTAAAGGGGGCCAGTGATGCAGAGTGCAGTGTAATGTAAAGGGGTCAAGTGATGCAGGGTGCTGTGTAATGTAAAGGGGTCCAGAGCTGTAGGGTGCTGTGTAATGTAAAGGGGTCAGAGCTGTGAGGTGCTGTGTAATGTAAAGGGGTCCAGAGGTGCAGTTGTGGAGAGGGGGTACACAGTAGTGACAAAGAGATATTGAAAGATGCAGGGGGCACAGTGGGGTGTTTTTACATTTTAACGTGGGGGGGCACTTTTAACCCCCACTAGCGGTAGAAGAAAGGGTAAAATGCGACTGTGTATCGCCGCTGCCGGAGCGCCCCCCTCTGAAAAAATGTCAGCGGACGCCCCTGCCTGAACTACCCTCCTTTGATAGACAAGATGGTGGGTAAACTGGAAAGTTGGGCGGCTCTGCCGCTCTCGTTCTTTGGGAGATGTGCACTATTTAAGATGATTAGCTTTGCCCGATTGTTATACCCTCTGCAAACTTTGCCTTTAATGCTGAAGCACAAGGACTTGCAAATTCTAAACAAGCCGTAACAAAATTAATATGGAAGAAAGCAAGGCCGAGGATTGCCTTGACAAAGCTTTATCTCCCGACAGGCGAGGGTGGTGTGAGTCTCCCCAATATCAGGCTGTATAATTTGGCTTGCCTTTTGAGAGTTGGTTTAGACTGGATACTGCGTTCCTCTAGAAATTCTAACTATGACCTAGTCCTCTATGGTCAATCCTGTGGATCTGGCGGCTCTACTGCACAGTTCACTTCAAAAATTGCCCAATACTATCAAGCACAATTCACTTTTCAGGGATACTATTGTGGCCTGGCGGGAAATTCGGAAAAAGTTAGGCCTGTCTCTAACAATCTTCCAATTTTTGGAAACCCCATGTTTACACCCAGTCTGCAGTATGAACCTTTCTCCAAATGGAAAGACAAAGGGCTAGTCAAGGTTTGTTCTCTTTTCCAAGACAAGACAGGGAATTCAAACGAAAGCTGCCTGTAATGCGCGCTGTAATGCACGCTGATTAACGCGGCAGCAGCGGCGGCTGCATCATGATCATCATCTATTACTAAAGATTGCAGATACTCGGTGAAGGCTTGGAGACTAGACGAATAGGAGAATATCATACACCGGAGATGTCTATGAGTTTGATATTATGCGAGTATCCGTCTCAGTGAGGTGAGAGGCTTGTGAGACTATTCTCCACGGATTGGCACTGGCACTTTATATGGTGATATTGGATGAATCACAGATCTACTTTGATGTGCACTACAGCTCACTGAATGACTTTCATTTTCATATATTTATTTCTATTCATGCTGATTTGTATGCTGACATTTATTTATTTACTTGTTTTTGATCACAGAGTGTTTGGTTTAGGATAGCGCTGATCACTTTAACACTTTTTACAATCCTCTTTCATTGATGAACTATTGGCGGGTACCAAACACTCCATATCGGCAATCTACACCCCTCTAAATGCGAAGTATGCAAAACCACTCCAGGACACTTCCATGTCCTCCTGGACCAAAGATCTATTGGGCCACCTGGAAGTGGAGGACATCATTCGAGGATACAAGCTTACTAGAGCTATCACACAGTGTGAAACTTGGAGGGAAACCCAATTCAAGATCATCCATAGGGCTTACTACCCGTTCTCCACGTCACGCTCGCCTGACATAGGTCCATCGTGTCCATGGTGCTTGACTACTAAACCAAATCTTCTACATCGGCTCTGGAGTTGCCCCCGCATTGTTGTCTTTTGGACTGCGATTACAAAATATATAACCAATGTCACACACTTTTCCTTAGATACGGATCCTGTACTTTTGTTATTTGGATGTCCTCCCCAGCCTGACCACCACTCCTCAGCTTACAACCTGCTCCCTCACGGCACCCGTCACTGGATACTTCTCACGCTGCTTGTGGCCCGCAGGACTATACTACATCAATGGATCTCGCGCACCCCTCCTTCCATTTCAGCTACAATAAGAGATCTTAAATTGCTGCTATACAAGGAAAATCTTGACTTGTTTGCCGCCTCCCCACCATCCAAGGCCAGAGTTGAGCAAAAATGGTCGGCCTTCATTAAGTTTAGCCTGTCGGTAACAGAGCAAAAATCTATTTTTTCAAACCCCTTTATTTTCTATGACTCTGATTACGATGGGAGAACATGCCCTGTTGTTTGATCTGACGGTTGCCTTGACTTCCACCACTAGGGATGAGCCGAACACCCCTGGGTTCGGTTCGCACCAGAACCTGCGAACAGACCAAAAGTTTGTGTGAACTTTAGAACCCTGTTAAAGTCTATGGGACTCGAACCTTTGAAATCTAAAGTACTAATTTAAAGGCTAATATGCAAGTTATTGTCCTAAAAAGTGTTTGGGGACCTGGGTCCTGCCCCAGGGGACATGTAACAATGCAAAAAAAGTTTTAAAAAACTTCAGTTTTTTTAGGAGCAGTGATTTTAATAATGCTTAAAGTTAAACAATAAAATTGAAATATTCCTTTAAATGTCATACCTAGGGGGGTGTATAGTATGCCTGTAAAGTAGCGCTTGTTTCCTGTGCTTAGAACTGTCCCTGCACAAAATGTAATTTCTGAAGGAAAAAAGTCATTTAAAATCACTCACCTTAGGGTCTGGTATGGATATTCAGGGGAACCCTGCGTCACATTAAAATAAAATGATGTGGGGTTCTCCCCCAAATATCAATTCCAGACCCTTTAGGTCTGGTATATAGAAAAAATTAATTTGTGGCGCACAATCAGTTTGAGCAAGCAACCTAATCTAAAAATAAAAGTTGAAATAAACATCAATCAGTATAAGTCCATATGGTAACGAAATACTCCGGACAGTCCAGTTTCAGCAGTTAGATAAATGTGGGAACTTAGCGGCAGCACCTGAAGCAGAAGCAAGCCTCTAGAAGAGCCAAAAAATACAAAAGAGAGATGCGCCAAACTAAGTGCAGTATGTCGTTTTAATCAGTAATAAATTTGTACAATAAAGTAACTACTCACAAACATGGAGAAATATAGGCATTGGTGTGGCTAAGAGGCTGGGGTCATCATACGAGGTTCCACCGAAAAAGGTTTCTTCGTCCCAGGCTTGTGAGCCGCAAGTGTGGTATAGTATAGTGGACACAGGAAACCAGGAAGAGCCGTCTGATGTGGCGTGCGTTCCACCGTGGAGCGCGGCGTATCGTCGTCGCCCCGGAAGTGACACGAGGGACCCGGCCAGCCAATCGGATTACGCGTTTCACAGCGTCAGCTGTTTCGTCAGATCCATGGCGTCCGTATGGAACGGACGTGAGTTATACGAGCAGGATAAACGTGATTGGTTGGAAATGGCACACTAAACAAAAACAAACAAATTGACAACAAATAACAGCTACAGGCCATGGAGAGACATTACTATTAATAAAAAGATTAGATCGCAATTAACAAATAACAGAAAAGAGATGGCGATCCGGAGACATTTGAAAGGGAATAAATAAACAAATGTATAAATCCTCACGGTACTGGAAATAGAAAAAAAATGTAAAATCTCCGTCTGTCATAACACTAAAAATTATTTAAAACTAGATATGTTGGAATATTTAAAAATATATTGAAAATACTATTAAAAATGTAAAAAATGTAAACTATTATGGCCATTCATAAAAACATCTGTGTATATATTACAAACATGTGTATATATTAAAAATTATATAATACACCAGGAATCAAATATACAAACACATATAAAATACATGTGCATATATGTAAGGACTAATTATACACACAGAATTGTTTAGTTTAGAGCATGAGTGTGCATACATGCACACACATACCTACAACTATGTGTATATATAGGGAGAGAGAGACCTAGATACTATACAGAAATTAGAATAACAACTAATGCTAATAATAATAATAAAAACTAATAAACAGCCAGTGTTTGACAACACAGCAACACATGTATATATATACACACATATAGGTACTGATCTTAAAAATAAGTTCATTGCCAAAGGCTATCCTTCTAACATTGTTCAAGAAGCCCATGATTTATATATACAAGATCAGCTTCCGCAGTCCAAAAAGGGTGACTCAGTCCCCACTACCCGGTTTATTACCCAATACCACATTAAACATAAGAAAATGGAGAAGATTTTTGAAAAACATTGGCCTATATTGATTCAGGACCCTCACCTTGCCTCTTCTTTAACTAAGTCACCAAAATTTGCTTACCGAAGGGCTCCAAATATTAAAAGCAAAATTGCTCCAAGCAAAATTAAATCATCAAATAATTTTAAGGGAAAAACGCTTAAACAACTCACCCTCATTCCATTGGTGGGTATGTTCCAGTGCAAAAAAACAAAATGCCTAGCCTGTGTTAATGTCCCTCACGGTAAAAAGAACTTTGTAGCCAATAAAATGACATACAATCTGAATGCTTTCTATAATTGCTCTACTACGTACGTTATTTATTGCATTTCCTGTCCTTGTGGCCTGTTATACATTGGCCGAACTATTAGAGCCCTTCGCACAAGATTTGGCGAACACAGACGGGCTGTACAAGCAGCCAACCCAAAGTATAGTGTAGCACGTCATTTTGTTACACATCATCATCAGGATACTTATTGCAGGTATGGGTAATTGAAGCCATACCAGAGACTCCTACTGCTGTGGAAAGGTTTCAACGGTTATGCAAACAAGAAACCTACTGGATCTATTCTTTAAATACGATGTCACCCCATGGATTGAATGAAGAAATTGAGACCAATAATATAATATAATATAATACAATATAATTTGATTTAGTTATCCAAAAATCCTAGTCCTGACCTATCTTGTCCTTTTGTGGTGACCGTTTGATAGATATTTATGTACACATGTATATATGTGTATGTATATATATGTGTGTATATATATACATGTGTTGCTGTGTTGTCAAACACTGGCTGTTTATTAGTTTTTATTATTATTATTAGCATTAGTTGTTATTCTAATTTCTGTATAGTATCTAGGTCTCTCTCTCCCTATATATACACATAGTTGTAGGTATGTGTGTGCATGTATGCACACTCATGCTCTAAACTAAACAATTCTGTGTGTATAATTAGTCCTTACATATATGCACATGTATTTTATATGTGTTTGTATATTTGATTCCTGGTGTATTATATAATTTTTAATATATACACATGTTTGTAATATATACACAGATGTTTTTATGAATGGCCATAATAGTTTAAATTTTTTACAGTTTTAATAGTATTTTCAATATATTTTTAAATATTCCAACACATCTAGTTTTAAATAATTTTTAGTGTTATGACAGACGGAGATTTTACATTTTTTTCTATTTCCAGTACCGTGAGGATTTATACATTTGTTTATTTATTCCCTTTCAAATGTTTCCGGATCGCCATATCTTTTCTGTTATTTGTTAATTGCGATCTAATCTTTTTATTAATAGTAATGTCTCTCCATGGCCTGTAGCTGTTATTTGTTGTCAATTTGTTTGTTTTTGTTTAGTGTGCCATTTCCAACCAATCACGTTTATCCTGCTCGTATAACTCACGTCCGTTCCATACGGACGCCATGGATCTGACGAAACAGCTGACGCTGTGAAACGCATAATCCGATTGGCTGGCCGGGTCCCTCGCGTCACTTCCGGGGCGACGACGATACGCCGCGCTCCACGGTGGAACGCACGCCACATCAGACGGCTCTTCCTGGTTTCCTGTGTCCACTATACTATACCACACTTGCGGCTCACAAGCCTGGGACGAAGAAACCTTTTTCGGTGGAACCTCGTATGATGACCCCGGACTCTTAGCCACACCAATGCCTATATTTCTCCATGTTTGTGAGTAGTTACTTTATTGTACAAATTTATTACTGATTAAAACGACATACTGCACTTAGTTTGGCGCATCTCTCTTTTGTACCTTTAGGTCTGGTATGGTCTGGTATGGATTTTAAGGGGAACTCCACCCCAAATTTAAAAAAAAATGCTGTGGACCCCCACACAATTCATTATAGCCGCGAGTGATTTTAAATTACTTTTTTTTCCTTCAGAAATTACACTTTGTGCAGGGACAGTTCTAAGCATGGGAAACAAGTGCTACTTTACAGGCATACTATACACCCCCCTAGGTATGAAATTTAAATATTTCACTTTTATTGTTTCACTTAAAGGAATTATTAAAATCACTGCTGCCAAAAAAACTGCAGTTTTTAAAACTTTTTTTTGCATTGATAGATGTCCCCTGGGGCAGGATCCAGGTCCCCAAACACTTTTTATAACAATGACTTGCATATTAGCCTTTAAAATTAGCACTTTAGATTTCGAACGTTCGAGTCCCATAGACTTTAACATGAGTTCTACTCGAACTCGAAGCTCATCACTACTCATGATCAGAACATCGTACAAAAAATACCACTTTTGAAACGATCATACCATAATCTGATAGTTAGCACACAGCTGGCGCCCAAAATTTTCCGAAGGGACAAACATGAAACATTTTCCCGTACAATACCAGATTGTATGATTTTCATTTAATCAGTACAGTTTTTATCTGAAAATACAATACAAATACACTACAACGCATTACATCAATTCTGAATTTTTATTATGTCGTACGAGAATTTTCGTACTTTAGAAACCTATTTGTTTTCGATATAGAGACTAGTATCCCCAAAAAAACGGTCATTCATCCAATAATCTTATTGCGTGAACTAGCCTTTAGACCAGGGATCCCCAAACTGCGGCCCGAGGGCCAGATGTGGCCCTTTGCCAGCCTTTATCCAGCCCTTGGGGCACAATTCCTCCCACTGACACCAACAATGGGGCACTATATCATCCACCAATACCAATTATGGGGTACTATTCCTCCTACTAGTAGGGGGAATACTGCTCCTCCTATTGACCACCAACCTGAGGCCATATTTGTTCTCACTGATGCCGGGCCTGTGACTTTTCCTTCCCCTGCTGGCCACAATCCGCCCCTCCTGAAGTCTAAAGGGAAATAAAGTGGCCCTTTGTTTGAAAAGTTTGGAGATCCCTGCTTTAGACTGTTATGCTGATGGCCTGTCTACTAGACTTTGAATTGTCAACCTGGAGCATGATAAAGCCTTTTCTTTAAATTTCTTGATTCTTGTTATAAGCCCAGGTTCACACTGGGTATGATTTAGTTCAATTTGAGATGCGATTTCACATGTGAAATCGCATCTCAAATCGGCGGCAATTGCCGGGAATGACACCGTCCTAATAGGTGCGACGCTGCATCTGCCGTGCTGCACCGATTTCAAAAAGTAGTTCCTGTACTACTTTTTGCGATTTCAGGACGAGATTTACATTGACATCTGTGCAGAAACCTGCACAGATGTCTCCTAAATCGCGCCGAAATCGGGACTGCCAGAGGGAGTGAAATCGAGTCAGAGAGCAGTAATGCCAGAGAGTATGCATAACTACCAGGCAACTATCAGATGGCAAGCCCTTATATTTCTTCCATGAGAGAGTTACTTTAAGATTGTGACTCCATGTATAATTTGTGTTAAAAATATTTGTTGGCATGTTTTATTTTGAGTCTACAAACATGAGGGTTCTGCTCCAGAAAATATTATTTTTACATTAACTGTTATAGTATATAAATGCTTGTAATATATAATAACCTGGTTAATATTTTAATTTACAGACCATTTTAGCAACTGGCATATCATATGCATTTGACTTCAGCATAAAATTTCATGTACAGATAATTGGAGAATTAGAAAGTGGGTAAGTGTGTCTGTAGTGATATGAAGGGTTGCACAGTGCACTGGGTAGCATTATACAGTAAAAGGGTTGAGAACTAACATTATGTCCCAATTAGATCTATTCATTTTAATGTTTAGTCTTGTACACACAGGCCAGAATCTTGTCAAGAAAAAATATTGTTTTTCCTGACGAGATTCTTGGCAAAACTCTCTTGGCGCCCAAGAACGTGGTGACGTCATCGCGTATGACGAGCATGCGCTCGTCACATTCGATGCTGTCGCCGCCATCTTGCTGCACCCTATCTATGCCTAGGACCGCGCATGCGTCAAAGTCATTTTGATCATGCGCGGGTTTCCACGGCGACAGGTAAGTATACACACTCTCGGGTTTCTCGGCAGGAAAACTGACGAGAAAATAGAGAACATGTTCTCTATTTTTCTCGTCTAGATTCTGGGCAGTTTTCTTGTCGAGAAACCTGAAAGCTTCGTACACACACTCGGTATACTCGGCAAGAAAGCTCTGCCAGCAGTTTTCTTGCTGGTTCTTGCCGAGTAAACCGAGCATGTGTACGAGGCTTTTAGCTTCCAGATTTGTGGGCTCCATTTTTTGAATGGACAATCCGCAATGATGTCACTCCCGAACAAGCATGTGGGAGACGCTGTTCCTGGCACAGGGCTCTGAACGCATGTGCAGGTAATGTCACCGGCAGCTTCACAAGTAAATGTTTAGGAGATATTTACTGTAGATAAATGTTAACCAAGGGAGTTTACTCCAACTTTAAAGAGGAGTTCCAGCCACCTGTGAAAAAATAAAAGTCAGCCGATACAAAAACCTGTTTGTGTCCCAGAAGACTGTGGGGGGAGGAAGGGAGGTGAACTTCTGTTCCAAATGCCACGGCACTTGGAATGGAAGTGGGAAGTAGGTACCTGTCAAAATCGGGTACCTACTCCCCCCCTCCCCTGCTCCTCAAGTGGCAAGAGAAGTAGGGAATGAGTTCTTAAAGCGTAACTTCCCCTTTTGAAACTCTCTCCTTGTGATTGACAACATGCAGGGGGCAGATTCTATAGCCAATAGTAGGCTGTATATTAGCTAATGATCCACCCACTGCCTGCTGTCAGTCACAAGGACATCAATTGACTTGATGGGGAACGAGTGTCTGCAAAACGCCATAATGCTCCATCCACCCTGCCTTAAAACCCTCAGTTGCTGGAGTGTATGTGTGACAGCTGTGGAGGAAAGAGGACGTTGGCTGCAGCCAAGCCCCCCCCCCCCACCCGCCCCCCTCCCAACGTGTTTAGATGTTTAGATTTGTTTCACACAAAAGAATGGCTGTAGAAGCCATCCTGCATTAACACTGTTTGTTTACTGCCTTGATAAATAAATAAAAGATACAGACAAACATGCTTTAAATTGTTCCTAGGTGTCCTTGTCTTGTGCATGGTCCACCATTGCCAGTGCCACAACCAGTTGAGCCTGCTATATATATATATATAGAGATATATATATATATATATATATATATATATATAGGGCCGGATTCAGAAACAAGTTACGTTGGCGTATCTGTTGATACGCTGCGTAAGTTCTAGGATGCGCCGGCATATCTTTTTTCTGTATTCAGAAAGCAAGATACGCCGGAATTTTGCTAAGATACGAGTGGCGCAAGTCTCTTACGCCGTTGTATCTTAGTTGCATATTTACGCTGGCTGCTAGGTGGTGCTTCCGTAGATTTATGCATTGAATATGCAAATTAGGCAGATACGCCGATTCACGAACGTAGTTGCGCCCGGCGTATCTATTTGCGTCGTTTACTTAAGGCGTCGGACCGGCGTAAAGTTACCCCTGCTATATGAGGCGCAGGCAATGTTAAGTATGGACGTCGGGACAGCGTCAAATTTTCCGTCGTTTACGTTGTTTGCGTAAGTCGTTCGTGAATAGGGCTGTGCGTAAGTTACGTTCACTTCAAAAGCATTGACTATTTGCGACGTGATTTCGAGCATGCGCACTGGCATACGTCCACTGACGGCGCATGCGCCGTTCATGCGGGGCGTCATTTAAGTGGGGTCACGAGTCATTAACATACAACACGCCCCCTACCTGCCTATTTTGAATTACGCGGGCTTACGCCGGCCCATTTACACTACGCCGCTGTAACTTACGGCGCAAGTTCTTTCTGAATAAGGAACCTGCCTCACTAAATTACGGCGGCGTAGTGTATCTGAGATACGCTACGCCCGCCTAAAGATAGGCGATTGTTTCTGAATCTGGCCCATACTGTACATATATATATAGATACATATATCTATATATATATATTTCCAACATACATGCCCATTTTTCTTATATGCAGATATCAGCCTCCCATAACACCAAGCATATCCGTTTTCGAAGAATGTATGATCGAGGCCTTTACCATTGCTATCGTGGCCTTTGCCATTGGATTTTCTGTTGCCAGAGACTATTCAAACAAACACGATTACCCAATAAATGGAAACCAGGTAATTTATTACTTTTTAAAAATGTATTCCTTTAAGGCCTCGTACACACGAGGGGATATGTCTGCTGAAAACGGTCCGATGTCAACGTCACCGCCACGTCACCGCGCCGTCCGCCGGCGGGGAATTTGATCCGATGGTGTGTACACGCCATCGGATCAAACTCCAGATCGGACATATCTGATGGAAATGGTCCGCGGACCGTTTTCATCGGATATGTCCGATCGTGTGTACGAGGCCTTATACAGTATATACACTTATACAGTATACAATGGTGCAAAGCTGTTTAAGGGTGAATTCCAGGCAATGAGCTAAAACCACAATTTATATACATATATGTTTACTGTTTAACATGTATGATTCTTAATTGCATGAAGCCAGTCCAGTGATCTACACACCTCTGGCATACAGCAATGGTAGACAGGTGATATACTGTATGTATTGGTGTATAACACTCACTTTTTTACCCTGAAAATAGAGGGTAAACTTGCCTTCGTGTTATACGCAGGGGGCTGTGGAACATTTTTTTCCTGAAACTTCCCTCTTGAAGTTAGGGTGCGTGTTATACGCCTGTGCGTGTTATATGCCGATAAATACGGTAATTATTTCCTGGCTCAGCAAAGCGGTTTCCTGGATCACCTCCTGTCTGTTTGTTGGACAATCAAACAGCATCATCATCATTGTCTATTAAACAGAGTGGTTATCCAAGAAGCATTAAGCTGATCCAGTAAATTGTAAGGTAAAGGTGCCAGGTGAAGCCTGGCCAACTGACTAGAATTAACAATTATTTTGTTAGTAAAATAGTAAGCATACAGTATATATATCTCAATGTGTTCCTGTGTTTGCCCGAAGTTCCAATTTAAAAATTGTCCTGTATTTTTTTAGTGGTTTGTGGTCACCAAGACAGGAAGTGAGGTAGAAGTTTCTAATATGGCAACACAAGCAGCAATAAAACAGTTTATTCGAATGGCAAATGTATAGACCCAGTCAGGTTTTTACTGCAGTCTATACCCCAGTACAGGAAGTTATGCCACACTTCATATCCCTAAGGTTGTGGCCCCTGGGACAAGAAATGAATAAAAGTCTCAACAGGAAACCCTACAACAATACGATCTGACTCATGATTAGAATTTTCTGTACAAAACTAAAATATTTTAACTGGAGTTAAAAATTAAACATGAAGTTTATGTTCACCTGGTACAGTAAATGTGGATGTTTTTATCTGATCAAATATAAAAAAAGAAATCTCAATTTGTGTTAATGTTGGTAAATAAAATGTGTGTATTTCATTTCAGGAATTAGTGGCATTTGGATTAGGGAACATAGTTTGTGGCTTTTTCAAAGGTTTTGCTGTTAGCACAGCCCTGTCAAGGTCAGCTGTCCAGGAAAGCACTGGAGGGAAATCTCAGGTACGGTAACATTGTAAGAGGTTTATTGGACTATATAGAACAATAGGGATGAGCCGAACACCCCTGGGTTCGGTTCGCACCAGAACCTGTGAACAGACCAAAAGTTTGTGTGAACTTTAGAACCCTGTTAAAGTCTATGGGACTCGAACATTTGAAATCTAAAGTACTAATTTTCAAGGCTAATATGCAAGTTATTGTCCTAAAAAGTGTTTGGGGAACCGGGTCCTGCCCCAGGGGACATGTATCAATGCAAAAAAGTTTTAAAAAACGTCAGTTTTTTCAGGAGCAGTGATTTTAATAATGCTTAAAGTGAAACAATAAAATTCAAAAATTCCTTTAAATTTCGTATAGTATACCTGTAAAGTAGCGCTTGTTTCCTGTGCTTAGAACTGTCCCTGCACAAAATGTAATTTCTGAAGGAAAAAAGTAATTTAAAATCACCCCAAATTTAAAAAAAAATGCAGTGGACCCCCACACATTTTTTTTTATGAATGACTTTTCTCTGTATTGCCGGGAGCCGACAATTCATTATAGCCGCAAGTGATTTGAAATTATTTTTTTCCTTCAGAAATGACACTTTGTGCAGGGACAGTTCTAAGCATGGGAAACAAGCGCTACTTTGCAGGCATACTATACACACGTCCCGGTAAGAAATTTAAAGCAATATTTCACTTTTATTGTTTCACTTAAAGGAATTATTAAAATCACTGCTGCCAAAAAAACTGCAGTTTAAAAAAAAATGCATTGATACATGTCCCCTGGGGCAGGATCCAGGTCCCCAAACACTTTTTATTACAATAAATTGCATTTAAGCCTTTAAAATTAGCACTTTAGATTTCAAACGTTCGAGTCCCATAGACTTTAACAGGGTTCTAAAGTTCACACGAACTTGCCGCGAACACCCCAAATAGTTCGCTGTTCGGCGAACAAGCAATGTTCGAGTCGAACATGAGTTCTACTCGAACTTGAAGCTCATCCCTATCCACCACCATCTCAAGTCTGTCTATTTCTCATGGGTCCGAGAACTTTATATGTTAACACAGGAATGATATATTGTGCCTACTCAGTTACCTCTCACTTCTCTACTCCCTCTTCCTATTCTCTATTCTATTTTCTTCTGCTCTCTTCCCCCTTTCTCTCTCAAAATTCTGCCCTATGCTTTCTGCTTCTACTTCTTCTACTCTCTTCTTATACTTTCCTCCCTATGGGGCTTGTTTTCCTGTTTGATCGTCTAGTTATATCTTTTGACACCACCTTATATTTGATGTCCTGCTTGTTTTTTTCTTAGACGATCTGAAGTTGTCTATTGCTTGTTTATTCTTATGCAAACTTAATAAAATATTTTGGAAAAAAATAAAAAATAAAAAAAATAAAAAAAAGTATTGCTCTATTTCTTTTTTTTACTATATCTGCTCCTTCCTAATCTTGCAATAATTCTTAATTTAATCGACATGTATAAGGTTGTCTTTGGGTTCCTGATACTTTCATTTTCATTCTCACTGGGGTGTGGTCAGATAGCATAGATATTCCTCTCCAGCGACCTATGGTCTACCATTATATAATCGATCCTGGACTATGTTCCATGTGTAGGAAAATAGAATGTATAGCCTTGTGTCTTAGCATGCTGGACCCTCCATACGTCCCCCATTTGACACTGATGCATTTTCTGCTTGATCATTTTTAATTGTATATTATTTTTATCCTGCACCCGGGAGGTACTATATACTCCAGGATCCATACAAAAATTCAAATCACTCGTCATTATCACATTTGCTTCAACTCCTTCAAATCCATCAACTTTCCAATGACCTCTTTCAAATATTTTATTGGGTTCCTATTGGGGGGAATAGATGTTTGCTAGTGTGCATTCCATTTCACACAGTCTACCCTTCAGGAAGAGATATCGACTTTCAGGGTCCATCAATCTCTCCTCAAATTTGAACTGCATCACCTTGGCAAATCCTATTGCCACACCCCTGGCTCTCTTTGTTATTGAATCGTCATAATAACGTAATACCATTCCGGGAAGTCTTTGGAATATAATTTAACATTTGATTCCTGTAAGAGATGCGTCTCCTGTAAAAACACCACTTCAGTGCTGTAATGTTTAAGCTCTTTTAGGATCTTATGTCTCTTAGTTGGTGTATTTAATCCTCGGACATTATATGTCCAAAAATGTATTGGTGTCATCTTTTTTCCCCCAATCTCCTTATACTTACACTCCTTTAAGTGTTGCCTGATAGACTTATGTCTACTAAGGGTCTTTACCCTTCTTTCCTGTAAAATGTGAGAGGTGCCTCTTCCTCTTCCCTCTCCCACCTCCCCTCCTCCATTTGGAGCTCAGTTCCTTCATACTTAATGGGCGGTCTTCCACAAATTTTCCTCCATATTTCTGCTTTATCTTCATACAGTTGGAATCTCACTATTATGTCTCACGGCCATTCACCTTCTATATTTTTAGTTTTTTTACCCAAAGAATTCTCTCAATCTTGAGGCGTTCCTCTGCTCCTTTATCCAATAAAGGGTTAAATATTGTGTTCACAAATCTTCTCCTCTTTCCTCTGGGAGCGACCAAATTCTCAGATTTTGTCTTCTGTTTCTATTTTCTTGGTCTTCTAATTTATGTAGGAATTTTCTCTGATTTAATTGCATTGATCTAACTTGCTCCTTTAATTAACTTAATTCCTGAGCATGTTTGTCTGTTCTCTCTTCTGTAACCTCTACACATGTCAGTAAATGTCCCAGGTCTACTCTTAGGCCGCGTACACACGATCAAATTTGTCCGCTGAAAACGGTCCGATGGACCGTTTCAGCAGACAAATCCGATCGTGTGTACGGGCTAGCGGACAGGTTTGTCCATCATGCTTTGAAATTTGTCCGCTACAAACCTGTCCGTCGGATATGTCCGCTGGTTAGTACGGCAAACCAGCGGACATATCTTCCCGCACATGCGTCGTATCCTGTGAATGGATCCGACGCATGCGCGCGGAAGTGTTTACTTCCTGGTGCGGTGACGTAGCGGTGACGTGGCGGCGTCAACGTCACCGCCGCGTCACCACGCTGTCTGCCGGCGGGGATTTTGATCCGATGGTGTGTACACGCCATCGGACCTGAAATCCGATGAGACATGTCCGCTCTAAACTGTCCGTCGGACAAGTTTGAGCGGACATATCTCATCGTGTGTACGAGGCCTTAATGTATTAATTTCTACTTTGATTTCCGCTTTTGTTGGGATTTGAGCTTTTACACAATGTTCATCCATTTTACTTCTCCCAAGTTCACTCTGGATTGATCAGACACCTCCTCTTTCTTTTTCCCAGAAACGTTTTTCTTATCTGGTCTTACTTGCTGTTTACCCAGTCCTGGGCTCTTTGGGCTTGCCTCCATAGTCAAATACTGTTTAATCATGTTGGTATTTGCCTGTTTTCCTTTTTTCCAGGCCAGCAAACATACAGCTAAAACAAATATATCAGAGGGCAGGTATTTCAGCAGATGGAGCTGCAGAAGGTCAGATGTGTGAGATGCAAATGTATGGCCCGTTAAATATAATAGCAGATAGTTCTATAAGGGAGTAGGTATATCGACTGACACGTGTGTCGGTGCACTGATATTCAGGAAAACAGAGTATACAGACCAGTTGTCAGATGGCTCTGTGTTCCAGAGGAAAAAGCAACAGCGTATATCTACAGTCTATTTCGTATATCAACTCTCAGATATAAAATGAGCAACCAGTCAGAAGTTCTAGGCTGACGGGTATACAGAATAATGGTTATCTGGTAATGGGTAATGGGTATAATAAGATGCCAGCAGGTATATAGGCAAACTATTATCCTAAATGGTCCTCTATTCAGGCAGGCGTGTAGCTGAACAAACAACTTGCGGATCAGCCAGCATCAGCTTAGGGGCTAGGTGGTATATAGGCAAGTCCAGTAGCAGACAAAAAAATATATGTGGATAGACATAAGTGCAGACAGGCAAGTATACACTATGCATGTCCAAAACAGTTCACTTGCAATCGAACCTCCTCCTCTGCTTCCCCCCTTCTTTCTCTCTGCCTCAGTATTTGTAGTCCTACGCCTGCTTCAATTTACAAATCTTCGGGGAGACCGAGTTGCTAACGAGCAAGTATATAGCTTGGTAAGTATACAAACAATGACAAATTACAGTCTAACCCCTCCATAGAACGGTCCAAAATATAGAGCTGTAAATATGCAGCCTATCGACTATGCGTGCTGCAGTTCTATAATCCCAGCAGGAGAGAGGCAGACAAGCATACAAGCTGATCACTTTGCATTCAGAGCAGATAGTTGCCAGGCGGCTTTACAGGTTAACAAGTTTGCAGGGAGGTCAGGTAATCAGCTGTATAGTAAACAAATAGGGGTCAATGCCAGCAAGCCAATATGTGCACAGTCTAGTGCACTTCAGCTACAGCGTATCGCTGCACTTTGATCTTCTCTGTTTATGCCAACGTCTTTCCCCTAGCACCTCAGACCTCCAGGCAGCTTCATTGTAAGTTTTCCTTGGCGTCTGCTCGTACTGTTCACCCAGTGGTCTGGTGGAAGCACAAGGTAGGTAGCGGGGGGAAGCTGGCACAGGGTTTGGTCCTTTAGCGTTCGCCTGTATTCTGGCATCACACCTGCTGGTGTCCTGCCGAAGATGTTCCCCTGGCGGATTTTGACCCCCCTGTACTGCGCAACCGCGGCGCAGGACCGGCGCTTGTGCAGTACAAACCTCAACCGAGCCTACCAAGCCACCAAAAATAGCCGAACATTTACGTGTAGCTCTACGCGGCACATGCGCCAATTTGCCGCACGCTCCTGATGCTAATGCCACACGCTACCGACTCTGCAAGGGGCAGGAGTTATTTAATCAATAAAGTACACATCTTAGCAATGGTGATGTGGATGGTCACATTTGCACATTTATCTCACAAAAGAGATGCTATTTTTGTATTTGTTAGTTAAATAGGTTGCATAAACCTGCCCATCAACATTGTAAAATCCGCCCATTTGAGTTAAATGTGCAAATCCACCCATCAACATTGCCATTGCAAAACTTGCCCATCAACACGCCCTGCTGAGACATGTACTTTATGATTAAAATCACCCCCGCCCCTTGCAGAGTAGCACTAGAGCATCCGGACATATGCCATAATGATTGTACATGCGCCGTGTAGTGTTTGGCTATTTTTGGAGACTAGTTGCCGCGCCTGCACACTACAAGGGGGTCTTTATCTGCCGGCCGGAACTTATTCGGCAGAACACCGGATCGAATAGGTGGATGAGTTATGGTCAAGCTGGGGGACAGAGGTATCAAATGTGGCGTCGTAGCCTCTCACGCTGCGGGTCATCCACGGCTCTTCCCGGATCGCACCTCACACCCCCCTCGGCAGCATAGTTAGTCCCCTCTCTCAGCACGTGAGCTTCACTTCATCTTCTTACTTTTTTTTCTGCTTTGACTCTTGTATGTGTGACCAAATAAAGGCACATTTAGGACATTTCCATTTTTTTCAATGCCCCTGCTATGATAAATTCTTTGAAAGGAGCGTAAATATTTCCTCTAGCTTTAATCACTGCAAGGGAAAATAAGCACAAGACTATAAGCAGTTCTTAGAATAAAATTTCAGTAAAAACACGCTCATGTTTTATATCTAGTTTTGAGCTATTAATATAAAATATTTGTTTTACAAATAAACATTTAATACCGATTGAACCCATGAAACAGAGATTTGTAATTTTTCTTAAGAAAGAGATAAGCAGAAGTTGTTTGCTTTCAGGCTCCCTTTCTCTCACTGAAACTTCTTACAGAACACTCTGCACAGCAGGAGGGAAGTTTATTAAGGGTAAATCACATCTGACTCCTTGAGTTTTATGTAAATTGGACCTTAGGCCACAAAGCTTTGTAAAAACAGACATTTGCATCAAAGCAGGCAAGACCAATCCATGAAACATCTGAAGAGGAACTCAGCAGCCCAGCACTAGCTAAAAACAAATGACAAAGTCTATTTTTTTTGTTTTACTGTATCTGACATAAAAAATGCAATTATTAGTCTTGACAGTATTAAGTAGATTAAATAAATTCTATAGCACTGTGCATTCCTTACAGGTAATTTCATTATCAAATTAGGCACATTTTGAAGCCCCTTTGCCACAAAGTTCATGAACTTTGAACTTTAGGCAAAACTCATGAACCCAAACCAGGCGTATGTGCTCATCCCCCATTTAAAACACAGATATTAGGATTTTAAGAAATATGCTGTTTTAAAATAGTCATGCAAAATTGGTCCACCCAGACCAAATTTGCTTTATTTGTATTTTGCCAACAGGACATAATCATAAGTTGCAGAAAGGGTCTTAAGCATTTCTAAAGTGGCCCTAGATGCATTGAAATTAAGTCAGTTCAGCAGAGACTGGCTGAATTTTGATCCTTGTGTGGCCACTACAGTTCAACAGAAGTCGATCCACCAATCAATTCTGTTCAACTGACCTGTTGGATAAAAGCCACTTGATCAGTGGATGAGACACTGATCTGTGTATTCTGACCAGGGCCGGCACTAGCAATAGGCAGGTGAGGCGGCTGCCTAGGGTGCCAGGGTATGGGGGGTGGAAAAATCTGGTTCCTCAGCAACTTGCTGGGGATTAACATTTTTTAAATACCTGTCTGTCCCTCCAGCAAGCAAATTAAAATGTACATCTTGCACCCCATAGAAGAGAAGGAATCTTTAGTTTACTTGCAGGGATTGGGTGCGGAGCTGGGGAAGGGATCCCAGTGGCCGGGCTGCAGAGGAGGGGCGGAGCTTTATGTGCAAAGAGGGGGGTGTTCCCTGTACTGTGGCTGGACACCAGTCTCTCCGCTCTCTCTGCTCTCGCTGTCACCATCCTGTCCTCAGGTAAAGGAGGAGGGGGCCATGTGTGTGTTTGCGTGGGGACCAGGTGCGAACTGACCATTCAGTAGGGAGCCCCATGAGAGTAAGCGGGCTACTCCTGTGTGGAGAGAGAGAGAGCCAGTAGCAAAGGAGGAGCACGCTTCCTGAACCAGTGAGAGAACTCAAGGCAGGGGTCAGCATTGGTTCAGCAGCACCACCGACACACATGCATAATTCTGACTCCCAGCAGGGGGTCTGGCTGCTGCGTTACCCAAATGCAGCTGGAATTCCCTTATTGATCTGCTGCCCTGCACCTGCCTCCTCCTGAAGTCTAGGCTGTCCGGAAAGTATAATGTGCAGCTTGTAGAATAAAATGTCTGCTTTTTTTTTTTAAAGGTACATTTTATTTTTAGTACACAATATACAAAAAAACAAACAAACACAGACATGGAGCGAACATCGCCCATTTCATTACAAATATCTGTTAGCTGGTAAACATTTCAGATATGCATAGCAACCCATAAATTCTATGTCAATTTGCCCAAATGGAACCAAGGGGCAGGGGCTTCAGGCAGATTTCAAGGAGCAGTGGTATGGTGCTCTCGGAGCTAACCCAAGGGCCCCAAACCTTTAAGAATTTTGTTGGGCACCCCCTAGCCTCATATGTCAGCTTGTATAGTGGTATAGCATGGTTATGGTCAGGCCCGGACTGGGACAAAAAATAGGCCCGGCATTTTAGACTGAGCAGCCCGGGGGGGGGGGGGGCGGGGCGGTTAATGATGGGATGTGGGGTGAGATAAAGAAATATAGATAGACATAGAGAGAAAGAAAGACAGATACATACAAAGAAAAATAGATATAGATTGAAAGATAAAGATAGAAAGAAAGGAAGATGGATAGATAGATACATAGGAAGGAAGATAGATAAAGAAAAAAGATAGATACAGATAGAAAGAAGGGAAGGAAGAAAGAAAGATAAAAGATATAAAGAAAGAAGGGGAGGAAGGAAGATAGATAGATATAGGAAGGGAGGAAGGAAGGAAGATAAAGAAAGAAAGATAGATAGATACAGAAAGAAAGAAGGGAAGGGAGGAAGATAGATACATAGATATAGATAGATAGAAAGAAAGATAGATAAAGATAGATAAAGAAAGAAACAAGGGAATGAAGGAAGATAGATAGAAAGGAAGGAAGATAAATAAAGATAGAAAGAAATAAGGGAAGGAAGGAATATAGATAGATATAGATAGAAAGGAAGGAAGATAGATAAAGAAAGAATGAATAATATAGAAAAAAAGAAGGGACAGAAGACAGACAGACAGACAGACAGACAGACAGACAGATAGATAGGCAGACAGACAGATAGGAAGATAAATAAAGAAAGAAAGATAGATAGATAAAGATGGAAAGAAGGGAAGATAGATAGATAGATAGATAGATAGATAGATAGATAGATAGATAGATAGATAGATAGATAGATAGATAGATAGAGATAGAGATAGAAAGGAAGGAAGATAGATAAAGAAAGAATGAATAATATAGAAAAAAAGAAGGGACAGAAGACAGACAGACAGATAGATAGATAGATAGATAGATAGATAGACAGGCAGACAGACAGATAGGAAGATAAATAAAGAAAGAAAGATAGATAGATAAAGATGGAAAGAAGGGAAGGAAGATAGATAGATAGATAGATAGAGATAGAAAGGAAGGAAGATAGATAAAGAAATAATCAATAATATAGAAAAAAAGAAGGGACAGAAGACAGACAGACACATAGATAAATAGATAGACAGACAGACAGACAGGCAGGCAGGCAGGCAGACAGACAGACAGATAGATAGATAGATAACAAGGAAGATAAATAAATAAAGAAAGATAGATAGATAAAGATGGAAAGAAGGGAAGGAAGGAAGATAGATAGATAGATAGATAGATAGATAGATAGATAGATAGATAGATAGATAGATAGAAAGGTAAATAAAGAAAGAATTAAAAATATAGAAAGAAAGAAGGGAAGGAAGATAGATAGATAGAGAAAGATAGATAAAGATAGATAGATAGAGAAAGATAGATAAAGATAGATAGATAGAGAAAGATAGATAAAGATAGATAGATAGAGAAAGATAGATAAAGATAGATAGATAGATAGATAAAGATAGATAGATAGATATATAAAGATAGATAAAGATAGATAGATAGATAATGAAAGAAAGAAAGATAGATAAAGATAGAAAGAAGGGAAGGAAGATAGATAGATAGATAGACAGATAGATAGATAAAAAAAAGAAAGATAGAAAGAAAGAAGGGAAGGAAGGAAGATAGATAGATAAATAAATAAATATAGATAAATATAGAAAGAAGGGAAGGAAGGAAGATATGTAGATAGATATAGATACAGATAGATAGATAGTGGCATCAATAGGCACAGTGGCATCAATGGACACACTGGCATCAATGGGCACACTGGCGACAATGGGCACAGTGGCATCAATTGGCACAGTGGCGACAATTAAAGGGCACAGTGGCTGCGTTTGATGGCATGGCACAGTGGCTGCGTTTGATGGCATGGCACAGTGGCTGCGTTTGATGGCATGGCACAGTGGCTGCGTTTGATGGCATGGCACAGTGGCTGCGTTTGATGGCACAGTGGCTGCGTTTGATGGCACAGTGGCTGCGTTTGATGGCACAGTGGCTGCGTTTGATGGCATGGCACAGTGGTGACAATTGATGGCACAGTGGCTGCGTTTGATGGCATAGCGCAGTGGTGACAATTGATGGCACAGTGGCTGCGTTTGATGGCATGGCACAGTGATGACAATTGATGGTACAGTGACTGCATTTGATGGGCACAGTGAGGCTGCAATTGTTGTTTTTTTTTCGTTCGCGCCCCCCCCCCCCAAAAAATTTTGAACACCAGCCGCCACTGTAGATAGATAGCTAGATATATAATAATCTATCTACAGTGGAGGCTGGTGCTCAACATTTTTGGGGGGGAGCAAACGAAAAAAAAAAAAAAAAAGAGAGAGAGAGAAAGAGAGAGAAGGGGATGAAGGGCCCCCCTACATCAGTGTACAGTACTCACTCACAGGCAGGAGGGACTGACTGGATGGATATCAGACTCCATCTTTCCTTTCTATTTGCTGGGCTTGAATATTCCCGCCCACATCCCTTAGGCAGCAGAACAGTGTCTGTCGGAGAGTGGGCAGACACAGGAGGAGTGGAAGAGAGGAGGGGGAGGAGTAGAAGCAGCTCCTCTCCTCTAACTGGCCGTGGGGGCAGCAAGGGGAGGGGAGAAGTGTCAGAGCTGGCTTTGATACCCCAGCTGATCTCTCTCTATCTGGCTGTGTTGGTGGTGTACACCACTAGGGAGACGTGACATACGGCCCGCTGGCCGCCGAGGGCCATTCGCGGGCCGCTTCCGGGCCGCAACCAGTATGCCCTATGGCCAGTCCAGGCCTGGTTATAGTAGTAAGCCAAAAGGCTATGGTGGGTGAGGATTGAGACTTCCAATGGAAGGTTATCGATTTCTTAGCATAGAACAATACTATCCGCAAAAAGGTTTGCATAGTCTTAGAGATCCCATCATCAATATAGCTCAATAAATACCTCAGGGAATTACATATATTGGGTAATTGTGTTAACCACTTAGCAACCACTTGCTTAACTCTGGGATCACGTTATATAACATGATCCCAGAATCACGCTCCCGCGAGCCCCCTGGGGCGCGCACACGGGAATGTCTGTGACGCACACGGGAATGTCCGTGACGGGTCACGGATCATGGTAAATCGCCGCTGATAGCGGCGGTTTACACGTGATCGCTCCGTCCAATGATCGCTCCGTCATTTGATGATGCCGGTTCCTCCCTCCTCTCTCTGTACCAATCGGTACAGTGTGAGAGGGGGATCGCGGGTGTCAGCAGCTGTGTCGGATGGATCTGTGACTATTGCAGTCACAGATCCATCCATCCCTGCTCAGCTATCCCTGCATTAACCCCTTCCTTCCCTGCGCAATACTCTGCAATACCCCCCCTGAGAAATACTCTGCATACCCATACCCTGCATGCCCCCTGAGAAATACTCTGCATACCCCCCTGAGAAATACTCTGCATACCACCCTGAGAAATACTCTGCACACCCCCTGCGCAATACTCTGCAGTACCCCCGCGCAATACTATGAAGTACCCCCGCGCAATACTCTGCAGTACCCCGGCGCACAATACTCTGCAGTACCCCGGCGCACAATACTCTGCAGTACCCCGGCGCACAATACTCTGCAGTACCCCGGCGCACAATACTCTGCAGTACCCCGGCGCACAATACTCTGCAGTACCCCGGCGCACAATACTCTGCAGTACCCCGGCGCACAATACTCTGCAGTACCCCGGCGCACAATACTCTACAGTACCCCGGCGCACAATACTCTACAGTACCCCGGCGCACAATACTCTGCAGTACCCCGGCGCACAAAACTCTGCAGTACCCTGGCGCACAATACTCTGCAGTACCCCGGCGCACAATACAGTACTCTGCAGTACCCCAGCGCACAATACTCTGCAGTACCCCGGCACAATACTCTGCAGTACCCCGGCACAATACTCTGCAGTACCCCCCCTGAGAAATACTCTGCATACCCATACCCTGCATGCCCCCTGAGAAATACTCTGCATACCACCCTGAGAAATACTCTGCACACCCCCTGCGCAATACTCTGCAGTACCCCCGCGCAATACTCTGCAGTACCCCCGCGCAATACTCTGCAGTACCCCCGCGCAATACTCTGCAGTACCCCCGCGCAATACTCTGCAGTACCCCTGTGCAATACTCTGCAGTACCCCGGCGCACAATACTCTGCAGTACCCCGGCACAATACTCTGCAGTACCCCGGCACAATACTCTGCAGTACCCCGGCACAATACTCTGCAGTACCCCCCCTGAGAAATACTCTGCATACCCATACCCTGCATGCCCCCTGAGAAATACTCTGCATACCACCCTGAGAAATACTCTGCAGTACCCCCGCGCAATACTCTGCAGTACCCCCGCGCAATACTCTGCAGTACCCCCGCGCAATACTCTGCAGTACCCCCGCGCAATACTCTGCAGTACCCCCGCGCAATACTCTGCAGTACCCCCGCGCAATACTCTGCAGTACCCCCGCGCAATACTCTGCAGTACCCCGGCACAATACTCTGCAGTACCCCGGCACAATACTCTGCAGTACCCCCCCTGAGAAATACTCTGCATACCCATACCCTGCATGCCCCCTGAGAAATACTCTGCATACCACCCTGAGAAATACTCTGCACACCCCCTGCGCAATACTCTGCAGTACCCCCGCGCAATACTCTGCAGTACCCCCGCGCAATACTCTGCAGTACCCCCGCGCAATACTCTGCAGTACCCCCGCGCAATACTCTGCAGTACCCCCGCGCAATACTCTGCAGTACCCCTGTGCAATACTCTGCAGTACCCCGGCGCACAATACTCTGCAGTACCCCGGCACAATACTCTGCAGTACCCCGGCACAATACTCTGCAGTACCCCGGCACAATACTCTGCAGTACCCCGGCACAATACTCTGCAGTACCCCCCCTGAGAAATACTCTGCATACCCATACCCTGCATGCCCCCTGAGAAATACTCTGCATACCACCCTGAGAAATACTCTGCACACCCCCTGCGCAATACTCTGCAGTACCCCCGCGCAATACTCTGCAGTACCCCCGCGCAATACTCTGCAGTACCCCCGCGCAATACTCTGCAGTACCCCCGCGCAATACTCTGCAGTACCCCGGCGCACAATACTCTGCAGTACCCCGGCACAATACTCTGCAGTACCCCGGCACAATACTCTGCAGTACCCCGGCACAATACTCTGCAGTACCCCGGCACAATACTCTGCAGTACCCCCCCTGAGAAATACTCTGCATACCCATACCCTGCATGCCCCCTGAGAAATACTCTGCATACCACCCTGAGAAATACTCTGCACACCCCCTGCGCAATACTCTGCAGTACCCCCGCGCAATACTCTGCAGTACCCCCGCGCAATACTCTGCAGTACCCCCGCGCAATACTCTGCAGTACCCCCGCGCAATACTCTGCAGTACCCCCGCGCAATACTCTGCAGTACCCCGGCGCACAATACTCTGCAGTACCCCGGCGCACAATACTCGGCAGTACCCCGGCGCACAATACTCGGCAGTACCCCGGCGCACAATACTCGGCAGTACCCCGGCGCACAATACTCGGCAGTACCCCGGCGCACAATACTCGGCAGTACCCCGGCGCACAATACTCGGCAGTACCCCGGCGCACAATACTCTGCAGTACCCCGGCGCACAATACTCTGCAGTACCCCGGCGCACAATACTCTGCAGTACCCCGGCGCACAATACTCTGCAGTACCCCGGCGCACAATACTCTGCAGTACCCCGGCGCACAATACTCTGCAGTACCCCGGCGCACAATACTCTGCAGTACCCCGGCGCACAATACTCTGCAGTACCCCGGCGCACAATACTCTGCAGTACCCCGGCGCACAATACTCTGCAGTACCCCGGCGCACAATACTCTGCAGTACCCCGGCGCACAATACTCTGCAGTACCCCGGCGCACAATACTCTGCAGTACCCCGGCGCACAGTACTCTGCAGTACCCCAGCGCACAATACTCTGCAGTACCCCGGCACAATACTCTGCAGTACCCCCTGCGCAATACTCTGCAGTACCCCCTGCGCAATACTCTGAACAATACTCTGCAATACCCCCACACAATACTCCCTGCGCAATACTCCCTGCGATCGTTTTTTTTTTCAGGCTTCCCAGCCTAGAGGTGAGATGTGGGGTCTTATTGACCCCATATCTCACTGAAGAGGACCTGTCATGCTATATTCCTATTACAAGGGATGTTTACATTCCTTGTAATAGGAATAAAAGTAATCAAAACATTTATTTTTGGGAAAAAAAGTGTCAAACTAAAATAAATAAAGTAAAATGAACAATAAAAAAAAAAAAAAAAATATTTAAGCGCCCCTGTTCCCGCGTGCTCGTATACAGATGCGACCGCACATGTAAGTCCCGCCCACATATGAAAACGGTGTTCAAACCACACATGTGAGGTATCGCTGCAAACGTTAGAGCGAGAGCAATAATTTTGGCCCTAGACCTTTTCTCCAACTAAAAAGATGTAACCAGTAAAAATATTTAAAGCGTCACCTATGGGGATTTTTAAGTAGCGAGGTTTGGCGCCATTCCACAAGCGTGTGCAATATTGAAGGGTGACATGTTGGGTATCTATTTACTCGGCGTAAATTCATCTTTCATATTATGTAAAAACACTGGTCTAACTTAAATGTTTTTTTTTAAAGCACAAAACTGTTTTATTTCCCAAAAAAATGCGTTCGAAAAATTGCTGTGCAAATACCATGCGCGATAAAAAGTTGCAACGACCGCCATTGTATTCTCTAGGGTCTTTGCTAAAAAAGTATATATAATGTTTTGGGGTTCTATGTAATTTTCTAGCAAATAAATGATGATTTTTCCATGTAGGAGAGGAATGTCAGAATTGGTCTGATGGTGCTCCCTGCAGGTTGGGCCTCTGTATGTGGCCACGCTGTGTAAAAGTCTCACACATGTGGTATCGCCATACTCGGGAGGAATAGCAGAATGTGTTTTGGGGTGTAATTTGTGGTATGAATATGCTGTGTGTGAGAAATAACCTGCTAATATGAAAATTTTGTGGAAAAAAAATAAAAATGAAAAAAATCTTGATTTTGCAAAGAATTGTGGGAAAAAATGACAACTTCAAAAAACTCACAATGCCTCTTTCTAAATACCTTGGAATGTCTTCTTTCCAAAAAGGGGTCATTTGGGGGGAATTTGTACTTTTCTGGCATGTTAGGGTCTCAAGAAATGAGAGAGTCTGTCAGTACATCAGATGTGATCAAATTGATACATTTTCAGTAATTGGTACCATAGTTGGAGACCTTATAACTTTCACCCAGACTAAATAATATCTACTTTTTTTTGTTTTGTTACCAAAGATATGTAGCAGTATACATTTTAGGCCAGATTTATGAAAAAAAATAATACTTTTTTGCTAAATTTTATAATAGAAATGGAGAAAAAATATTTTTTTGAAAAAAAATGTAGTTCTTTTTTCATTTATAGCGAAAAAAATAAAAAGGTGATCAAATACCACCAAAAGAAAGCTCTATTTGTGGGGGAAAAAAGGACAAAAATGTATTTTGGCTACAGTGTTGTATGACTGAGTTATTGTCATTCAAACTGTGAGAGCACCGAAAGCTGAAAATTGGTCTGGTTATTAAGGGGGTCTAAGTGCCCAGTGGTCAAGTGGTTAAGAAAGGCTGTGACCTCCGACCATAACTTTCTAATCGGAGCACAGTCCCACAACAAGTGAAAGAATGTGCCATCAGCCATGCCGCATCGGAACCATAATGCAGAAGGTAATCTATTTAGTTTGAACAGTAAGCATGGTGTAAAGTAGGATCTATATAGCAATTTAGTCTGTATCACCTTGTCACGGGAAGAAATGACAGAGGGCATCTGAAGGGGAAAAACCTCCTGCCAGATGTCCTCCATCAGATCAGGAATGTCAGCTCTCCAGCTATTGACCACACTGCTGAGCCTATGGGTTGTGGATAGGGTTGAGTGAACCCGAACTTTTTTTTTTTTGTACCCGGACCCAAAACCAAATAATTTGCTGAAAGTTCGGGTTCGGAGTTCGGCAATGTAATGGCGCGCTGCACGGCAGCCAATCACCATTTGTTTTACTTGTGTGACCTAGAAGCCATCACAGCCATGCCTACTAATGGCATGGCTGTGATTGGCCAGTGCAGCATGTGACTCAGCATGTGACCCAGCCTCTATATAAGCTAGAGGCACATAGCGCAGCTCGTCACATCATTGGTGTCAGTGGGAGGAATAGTCTCCCAGCATTGGTGTCAGTGGGAGGAATAGTCTCCCCATCATTGGTGTCAGTGGGAGGAATAGTGCCCCATCATTGGTGTCAGTGGGAGGAATAGTGCCCCATCATTGGTGTCAGTGGGAGGAATAGTGCCCCATCATTGGTGTCAGTGGGAGGAATAGTGTCCCATCATTGGTGTCAGTGGGAGGAACAGTGTCCCATCATTGGTGTCAGTGGGAGGAACAGTGTCCCATCATTGGTGTCAGTGGGAGAAATAGTGCCCCATCATTGGTATCAGTGGGAGGAATAGTGTCCCATCATTGGTGTCAGTAGGAGAAATAGTGCCCCATCATTGGTATTAGTGGGAGGAATAGTTCCCCATCATTGGGAGGAATAGTACCTCATCATTGGTATTAGTGGGAGGAATAGTGTCCTGTAACGTTCACCATCGTTTACAACCTTCCATCCGACACATTGCTACAATCCTGCATACATGATCCATTCCATTTCCCAGAAAAAAAGACGAGACAGAAGCTCCATTCTCTCTGGTTTCCAAAATGAATGAATACTTTATTGGTTTCTTAGCTTGCTTATATATCTAGTACAGCATGTTAAAGTTAATCACAGGACAATGCAATCTCCACCCCCTAATCATACACTGGGGCTAATTCTCTAGCAGACATTTCGGCACCGATACTGACGAGATCTATCACATTCCTTTATCAAAAAAACTGACATGCTAATTCAATACATCTGAAGAGAGACATCCTTCCTGGTTGTCACGGTTCAATCAGTTACATCTCTCCCCTTTCGGTGGGAGACGGACACAGGAGGGAACCCCAAACAGGTTGACTCCAAAGTCAGTCAGTAGTTCCAGTCCTCCAATGCTGGTATCCATACCATACCCAGAGGCGTCGTTAGACCCTGGCTAGGGGGGCTGGAGCCCCGAATGTGCCCCCGAAAAGCCCCGAGTCTCAAAAGGGCACCATACACTATTTAGCCCCGAATGCCGCCGACCAGGAAGCAATCTGATCTGCCGAGTGTGGCCGCGTCACAGGTCCCGCCTTCTGGAGCCTGCAGAACATATGATGGACGTCCCAGTGGTCCAATGTCCAATCGTAGGATGTGTGACGTCCATCATACGCGCCGCCGGCTTCAGAAGGCGCGAGTTTCCGCCGCCACATCACAACACTGAGATCTCCGCTCGGCACTGAAGGAGAGTTCAGATCAGGCCCAGGGCAGTGGAGGAGCGATCGGGCAAGTTCAAAATCTGCCACTAACTGCACCGATAAAGAGGAGGGGGATGAGGATGACTGGAGGAGCCCGCTGCACTGGGGTGAGTGTTCATTACCTGCATTACCCAATATTGCACTGCACTGAGTAAAAGTTAAGGGTAAGCTTGTACATGCAGGAAGGTGCTAAACATGCGTCTGATCTTTTAAAGCTGTGTTCTTTTTTTTTGCTAAGCAGATCATTGTCTGTATATGCTGAATGTGCTGTAAATATGTTCAATGCCCTGAAAAAAAAGATGTTTTGTACTTTTATTTCTTACAGTGAGGCAGATTTAACTAGCTTTTTAATATTAGAGATATGTTTATGATTCCATTAAATAGGCAGTAAACCATTTTCCGGGGCTCCTCAGTGCATGATAGTAATCAGCTTCCACCATTAAAGAAAGGCTTTATTTTGTGTAAAGATGGAGGAACACTTAGATCCCCGCTCGGCGCTGAAGCGGGACTCAGGAGAGTTCAGATCAGGGCAGCGGAGGAGCGATCGGGCAAGTCTGAAATCTACCACTAACTGCACCGATGAAGAGGAGGGGGATGAGGATGACCGGAAGAGCCCGCTGCACTGGGGTGAGTGTTGATTACCTGACCTGAGCTGTGCTGGTGGCGGATTGGGTGGGGGGGAGAGGAAAAAAAAATGTGTGCCACTTTTTTGGTGTTATTATTTGTTAATATACTATTACTATCTATCATATGATCTCTACATTGTACTAAACCCTGGATATAATATGATATGTATGTGTGTGATTATATGGTGTATTATTGTGATTAGATTATGTATAGTAATCTAATCACAATAATACACCATATAATAGCACACATAAATATAATATCATATGTAGAGATCATATGATAGATAGTAATAGTATATTAACAAATAATAACACCATAATAACCTACCACACGGTACTATAACCAGAATCATACAATCACAATATCCCAACCTGAGAACGACCTGGCACATTACAGGCAATGATCATGTTACATTGTATGTAATAATAATCCTCCAATGACAGACCTCTATGTACAGTGTGATCTCCATCTATGTATAGTGTGTAATGTGTGTTCTCTCTCTATCACTCACCTCCTCTCTGGGAGAAGTGTCCGCTCTGAGCTTTCCACTCTTACTGCTGTGTGGGTTGCTGTTGACATCTTCAACTTGTATGGTTTATAGTTGATTGTGTATGTATGTAGGTCAGTGAGGTCAGGTCAGTGTATGTAAGTCAGGTCAGTGTATGTAGGACAGGTCAGTGTGTGTGTGTGTGTGTGTGTGTGTGTGTGTGCGCGCGCACACACACACAACAGGGTATGTGTGTCAGGTACGTCACCCCGCGCCACTCCACCGACCGCGCGCCCCGAACCCCCCCCCCCCCAGGAGCCGGCTTGGCTTCGGGCTGAAGCCCCTGGTCTTTTTGGCACCTAGAAACGCCCCTGACCATACCCCAAATAAATGGCTCCAAGCTGAGCATTACTCACCTGGCCAACCTCTGCCGCTGGGCTCAGTCCATCATGCTGTTGGGGGTCTGGGCCAACTGCCCCCCCTTCCTGGGGTATACCAGTGGAGACTGAAGTCCCATCCACTGGTGCTAGGTGAAAACCCCCCGGTGCTTGCAAAGCAAAGCCGACATCCTCCTGTTTCAGTGCCGCACCATTTTATGGGGTTGTGCCAGTGGAGACTGAAGTCCCATCCACTACCCCAGGAACCCCCTCTTCTGTTAGTTGGGAGCAGAGGTTTTTTCTTTTTTTTTTCTCTGCTAATCAGTGGGGAGTGTTTAATTGTAAACAGGTGAAGAGGTGAGTATAAAAGTCTCAGTCAAACTCCCATAAGGAGCTGGCTCCCAGTTGATGTTGCTGGCTTAAGTGATTTTTAAACACAAGTGGGAAGAGTTAAACAACAGGAGTTGAAAACAGAAGTTAAGACAGGAGTCTTCTAAACTGTAAGTAACATCTTAAACTTCCTACAAGTAATTATATTGTAACTGGGAAATGTGTGCTAGCAGGGTTGAAGGTTTTGCTCAGTGCACAGTGTGTCACATGTATACAAAATTGGTGCAACAGCTCAAGGATGGATACCGCTGTGACAGATGTGAGCAGGTTGCCCTTCTGGAAGCTCGCATTAGAGATCTGGAGGAGCAAGTTGCAACACTGGGCAGAAAGGACAACCTTGAAAGGGGTCCTCTGCTCGCTGAGCAGGTGGTCAGTAGGGTTAATGTGGAGGGTGGAGGGGCAAGTCAGGATTATCAGATAGGAAGATGGGTTAATGTAGTTAGAGGGAGTGGAAGGGGCTTGCAGACAAGGAAGGCCAATCCTGTGTTTGTGCATCAAAACAAATTTGCCAAGTTGGGTGAAGATGTGGAGGTGGCCAACACAGAGGTGGCAGCCCTAGATGTTACTGCTACCCCTAACAGCCGGGAGAGCAACCCATCTAGTAGAAGTGGTGAGGGGAGTGCAGGTAGGCCTAGACAGTTGGTGGTAATAGGGGATTCTATAATCAGAAGGACTGATAGAATAATTTGTCGCCAGGATCGCCTCAACCGAATGGTTTGCTGTCTCCCTGGTGCCAGGGTTCGGCATGTGGTGGACCGGGTGGATAAATTACTGGGAGGGGCTGGGCATGACCCAGCTGTCTTGGTCCATGTTGGAACCAATGACAGTATACATGGAAGGTGGAGGCTCCTTAAGAATCAATTTAAAGAACTAGGCTGCAAGATGAAGGGAAGGACCTCCAAGGTGATATTCTCTGAAATATTGCCTGTGCCATGCGCAACACAGGAAAGGCAGGGGGAGATTAGAGAGCTGAATGCATGGCTAAAGACTTGGTGTAGGAAGGAGGGATTTGGGTTTCTAGAGCACTGGGATGACTTTTCATTGGGGTGCAACCTATATGCTAAAGATGGTTTGCACTTGAATGGAAGGGGGTCTGCTGTGCTGGGGGAGAGGTTTAGGGGAATGCTGGAGGAGTATTTAAACTAGACTTGAGGGGGGAGGGTGAACGTGAATTACATCGGGCACACAGGTCAGTTAGGGGTCAGACATTAATGGAGAGTGGAATGGGGATAGATGGAGGTGGGGTTATGGCAGGTGACAAGAAAGTTCCCATGTTGCAAACAGCCATTGGAAATTATAGTGCCATTTGCACTACTAAAAATTATATGAATCATATGAAAAACGCCAGCGAAAAATGTAACAATACATTTAAGTGTTTGTTCACCAATGCCAGAAGCCTTCCAAGCAAAACAGGCGAGTTGGAAGCTCTGGTGCATGAGGAGAGCTATGATGTAATCGGTATTGCTGAAACTTGGCTTCAATCCTCACATGACTGGGCTATTAATATTCCTGCCTATGCTCTCTTTCGGAAAGACAGGGTAAAAAGGAAAGGTGGAGGGGTCTGTCTCTATGTGAGAAGTGACCTCAAAGCAAGCATGAAAGAGGACCTGGTTGATGGAGAGTGTGATGAAGTTGAAGCATTATGGGTGGAACTGCATACAGATGTGCGTAGTTCAAAGCTAATCATTGGAGTTTGTTATAGACCACCCAATGTTATAGAGGAGGTGGAGACTCGGCTCCATGCACAGATGGAAAGGGCTGCAAGGGCAGGGACGGTGATAATAATGGGGGATTTTAACTACCCAGAAATTGACTGGAATAATGGAATTTCTGGGACAGTTAAAGGACAAAAATGTAAAAACCTATTGCAGGACAATTTTATGGTCCAGTTTATTGAGGCCCCAACTAGGAATGATGCTCTGTTGGACCTGGTAATCTCAAACCATGCAGAGCTCATTACTAATGTTCAGATAAAGGAACACCTGGGTAGCAGTGATCATAGCATGATTTCGTTTAATGTAAACTATAAGCAAGAAATACATACAGGAAAGATAAAAACACTTAATTTCAAGAGAGCAAATTTTCAAAGCATGAGGACTGCTCTCCAGGGCTTGGACTGGGAGGGAATATTGGCACCGATGAACACAGAACAGAAATGGGAATTCTTCAAAAAGACTCTTTGGAACCTCACTGCAAAGTATATTCCCACGGGCAATAAGTTTAAAAGGCTAAAGAGAAAAAAACGTTTGTGGCTCACGGTCAAAGTTAAAAAAGCTATAAACAATAAGAAAATAGCTTTTAAAAAATATAAAAATGAAGGAACACTAGTGTCGTTTAAATGTTACAAAGAATATAATAGAATATGTAAAAAGGAAATCAAGGATGCAAAAATTCAAAATGAACGACAGATTGCAAAAGATAGTAGGACAAACCCCCAAAAATTCTTTAAATATGTTAATAGTAAAAAGGTCAAGTCTGAGCATGTAGGCCCTTTACAAAATAATCTAGAGTGGGTGACTGAGGACATAGAGAAGGCAAATTTATTAAATGCTTTCTTCAGCTCTGTGTATACAATGGAGAATGGGGGAGCTCATGTCGATATAGGGGGTGGGAGTGACACAGCCCCAAATCCACAATGGCTCAAAAGTGATATCACTTTTGAGCCATTGTCCAGAAATATTTAGACAGAATAAAGGTGGATAAAGCACCTGGACCAGATGGCATCCACCCACGGATCCTAAAAGAATTGATCTCTGAAATTTCAAAGCCACTGTATCTAATATTTAGGGACTCATTAATGACAGGAATAGTACCACTGGATTGGCATAAAGCCAATGTGGTGCCCATATTTAAAAAGGGAACAAAGTCTTTACCTAGCAACTATAGACCTGTTAGTTTAACTTCTATAGTTGGGAAGATACTGGAACGTTTAATAAAAGACCACGTGGATGAGTTCTTGCTGGAAACAAACTATTTAAGCAGCAGACAGCATGGATTCATGAAAGACAGAAGTTGTCAGACAAACCTGATTTCCTTTTATGAAGAGGTAAGTAAAACCCTGGACAGAGGCGTAGCAGTGGACGTGGTATACTTGGATTTTGCAAAAGCGTTCGATACAGTTCCCCACACACGGCTCATGTGTAAGGTAAGGTCTACAGGATTAGATATATCAGTTTGTAAATGGATAGAAAACTGGCTGAAAGACAGAATTCAGAGAGTTGTGGTTAATAATTCTTACTCTGAATGGTCCAAGGTTATCAGCGGTGTACCCCAAGGTTCAGTGTTGGGTCCCTTACTTTTCAATATATTTATAAATGATATTGGGTCTGAGATCAAAAGTAACATTTCTGTTTTTGCAGATGACACCAAGCTATGCAGTGGAATAATGTCCTTGCAGGATGTCTCCAATTTACAAGCCGACCTCAATGCTCTGTCTAATTGGGCGACTAAGTGGCAGATGAGGTTTAATGTTGATAAATGTAAAGTTATGCACTTGGGGGCTAAGAATATGCATGCATCATACATGCTAGGGGGAGTACAACTGGGGGGATCTGTAGTGGAGAAGGATCTGTGTGTTTTAGTTGATCATAAGCTCAATAATGGCATGCAATGCCAAGCTGCGGTTTCCAAAGCGAGCAAAGTCCTTTCTTGTATTAAGAGAGGTATGGACTCCAGAGATAGAGATATCATTTTGCCCCTGTACAAATCATTAGTAAGACCTCATCTGGAATATGCAGTCCAGTTTTGGGCACCAGTTCTCAAAAAGGATATCGGAGAACTGGAGAAAGTGCAGAGAAGGGCAACCAAACTGATAAGAGGCATGGAGGAGCTCAGCTATGAGGAAAGATTAGAGGAACTGAATTTATTCACTCTTGAGAAGAGGAGAATAAGGGGGGATATGATCAACATGTACAAATACATAAGAGGTCCATATAGTGAACTTGGTGTTGAGTTATTCACTTTAAGGTCAACACTAAGGACAAGGGGGCACTCTTTACGTCTGGAGGAAAAGAGATTTCACCTCCAAATACGGAAAGGTTTCTTCACAGTAAGAGCTGTGAAAATGTGGAACAGACTCCCTCCAGAGGTGGTTCTGGCCAGCTCAGTAGATTGCTTTAAGAGAGGCCTGGATTCTTTCCTAAATGCATATAATATAACTGAGTACTAAGTTTTCTAGGTAAAGTTGATCCGGGGTAAATCCGATTGACTTTCGGGGGATCAGGAAGGAATTTTTTCCCCTCCGGTAGCAAATTGGATCATCGCTCTGCTGGGGTTTTTTGCCTTCCTCTGGATCAACTGTGGGTATGGAGTTGGGTGTATGGGAGGATGTACTGTGTTTTACTTTGTTTTATTTTTATTTATTTTTTATGGTTGAACTGGATGGACTTGTGTCTTTTTTCAACCTGACTAACTATGTAACTATGTGATTAGGTTCCAGCGTGTTCAAGCCGCAGTGGTGGTGAGGAAGGGTCGGGGGCTTCTGGGCCATTGTGGGGAGGTACAAAATCATTGAAGGAGGACATAAGTTCAAGATTGAACTTGAGGGGGTACTGTTTTAGAATTTCATATTTATACCAGGGGAACCATTGAAAATATGGATGTATATGTTGTAATTGACTGGTTATGATGACAGGGCCACGCTTGTACTGTAAAAGCATCTCCTGTCTTGGGAACCAATTAAAGGTGTCAGGTGTTAATTAAATTAGCTAAATAATCCTTTTGTCTTGAATGGAAGCTCACACCGACTGAAAGACTCCATCATAGCAGGGGCCCTAGCATGCTAATGAAGCAAATGGTCAAACTCAGCATCAAAGGATCGTTTGACATTTAGATTGGTGCATACTAGAAACAATTCTAAGAGGCTTGAAAGGCAACAAGCAATCAGGATCTGAAGGAACTCTGTACCAATGAATATCTAGGTTTGAGATTAAAACCAATCGGGTTGTAAGGCAATTTTACACCAATAGCATCCTAAGGATTTTGAATCCTGGAGGGGGGGGGTAGAGGAGGGCAGGGAGTATAAAGGTCAGAGAGAAAGCTCTGAGAAGTCTCTTTTTTCCTGGAGACGATGATTTGAGCAAGACAAGACACGTAAATCTCTCTCTCTCTCTCTCTCTCTCTCTCTCTCTCTCTCTCTCTCTCTCTCTCTCTCTCTCTCTCTCTCTCTCTCTCTCTCTCTCTCTCTCTCTCTCTCTCTCTCTCTCTCTCTCTCTCTCTCTCTCTCTCTCTCTCTCTCTCTCTCTCTCTCTCTCTCTCTCTCTCTCTCTCTCCTTTCCTTCTATCTTAAGATTTTGCCTAAGAGTATATTAGGAGTCCATGGATGTCCATTGTAACTATATCTGAGTTAGGCCTTAGTTATCTTTGTAATCTGGCAACACTATACCTGTAACATCACATAGGGACATTTGGCAATTTCTAATCATTACTTTTCTTCATTTGTCATTTTTCCTTTCCTACAACTTGTCTTCATATACTGAAGCAATATTATCATTTGTTTAATTGTGTAACATGGGTATCACCTTGGTTTTAAAGGTGGTATCTGTTATGTTAATAGTCACGAATATCATATTAATATCAGCTTCTTCTATGTATCAAAAAATGTAATCCTTTTCTCTTTTTCGCACCGCTATTCATTGTTTTAATTTTTATATAGACAAAAAGGTTTTAATCGCTCTGTTTAATTAAGTACGGTATAAATATTTCTCTGACAAACCTTATGCTGTTGGAGCTGTTTTCAATAGTGCTTGCGGTGGAACTTTGGGGCGTAAAATTCAAGAACCTGACGGCATCTTCTTTGCCTGTAGTGTGCCTGCTGCGACATCTGGTGTTACTGTGTTTATGACTGAATATTTGTGTGTCTGCTCTGCACATCCCTGGAGTGGAGAATGAGGTGGCTGATGCGCTTTCTCGTTTACAGTGGGAGAGGTTTCGGCAACTGGCACCGGGGGTGGAGCAGCTGGGAGTCCTGTGCCCCAGGCGTCTGTGGGAGTTAGTCTTGATACCGTGATGACTTTGGTGTGGGGCTCGGTGGTGGACGCTACATGGTGTGAATATGAGCGTGTATGGCAGGAATGGCTGGAGTTGGTGAGTGATGTCGATGGTTGTTCCAGCGACAAGTATAGACTTCAGGTCCTGTTGTATTTCCTGGGTAAGAACGGCGAAGAGCGGATGTCTGTTGCCTCGGTTAACAAGAAGATGTCGGGCCTTGAGTTTATGTTTCAGCTGAAAGGGGTGGAGGATGTTAGGAAGGCGTTTATAGTACATAAGGCTTTGAGAGGTTACAGAAGGGGGCGAAGTAAGCCGAATTACCGGCGGCCAGTGTCGTTGGGGATGTTAACTGTTTTGGTGAGCAATCTGCCCCAGGTCTGTTTTTCTCCATTTGAGGCAAAGTTGTTTAGGACAGTTTTCGTGTCTTTGGAGCGTTGCGGGTGGGTGAATTGCTGCAGGGTTGTCTGTGGAAACCTCCAGTGATCTGCCTGTGTTGGAATTAGAGGTGGTCCAAAACCGCTCTGGCACTACTCTTGGAGAACAAGTAGGGACTGCACCACACAATGAGAGTGTGTGGGTGCAGACCACACAACTGGTATGTGACCAGATTGGTGAACAATTTATTCACCCTCTTAAAGCTGGTAATGTAAACTGGATGTGGTGGTCCTAATCTCCCACTTCCTGATCCATGGTCCATCTTCTTTCTTCTTCTGTCTTTTGGGAGCTTGTGTGTATCCAGGTCACGTCGTGCTGCACGGCTCGCACATGCACAGTAGGGAATTAAGCGGGGAAGCCGCAAGGCTTCACTTCCTGATTCCCTCACCGAGGATGGCGGCGAGGCAGCTGTGACCCAAACTATTGCGTGGCTTCGGCTGCCGTCATCGCGGGCACCCTGGACAGGTAAGTGTCCTTATTTAAAGTCAGCAGCTACAGTGTGTAACAGAATGGCCCGTGACACCAAGAAACTTTTGAGGGATGCGGGGTGCTCCTGTGCCAACGTCACCAATGACTCTTATGTCTAGGGTCACCTTGTGTCCAATAGGGTCATAGGGTGACTGAGAAATTATATCATAAATTACATGAGATGGGACATTACTGATAATTCATGTATTGCAGGATATCTTGAGATATTACAAGTTGTTGGTTAATGTTGACCCACACCAGGTCAATAGACTCCTAAGATATTCCATTGTCCATTGTGTAAGGCTGTAGAGGTGTTAATTCAGGTCTGCTCCTAAAACCTTTCATTGTGTGCTAACACTGTTTAAAGCCTATTTAAGATCAGGTGTGAATACCTTTTTATCGGAGACAGGACGTCTGTCTAAGATGTGGATTGAGGGGAACTCATGTGTGATGGTGTTTTGTGTGAATTCTATTGATAATAGATGTGACTTGTCAAGCTGTATGCGGAGATGGGACGTCTGGGGGATGACTAATGATTAGCTCAACTGGATGTCATTATCTAAACGAATGCGATTGAAGCCCCCCTATGGTGTGACTTTGGGGGTGGAGAGTTTGATTGTTCCTGTGATTACTGAAACATGCCTTGTACTGTATATAAGAGAGCTAACCATTAAAGAGTTTGTTCATTCATTTTGAAACCAGTACCAGAGCTGTGTCTCCGTTATTCTGGGAAATGGGATGGATTGGGTCCTGTTGGTCGGTGTGTTGGATAAGCTGTCTTGGGTGGATGGAAGATCATAAACGGTGTTGACCGTTACACAGTGTAATTTTTTTTTTTAAAACCGGACCTTTAAAGCATAAGTTCCATTTTTGGGGGGAACTCCGCTTTAAGCAAGGAATTTTAAAAAATATTGATGAACTTGAAAAGTTTTGTGGGGCAAATGGTATAAGGTATAACAATTCTAACTTCTGTCCAATTACCAATTCATATAGTAGGTGAAAATACATTTAAACAATATATTGATTCATTTCATTAAAGGAGTTGTAAAGAAAAAAAAAAGTTTTGCTGAAATGACTGTTTACAGGGTATAGAGACATAATAGTTAACTGATTCCTTTTAAAAAACAATTAAAAATAGATAAAAATCAATCATTTAATATACCTGTAGTTTCAGTTTCGTTTTTGCATGTTATTTCCTGCCTCTGTGCTATACAGAGCCATAGAGCAGTGATGGTTTGGAAAACGAAACTAGAAGCTCCCAGTACTGTGGTCGTCAGGAAACAGACAACCAGGAAGTGTCCAGAACAGAGAAGAATTACAGCAACATCAGAGCAAAAAATTAACAATGAGGACATGAAACCAGACTGCAGTAAGGTAAAAAAATATTTCCTTAAGTGACCCAATTTAATCCAATGACTATTGCAGATTATCTGCAAGCATCATTTTACATAGGAGCTGCTGCATTTAAAGTGCACAAAAGAGACATAAAGGTATACAAATTTAGTTCACAAAAGAATAATCCATGTGACCTCCCTCTGCCCTCATCAGAGAGGAATTTTAGCCCCTCCTAATGTGCTCTCTGAAAGCGGAAGTAAACTCATCCATAAAACTGTTTAATTTACGGCACGTGCAGGAAATGTTACACTCCCATTGATTGTGCTCTCAACCAAACTGTCAAACCATCCAATGGCTGGTGTCATAACTGATCACATGTGCATCATCATGGCAATTGCAGAATAAACAGAGGCAAAGATGGCAGCTTTCTTGGCTGAAAATGATAGGGAGGTTTACTTACATAAGTTAGGAAGAAAAGCAGAGGGAGATCACATGACAGCACACATAAGATTCCCCCTGTTTGGACCCCTGATATTTCAGCAAAGCTCTCTAATGGGGCTTCTAAAAAATAAAATAAAATTGTAAAAAATATTATACATCAAATATTTAAAAAAAAAACACTGACAACGGTCACTCCCCTATTGACACTAATCTCTGCCCTACTGACACTGTCAGTATATATAAATATGCACACACATCGGCGTTTCAGATTTGGGGTGCACACCCTAAGGCAATAGGCTGTTCACACCTATGACAGCACAGCAGGGCTTTGCAAAGAAGGTATATACTGAACAGGGACCTAAAACAGAGAGACTCAAAGTAATTAATACATGTCATTTTACAGCAACTTTGAGTAAAGCAATGCAAAAATAAACACATAAATAAAATAGCAATAAATATAAAATTAATACCTTATGTTATGGTTGTATTTTTGCTATTGGAAGATAATTGATGTTGCTTTTTACACAAATAATGATCTTACAAAGGCATATTCAAAACAGAATATTTTTGTTGAGAAAGCCATACCTTTTTGTCACTAAGTCCAGTAACCTGATCTACAAATTCTTCTTGGATCATAAATGCAGCTAGGTTGGCAGTGTAACTTGCCAAAAAAATCACAGCAAAGAAAGCCCAAATTGACACAATAATTTTACTGGTTGTGCCTTTTGGATTTTGAACAGGTACAGAATTATTGAAGACCAAACCCCAAAGTAGCCAGACAGCTTTTCCAATTGTAAAAGAAGGTCCGTGTGGTGCTGAAAAAAAGAAAGAAAATTGTAATTTTACAATATGCTTTGGATGACAAATGTAATACAGGCAGCAATGCCACAAACATACAGTAGATGTCTCTTAGTTAAAGGATTAGTTCACATATGAGGACATGTTACATGTTTCACTAATTTTAATGGTGGAACTCGTAACATGTTCACACTCTTGCAGTGTCCCCCCAGTCCACTGAATTTAGTGACAGCAAATGGGTATCTTTGCCCCCTGCTCGCTGTCGCTATTCAAAAAGGCGTAATTTATTTACAGAGTTCTGTGAATGGGAAATTACAAGTATCCACTTAGGACCTTTGTGTTAAGCGCCCTGATGGTCCATTTATTCTTTCTGACAGTGTGTATCTGCCTGCCTGTAAAAAAAAAAAAAAAAAAAAAAAAAAAAAAAGTAAAAGCAGACAGATACACTGACAAGTCTGCAGGAGTCCTGCATGGCAATGGAAAATGTGTGCTGCTCAGGCAACAAGAAAAAGCAGTCCTATGTCCACCGCTGTGAGTGCAGGCCAGGGAAGGAGCTCATCTCAGTTCCAAACAACTGATGAGAAAAGGATGGATCCCGTGAAGCTGCACATAAATGCAAACCCGCTGGAATTGTAATTAATGGCAGTCTCAGCCTTAGCTCCCACCAGGCCATGTCCCCAACACATTTCACTTTGCTTCTCAATAAATGTTAGCTGTGCACGGGGCTGGCTGCAGGAAAACACACACACATGGATCACAAAAAAGACCATTATAGCCAGTTCCCTGAAAAAAAAAATCATCCAAAAATATAAAAAAGCACTCAAAGTATAGCAAAAAATGAGAAAGATGCAAATATGCACAACTCCCTCTATAAAACGAAATGAATATATTATAATCCTGATTAAAAACAAAAAAAGGGAAGAAAGTCTAAATGATTAACACATGAATAATTGAGTACTCTCCGTGATACTTTTACTTTAACCAACATACATATTTCTGGACAAGGTTGTGAGATCTGTTCCCTTCTTCAAGGTCCTAGCAGTAACCCATACAGGGATTCTATTGAAGAAGGGGTCATACCCCAAAAGCTTGTCCTGAAAAATTGTATGTTAGTGCAAATAAAAAAAGTATCATGGACAGTACTCAATTTTTGCTGTCACAAGTGCACCAATATGGCTACAATTACCTCAAGCAAATGAATAATTAAAATGAATCCCCAACAAAACGCTCCATATCTACATATGATAAAAGTAATATGAAAGATCAGGATTAAATACATAGGAGAACCCAATAGATATATTCTAATAACAGAGCTCTGAGTATTAAGTCCATGAACAGGGATAGATCGTGGTGGTGGTAACCCCAAGGCAGTGGCGTAGCGTGGGGGGGCAGGGGGGGGGGCGTGGCCCCGGGCGTGATATTTAGGGGGGAGAATTTTCACTCTGCCTCCTCCTAATTATAGGTTCTGTGTGTCCCCAGCACTCCACCATGTTGAGTATTTGACGCCCTGTGATTGGGCGCATGACGGTCATGTGGGGCGTAGGGCTGTGAGCCGCCTCCGCTGCTGCTACCGCCGCTGCCTCCTCTTCCTCCGCCACTGCCTGCGAGACTCCCTAGTGTTACTGGCCCATGGGGGGAGAGAGAGAGAGAGAGAGAGAGAGAGAGAGAGAGAGAGAGAGAGAGAGAGTGAAAGGGAATACTGTAGGCAGCAGGACAGTGTAGTGTAGTATAGTGTATGGTGGTCAGTGTAGTGTATGGTGGTCAGTGTAGTGTAGTTTGGTGATCAGTGTAGTATAGTATGGTGGTCAGTGTAGTATGGTGGTCAGTGTAGTGGGCAGTATAGTACAGTGGTCAGTTAAGTGTAGTATGGTGGTCAGTGTAGTGGACAGTATAGTATGGTGGTCTGTGTAGTATGGTGGTCTGTGTAGTATGGTGGTCTGTGTAGTGGTCTGTGTAGTGGTCAGTGTTGTATGGTGGTCAGTGTAGTTTGGTGGTTAGTATGGTGGTCAGTGTGGTGGTCAGTGTAGTGGTAAGTGTAGTATGGTGGTCAGTGTAGTGGTCTGTGTAGTGGTCAGTGTTGTATGGTGCTCAGTGTAGTTTGGTGGTTAGTATGGTGGTCAGTGTAGTGGTCAGTGTAGTTTGGTGGTCAGTGTAGTTTGGTGGTCAGTGTAGTTTGGTGGTCAGTGTAGTTTGGTGGTCAGTGTAGTATGGTGGTCAGTGTAGTATGGTGGTCAGTGTAGTATGGTGGTCAGTGTAGTATGGTGGTCAGTGTAGTATGGTGGTCAGTGTAGTATGGTGGTCAGTGTAGTGGTAAGAGTAGTACGGTGGTCAGTGTAGTTTGGTGGTCAGTGTAGTGGTCAGTGTAGTATGGTGGTCAGTGTAGTGGTAAGAGTAGTACGGTGGTCAGTGTAGTATGGTGGTCAGTGTAGTGGACAGTATAGTTTGGTGGTCAGCAGGCCCGGACTGGGACAAAAAATAGGCCCGGGCATTTTAGACTGAGCAGCCCGGGGGGGGGGGGCGCAGGGGGGTTAATGATAGGATGTGGGGTAGGATGTGGGGTGAGATAAAGAAATATAGATAGACAGAGAGAGAAAGAAAGGCAGATACATACAAAGAAAGATAGATATAGATTAAAAGATAAAGATAGAAAGAAAGGAAGATGGATAGATAGATACATATGAAGTAAGATAGATAAAGAAAAAAGATAGATACAGATAGAAAGAAGGGTAGGAAGAAAGATAAAAGAAAGAAAGAAGGGGAGGAAGGAAGATAGATAGATGGATGGAGGAAGGAAGGAAGGAAGGAAGGAAGGAAGGAAGGAAGGAGAGAAAGAAAGATAGATACAGAAAGAAAAAAAGGGAAGGGAGGAAGATAGATAAATAGATATGGATAGATAGAAAGAAAGAAAGATAGATAAAGATAGAAAGAAGGGAAGGAAGGAAGATATATAGATATAGACAGATAGAAAGGAAGGAAGATAGATAAAGAAAGATAGATAAAGATAGGAAGAAAGAAGGGAAGGAAGGAATATAGATAGATATAGATAGAAAGGAAGGAAGATGGATAAAGAAAGAATGAATAATATAGAAAGAAAGAAGGGACAGAAGATAGATAGATCGATAAAGAAAGATAAATAAAGATAGAAAGAAGGGAAGGAAGATAGATAAAGAAAGATACAGTAGATAAAGATAGAAAGAAGGGAAGGAAGATAGATAAAGAAAGATACAGTAGATAGATAGATAGATAGATAGATAGATAGATAGATAGATAGATAGATAGATAGATAGATAGATAGATAAAAAAAGAAAAATAGATAAAGAAAGAAGGGAAGGAAGGAAGGGCACACTGGCGACAATGGGCACAGTGGCATCAATTGACACAGTGGCGACAATTAAAGGGCACAGTGGCTGCGTTTGATGGCATGGCACAGTGGCTGCGTTTGATGGCATGGCACAGTTGCTGCGTTTGATGGCATGGCACAGTGGCTGCGTTTGATGGCATGGCACAGTGGTGACAATTGATCGCACAGTGGCTGCGTTTGATGGCATAGCGCAGTGGTGACAATTGATGGCACAGTGACTGCATTTGATGGGCACAGTGAGGCTGCAATTGTTTTGTTTTTTTTTCGTTTTTTTTTCGTTTGTGCCCCCCCAAAAATTTTGAGCACCAGCCACCACTGTAGATAGATAGCTAGATATATAATAATCTATCTACAGTGGAGGCTGGTGCTCAACATTTTTGGGTGGGCGCAAATGAAAAAACACACTGGGGGGACACCCCCCCCCCTCCGCGACTAAAGCATAGCGCGAGCGGTATACCAGGTAATGTAATCGCGAGTGACACACTGTCACACAGCCTTGCTATTCGAGGGGGGTGCGAGGGGGGTGCCTTGCTATTCGAGGGGTGTGTGAGCTGTGCCCGAGTGATACCCGGGCCGGCCGCAATGATCCCCTTCTCTGTGGCAGTGCAGCGCCGCGGCTCTGAAACTATTGGCTGTCACACAGCCCAGCAGCACGAAGCTGCGGCCGCCTCCCCCTCCTCCCCCGTACAAGTGCTCTGCTCTCTGTTTAACACACAGGTCTGAAGGCAAGGGGGTTGTCTGCACTATTGTAAGGGGGGGGGGTTCTGTATGGTGGGGGGGTGTTCTGTATATGAGGGGGGACTAACCAGGGGACGGGGGGGGGGGGGGGGGGGGTGTACCGCACCGGGTGTCACACACTGGGGGGACACCCCCCCCCTCCGCGACTAAAGCGTAGCGCGAGCGGCATACCAGGTAATGTAATCGCGAGTGACACACTGTCACACAGCCTTGCTATTCGAGGGGGGTGCAAGGGGGGTGCCTTGCTATTCGAGGGGGGTGCGAGCTGTGCCTGAGTGATACCCGGGCCGGCCGCAATGATCCCCTTCTCCGTGGCAGTGCAGCGCCGCGGCTCTGAAACTATTGGCTGTCACACAGCCCAGCAACACGAAGCTGCGGCCGCCTCCCCCTCCTCCCCCGTACAAGTGCTCTGCTCTCTGTTTAACACACACGTGGCGTGCTGAGTGATCAGCATTACAGGTCTGAAGGCAAGGGGGTTGTCTGCACTATTGTAAGGGGGGGGGGGGGGGAGTTCTGTATGGTGGGGGGGTGTTCTGTATATGAGGGGGGTTCTGTATGGGGGGGTGTTTTGTATGTGGGGGGGGGTTCTGTATAGGGGTGTGTACTGTATATGTGGGGGTTGTTCTGTATGGGGGGGATTCTGTATGTGGGGGGTGTTCTGTATGGGGGATTCTGTATGTGGGGGGTGTTTTGTATATGAGGGGGGTTCTGTATATGACGGGGGGAGGGGTTCTGTATTGTAGGATAGGGGGGGTTCTGTATATGAGGGGGGGTTCTGTATTGTAGGATAGGGGGGTTCTGTATATGAGGGGGGTTCTGTATTGTAGGATAGGGGGGGTTCTGTATATGAGGGGGGGGTTTCTGTATTGTAGGATGGGGGTTCTGTATATGAGGGGGGGTTTCTGTATTGTAGGATAGGGGGGGGGGGGGGGGTTCTGTATATGAGGGGGGGTTCTGTATTGTAGGATAGGGGGGTTCTGTATTGTAGGATAGGGGGTTCTGTGTATGAGGGGGGGAGGGGTTCTGTATTGTAGGATAGGGGGGATTCTGTATTGTAGGATAGGGGGGTTCTTTATATGAGGGGGGGGGGGTTATGTATTGTAGGATAGGGGGTTCTGTATATGAGGGGGGGGGGGTTCTGTATTGTAGGATAGGGGGGTTCTGTATATGAGGGGGGATTCTGTATTGTAGGATAGGGGGGTTCTGTATATGAGGGGGATTCTGTATTGTAGGATAGGGGGTTCTGTATATGAGAGAGTGTCTGTATTGTAGGATGAGGGGGTTCTGTATTGTAGGGTAGGGGGTGGTATCTGTATAGGGGTGTGTTCTGTATTGTAGGGTAGGGGGTGTATATGGGGGGGGCTCTGTATTGTTGTTGGGTCTGTATTGGGGGGGGTGTTCTGTATTTTAGAGGGAGGGGGTCTACACTGTAGTGGTGGGTCTGTATTGTAGGGATTGGTCTGCACTGTTCAGAGGTGCAGCCTAATGTAAAGGGGTCCAGAGGTGCAGGATGCTGTGTAATGTAAATGGGCCCAGAGGTGCAGGGTGCTGTGTAATATAAAGGGGTCCAGAGGGGGGTTCTGTATATGAGGGGGGGTTCTGTATTGTAGGATAGGGGGGTTCTGTATTGTAGGATAGGGGGGGTTCTGTATATGAGGGGGGTTCTGTATTGTAGGATAGGGGGGTTCGGTATATGAGGGGGGGGTTCTGTATTGTAGGATAGGGGGGTTCTGTATATTAGGGGGGATTCTGTATTGTAGGATAGGGGGTTCTGTATATGAGGGGGGATTCTGTATTGTAGGATAGGGGGTTCTGTATATGAGGGGGTGTCTGTATTGTAGGATGGGGGGTTCTGTATTGTAGGGTAGGGGGTGGTATCTGTATAGGGGGGTGTTCTGTATTGTAGGGTAGGGGGTGTATATGGGGGGGCTCTGTATTGTTGTTGGGTCTGTATTGGGGCGGGGGGTGTTCTGTATTGTAGAGGGAGGGGGTCTGCACTGTAGTGGTGGGTCTGTATTGTAGGGAGTGGTCTGCACTGTTCAGAGGTGCAGCCTAATGTAAAGGGGTCCAGAGGTGCAGGATGTTGTGTAATGTAAAGGGGCCCAGAGGTACAGGGTGCTGTGTAATGTAAAGGGGTCCAGAGGTGCAGGGTGCTGTGTAAAGGGGTCCAGAGGTGGAGGTTGCTCTGTAATGTAAAGGGGTATAGTGATGCAGGGTACTGTGTAATGTAAAGGGGCCCTGAGGTGCAGAGTGCTGTGTAATGTAAAGGAGTCCAGATGTGCAGGTTGCTGTGTAATGTAAAGGGGCCCAGAGGTGCAGGGTGCTGTGTAATGTAAAGGGGCCCAGAGGTGCAGGTTGCTGTGTAATGTAAAGGGGCCCAGAGGTGCAGGGTGCTGTGTAATATAAAGGAGTCCAGTGGTGCAGGGTGCTGTGTAATGTAAAGAGGTGCAGGGTGCTGTGTAATGTAAAAGCGGTCCAGAGATCCAGGGTGCTGTGTAATGTAAAAGGGGTCCAGAGGTGCAGGGTGTGGCGAAATGTAAAGGGGTCCCGTGGTGCAGGGTGCTGTGTAATGTAAATGGGGTATAGTGATGCAGGGTGCTGTGTAATGTAAAGTGGCCCAGAGGTGCAGGGTGCTGTGTAATGTAAAGGGGCCCAGAGGTGCAGGGTGCTGTGTAATGTAAAGGGGCCCAGAGGTGCAGGGTGCTGTGTAATGTAAAGGGGCCCAGAGGTGCAGGGTGCTGTGTAATGTAAAGGGGTCCAGAGGTGTAGGATGCTGTGTAATGTAAAGGGGTATAGTGATGCAGGGTACTGTGTAATGTAAAGGGGCCCAGAAGTGCAGGGGGCTGTGTAATGTAAAGGGGGCCAGAGGTGCAGGTTGCTGTGTAATGTAAAGGGGTCCAGAGGTGCAGGGTGCTGAGTAATGTAAAGGGGTCCAGAGGTGTAGGGTGCTGTGTAATGTAAAGGGGTATAGTGATGCAGGGTGCTGTGTAATGTTAAGGGGTTCAGAGGTACAGGGTGCTGTGTAATGTAAAGGGGCCCAGAGGTGCAGGGTGCTGTGTAATGTAAAAGGGGTCCAGAGGTGCAGGGTGCTGTGTAATGTAAAAGGGGTCCAGAGATCCAGGGTGCTGTGTAATGTAAAAGGGGTCCAGAGGTGCAGGGTGTGGCGAAATGTAAAGGGGTCCCATGGTGCAGGTTGCTGTGTAATGTAAAGGGGCCCAGAGGTGCAGGGTGCTGTGTAATGTAAAGGGGCCCAGAGGTGCAGGGTGCTGTGTAATATAAATGGGGTCCAGAGGTGCTGTGTAATATAAAGGGGCCTAGAGGTGCAGGGTGCTGTGTAATGTAAAAGGGTATAGTGATACAGGGTGCTGTGTAATGTAAAGTGGTCCAGAGGTGCAGGTTGCTGTGTAATGTAAATGGGCCCAGAGGTGCAGGGTGCTGTGTAATGTAAATGGGCCCAGAGGTGCAGGGTGCTGTGTAATGTAAAGGGGCCCAGAGGTGCAGGGTGCTGTGTAATGTAAAGGGGCCCAGAGGTGCAGGGTGCTGTGTAATGTAAAGGGGTCCAGAGGTGCAGGGGGCTGTGTAATGTAAATGGGTCCAGAGGTGCAGGGTGCTGTGTAATGTAAAGGGGTATAGTGATACAGGGTGCTGTGTAATGTAAAGTGGTCCAGAGGTGCAGGGGGCTGTGTAATGTAAAGCGGCCCAGAGGTGCAGGGTGCTGTGTAATGTAAAGGGGTCCAGAGGTGCAGGTTGCTGTGTAATGTAAAGGGGTCCAGAGGTGCAGGTTGCTGTGTAATGTAAAGGGGTCCAGAGGTGCAGGTTGCTGTGTAATATAAATGGGGTCCAGAGGTGCTGTGTAATATAAAGGGGCCCAGAGGTGCAGGGTGCTGTGTAATGTAAAAGGGTATAGTGATGCAGGGTGCTGTGTAATGTAAAGTGGTCCAGAGGTGCAGGTTGCTGTGTAATGTAAAGGGGTATAGTGATACAGGGTGCTGTGTAATGTAAAGTGGTCCAGAGGTGCAGGGGGCTGTGTAATGTAAAGCGGCCCAGAGGTGCAGGGTGCTGTGTAATGTAAAGGGGTCCAGAGGTGCAGGGGGCTGTGTAATGTAAAGCGGCCCAGAGGTGCAGGGTGCTGTGTAATGTAAAGGGGTCCAGAGGTGCAGGTTGCTGTGTAATGTAAAGGGGTCCAGAGGTGCAGGGGGCTGTGTAATGTCAAGGGGTCCAGAGGTGCAGTTGTGGAGGTACACAGCAGTGACAAAGAGATATTGAAAGATGCAGGGGACGCAGTGGGGTGTTTTTACATTTTACCGTGGGGGGGGGTGCCAGATATAGGATCTGCCCCGGGTGCCAATTGATCTAGGTACGCCCCTGGATGAAGGGCCCTCCTACATCAGTGTACAGTACTCACTCAAAGGCAAGAGGGACTGATTGGATGGATATCAGACTCCATCTTTCCTTTCTATTTGCTGGGCTTGAATATTCCCGCCCACATCCCTTAGGCAGCAGAACAGTGTCTGTCGGAGAGTGGGCAGACCCAGGAGGAGCGGAAGAGAGGAGGGGGAGGAGTAGAAGCAGCTCCTCTCCTCTAACTGGCCGTGAGGGCAGCAAGGGGAGGGGAGAAGTGTCCGAGCTGGCTTTGATACCCCAGTTGATCTCTCTCTATCTGGCTGTGTTGGTGGTGTACACCACTGGGGAGACGTGACATACGGCCCGCTGGCCGCCGAGGGCCGTTCCCGGGCCGCAACCGGCCCCCGGGCCGCGATGGCCATTCGCGGGCCGCCGCGGCCCACCGGGCATTCACCCGGGCTGCCCTATGGCCAGTCCGGGCCTGGTGGTCAGTGTAGTTTGGTGGTCAGTGTAGTACGGTGGTCAGTGTAGTACAGTGGTCAGTGTAGTGGACAGTAAAGTATGGTGGTCAGTGTAGTTTGGTGGTCAGTGTAGTACAGTGTTCAGGCTGACTCTCAGTTTCAATCCACAATAGTAGTCTTAGTTAGCATCTCAACAGCCTCACACAATGGACAATGAAAGGTCTTAGGAGCTGACACAATTAACACCTCAAAAGCATGTGTCCCCACATTGAGTGAAACATTGACCTTTACAGCTTGTAAAATGTCCAGATCTCCTACAAAACATGAATTATCATTTATCAGCCACCCTATGCCCAAAAAGGGCACAGGGTGACCTTAGACCCAAGAGTCATCAGTGACGCTGGCAGAGGTACCCTCATCCCCCAAAAGTCTCTGGGCATCACAAGTCATTCCGTTACAGTATTGTACACTGGTCAGTGTAGTATGGTGGTCAGTGTAGTTTGGTGGTCAGTGTAGTTTGGTGGTCAGTGTAATTTGTGTGGTCAGTATAATTTGTGTGGTCAGTATAATTTGTGTGGTCAGTATAATTTGTGTGGTCAGTATAATTTGTGTGGTCAGTATAATTTGTGTGGTCAGTATAATTTGTGTGGTCAGTATAATTTGTGTGGTCAGTGTAGTATGGTGGTCAGTGTAGTGGACAGTGTAGTTTTGTGGTGAGTTTGTTTGGTGGTCAGTGTAGTTTGGTGGTCAGTGTAGTATGGTGGTCAGTGTAGTATGGTGGTCAGTGTAGTATGGTGGTCAGTGTAGTATGGTGGTCAGTGTAGTATGGTGGTCAGTGTAGTATGGTGGACAGTGTAGTGGACAGTATATGTTATGGTCACCACCGTTTACGATATCCATTCCATCGCCCCAACCACGACAGCTTAGCCGACACTCTGACAATCCCTGTAGCCACGATCCATTCCCCAGAATTAAGACGAGACAAGCTCCGTTCTCTCTGGTTTCAAATGAATGAATGCTTTAATGGTAAACTCAGATGGTTCTTATACAGTTACAAACATGTCACAGTTACTCACAGGGACAATGAAACTCTCCACCCCCCTAACATCACACAATGAACTTCAATCACATTCTTTTAGTTAATGACATTCAGAGGAGATAATTATCCCCCAGATGTCCCATCTCTGACAACAGCTATTCACCTGCAGAATACACATTCCTATGTCAGACGTTCGGGCCCCGAATTACAGGAGTTAATTACTAGAGCTGACACAACACATTCCACACATAAAACAGTATTAGCATTCATAATTAGAGGTCTAGAAGCCAGGCTGACTGTCAGTTTTAATTCACAATAGTAGTCTTAGTTAGCATCTCAACAGCCTCACACAATGGACAATGAAAGGTCTTAGGAGCTGACGCAATTAACACCTCAAAAGCATGTGTCCCCACATTGAATGATATATTGACCTTTACAGCTTGTAATATGTCCAGATCTCCTGCAAAACATGAATTATCATTTATCAGCCAACCTATGCCCAAAAGGGGCACAGGGTGACCTTAGACCCAAGAGTCATCAGTGACGCTGGCACAGAGGTACCCCCCATCCCCCAAAAGTCTCTGGGCATCACGGGTCATTCCGTTACAGTATTGTACACTGGTCAGTGTAGTATGGTGGTCAGTGTAGTATGGTGGTCAGTGTAGTGGACAGTTTAATATGGTGGTCAGTGTAGTGGACAGTGTAGTATGGTGGTCAGTGTAGTGGATAGTATAGTATGGTGGTCAGTGTAGTGGAGAGTGTAGTATGGTGGACAGTGTAGTGGACAGTGTAGTATGGTGGTCAGCGTAGTATGGTGGTCAGTGAAGTTTGGTGGTCAGTGAAGTTTGGTGGTCAGTGTAGTGGTCAGTATATTATGGTGGTCAGTGTAGTATGGTGGTCAGTGTAGTGGACAGTGTAGTTTGGTGGTCAGTGTAGTATGGTGGTCAGAGTAGTGGTCAGTATAGTATGGTGGTCAGTATAGTATAGTGGTCAGTATAGTATAGTGGTCAGTGTAGTGGACAGTGTAGTTTAGTGGTCAGTGTAGTTTAGTGGTCAGTGTAGTTTAGTGGTCAGTGTAGTGGACAGTGTAGTATGGTGGTCGGTGTAGTGGACAGTGTAGTATGGTGGTCAGTGTAGTTTAGTGGTCAGTGTAGTTTAGTGGTCAGTGTAGTTTAGTGGTCAGTGTAGTTTAGTGGTCAGTGTAGTATGGTGGTCGGTGTAGTGGACAGTGTAGTATGGTGGTCAGTGTAGTGGACAGTGTAGTATGGTGGTCAGTGTAGTGGACAGTGTAGTATGGTGGTCAGTGTAGTGGACAGTGTAGTATGGTGGTCAGTGTAGTGGACAGTGTAGTATGGTGGTCAGTGTAGTGGACAGTGTAGTGGACAGTATAGTATGGTGGTCAGTGTAGTGGACAGTATAGTATGGTGGTCAGTGTAGTGGACAGTGTAGTATGGTGGTCAGTGTAATTTGGTGGTCAGTGAAGTTTGGTGGTCAGTGAAGTTTGGTGGTCAGTGAAGTTTGGTGGTCAGTGTAGTGGTCAGTATAGTATGGTGGTCAGTGTAGTATAGTGGTCAGTGAAGTGGACAGTGTAGTTTGGTGGTCAGTGTAGTATGGTGGTCAGTGTAGTGGTCAGTATAGTATGGTGGTCAGTATAGTATAGTGGTCAGTGTAGTGGACAGTGTAGTTTAGTGGTCAGTGTAGTTTGGTGGTCAGTATAGTTGACAGTATAGTATGGTGGTTAGTATGGTGGTCAGTGTAGTGGACTGTATATTATGGTGTCAGTGTAGTGGACAGTGTAGTATGGTGGACAGTGTAGTATGGTGGACAGTGTAGTATGGTGGACAGTGTAGTATGGTGGTCAGTGTAGTATGGTGGTCAGTGTAGTATGGTGGTCAGTGTAGTATGGTGGTCAGTGTAGTATGGTGGTCAGTGTAGTATGGTGGTCAGTGTAGTATGGTGGTCAGTGTAGTATGGTGGTCAGTGTAGTTTGGTGGTCAGTGTAGTTTGGTGGTCAGTGTAGTTTGGTGGTCAGTGTAGTTTGGTGGTCAGTGTAGTTTGGTGGTCAGTGTAGTTTGGTGGTCAGTGTAGTTTGGTGGTCAGTGTAGTTTGGTGGTCAGTGTAGTTTGGTGGTCAGTGTAGTTTGGTGGTCAGTGTAGTTTGGTGGTCAGTGTAGTTTGGTGGTCAGTGTAGTATGGTGGTTAGTGTAGTGCAGGCATGTCCAAAGTCCGGCCCGGTTTCGGTTTAATGTGGCCCCCCTGGTAATTTGGATATATATATATATTTATGGTCGTGGCCCTCTGACTGAGAGTGATGTGGATCACATAAACACGCGACAAGACTTACAACATAAATAGACCTGAAGTGTGCCTTGGTGGTCTGGTCAGTATGCCAAGAAAAGGGGGCAAAAGACTCAGATAGGGAAATAGCTTATATTGATTTCTTGTATTTATTGAGCCAGCTTGGTAAAGGCTTGTGCCATTCCTTCCTGAGGATTTGGGATGTATGTGGCAAAACAAGGAGACTTCCCATCAGCCTGGTATCTTGATTACGTGGTCTGGTACTCCCTGTTGGGAGGCAGTTGAGGCTGCTCTAATTCGGAAAGAATGTCCTGAGAACAGACAGGGATTTGAAGCCCAAGTTGCTTAGGATTCTGACATGCTTGACAAACTGGCTGCCACTCAGGGAGCTGGTTTAGAAAGGGTAGCAACGAGCTACAATCAGATTGGCTGGGTAGATGGAGCAGTAGTCGGTCAAGCACCGTCACTGGGCGTCAGGCATTGTTAGTCTGAAACAGGTTGATGTCAACCCCCGGGCCTGGTTTGTTGCGTTTGCAGACTGAGAGTGTAGGGGTTCGAAAGCGAGTCGGGTGGCGTCGGAGCAGTGTCTGACTGCCGGAGCCACTGACTGTAAATTCACTAGGTCGTAGAGAACCGTAGAAGGCCTGGTAGATGGCTGCTAGGATGACTATGCTGGGCAAGGCCCTAAATGGGGAACGAGTAAGGATTTCAGACATGTCCCTAAAAAGGGCACTCTTCAAAGATAGGCGCTTGCCACTGACTACAGGTTGGTGCTTCTGTATGCTCTGTAGGAGGGACTTGACTGCATGGGCTCGAGCATACTGACAGTTTACTAGGGTCCTGCAGGGACAGGAAATGCTGGACGCCATCTAGATATGGCGTGATAGTATTGTGAGAAAGGGTCAGCTGCGCGTGGCAATACGATATGAAGGCTAGGACGTGTCTAACGTTGCCTATTGCTGCTCCGAGGCAAGTGGCCAAAAATTAGCAGTTAGTGTTCCAAGCAGTGTGATAGGCCTTCAGTGTGTTGCGTGCCAAGGAGTGGTTAATAAGCTGGGTTGAGTTGGTGAGATGCTACTTCAGTCCATCGTCAGCAATGACCAGGGTGGGACAGGGATGGTTATTGGGTCAGCTCCAGGCTCTGGCTGGAAAAACAAATAAGGTTAGAATGGGACAGAGCATCAGCTGCGATTTTGCATTTGCCTGGAATATGACTACAGAAGATATTAAACTGGTGACGGAGTGACAGCTGCGCGAGCCTGCGCAAGAAGGACGTGATGGGGAGAGGCTTGATCTACCTTAATTGTCGGCTGTGGCCTGATTGTCTGTGGTGAAGAACACTGTCTGTCCAGTTCAAGTGTGGCCCCAAACCTGGCCAGCTGCCACAATGGGGTACAGCACGAGACGTGATGAAGACTGGGTGAAGCAGAAATTTAAGAGAATTTCTGGGGGCCAAGGTTTGGAGAACCAGTGGCGGACGAAAATGCACGCAAAAGCCTGTGGTGGCTCGGCTGACACTGCCGGGATGAAGATTGAAATGCTGTTCTATCAGGTGGGGAAGTTGTCCCACATAGCTAAGTCTGCTACTGATGCTTGGTCTAGTTTGAGAACTTGGACTGGATCTTGCATTGGTGTGAAAAAATCAAGACAATACACAGGTGCTCAACAAGACGATATACGTGCCCTCGCTGACCAACATGCCCTCGCTGACCAACGTGCCCTCGCTGACCAACGTGCCCTCGCAGACCAACGTGCACTCGCAGACCAACGTGCACTCGCAGACCAACGTGCACTCGCAGACCAACGTGCACTCGCTGGTGCTGGATGGAAAACCTGAACTAAGTGCAGGGAAAAAGACATGGAAAAGATGAGTGGCCCGCGTGCCACTAAAGATGAATGGCCAACTGGGTGCCACTGTGTGTTTGTTTGGCTGATTGTCACTGAGGTGTGTTTGCAAGTTTAGTTTGTATTCGGGTTTGCACGTAGGTGCGTGCTGCAAAGTGTTTTATACTGCTGCAAACAATATTGTGTGGTTGCAAGGGTCTCAGTCTTTTTTGCTGAGACGATATTGCGTGGTTGCAAAGGTCTCGATGATTATGAGGTTTGTTTTGAGATGGCCTTGTGTGGTTGCACGGGTCTCAATAAGTGAGGGGTTGCTGAGACGATGTTGCGTTTGCAATGGTCTCAAGTGAGTGTCGGGCTGCTAAGATGACTATGTATGGCTGCAAAGGTCTGAACGGGTGTCAGGTTGCTGAGATGATATTGCGTTTGCAATGGTGTCAAATGAGTGTCAGTTTGCTAAGACGACTTTGTATGGCTGCAAAGGTCTGAATGGGCGTTAGGTTGCTGAGACGAGATTGTGTGGTTGCAAAGGTCTAGACGAGTGTGAGGTAGCTGAGATGATATTACATTTTGCAAGGGTCTCAAATGAGTGTCAAGTTGCTGAGACAATATGTCCCCCCCTTTTTTTTTTTTTTATAAAAACTACTGTAAATGAAACGCTGGTAAACATGAGTTACCACATCTGGCTGTGTTTACAAGCTGTTACAGGCATCGGTGTTTCAAATGCCTTTGAACATCCGTCTGAACCCATTTTTTTTCCTCGAGAAGGTTTCTACTGATAATATAACATAGAGGAGTGATTGGGGATCCTGTGTAGACGCACTGGTAAGATAACATAGAGGAGAGATCAGGGGCGGCTGAAAAACACCCATTTTTCTGGCTGCAAGGGTCTCAATGAATGCCATGTTGCTGGGGCGAGACAGCGTGGTCACAAAGGTCTTTGATGAGTGGGAGGTTGCTCGAGACGGTATTGTGTGGTTGCAAGGCTCTCGATGAGTGTGGGGCTGCTGAGACGGTATTGCGTTTGCAAGGGTCTCAACAATGGTGTGAGGCTGCCGAGACGGTATTGCGTGGTTGCAAGGGCCTTGATGAATGTGGGGCTGCTGAGACGGTATTGCGTTTGCAAGGGTCTCAACAATGGTGTGAGGCTGCCGAGACAGTTTTGCGTGGTTGCAAGGGCCTTGATGAATGTAGGGCTGCTAAGACGATTTTGCGTGGTTGCAATGGTCTCAACAGGTGTCAGGTTGCTGGGCCGAGATTGCGTGGTGGCAACGTTTTTTTTTTTTTTTATATATATTTTTTCTTTGCGTCAAGGGTGTCAGGCTGCTGAGATGATTTTGTGTGGTTTCAAGGGTCTCGATGAGTGTGGGTCTGCTGAGATGGTATTGCGTTTGCAAGGGTCTCAACAAGGGTGTCAGGCTGCTGAGACGATTTTGCGTGGTTGCAATGGTCTAAACAGGTGTCAGGTTGCTGGGCTGAGATTGTGTGGTGGCAAAGTTTTTTATTTATTTTTTGCACTTTAATATTTAATTTTGCTTTTTTTTTTCTTTTTTCTTTTGCGTTTTTATATATCTTTTTTTTTTGTAAGGGTCATGTGTTGCAAGGGTCTTAAGGGTGTCAGGCTGCTGAGACGATATACGAGTGGTTGCAAGGATGTCAATGAGTGTGAGGGCTGCTGAGACGATATTGCGTTTGCAAGGGTCTCAACAAGGGTGTCAGGCTGCTGAGACGATTTTGCGTGGTTGCAACGGTCTCAACAGGTGTCAGGTTGCCGAGGGGCTGAGATTGCGTGGTGGCAAAGGTTTTTTTTTTTTGCGTTTTTTTTTTTTGCGTTTTTATATATATATTTTTTTTATTTTGCGTTTTGTAAAGGTCATGTGTTGCAAGGGTCTTAACAAGGGTGTCAGGCTGTTGAGATGATTTGCATGGTTGCAAGGTCTCAATCAATAAGAATTGGGTTACTGAGAAAGGATAGAAACACCTGGTTTGTTTGTACCTTAAGCAAGCAGTATAAGGTAGAGGACAACGCCTGTTTGAATCGTAGGTTCCATAGGGGCCACTAATGAACGATATGGAAGACAACGAATGGTAGCAAATTGATAGGACATAAAGAATGTAGTAACAAATTTCACTTGCGACAGTGGGCCATGCGAGTGAGTTTGCGGCGGACTGTGGCTGGAGTGTAACATGTAGGAAAGGTGTAGCGCGACGCCATGCATGGGGCAAAACAACAGGGTTTGGTGTAGAAAATAGAACACGAGAAGTGCGTACGAATATTTTATAAGCTTCACTGTGGGAACCGAGCATATGATTCGAATGACACCATGAGTGGCCACGAATTTTGACATGACAAACAAGCTAACGAATCCTACCTGGGACAGTGAACATGCAACTGGGTTTGCTTGGACTGGAGTGGATGTGCAACACATCCGAAGAGTGTGGCGTGGTGTGGTGTGGCGCCATGCATGACGCACAGGCAATAACGTTGGTAAATAAATGAGAGAGAAGAACCGTGAACAAACAATTCGTAAGTTCCGCTGCGGAAATTAAAACGCACGGCATGGGGGAAACATAGAATGGCAATGGTGGAAAGTATGCAATGTATCTGATACAAAACGGTTATAAAGAGAAATGACTGATACAAAAACGGTTGTAAAGAGAAATGACTGATACAAAACGGTTATAAAGAAAAATGACAGATACAAAACAGTTGTAAAATGCATGAAACAAATCCGATACGAATCGAAAGTAAGGGGTGTTGAACAAATCTGCTGAGAATTGGTTGTATAGTGTATGCTACTCCTTGCTGTGAAACCGAACACCTACCAGCCACCCATCCCCCCAGGCTAATCAAGTGCAGACAAGGCAGCAGGTGAGTTCAATTACCACCTCAATCTGCCAAAGAACCCATACAAAGAATATATGCTAATCTCCAAATGAATGAGACAGCAAGCACTGAATATACAAATACATAGTTTGTTTGGCAGGAGGAATTTACAAATGTTCCAAGCTTGTAACTAAGATGTTAGAACATGAGCAACAATAAGTCAGAGGCAGATTTTTACAAAAGAAATGCAGGGTAGAAAGCAAAACGAATTGCAAGATTGCACAAGATACAAAAGGTTTGAATACAACCTGCAACAGTAAGAAGAAGCCGCAATGCACTTGCGATGTCGAATGCGATTGAATGCGCAGACTCACGGACATGAGGTGAGCTGGAAAGAGTCGGCCCAGTGACATGTAGTACTGCACACTGAACCGACAAAGAGCATGTGTGAGTGGGCTGCTTAAATACCCTCCGGGCTCCTCCCATAAACTCAGGCCACCTTACTGGCCTTCTTATATATATCTTTTGCAGCCTGTATTTATCGGTGCTACCTCAGAGGGGACAGGGAGGGGGCATAACAAGCGTTTACTCAGTGGCATCTGTACTAGGAAGTTCTGTCTCCTAGGCTGCCATTGTTCTGTCTATCATAGAAGGCAGGACTTGCTATTAAAGAGGCCGCTGAGAAAATGAGACTCTCCTGCATGTAATCTGTTAGCGCTGGTTTTGCCCCCTCCCTGTCCCCTCGGAGGCTGCAAATGGGCAAGGATCGGGCTGCACGGATGGCAATAGTAATGCTGCATTTATGGCAATGGGGAGCCTGCATTGATGGGCACCAGTGGCGGCTGGTGCTCAAAATTTTTGGGGGTGCGCAAACGAAAAAAAAAATATTGCAGCCTCACTGTGCCCATCACATGCAGCCACTGTGCCATGCCACCAAATGCAGCCACTGTGCCATCAATTGTCACCACTGTGCCATGCCATCAAACACAGAAACTGTGCCATCAATTGTCACCACTGTGCCATGCCACCAAATTCATCCACTGTGCCATCAATTGTCACCACTGTGCCATGTCATCAAACACAGCAACTGTGCCATCAATTGTCACCACTGTGCCATGCCATCAAATGCAGCCACTGTGCCATCAATTGTCACCAATGTGCCATGCAACACAGCAACTGTGCCATCAATTGTCACCACTGTGCCATGCCACCAAATGCAGCCACTGCGCCATCAATTTCCACCACTGTGCCATGCAACACAGCAACTGTGCCATCAATTGTCACCACTGTGCCATGCCACCAAATGCAGCCACTGTTCCATCAATTGTCACCACTGTGCCATGCAACACAGCAACTGTGCCATCAATTGTCACCACTGTGCCATGCCAACAAATGCAGCCACTGTGCCATCAATTGTCACCACTGTGCCATGCCATCAAACACAGCAACTGTGCCATCAATTATCACCACTGTGCCATGCCACCAAATGCAGTCACTGTGCCATCAATTGTCACCACTGTGCAGGGCCATCAAACACCACCACTGTGCCATCAATTGTCACCACTGTGCCATGCCATCAAACGCCACCACTGTGCCATCAATTGTCACCACTGTGCCATGCCATCAAATGCAGCCACTGTGCCATCAATTGTCACCACTGTGTCATGCAACACAGCAACTGTGCCATCAATTGTCACCAATGTGCCATGCCATCAAATGCAGTCACTGTGCCATCAATTGTCACCACTGTGCCATGCCATCAAACGCCACCACTGTGCCATCAATTGTCACCACTGTGCCATGCCATCAAACGCCACCACTGTGCCATGCCATCAAACGCCACCACTGAGCCATTAATTGTCACTACTGTGCCATGCTATCAAACACAGCTACTGTGCCCATTAATTGTCACCACTGTGCCATGCCATCAAATGCAGTCACTGTGCCATCAATTGTCACCACTGTGCCATGCCATCAAATGCAGTCACTGTGCCATTAAGTGTCACCACTGTGCCATGCCATCAAACGCCACCACTGTGCCATCAATTGTCACCACTGTGCCATGCCATCAAACGCCACCACTGTGCCATTAATTGTCACCACTGTGCCATGCCATCAAACGCAGCTACTGTGCTCATCAATTGTCACCACTGTGCCATGCCATCAAATGCAGTCACTGTGCCATCAATTGTCACCACTGTGCCATGCCATCAAATGCAGTCACTGTGCCATCAAGTGTCACCACTGTGCCATGCCATCAAATGCAGTCACTGTGCCATCAATTGTCACCACTGGGCCATGCCATCAAACGCCACCACTGTGCCATCAATTGTCACCACTGTGCCATGCCATCAAACGCCACCACTGTGCCATCAATTGTCACCAATGTGCCATGCCATCAAACGCAGCTACTGTGCCCATCAATTGTCACCACTGTGCCATGCCATCAAATGCAGTCACTGTGCCATCAATTGTCAACACTGTGCCATGCCATCAAATGCAGTCACTGTGCCATCAAGTGTCACCACTGTGCCATGCCATCAAATGCAGTCACTGTGCCATCAATTGTCACCACTGTGCCATGCCATCAAATGCAGTCACTGTGCCATCAATTGTCACCACTGTGCCATGCCATCATATGCAGTCACTGTGCCATCAATTGTCACCACTGTGCCCTTTAATTGTCACCACTGTGCCCCATGCCACTGTGCTCATTGTCGCCTCTGTGCCCTTTGTCACCACTGTGCCCCATGATGCCACTGTGCCCCATGATGCCACTGTGCCCCATGATGCCCCTTTCCCTGTAAAAAGCACTTACCTGACGCTTCCATGTCCTCCCTCGATGTCTTCTGCCGTCGTGGAGAAGCTTCAGCCAATCAGGTTCCTGATAACCAGAATCCGGGAACCTGATTGGCTGAAACGGCCGTCAGTCTTATGCAAGGAACGCAGGTTGCCTGCGCTCCGAGTATAGACTTCCGAGAGCCGGAGGGCGGTACTGGAAAAGCCTATCAGAACCGCTGGCTTTGATAGGCAGTTCCCCTCAGCCAACCAGCTGCCACTATTCGGGTAACCGGCGACCCATGTCCGGTTATAGGAATAGACCAGGCAGCTGGCAACAATAACTCACATTCAATGCATTGCATTGAATGTGTGTTATTTGTGAGAGGGGGTGGCGCTGCAGTGCCCTCTATAGACGGCCGCCAGAACTTCGGCTAAAATGTCAAAATGACATTTTAGCCGAATAAAAGTTCTTAAAGAGCCCGTTTTTTTTTTGTGACTGCGGGAGGGGGGGCGGCGCCCGTGCGTCCCTATGGACGGGCCGCCACTGATGGGCACTGACCCTTATTTTGCTTAACAGTTCTATATTTAAAATTGTTTTTTTTTTCCCTGAAACTTCTCCTTAAGTAAGGGTGCATGTTATACGCTGATAAATAAGGTATACATAAAATAACGCTCCCGATCTCATCCTTAGTCTTGAGCGGCGTACTGGGATTCGTTGGGGCCACAAAAGATATATAGATAGATAGATAGATAGATAGATACAAATTACACGCCCAAGCTCACCACATACAGCCACAAAGGCAGGGATATTCTTGTTGGGCTGTGTATTAGTTGCTCAGACAAACACACTGAGGCGGCGTACACACGACCGAGGTTCTCGCTGGAAATCAGCGAGAACCTCGCTGGAAGCTGCATTCCAGCGAGGACCTCGGCCGTGTGTACGCTCTCGGCGGGCTTCCAGGTTAGTATAGTTAGTATGCCTCATATGGCACGTCCGTGCCAAACACCCCGGGTCCAGCCATGACAGCTTCATATACAATCAGAGCCCCATCCCAGCAGAATTCGAACAGAACATGTATGGGGACAGCTGGCTGGTTGGTGAGTGACATGGGTGGCAGGCATGACTATCCCCTCCCGTGATGCACATCAAAAGTGGTACACGCATGACTAACATCCTCCTGTCTTTTACCTTACAGGTGACTCTGCATATGCACTGGGACCCCATCTCATGACTCCTTTCCGGAACCCTCAAACCAGAGGAGAGAGAAAATACAATGAAGCACACATCAAAACCCGTGCAGTGGTGGAGCAAACATTCGGGCTCCTGAAGTCCCGTTTCCGCTGCCTGGATAAGTCTGGGGGGCCCTATTGTATTCCCCTACCTTCGTGTGTCAGATCATCGGTGCATGTTGCATTCTGCACAACTTTGCTATGAGAAAAGGCCTGCAGATTGACATACGTGATGACCTGACCCCCGACCCACACAGTCCCCACCTGCCAGAGGACACCCAGTCTGCTGATGGAAGAGCAGTCAGGAGGGTCCTCCCCGTAGGCATCTTTGAAAACTAAACCAAAACATTAATCACACAGACAATGCACGCGTGTACACCACTGATGTCCCTAGATCACACACACCACATGCACATCACATTGGATTAGCCCAAGTCCAGCATGTAGGACTTGGAAGCAGCAACGCCAGCGTCAAGGCCCCAATGATGTCGCTGTCCATTCATACACCATTCACACGTCATTCATACAGCCGTGGGGTTAACTTCACCACCACGGCCGAGGGTGACACCCCTTACTGTCAGGAGTGCCACCCTCTCACATTCACACACCATTCACACTGCAACGTGTGCAGTATCAATAAAATAAAAATCTCATATCCTGAGTAAAAATCCAAATAAAATAAAAAGCTCATATCCTGAGTAAAAATCAAAATAAAATAAAAATCTCATATCCTGAGTAAAAATCAGACAAAAAAAAATAACAAAATCATCGGGGATGCCGGGGGCTCCTTCTTGCCAAACCTCTCTGGCTCCTCAGCTGCCTGGATGGAGTGGGTGGGGGTGGGGGGGCATCTGGAGGTGGCTGATCCCCGGGTGGGCCACTCCTGGCAGGTGTGGCCTGCATGCCCTCCAAGGCCATGGCTATCCGGCCGAGGTAATTGTTTGTCTGGCCCTGCATCCTGAGCTGCCGGGTCACTTGGTAGTGTTGGGCCCGCCAACTCAGCCTCCCCTGGTCCCGGATGGCAGCACTGTTTCCATGGATGGCAGCAGTGTTGGCCTGGACGGCTGCAGTGAGGTGCCTAATATCCCCCTGCACCTCCCCCAAACTGGTCACCACTGCAGCGCAGTTGCAACTCACATCCTGCACTGCGTTGCTTATCTGGCCAACGGAGCACTTTCTCCAAGTGCCCAACTATGTCCCCCATTTGTTGGGTCTGTCTGGCGTGATCCCTCGCCAACTGGCCCTGGACAAGATCCGACACCCCCCTGGTCTTCTGGGTCGCCTTTCTGGGGCCAGAAGATGGTTGTCCCCGGGGGGATGGAGTCGCCCTTGAGGGGCTTCCAAGGATGGGGGAGGGGATGACAGACGGCCCAGGAGAAGGGGAGGAGACCTCCAACACTAAGGAAAAGTCCTGCTCTGCCACAGCAGGATCCTCCACAACCACCTCGGCAGGTGTAGTGTGGCCACTCTCCTCCTCCACCTCTTCACCACCCAGGGGCTCGTGCACAGGATGGCGTGGGGGGGATGGGGTGGACTGGCCGCCGACAGATGATGGCCCAGCTCCGTCATCTGTGGATGACACAAAGCAAACACATGTTGGTGGTCCCACACACTTGGCACATGTACCCCCCCCCAAATGCAACACATCAAATAGGGGATAAAAAACACTTACCTGTCCTGGAGCCTTCCTCCACGGAGTCATAGCCGGGGACCCCCTCCACCTGCTCCCTCTCCAGGCAGCGAGAGACCACCTCCTCCTCTGCGGTCAGGGTGACCAGACATGGGGGACCACCACCTGTGCCCCTCTCATGCCTCCTGATGGTGGCCACCTTGCCACGGACCTTGCGCCGCAGATCATTGATTTTTTTTTGGATGTCAGCAGCAGTCCGGGTGGAGTACCCCAAAATATTGACCCGGCCAGCAATGGTGTCCAGGATGCCCTGCTTCCTCTCCCGGCTGGTCTTACAGCTTTTTTTGCCATGGAGGAAATGATTAAATGTCTCCATAGCGGAGATGATCACTGAGACCTCCTGGGCGTTAAAGTTTAGGTTTAGTTTAGCGGGAGCAGCCATCACAGCACAAAAGTATCTTCCCTGGGGTGGGGGGAAACGGAAATACTTTTGCGCCGGAATGGCGTTTCCGCCTGCGCTTTTATGCGCCCAACGGAAGGCATTGCGCTGACGTTTCCCGTGAAGTGGTGCCGACGGAAGTTGTGAGCATGCGCACAAGGGGGCGAGTGGAGCCGCACTCACTGCGCATGCTCCGTGGATGATGCGCTGAACGTAAGCCTCTGCGCTGGGCTCCGTCCATCATTTACATGTGATCACACCCACTTCCACTTGCGTCGGGTTACGCCAGCGCATTATCGTTACTCTGGCGCAAGTTTACGCGCAACTGCTATGTGAATAACAGTACTTGCGCTGAAAGGGTCGTCAGAGTAACGTAAATGAGAAGCGTTACTCCAGAGCAAAGATGCTCTGATCTACCAGAATCTGGCCCAAGATGTGCAGATGTAGGCAAGTTACGCCGGTCGGGAGTAGCCTATTTTGGTGCGTATCTAGTTCTGTGGGTACGGTGCATAGATACTCCGGCACAAATTTACACTTACGGGGGTAGATTCATGTAAAATGGCGCATCGTTGCTCCGGCGTGGCGCATTTTTTTCCGCTACGCCGTACCCGCGCGGAGAGGCATTTACTGTATTCATCATTTTTTCACTCACCTGCGTAGCGGTTTTTCGACGGCGTAAGGCGGCGGAACTGGAAGTGGGCGTCAACACATGCAAATGATGGTCTGACGGTGGCGCTGAGAGATCCGTACGGTGTATCTTAAACGGCGCATGCGCACTGATGGTACCTGGCCAGCTGGCTCCTGTGCACATGCGCAGTACGGCGCGACGTCACCACCAAGATCCGCCGCACCACTTCCTACTAGTGCATAAATACGCACACAGAAGCACCACCTTGCAAAACGTGACCAGCATTTTTTATGAATTGCCAGGGCTTTTGTATTTAGGATGGCTGCACCAGACACTGCCGGTGACCGCAGAATGTTCAACTTCAGCCATCAGGAGAAGGCTGTGATAACGGATGCGCTCTCCCAACATGGGTCCCGCCTCTATGGGCCACAGAGTGCCAACACTGGCAAAGCGGAGAAGACACGCATTTATGCGGAAATCACCAGGCAGGTGAATGTTGTTGGTGTGGCGGAGAGGGAGCCCAAGCATATCCGCAAAAAAATAAATGATATGCGGAGACTGGTCAAAGACAAGCTTGTGGCCATGAGAAAGCATGCCAGTGCCACAGGTGGAGGACCAGCCACAAGAATTACCCTGACTGCAGAGGACATGGTGGTGGCCAGGTTGCTGGATAGGGAGCTGGTGGAGGGTCTTCCTGGCTTTGAATCAGGGGATCGGCCTTTGAGGTCAGGTAAGTCTGTTTTATCTGCTTTGTGGTGTGTTGCATGGGTGGGGGGGGGGGGAACATGTGCCAAGTGTGTGGCTCCTCCAACATGTGTTTGTTTTGTGTCATCCACAGATGTGCATGATGGAGCTGGCCCATCAGTTGATGCAGGGCGAACCACCCCATCCATGCTGGAGATCGCCCCTACAGCAGTGCTTGAGGAGGTTGAGGAGGAGCACGTCAGGCTGCTGTTTATATTCTGGAGGAGACCCCCATACCTGGCCACTCCCAAACCACCCCCCCATGCAAGATTCCCCCTCAAGGGATACCATCCCCTCCAGGGATTCCCCCTCAAGGGACACCATCCCCTCCAGGGATTCCCCTTCAAGGGACCTCCCCTACACCCGTCCTCCAGCCTCTCAGGCCTCTAGGAAGGCAACGAGGAAAACCAGAGGAGTTCCTGATGATTTTGAAGATCACCTGGCAAGGGACCAGACAAGACAGACCCGCCATATTGGTTCTCTTGCGGGTGATCTGAATCGGGTGGCAGATAGCCTGGTGTCCTCGGCCGCGAGCCAGGCTGCTTGCACTGTGGCAGGCTGGGCAGAATACTGCTATCAACGATAGTCTGCAGGACGTTGTGGGGAACGGGGCAGCCCTTCTGTCCTGCCTGGTGGACCTGCAGACCACCACATCTGGCCTGGTCTCCGAGGTCCGGAGCCTGGCAGCTGCTGTCCGTGAGGAGGGGAGGCAGACACGGCGACAGCAGCGCAGCAATACTACCCGCCGGCTGCGGATGCAGGCTGCCAACAATACGTACCTCCACCGGCTAGCCATGGCAATGGAGGGCAGCCAGGCAGCCAGAAGAGACTGGTTGAGGTTCAACCACCTGCCCCCCCAGCCCCCCCACCTGTGGCTCGCCCCAGGCAACTGCGCCCCAGGAGCCTAGGGACAAGAAGGAGCCCACGACAGGGCCGTTGATTTGTTTGTTTATCTCCCTGCACACGGTGAGGAGTGCAGTCTACAGTGTGAATGTGGTGTGAATGTGTGGGGGTGACACTTCTGCCATTAAGGGGTGTCACCCTCAGTCGTTGGTGAGAAATTATCACCACGACACGTGTGAATGGTGTATGAATGTACAGCAACATAATTGGAGCCGTGGCGTGGCGTTGCTGCTCCCAAGTCCCATGTGGTGTACTTGGGTCTAATCCAATTTGATGTGGATGTGGTGTGTGTGTGCGCTAGGGATCACAGTGGTGTGCATGCATGCATGCTCATTGTGCCATGATTAATGTGTGTGTTTAACGTGAAAAGTAGCCTACCACAAGGACCCTCCTGACTGCTCTTCCCTCAGCAGACGGGGGACCCTCGGGCAAGGGGGGACTGTGTGGTTCGGGGGTCAGGTCATCACGTAGCTCAATCTCCAGGCCCTTTCTCACGGCAAAGTTGTGCAGCATGCAACATGCCCCAATGATCTGGCACACGAAGTTTGGGGAATACAACAGGGTACCCCCAGACTTATCCAGGCATCGGAAACGTGACTTCAGGAGGCCAAAGGTGCGCTCCACCACTGCACGGGTTTTGATGTGTGCTTCATTGTATCTTTGCACTCCTCTGGTTTGGGGATCCCGGAATGGAGTCATGAGATGGGGTCCCAGTGCATATGCCGTGTCACTAGTAATGAAAAGACAGGAGGATGTTAATAGTGCATGTGCCCGTTGTGAGGTGTGCATCACGGGAGGGGATAGTCATGCCTGCCACCCATGTCACTCACCAACCAGCCAGCTGTCCCCATACACGTTCTGTTCAAATTCTATGGAGATGGTGCTTTGACGGTATATGTAGCTGTCATGGCTGGACCCGGGGTCCTTGGCACGGACGTGCCATATGAGGCCTTGGGCATCGACTATCACCTGTACATTGATGGAATGCCAATGCTTCCGATTGTAGTATATGTGCTCTGTGTCCCGGGGGGGCCGTAGTGCCACATGTGTGCAATCAATGGCCCCCACAGTGCGAGGGAATCTGGCAAGGTTGTAGAAATCTGTCATTGCCTTCCTCCGCAGCTCCTCAGTAGTGGGTTTGATAATTTGGTTGGCCATGCGTCTGAGGATTGCGGGGACAACCTGGTGCACACATCTGCTCATGGTGGATTGTGACATCCCAGCCACCAATCCACTTGTTCTTTGAAAAGATCCACTGACAAGGAAATGAAGTGTTGCCAGTACCTTCACCAGTGGCTGCACTGCTTGTGAGTCTTGCTGGTGATGTCATCCTGCAGGGTTGTGGTTAGTTCCAGGATGGCTTCAGGGCTGAATCTGAATAGGCGAAACACCTCCAATTCACTCATGCCAAACACGTCAATGCGCATGCGGAATATCCTCTCCCGTGCCCTCCTACGTGCACGTCGACGCTGTAGGGCTATGAGCAAGGCTGCCCCTGGCATGTTGCCACACAGATGTGTTGTCCAGCAAGTGGTTTAGCTCAATTTGTCTGCTTTATGAGGGGTGACTTTCCGCAGAAAATTGCAGTTACGCGCACTGGGTTACGCCGGCGCCAGAGAAACGTGCGTTTCTGAATCGGTGGATCTCCCTCATTTGCATATTCGAATAGATAATCCATGGGAACGGTTGATCTGTCCCGCGTAAAGATGCGCCAAAGACACGCCGGCGTGGAAAAGTTACGCCGGAAAAAAGTAGCCGATTTGAAGGCGGATCTGGTATAGTAGGTACGGCGCATTGATCCGACGGCGCAAAATAACAGTTACGCCGCACATCTCTAAAAACGCCGGAGTAATTGCTACATGATTCTACCCCACGCCGCGCATCTCCATATACCCCGGTGTAACTTCTTTGAGAATCTGGCCCCCTAGGTACACATTTATTGGGCCAGATTCCCGTAGAATTGCCGCTGGAGTAGCGTAAGCCATTTACACTACGCCGCCGCAATTTAACAGAGCAAGTGCCGTATTCCCAAAGCACTTTCTCCGTAAGTTGCGTCGGCGTAGTGTAAATGGATCTGCGTATCCCCGCGTAATTCAAAGGGGCGGCTTGTATTTAAATTAAGCGTGCACCCGTGTCGATCGAACTGCGCATGCGCCGGCCTCAAAAATAGCCCAGTGCGCATGCTCTAGCTCACATCGGAAAAAGTGAATGAAACCGACGTGAGCGTCGTTTACGTAAATCCCTATTTGCGAACGACTTAGTAAAACAACGTAACCGACGGAAAAAGACGACGCTGACCCGACGCCATACTTAACATGGCAACGACGGAAATTCGTAAGGTTACCCCTCATATAGCAGGGGTAACCTTACGCGTACGTAAACGACGTAAACGTTTGTGAATCGTCAAATTAGGCTCATTTGCATAGGCAAATGAGAAATCATCGTAAAGGCCACCTAGCGGCCAGCGATGTCATTACATCTACGACCCGACAGTGTAATTGTTTTACACATGTCGGATCTTCACTGTATCTATGCGTAAGTGATTCTAGGAATCACACGCATAGATACCCAGTAAAAAAAACAGAGATACAACGGTGTTTCCTACGAAACGCCGGCGTATCTCTTTTGAGAATCTGTCCCTTTCCATCTAGGTGCACATTTATTCCGTCCACACCATTGATTTCCTATGCAAATATGCAAATTAGGAAGATACGCCGATCCACAAACGTAAGTTTGTGCGGTGCAGGCTATGCCCTGTGCGCATCAGCTGCACGGCCGGTCTAAAATTAGGCCTTATAAAAGCTTGCTTAAATTTAGACAATCCGTCTACATGTCAGCAAAAGCAACACCGTTAGGGACGAGCTGAGCAGCCACACTTGCAGGACAACAATCTGTATGCCACCATGCCAGGGGCATCCATGCTCATAGCTATACTACTGACTTTAGATGAGCGTAGAAGGAGGAGGGCATGGAGGAGTGCACGGAGGAGGGCACAGGAGAGGATCTGCCGACCGCCACTGGGCAAGGTACTGGCAACACTCCATTTACTTGGCAGTGGCTCTTTTCACCTTAATGGCTAAATATATAATTTATAGACATTTTTTCTGTTTAGTATATATTTTAAATCATAGAGAAAGGAGCAAGCAGGACTTTAAATGAAGCATGTGCGGGAAAGGTTTGCACTAAGTTGGGGGATATAAATAATGGTAATAAATCTGGAATATGTTAAATATTTTATTGCTTTCACATAATGCACCGTATATGACTATATTGCACTATTGAAGAATATAGATAAACATATGTAGTTCACAGATTGGTGGGGGGAAAAGTTTATATAGGCAGTAACCCAAGTGTATACAAACAAAAGGTACAACAAACTGTACTGCAGTAATTAGTGTATACACTTGGGTTACTGCCTATATAAACCTTTTCCCCCACCAATCTGTGAAATACATATGTTTATCTATTTTCTTCAAATATTTAACGTATTCCAGATTTATTACCATTATTTATATCCCCCAACTTAGTGCAAACCTTTCCCGCACATGCTTCATTTAAAGTCCCGCTTGCTCCTTTCTCTATAACAAATACCAGGGATGGAGGTAATTAACCCATTGCCTCATTTAAAGTCCCAAACCCCCCCCCCCCCTTTTCATATATTTTAAATGAGTTAATATAATAAATATATAATTGTATTTTTTTATATCTAATATATATATTTAATATTTTAAATATTATTATAATTATATTTTTTATTATTATCAACATTTTTTTAAATATATATATATATGTATGTGTGTATATAAATTGGGTGATGGCCCTCAAAATAATGGAACACACCGACACGACACAAACCTACAAACAGCAACAGACAAGGGAACAAAAGCACCTTGCTTCAGGGAGGGAAAAAATGGATGTACTTTGCAAAGGAAGGGCGTATGTCTGGGCCTATTTATGCACTGGGCTTATCTCACTAAGTCTGCCGGGCCTAGTTCCTATCTCACTGATTGCTCCGGGCCGAGTAGTGAGCATGTGCAGAGAGGCTCTGACCATAGTCGGCGTCGTGCACATGCCCAGTCTGGCCGGCCCTTCATTTGCATGGGGTCACGGCTCATTTCAATGGAACATGCCCACGTCCTTCCCACTTTGAATTACACTGCCTTAGGCCTCGGAATTTAAGTTGCGCCGGCGCAAATTTGGGCTATTTGTGACGTGATTTAGAGCATGCGCACTGGGATACGTTCACGGCCGGCACATGCGCAGTTCGTTCGGCGCGTCGTTTACGTTGGGTCACGATTAGTTTACATACAACTACTTGCCCTATTTGAATTACGCGGGGATGCGCCAGTCCATTTACCCTACGCCGCCGCAACTTATGGAGCAAGTGCTTTGTGAATACAGTACTTGCCTGTAAAAGTTGCGGAGGCGTAGCGTAAATCGGATACACTACGCCCCCAAAAAGATACGCTATCCATCCTGAATTTAGCCCTATGATTACTGCAAAGTACACAAGATAAACCTGTGATTTAATCTTTGCACCCTATTTTCACCATAATTCACACACTGGTTCACCTACTGTGCCCATCAATTGCTGACAATGTGCCCATCAATTGCTGCCACTGTGCCCATCAATTGCTGCCACTGTGCCCATCAATTGCCACTACTGTGTACATCAATTGCTACCAGTGTGCTCATCAGTTGCCACTACTGTGTCCATCAATTGCTGCCAGTGTGCCCATCAATTTCTGCTACTGTGCCCATGAAATGCTGCCAGTGTGCATCCCCCGCCCGCCTAAGTGAACTGCGAGCACCCAGCATGGCCCCCGCTGTTCACCTTTTTGGATGCCTATTAGAGCCTATGGAAAAAGGGGCCGGGCACCTGAATAGGGGGTGGCAGCGGCGACCATAGCTAAATTCATGCAATGCATGAATCTATCTATTGTGATAGATGGACTGCAGGAGAGAGGGGGCGCCGCCCGTGAGCCCTATATGGACGCACCACCACTGCTTGGGACTGATTGGTAGTCTGTCTGCACATATGTCACTTTATTTTCCATCTTACTTGGATCAAGCTTTGCTGATCGGGTGTTGACACACCCCCCTATAAAAGGTACACCTATGTGATGTTAGGGGTTATTAATTGGGAGGCTGATGGCGTGGGTGTATATATAGACCTTTCCTCATCAGCATGTGAACTTGTTAGTCTAATGATGGCTGTATACTACAGACTATGGATTACTGACAAGTATACAAGGTAACCCTAACAGTAATTTGCACTTTATTCTTTCTACTATTCACCTCACTGGTTCACTTATAATTGATATGTTATACTTTCGATTCATCCCTTTTCATTTCCACTAGTTGTTTAGCTTTCTTTTTTTTTTCAAATATAACATTTTATTGAAAGTTTTCAAAAGAGAAGGGGGTACAGAAAAGTTACAGTACAACCGTGATCAAATTCAACAGGTCAACAGATATCGAGGTCTGCGATAGAAGCCTCGCATTCAGCCTCCTTAGAGGGCAACATTAGTGATGTCGCAAACCTAAAATTTTGCGTTCGCGAACGGCGAATCGGGCAAACTGCCATAGACTTCAATAGGCAAGCAAATTTTAAAACCCACAGGGACTCTTTCTGGCCACAATAGTGATGGAAACGTTTCAAGGGGACTAACATCTGGACTGTGGCATGCCGGAGGGGTATCCATGGCAAAACTCCCATGGAAAATTAGCTAGTTGTCACAGAGTCAGTTTTTAATCCATAAAGAGCATAAATTACCTAACATTCCTAAATTGTTTGGAATAACGTGCTTTAAAACATCAGGTATGATGTTGTATCGATCAGGTAGTGTAAGAGTTAGGGTTACAGACAGGGTTAGGGTTACAGACAGGGTTAGGGTTACAGACAGGGTTAGGGTTAGGGTTCACAGTGACAGACCAAACTCCCCATTTAACCCACCTCAAACAACCGCAAACAGTCCATTTGCACAACCACAAACTCCCCATTTACAAAAGGTTGGATACCAAGCTAGCCATGTCCCGTTCCTTGTCCTCACTGACGTAATTGAATGTCTCTTCCTCCACCCAGCCATGTACAACACCAAGGGTCCCTGAAAGGTGACAACAAGCCCCCTGGGACACCTGCTGTGGTTGGTCTTCCAACTCCTCAAAGCCACCTTCCTCCTCTGACTCCTTTTCTTCAGACTCCTCTCTCTGCGTTGCTGCTTTACATTGCACAGCCCCCTGCACCTCTGGACCCCTTTATATTACACAGCACCCTGCACCACTGGTCCCCTTCATATTACACAGCACCCTGCACCTCTGGACCCATTTACATTACACAGCACCCTGCACCTCTGGGCCCCTTTTTTTTACACAGCACCCTGCATCTCTGGACCCCTTTACACTACACAGCCCCATGCACCTCTGGATCCCTTTACATTGAACAGTACCCTGCACATCTGGACCCCTTTACATTACACAGCACTGCACCTCTGGACCCCTTTACATTACACAGCACTGCACCACTGGAGCCCTTTACATTACACAGCACCCTGCACCTCTGGGCCCCTTTACATTACACAGCACTGCACCTCTGAACCCCTTTACATTACACAGCACTGCACCACTGGACCCCTTTACATTACACAGCACCCTGCACCTCTGGGCCCCTTTACATTACACAGCACTGCACCTCTGGACCCCTTTACATTACACAGCACTGCACCACTGGACCCCTTTATATTACACAGCACCCTTCACCTCTGGGCCCCTTTACATTACACAGCACCCTGCATCTCTGGACCCCTTTACACTACACAGCCCCCTGCACCACTGGGCCCCTTACATTACACAGCACCCTGCACCACTGGACCCCTTTGTATTACACAGCACCCTGAACCTCAGGGCCCCTTTACATTACACAGCCCCCTGCACCTCTGGACCCCTTTACATTGAACAGTACCCTTCACCCCTTTACATTACACAGCCCCCCATAGCTCTAGACACCTGTATGTTACACAAGACACCCCCCTAAAAGTTCTGTACCCCCTGCATTTAAAAAAAAAATGTAATCTACTGTGACACCAGATATGAGTGGTGGCACTGGGCAAGTGGGCACAGTAAACGCTGTGAGCCTGAGACATGCTGGCAGACAACTGACTACTATTCTTTATTGCAGTGAATTATTTTTTTAAAATGTTATCTACTGTGCCAACAAAATATATATGAGATGTAGCACTGGACAATTGGGCACAGTGTACACTGTGAGCTTGAGACACACACACGCTGCCTGGCAGGCAACTGCAATTAGATTACAGAGAAAAAAAAGCAGACTGATGTACTAGAAATTAGATTACAGAGAAAAAAAAGCAGACTGATGTACTAGCTGTCACCTGTCAGTATATTAGGAAGAGCGGATCTAGTCTAGCTAAACTCAATACAGTGTATAAATATTGTAACAGGAAGTCAGGTAAATCTGTGGGTGTTGTCACAGACGGGAGATACATGTCTGCCTTGTTTAGACAATTCACCAATTACTATTAGGTGTCGGCTGCAGAAATAGCCAGAAAGGTTTAGGGCATTGGAAAACTTCAGCTGTTCAGAATGAAGCAAATTAAGGCCTCTATAAGACATCCAAAGGATGACTACTGATTGCTGCATCCTGAGGCTTTTTGAGTTAAGGAGCAGTCAGAAAGACTTCTGAAGAGGTGAGGTGGTTGTTGATTTTTCTGCGTGATAAAAATCAAAAAGACTATTGTTTTTCTGCTGTATGACCAGCAGTGTCTGCCCAGCAGTAGGCTGTGCCAGACTCGATAGATAGGTTCCTGTGTTGTGAAGATAGATGCCCCAAGTGGCAAGGGTTTATTTTATGTTTTGTTTTGTTTATGCTGTTTTGATGCTTGCACTTGTATCCAGCAATATAGAAGAATAAACCATATCCTTTGTTTTCAACCATCCTCAACTGCCTTTCTGTATAATTCAGCGTGTAGTGAACCCATCCAGGGGGTCACACACACCCGCTACCGAGCTAATCCCTCACAATATATATACAACACCTGGGATGCATATACAGTATATCCTCTACACACTGTAACCCTAAGGGTCCTTTCACACGTGCGGACCGTTCGTCCGTTTTTAGACGTCCATTTTTTGACTGCAATGCTTTTCTATGGGTCCTTTCACACGCATCCGCTAACGTCCGTCTCCGTAAGGGCCCTTTCACACTAGCGGACGAACGGTCCGCTCATTACAAGTCCGTTTACGGACTTGTAATGCTTCCCTATGGGAGCGGATCCGTTAGCGGATGATGCATCCGCTAACGTCCGCTAGATCCGCATCCGTTTTTGCGGACGGAAGAATGTCCTATTTTTCTTCCGTCCGGCCAAACGGATCGGATGCAAACGGACAGACGGTCCGTTTCCATCCGACTCCCCATAGGGGAGAGCGGAGGAGAGACGGGGCGGTCCCTGCACAGTGTGCGGGGACCGCCCCGTCCGCCGACAGCTGAGTGGAGACCCCCCCGCTGAGCTGACGGGCACACGGAGCGGACCGAAAAACGGTCCGCTCCGGGTGAAAGGACCCTTAAGCTCCGTTTTTTTGAACGGAAGAAAACCCTATTTTTCTTCCGTCAAAAAAACAGAATGGACGAAAAACGGACGTTAGCGGACTATCCATTTAACATCCGATCCGCTAACGTCCGTTTTTCATCAAAATATGTAATAAAAAAAAAGTTCTAACCAAAAAAAAACGGATGAAAAAACGGATTAAAAACTGATGAAAATGGATGAAAAACTGATGAAAAACTGATGAGAAACTGATGAAAAACTGATGAAAAACTGATCAACTGATGATAAAAAACGGACCTAAAAAACGGTCCGCACGTGTGAAAGGGCCCTAACTGACTAGCCTGCCTGCCTGCTCTATCTAACTCCAAAAAATTACACTCTGGGCCAGATTCAGATAGAATTGCCTATCTTTAGGCAGGCGTAGCGTATCTCAGATACACTACGCCGATGTAACTCAGAGAGGCAACTACAGTATTCATAAAGCACTTGCACCTAACTTTGCGCCGGCGTAATTTAATTCCTTTGGCGTAAGCCGGTGCAACTGCAAGTGGGTGTGACGTTATGCAAATGATGGTCTAGTGATTTACGCCCGGCGTATCTTGGACAGAGCATGCTCAGTATGTTCGTTACCTTGTGAGCATGCTCACAACTATGCCGGCCCAACTAACAGAGATAGGGGCAGATTCTCAGAGGCGTTACGACGGAGTATCTCAGATACCCCGTCGTATCGCCTTTTTTTTGTCCTCGTATCTATGCGAGTGATGCTTAGCATCACTTTTGCATAGATACGCTTCTACATCCGACAAGTGTAAAAGCATTACACTTTCGGATCGTAGGTGTAATGACAACTCCGGCCACTAGGTGGCCTTCACGTTGTTTTCTAATTTGCATATGCAAATGAGGCTAGTACGGCGATTCCCGAACGCTTTTACGCCGCCCCGTCGTCGCGTACGTCGTTTACGGACTCGTAAGGTTACCCCAGCTTCTATGTGGAGTAACCTTACGAAGTACCGTCGGACGCCATGTTAAGTATGGCGTCGGGTCAGCGTCGGCTTTTTCCGTCGCTTACGTCGTTTTACTAACTCGTTCGCGAATAGGGACTTGCGTAAATGACGCTCACGTCGTTTTGACGTCGGTTTCAACGACGCTTCCCGACGTGAGCTGGAGCATGCGCACTGGGCTTTTTCCCCGGCCGGCGCATGCGTAGTTCATTCGACGCGGGGGCGCGCTTAATTTAAATACAAGCCGCCCCATTTGAATTGCGCGGGTTTACGCTTGGCGATTTACGAGACGCCGGCGAAAACTACGGAGCAAGTGCTTTGAGAATAAAGCACTTGCTCTAGTACGCAGCGGCGGCGTAGTGTAAATGGCTTACGCTACGCCGCCGAAAATATATGAGAATCTGGCCCATACGCCGGTCCAACTTATGCCCAGCCGATGCAAAAGTACATCCAGTTTTATTCCCCCCCCCCCCCCCCCCCCCCCCCCCCCCCCCCCAGGGAAGGTACTTTTGCTGTGAGATGGCTGCTCCCGTTCCCCACAGGCAGAGGAGGAAAAAAAATTTAAAACCCAGGAGATGTCAGCCCTCATAACAGCAATGGAGACTTATGACCAGGGCCGCCATCAGGGGGGTACAGGCAGAACACCTGTAAGGGGCCCGGGGGTCCCCAGGGGCCTTGATGGGAACCCCCCCCCCCTTTTTTATTTTATTTTTATTTAAAAAAATATATATATATTTTTATGTATATTTTTTTGATGGACAAGAAGGCCTGGCTTGCAGTCTCTGCTCTAATTAATTTCTAAGGTGTTCTATCAAATTGAGGCCAGGACTCTGTGCAGGCCAGTCAAGTTCCTCCACCCCAAACTTGCTCATCCGTGTCTTTATGGACCTTGCTTTGAGCACTGGTGAGCAGTCCTGTTGGAACAGGAAGGGGCCGTCCCCAAACTGTTTCTACAAAGTTGGGAGCCTGAAATTGTCCAAAATGTCTTGGTTTGCTGACGCCTTAAGAGTTCCCTTCATTGGAACTAAGGGGCCAAACCCAACACCTGAAAAACAACCCCAGACCATAACCCCCCTTTTATCAAATGATTTGGATCAGTCCACAAAGCAAGGACCATAAAGACATAAATGAGTGAGTTTGGGGTGGAGGAACTGGACTGTCCTGCACAGAGTCCTGACCTCAACCCGATAAAACACCTTTGGAATGAATTAGAGCAGAGACTGTGAGCCGGGCCTTCTTGTCCAACATCAGTTCCAGACCTCACAAATACACTTCTGGAAGAATGGTCAAACATTCCCATAGACACACTCCTAAACCTTGTAGACAGCCTTCCCAGAAGAGTTGAAGCTTGAACTCTACAGGCTAAAGGATACCACACACGATCGAATATTCCGATGGACGTGTTTTGTCGTATAATCAAACCGTCTGTACGCTCCATCGGACAAAAGAGCAGAAAAACTACGTTGTTTCGTGAATGTTGGCTGAAAAAGTTCTGCCGTCTGTATGCAGAACAAGTTCACGGCCAGTGCCTTTCGGACAAAAATATATATATAATTATTATTATCATTATTATTATTATTAAAGGGCCCAGAGGTCCCGGATGGAAAGCCCCCTTTATTTGGTAATTTATTTTTATATAATAAAAATGGAGGTTGCCATCTGGGGCCCTGGTGGCCTCCGGACCCCTAAAAAAGAAAAAAGAAAAAAAAGGTTTCTTTTTTTAAGGGGGTTTCCATCCAGGCCCCGGGGACCCCCGGGCCCCTTACAGGTGTACTGCCTGTACCCCCCTGATGGCGGCCCTGGTGGCGGGGGACCCATTAGTAGTGCTAGGACCATGGCTGCCATGTGTTGTCCTGCAAGTGTGGTTGCTCAGCTCCTCTAACGGTGCTGCTGAAGCTGCTCTTCAGTTGACTTGAGCAAGTCTGGTGCAAAGTTACCCCTGCTTTATGAGGGGTAACTTTAGGCCGGCCAAACAGCTTAGGCACACCGGGGTAGATTCACATAGAGATACGACGGTGTATCTACTGATACACCGTCGTATCTGTGAGATCCGACGCTCGGATCTATGCGGCTGATTCCTCGAATCAGGTTCCGCATAGATCTCCCTTAGAGCCGACTGGTGTAAGTGAGTTACACTGTCGGATCTTAGGCTGCAATCTCCCGCCGTCCGCTAGGTGGCGCTTCTATTACTATACGCGACGAATATGCAAATGAGGAGAACCGCCGATTCTGAAACGAACGCCCGGCCGTCAGATTTTTTTTACGGCGTTTGCGTTCGGCTTTTTCCGGCGGATCGTTACCCCTGCTATATGCAGGGTAAGTGCGGCGTATCCTATGTTAAGTATGGCCGTCGTTCCCGCGTCGAATTTTGAATTTTTTATGTCGTTTACGTAAGTCGTTCGAGAATACGGCCATACGTTAATAGCGTTAACGTTGAAAACAATGACGTCCTTGCGACGTCATTTGAGGCAATGCACGCTGGGAAATTTAGCCGGCGGCGCATGCGCAGTACAATCGGCACGGGGACGCGCGTGATTTAAATAGTTAACTCCCCCTAGCCGCGTAATTGGCATTCCGCCGGGGGATTTACGATCCGCCAGGGCAACTTACGAGGCAAGTGCTTTCTGAATACAGCACTTGCCTCAAAAACTGGCGCAGGCGGATCGTAAAAAAGATAGATCACGCGGATCAAAAGATCCGCTGATCTATGTGAATCTACCCCACCGTGTGTAGCCTGTGCCGAACGGGCCTATGTTCGGGAATCGGCGTATCTCCCTCATTTGCATATTTGCATAGGAAATCGATGGGTTTGCCAGATGCGTCCGGCATAAATATGCACCTAGAATGTGCAGGCGTAGGCAAGTTAGGCCGGTCGGGAATAGCCTATTTTGGTGCCTATCTAGTTCTGTGGGTACAGTGCATAGATATTCCGGCACAAATTTAGACTTAGGCGGCACATCTCGAGATACTCCGGCATAAGTCCTATCTGAATCTGGCCCTCTCTCTCTGTCTCTCTCTGTAAACCACGCAACACACATTAGATTACAGAGAAAAAAAAAGCAGACTGATGGACTAGCCCTAAAAAAGGACTGTTTGGGGTGCTGTCAGGACACTGTGGTTACAGCAGAGATCAGATGAGTCTTTCAGGACTAGAGTGGACACTGAATACACTGGCCTAGCTATTGATTTTGCTATTAACCACTTCAGACCCGCGGTATAGCCGAATGACGGCTACAGCGCGTGTCTGAATATCCAACCTGCCGTCAAAAGACGGCCGCCCCTTTGGGCGTTCCCAGCGCGCGCTCTAGAGCACGCTGCGGGGAAGCCCTGTGTTTGCTGTGTCCCTTGGAGACAGCCAATCACTGATCGCGGCGAACGGACAATCAGAGTGGCCGTTTGCGATGCGATCTGTGCAGCGAATGAGAGATGATCTCACAGATCATCTCTCATTGCCGTTTTTACACAAAGACAGCGTCCTGTCTCTGGAGAGGAGGAGACCGATCTGTGTCCCTTGTACATAGGGACACAGATCGGTCACCCCCCCCCCCCCACAGTTAGAACACACCTAGGATACGTTTAACCCCTTCCTCACCCCCTAGTGTTAACCCCTTCAATGCCAGTCACATTTATACAGTAATTAGTGCATATTTATAGCACTGATCGCAGTATAAATGTGAATGGCGCCAAAAATGTGTCAAAAGTGTCCGATGTGTCCGCCATAACGTTGCAGTACCAATAAAAATCGCAGATTGACGCCATTTCTAGTAAAAAAAAAAAATTATAAAAAATAATAATTCTGTCCCCTATTTTGTAAGTGCTATAACTTTTGCGCAAACCAGTCGCTTATTGCGATTTTTTTTTTTTTTTTACCAAAAATATGTAGAAGAATATGTATCGCCCTAAACCAGTGTTTCTCAACTCCAGTCCTCAAGGCCCCCCAACAGGTCAGGTTTTCAGGATTTCCATTATTTTGCACAGGTGATTTGATCAGTTTCACTGCCTTAGTAATTCCCACAGCCTTTTTATCTGAGGGAAATCCTGAAATCATGACCTGCTGGGAGGGCTTGACGACTGGAGTTGAGAAACACTGCCCTAAACTGAGAGAAAAAAAAAATATTTTTTTTTTTTTAAATTGGGATATTTATTATAGCAACAAGTAAAAGATATTGTATTTTTTTTCAAAATTGTCGCTCTTTTTTGTTTATAGCGCAAAAAATAAAAACCGCACCGGCGATCAAATACCACCAAAAGAAAGCCATGAATAAGCACTGATCCAGTGCGAAACGCGTCGGCTGTTCCTTGTTTCCACTGCTGTGACCCTATTTTTGTACATGCTGTCTATTGAATAAAAGACCATCCATCATGTTTTGGAGTGCGGCTATCCATTTTTCTTTGTCTTCACCACCAAAAGAAAGCTCTACTTGTGGGGGAAAAAAGGACGTCAATTTTGTTTGGGAGCCACGTCGCACGACCGCGCAATTGTCAGTTAAAGCGACGCAGTGCCGGAAGCTGAAATTTCACCTAGGCAGGAGGGGGGTATATGTACCCAGTAAGCAAGTGGTTAAATCAGCAGCAGCTACACTGTCCCTCCTCTCACTAAGACTGCAGCTTCAGAATGAATCTAAAATGGATGCTGTCCAGGAGGTGGGAGGGTCAGGGAGGGAAAGTATGCTGCTGATTGGCTGCAATGTGTCTGCTGACTGTGAGGTACAGGGTCAAAGTTTGCCAATGACGATGAATAGGGGGCGGATCGAACATCGCATATGTTCGCCCGCGGCGGCGAACGTGAACAAGCGACTGTTCTATACATCTCTAGGCAACATACCATATGTCAAACCAAAGAAAGGGACATGGTAGTGCATCATATAATTCATACTGTTTGGCCAGGAAAACCAGTTTTTACCACTTATACAGATATACCCCATATTATTATAATCGTCAGTGGTCCCAGCCGGACCACCGATTATTTTGTGGTCAAAGCAAAACTGAAGGGAGAGATTGGCCTCAAATCGACTGGCAGTAGTGACCCCAGTTGAGAGGATAGGGGTGAAACAGACAGGGAGTTGGAAAGAGAGAAAGGAAAAAGAAAAAAAAAGAAAGAATGACAAAAAAAAAGGGGGGGGGGTTGGGCACTTGTTAAACATGAGCGTGACGGACACAGCGAGGATGTCGCTCTACAATAGGTCTGCACCAGCCCGACCCTCAAGAATTCAGTAAGGCCTGGCCTTCATCCGAGAAAATAAACATATTCCATGATAACCAAGTTTTGGAATGTTTGTCCTGTTTGTGTTGGGCAGTAAGCACTAAGTCTTCTAGTTTTTTTATGTCTTCCACTCTACGCAGCCACAGTCTGACTGAGGGGGGCACATCTTGCTTCCATGTGGCTGGAATGCAAGACTTTGCGGCATTGGGCAGATGTCTCACCACCGATTTCTTGTATGACCGTGCCGGGACCGTGGCGGCATGTAGCAAAAAGAAAGCTGGATCTTTCTGAATTGTATGATCTGCACATTTCTGGATGATATCCGTAATTGTCGTCCAAAAGTGTTGTAGTAGAGGGCAGGACCAGAAGATGTGGAAAAGTGACCCTTCATCTATCTGGCACTTCCAGCACTGATCCGAAGCAGTAGGGAAGAATCTATGTAGCCGCTGAGGTGTATAATACCACTTTGTTAGAATCTTATAATTTGTTTACTGAATTTTAGTGCAAATGAACGACTTCAGGGAGAAACTAATAATGTTTTGTTTTTGTAACGTCGTGAAGGTGCATTGTAGGTCCGTGTTGAGCAGAGAATATGTTTGGGAGAGTACCTGGGGGAGCGTACCCTCATCCCTACAATATTCCTCAAGGGTTGTCAGGTTGCGTTTGAAGCAGGTCAGGTCAGGTATTGAGTGGAGTCTGTTCGCTTTCCAGAAAGGCAGGAGAAAGCCCCCCGTCTCAATCGTCAGTGACAGGATCGAGGCCCAACGGTCCCCCTCCACATAATGTAATGTGTAGTGATTACCTGCTGTCCATAGCGATTCGTACTCCAAGCGGTCTAGTCCAGGGGCGAATGCCGGGTTGCCAAAGATGGGGAATAAAGGGGACTGTTTTGAAGTTAGGGAGGTGGACTTAATTACTACTAAGCCCACATACAGCATGGCGCCTATGATGGGATGCGTAGTCATGTCTGGGGGGAGCCGATCATAGCACCATATTGCGCCCTTCAAAGGGATCCCAACCTTGGTGCGTTCTACTCAAACCCATAATTCAGAGTGTTCATGCCTGTTCCAATCCATAATCCTCCCAAGGTGTACCGCTTGGTAGTAGTTTTTCACGTCAGGGAGGGCCAACCCTCCATACTGTTTTGGTAGTGTCAGGTAACGCTGGCGCAGCCGGGGGCTTCGTCTTTGCCCATATAAACTTGGTGAACATCGAGCGTACTTTCCTAAAATATAGTGAAGGTATTCTAATTGGCAATGCTTGGAATAGATATAAGAACTTTGGGAGAATGCACACCTTGATGAGGTTACACCTTCCGAACCAAGAGTGTACCACTTCCCGACCGCGCCATAGACAAAAGACGTCTACAGCGTGGTTGAGTTGTTTTGGGAGGAAGTCCCTGGGACGTCCTCCCTCCCAGAATACTTCACTCGCGCGTCCCCTGGGGAGCGCTCCCGTCTTACGGATCACGGTAAATTGCCGCCGATAGCGGCCATTTACCACGTGATCGCTCCGTACCGGGGGACCCATTAGAAGTGCCCCTGGCATGTTGGCACACAGAGGTGTTGTCCTTGCAAGTGTGGTTGTTCAGCTTGCTATTTTCGTCGGTAACGCTGCTGCTGTAGCTGCTCTCCTGCTGACCCGAGGCCGTCTGGAGTAAAGATAAAGCAGCTATTTGTAGAAATAACTTTGCGACGGACGGACGAGATACGCACGGCGCATGTAGCCAGCGTCTGGTGCTAATCCGTTCGCGAATTGGGAAATCTTCCTCATTTGCATATTTGAATGGGAAATCAATAGGCGCGACGGATGCGACGAGCGAAAATATGCGCTTACGATACTCTGGCGAAGGAGAGTTAAGCCGGTCGGAAAAAGCCCGTTTTCTGTCGCATCTAGTTTGGTGGGTACAGCCGCGTAGATACAACGGCGCATCTTTACAGTTACGCGGCGCATATCGATATACTCCAGCGCAAGTCTTGCTGAATCTGGCCCATAATGTTTTGGGGTTTTATGTAATTTTCTAGCAAATAAATGATGTAGGAGAGAAATGTCAGAGTTGGTCCGGGTGCTCCAGAACGCCTGATGGTGCTCTCTGTCTCACACATGGGGTATCGCCATACTCGGGAAGAATAGCACAATGTGTTTTTGGGTGTAAATTGTGAGAAATAACCTGCTAATATGACAGAAACAAGATTTTTTTTTTTTTTTTTTTTTTTTTTACAGAATTTTCAGTTGTTTTTCTTTTATAGCGCAAAACAAAAACAAAACCCATAGGTGATCAAATACCACCAAAAGAAAGCTCTATTTGTGTGAAAAAAAGACAAAAAATTCAAATGGGTTCAATGTTGTATGACTAAGTAATTGTCATTCAAATTGTGAGAGCACCGAAAGCTGAAAATTGGTCTGGTTAGGAAGGGAGTTTAAGTGCCCAGTGGTCAAGTGGTTAAGATCTACATTCAAGAGCGATATGGGCCTATAGCTGCCACAGGCTGACAGATCCTTGCCCTCTTTGGGTATGAGGGAGATATGGGCTCTTAAAGTATCCCTAAAGTAAAGTATCATGTACGGGCCAAGGACCGGTAAGAGGGTTTGGTAATATTGAAGGGTGAACCCGTCGGGGCCCGCAACTTACCTGGCTTCATACTCTTAATCTCAATAAAAAAATTATTATTAAAGACGTTTTTTAGAGAACAAATAACAAGGCTCAAAGCCCACAGCTGATGCAACAGCAGAAGTAAGGAAACATATCTGTCAACAACATTTACTGTAGGTATGCAGTACCATAATATAGTGCAATCTCAAATAAAAAACAACATAGGCCTCAAGAGAGAAGGAAATGAAATAAGACAAGCCAAGACAAAATAGAGAAAGGAAAGAGAGAATAGGAAAAAAGATAGATAAAGAGGAGAAAGGAAACGTGAAGTAAGGGATAATATCCATCAAAAGATCATAATTTTAACATTAGCTAAAACATCAACACGAATCATAAGTCTTATACTAGTCAAACCATAATTGCCACAGAGGGCGTACTTTGGCCAAAGAGTTTAGTGACGAGGGGAACAGCGTTTCGTAAGTGGCGTGAGTGTGGGTAGTTGAAATCACTTCTCGTAAGGAGGGGGGATTGTAGTTTCTTCCAATGGCGGACAAGCACCAGTCTTGCGCTCAGAGACATGCACAGCTATTATCTTTTTAGTGGGAGGGAATAACTCAATGCCCAAAGAAAGCAGCGCCATGCCTGGTTCAGCCGGCACATTCAAGCCCAGTATTTCCGAGAGCAACTGGAAAACATTCAACCAGTATTTGGTCACTAAGGGGCAAGCCCACAGAATATGATATAGAGTACCCAATTCTCCGCACCCCCTCCAGCATTCAGCCGAAGCCTGTAGGGCGAACTGTGCAATCTTGTAAGGGGTCAGATACCATTTCAACAGGATTTTATGGGTAAGTTCCCATAAATTAACACATTTAGTAGCCACATACATCACGCTGATAGCCCTACGCCATTGGTCGGAGGAATACTCTTTCCCCAATTCCCTCTCCCAAGATAGCATCGCGGAAGATTTAAGGAAGACATCCTTATCATTAAGTAACAGGTAAAACAGAGAGATGCCTTTAGTTTTTACTGTAGGGCTAGAATAAAACATAGTAACTTGCCATGGTAATGTGAGAGTCTCAATCAGGTGAAGACGTAAGAAGTAACTGACCTGCAGGTATGTAAACATATCAGAAACGGGCAATCCGAACTCTATCTGAAGAGCCCGAAAAGATTTCAGGGCCGGGCCCACCATCAAATCCTCCACCTCCCTTATTCCCCCTGCTACCCAACTACTAATTTTCATATCTGGGATTATAAGGGACAGACATTGGAATGGCCTATGCAATTTGGAACAAGTTAGGTGGCGGAAATCGGAGGAAGTAAGCATATCCCAGCCCCGAAGCGCTGCCGGGATCGTTGGAGATAAGTTACACTTCTGTACGGTAATGAAGCGAAACATCAAAAGAAAGTGGAACAGATTATGCCCAGGTACCTGGTGTTCCTCCAGTTCCAACCACCGCTTCCTATGAGAAGAGGGAAACCAATCCCTAAGTTGGGCCAACAGGGTGGCCGTATGATAATCCCTCAATACCACCAGGCCCACTCCCCCGGCACGCCTAGACTTAAGTAATTTGGAGAAGGCACACCGTGCCCTCCTCCTCTGCCAAAGATACCCATTGATGAGTGATTGTGCGGTCTTAAAGAAGGAGTTCGGCACTGGGATAGGGAGGGCCCTGAACATGTAGACCATTTGGGGGAGGATCACCATTTTAAAGGCTGCCAGCCTGCCCGACCAAGAAAGTTCAGTCTTAGCTAGTTTCTGGAGTTTAGCCTTAAGCTTATCCAAGAATGGGGTGTAGTTGGCCTTAACTAAATTAGCAGTTGTAGATGTAAGGGTAATGACTAAATATTTTATCCCCGTGTTGTCCCAGGCAAATGGATAGGAATTAGCCAGCTTCTTCTGCAAGTCATCACCCACGTTCATCCCAAAAATATAAGATTTGGTCTCGTTAACCTTATAGTAAGATAAATTACCAAATAAACATAAGGACTGATATACCGAAGTCAGGGATTTCTCCACATCTGTTAGCATCAAAATTACGTCATCCGCAAATAGACTGATAGTATGGGTGGACTGAGGAGTTTTAAAGCCGAAGATCCGTGGATGGTCGCAAATGTGACACGCCAAGGGCTCCATCATCAGGTTGAAGATCAAAGGCGATAGCGGGCAGCCCTGGCGTGTGCCATTCATAATAGAGAATGGAGTGGATAATACTCCAGACGTGAACACCTGAGCCGATGGGCAGGTATACAACGCCATAATGGCAGAAAAAATTGGACCTACAAAACCAAAAGCGGTCAAAACTTTAGCCAAATATCCCCAATGCACCTGATCGAACGCCTTCTCCGCATCCAAAGCTAGGAGAAGAGAAGGCGTTCGCGTCCGGTTTGCATGGTGAATGATATTAATTAAACGCCTAGTGGCGTCAGAAGTCTGACGCCCCTTCGTGAAGCCAGACTGATCGGAATGCACAAGGTAAGGGAGGATTTCATTTAAACGGAGGGCAAGTAATTTGGCATATAGCTTCAGATCTAAATTAAGAAGGGAAATGGGCCGACAATTTTGTGGCTCAGATGCATCTTTGCCTGGCTTGGGTAACGTAATAATAAGTGCTTTCAACATCTCCGAAGGGAAAGAAGCCGAGGCAACCGCACCATTAAAAAGGTTGACCAAATGAGGAGATTCTGTTTAAATGTCTTATAGTATTCCCCTACAAAACTATCCGGGCCGGGAGATTTATTTGGAGGTAGAGAGTCTATGGCCGAATCTAAGAATAACGTCTCTAAGTACATTATCAGGAAGGTACGACGGCTTTGGAAGGCGGTGAATTCTATCAATAGTGATGTCAATTGCAGTAAGATCAGGGAGCAATGCTGAAAATAGGGCAGAAGCGTAATCTTTAAGTTCACCTTGTTGCACCGATTCCGGGATACCCCTAATTTTCAAATTGTTTCTTCTGCTCCTATCTTCTAAATCAGCTAATTTAGCTTTAATGCCCTCCATCTCCTCATCCACCTGTCCCTGGGCATCCACTAAATCGTTGATCGTGGTGGCATATTTACCCATTTTAGATGTGCTCAACCCTCGTCTCCACCTCCTGAAATGTCTGCATGGAACTTCCTCATGCATGTCATCATGTCAGCTTGAATGGTGCTGCGAAGGGAGAGCAGCATGTCCTTTAAGACTGTGTCCACAACTGGTTGGTTAGTGGTGGGGAACTTTTCAATGCGGTCTGGGAGCTCCCTCGTGTCATCCCCCGAGTCTGTCCCCATCTCCAGCAGCAGGCCGCACCGCAGATCCTCCATTCTAAACCTTGCTTTTGCAGGATTGGCCGACTGCGGGGTGTCAGGGCCAGACTAAGGGCTTCCCGGGGACCCGCTGAGCCTACTCTGCGAGGCAGACGCGAGAGGAGGAGACATGCAGAGTTAGCAGACGTGGATGACATGCGGGCGCCATCTTGCTTACCTCCGCGCTGACTTAACGGGAAGAATTCCGTCAGTCTGCTGGGTTTTCTGTCCTCCTTCCTTTTGCGTGTCATCGCCGCTAGATCACCACGGGCAACAGCCGCTGATCCTGGATATCGGAGCGAGCCTGGGACGCTGTTAAGTGCCGTTGTGATTCCTGGTGCAGCGGAGCTCCTCGCTCAAGCGGCCATCTCCAACCGTGGCTAGCCACGCCCCCCCCCGGCTTCATACTCTTAATGGCGCTCTGTAACTCCATCAACGTGATGGGTTCTTCCAGAGCATCCCTACTTTCCTTCAAGAGTTTGGGAATATTGGACAATGTCAGATAGTCCCTTACGGCAGAGTCACTGATCTGCTGTTTGGGGAGGTTGTATAGGGAGGAATAATATGCCTGGAATTCACTGGTTATTTGGGTGGGCAGGACTGTCCTACGTCCCGACAAGATGATTTGGGGGATATATGCACGGAATCTCTGCTGCCTAACTGCTCTGGTAAAGAGTTTCCCACACTTGTTACCCGATCCATAACATATTTTCCTACAAGATTGTAGTGCGGCTTTTGCCCTATAGTGTAGTAGATCTACTGTCTGTCTGCGGAGGGTCAACAGTTCCGATTCTAGCGATGGCGTCGGGCTTCTCGTGTGTCTTTTCTACTTCGTGTATCCTCTGTAAGAGGAGCAGTAATTGTTTTTCCCGTTCCCTTTTAATATGGGTCCTGTGTTTGATCAGGACTCCCCTAATCACAGACTTGTGGGCCTCCCACAGTATCCCCGGGTTGCAGTCATCGGTATCGTTGATTAGAAAGTATTGGTTCAGTTCTCTTGTGATGTCAGTCAGGACTGTGGGGGACTGTAGTAGGCTCTCATTTAGTCTCCAGAACTTTGCCTTAGACATTGCTGTCTGTGAAAGGGTGTAGCGCATAGTAATCGGCGTGTGATCGGACCAGGTTATGCTACCGATCTCCGGGGCATAAACTGCCTCCAATTGGCCATGAGGTATCAATAAGGAGTCTATGCGGGAATATGTTTTGTGTGAAAAGATGGTGTAGTCCCTCTCGCCTGCATGGTGAAGCCTCCACACGTCTATCAGTTCGGCCATGTGGAGGACCCGAGTGATGCGTTTGTGCAAGCTGGTGCACAGGGAAGAGGACCCGGCAGATGTGTCCACTGTGGGGTTCAGGGGGACATTAAAATGGCCACCCAGAATCAGATGGCCCTCAGTGAAGTGCATCAGGTTGGTCAGCGTTTTGTGAATAAAGGTGTCCTGTCTATCATTCGGTGCATAGACCAAAGCCAGTGTTACTAACACTTCTCCTATAAGTCCGTTGATGAACACATCCCGCCCCTCTGTATCATTTCTGGTGTCCCGGCAAGTCCAGGGTACTTTCTCTGCAAGAAGTATGGATACTCCTTTTGATTTGGCTGACGGGTTTGTGGCATGCTAAACAAATGGGAAATACCGTTTTTTCAAGCAAGGTGGTGCCCCGGTTTTGAAATGGGTTTTCTGGAATATCTGCCCTAGCTCTTTTAAGATCATTCAAGAGGATGAGTCGTTTCTCAGGAACGTTTAACCCCTTGGCATTCAGCGAAAAAATAGTAACCTGGTCCATCACGCTTGTGTCAAATCAAGAAGTGACAAATACAAAACAAAAAAGGAACTTGTATTAGATATAGAGTGGGAAAGTGGTTAGAAAGGAAAGGGCAAGAAAAGCCCAAGGATAGTAGAGTGGACAATCAGTACCCCAGACTATTTAGAACAATTGTCAACAATTGTATGCAAGAACTTGCAGTGAAACACACTCCAGTTGACACCGGGATGGTGTTTCGGCCTAATGGGGATGAGATTGGACTAAGACCAGGGGAGCTTAGCCCAAACCCGCCCAACCCCCCGCCCTAATATATAATTCAGGCATGTAACATAATACAAAAAAAAAACATAGCAACATTTGGTCAAGCAAGCAAACTGCATCATATAGAAATCCCATATGCATTCAAACATAACCCCAGTGCAAAAACATATAACAGGTATATATCATGTCCAACCCCTGCCCCACAATCCTTTGCGGGAGCCCGCAAAGCCCAGGGGTCCATCCCCAACCCGCCACCCAACAGCTGCAGTACGTTAGCTGAAGAACCAGCAACATTTACAATGTAGTCCCAGGAGATAAGTAGCGTAGTGCTTGCCCCATCGAGCACAGGACAAGCACATGTGTGGGCAGGGAGGGCAGCAACATAGGACCACCGTAACGGCCTCATGCCGGGGTCTAATACACCCCTGTCCCAGAGGACTTCACAGGGGAAGGGTCAATCTCAGGCTCTCAACTTCTCCTCCTCCCACATCCGCAGAGTCCAACCACCACCCCCAGAATATCACCCACACCAGTTGACAAGTCAGTAACGTAACGGGAACTCTGGAATCAAAAAGGGGCAAAGGGAGTGTTCAGTGGGAACCATGTGAGGACTAAGAGGCTTCAGCCCAAAACCGGGCATCAATGGGGCCCAACAGGTAGACAACAGAGGGGTGGGGGGCACAGCAAAAAGCGCACTGGGTGTACAATAGAAAAAAGTGCGGGTAGAAGATATAGAGTCTCACCACATCCGCTAGGCTTCCCTGGTGTCTTCTGGCGAAGTGATGCAGGATCTGCGCCAGCTCATCTGAGGTTTTGTGAACAAGGTCTCCGCTGATTTGCCCCACCCGGATGGGGTACGAATCTTGGAATCAATTGGAGACAGTCTGGGACATCCACCTGATCTGCTTCCAGGAACTCAAACTATGCAGGGAGTTCAGAGGGTAGGCGCAGGGTGAAGGACTGAGATTGTTTCTTAAAAGTCACCGCTATGGGGAAACCCCAGCGATAGGTAATGGCAGCGTGTTGGGCAATCTCCAGCACTGGTTTCAACATTCCCCGCCGTTGCTGGGTGGCTCTCGAGAGATCCGGCATGATCTGGATTGTAGTGCTGTCAAATTCCACATCCCTGACTTCCCACGCCTTCCGCAGTATGATCTCTTTGTGTGCTTATTGATGTATCCGACAAATCACATCTCTCGGGCCATTTGGATCCGGTGACCGCGGTCCCAAAGCTCTATAGATCCGATCGAATGACATATTGGCTGGCCAATCATTACCTGCTATGTCTCTAAATATGGCTAGTGCTGTAGCTGCCAGGTCCTCAGCACCCGTAGCCTCAGGCAGTCCCCAGACTCTCAAATTGTTTCTCCTGCTGCGGTCCACCATTTTTTCTAACTGAAGCTGCTGGGTTAGCACTGACATAGCTAAGGCAGTCTGTGTGTCCTCCAACCTCTTCAGTCTTTTTTCCAGGTCTGTCACTGTGGCTTCTACTGCTCCTATGCGCTCTGTAAGGGCACTAATGTCCATACGCACCGCTGCTATATCCCTGCGGTGAGAAGCCTCTAGCCTGCTGGCCAGGGTTTCAAAGTCAGCTCTGGTCGGTATGGCCCTCAGCAGCGCCATCAGCTCTGCGACTGCATGTAAGGTAAGGGGTGTGTGATGCGGGGAGTCCTGTGATTCCTCCTGAAACAGCACCGGTGTAGAGATGTCACCGTCCGGAGCGCAGGGAGCCATGGATGGTGCGGGTGAGTCGCGCTGTGCTGTACTCACATGTCCGCTCAGCCTCGTGGCGTCTGCCATCTTTAGAGATGGGGATGAGTCCTGAGAGCCGGGGAAAAAATGGTATATCGCTCCGGTCCTTTGCGGTGTGTGGGGCGGCTTTTTCGTCAGCTTGTTTTTCTTCCCTCTGCGTTTCCCAGCAGAGTACATGCCTCTATTTACTGTAATATCGCTGTAGAACAGGAATGGTTGGATCGGGCCGGGAGCTCCTCAGCAGCACGTCTTTATACGGCCATTTCCAGACTTCATCCTAATATTTAGTGTTTCTCTCTTATGGTCTTGGGACTGACTGGTAGTCTGTCTGCACATAAGTCACTTTATTTTACATCTTACTTAGATTAAATTAATAGATACAATATTGTTTTAGAACCTTCTATGGGCCATCTAAGACCCCCCCCCCAATGGAGACTCAGGCCGCGTACACACGACCGAGGAACTCGACAGGCGAAACACATCGTTTTCCTTGTCGAGTTCCTTGTTAGGCTTGTCGAGGAACTCGACAAGCTTGCTTTGCGTACACACGTTAAAGACCAAAATCTCCTTGTTCTCAAACGCGGTGACTTCAACACATACAACAACAGGGAAAGTTTGATTCTATTGGCACAACCCTTGGGGCTGCTTTTGCTAATCTCATGAAAAGTTTGGTAAGAGACAATTTCACTTTTCAGTCTGTTACAGCGTGACAAATGTGCTATTTCCATTACAAACGCTACTTTAACAGAAGGTGCGTGGGTTTCTTAGCATACACACGCTCGACTTTCTCGTCGGAAACCAGCCCGACAAGAAACTCGACAAGCCAAATTCGACTCCCGTCGAGAAAATAGAGAACCTGCTCTCTTTTTGGCTCGACGAGTTTCTCAACGTTTTTCTCGGCGAAAAGTGTACACTCGATCGGTTTTCTCAGCAGAATATGTCTCCTATCAAGTTTCTTGATGGATTCTGCCGAGAAAACCGGTCGTGTGTACGGGGCCTCACTCCCATTGCAGCCTGCTGTCTACCATCTGATCCACATGGATATAACCCCCTTAGTTCCCGGGCAGGATGTTCATAGTCCACCCCTGGCTATTCACACTACATGTGTACAGTTTTAACTGATCAGTAAGTAAACTTCTTAAGGATTTAATTTTTTTCTGTATGTTCTTTTTAAGCAATTTATAATTTAATTGCTAACTGGTGACCAATCAGCCACAATATGTTGCTATATATATATATATATATATATATATATATTGTGAGGGATTAACTCGGTAGCGGGTGTGTGTGACCCCCTGGATGGGTTCACTACACGCTGAACTGTACAAAAAGGCAGTGGAGGAGGATTGAAAACAAATGATATGGTTTATTTTTCCATATTGCTGGATACACGTGCAAGCATCAAAACAGCATAAACAAAACAAAACATAAAATAAACCCTTGCCACTTGGGGCGTCTACCTTCCCAACACAGGAACCTACCTATGGAGTCTGGCACATCCTATTGCTGGGCAGACACTGCTGGTCCTACAGCAGAAAACAAAAAGTCTCTTTGATATTTCTCACACATAAATATCCATCAGCACCTCACCTCTTCAGTACTGGTTGTAACTGCTCCTTCACTTACACAGCCTCAGGGTGCCGCAATCAGTCGTCATCCCTAGGCTGTCTTTATAGGGGCTTTAATTGCTTAATTCCGAACAGCTGAAGCCTTCCAACGCCCTAAAGCTCTCTGGCCATTTTCTGCAGCCGACGCCCAATAGTAATTGGTGTATTGTCTAAACAAGGCAGAAATATATCTCCCGTCTGTGACAACACACACAGATTTACCTGACTTCCTTTCACAATATATATATATATATATATATATATATATATATATATACACACTCACACACATACATACACATTTACACACACACACACATCTCTTATAGAAATACGACTTGCACCGTCTCCTGAGGAAGTGAATTTTTTCACATAACATATAGATCATGAGGATGGAATCCGGACCATTTTTATTATGGAATTATCTAACTACCAATGATTATTGGTCATCAATTCTAATATGTTTAACAGCCGCCCCTATGTTGGTATTTTGTATCTGTATGGTTTTTACTGGTACACATTTTATGAATGGCATTATTTTCCATGTGATGCTGCTGTGTGCAATTATCTGACCTATGTTTTTAGTTCTGTACCATTTTTTGGCTGAATTGTACTATTCCATTACAATTTGCTCTTATACTTTTTGTTATTTATGGTAATACCAATGATACCTATGTACTATTCTTACCAATGGATAAATTCATGGTTTACACAAATGATATATATGTACCTTATTCATTAATGGATACACGTCTCATATAATGTCCCATGTTTATACCCCCTCATTTGTAATGCGTTGTAAACATATTGGCCCGGATTCACAAAGCACTTGCGCCGACGTATCTCCAGATACGCTGCGTAAGTACAAATATGCGCCATCGTATCTGTGCGCCGGACCCACAAACTAAGATACGCCTAAAAACAGACGTAACTTGCCTACACCGGCGTAGAGTGGGCGCATATTTACACTGGCCGCATGTGGCGCTCTCATTGATTTTCTATTCAAATATGCAAATGAGGGAGATACGCCAATTCACAAACGTACTTGAGCCCGGCACATTATATATGCAGTTTGCGTAAGTTTTACATCCGTAGATGAGGCGCAACCCATGCAAAGGTATGGACCAGGGAACACAAGCCTACGTATTGTTTGCGTGTTATTCGCAGGGTGCTGTGGGAAGTTTTTTTCCTTAAACTTCCCTCTTAAAGTTAGGGTGCATGTTATACACCTGTGCTGGCTTCCAGGATGAACCACCTTAATTTGGGTTGTGGGGTATACTGAAATAAATAGATCTAACATCACATGTCAACCACCTTATATCTTCACTCCAGTAGAGACACTCAAAAATGTTTATAATATTCTTGGTGTCACATAGATGAGTTAGTATATGAGAAACAAGAGGTTGTAAAACAGTGTTTATGACATTACTAAGATTACTAAGGGCCAATGCTTATAACGATGGGTCTACCCTGAAGTGGAAAGTCAGTTTTGTTTTTTCTTCTTGTTTTCATCTGGTTATGGTGTCATTTTTGAACTCGGGGTTTCCAGCTTGCCTCCTCCCTATACATAGAGGAAATGACGATTGGCAGCCACACCCCTGACGATGTTCCTCATTGTATGAAACACGTAGGGTGGAGCCTGGGATCCGAGGTCATAATGCTATACGTGCTGACCACGACCATCTTGTGGGTTACATAGTTAGTCTGGTTGAAAAAAGACACAAGTCTATCTAGTTAAACCATAAAATAAACAAATAAATAAAAAATAAAACAATCCCATATATCCAATTATATACCCACAGTTGATCCAAAGAAGGCAAAAACCCCCAGCAGAGCATGCTGCAATTTGCTACAGCAGGGGGAAAAAATCCTTCCTGAACCCCCGAGAGGCAATCAAATTTTCTCTGGATCTACTTTACCTATAAATGTCAGTACCCAGTTATATTATGTACATTTAGGTGTCCTTTTATGAAAGTGAGATCAGCGGCGATCCCAAGTCTCACCGCTGATCTCATGTTATGTCCAGTTTATGAAACTAAGGTAATGAGTGGAGAACTTGATCTCCACTCATTATCTCAGCACAGTGAGAATTTGTAACTCACTGTCACAGAAACGGCCAGTGTATGAAGGTGCGATCTGGCACCTCACTGGCGATCTGTGACTGAATTCTCACTTCTCTGATTCACCATCTTAGGCCGCGTACACACGAGGGGATATGTCCGCTGAAAACGGTCCGATGGACCGTTTCAGCAGACATCTCCGCTCGTGTGTATGGGCTAGCGGACAGATTTCTCCACCCGACAGATTTCAAAGCAAGCTTTGAAATCTATCCGGTGGGAATCTGTCCGCCCGACATGTCTGCTGGTTAGTACACTTACCAGCAGACATGTCGGCCCCCACCGCCGCCGCGCCGCTGCCGAATGGATTCGGCGCATGCGCGGAAGTGTTTTACTTCCTGGTGCGGTGACGTGGCGGTGACGCGGCGGCGTCAACGTCACCGCCGCGTCACCGCCACGTCACCGCGCCGTCCGGCGGCGGGGAATTTGATCCGATGGTGTGTACACGCCATTAGAGGTGGAGAATCAGAAAAGAGAAGCACGAACCTGGATGAGAATTCCAGAGGAAGCAGGAAGTCTTATGACTTCCGTCTCTCACCCACGAGCAGCCATAACAGAGCACACCTCAGAACACATCTTCCCCACAGTTACAAAAACCCCAAAACGAGCAGGTTAGCTATCTGGTGTAATATATATATATATATATATATATATAGCATATATATATATATGTTTGTGTGTGTTTATATCAATGTGTATGTGTATATCTGTATATAGATATAGACATATATATCCATATATATATATATATCTATCTATATAGATATCTATATCCATATATCTATATATATCTGTAGTGATCTATTTAGATATAAATTTATATGTATGTCTATATCTATATATATATATATATCTATATCTATAGATATATATATATAGATATATATATATATATATAGATATAGATATATATATATATATATATATATATCTAGATATATATATATCTATGTATATCTAAAATAATATAGATAGATCTATTTAGATATATCTATATATCTATATATAGATATATATATCTATATATAGATATATATATAGATATATATATATATACAGATATATCTATATATATATATTTACATGTTCACGACTATGGCTGGGTTCACACCAGTGGCGGTGCCTCGATAGTGGGCGCAGTAGCCCCGGCCGCCCCCCCTCTCTCCTGCACCGCCACTGAAACAATACATTAATCTATGTATTATTGCCGCTGCCCACTATTCAGATGGCCGGCCCCCTTGTGAGTGCCGGCCATCTGAATGACAGCAGTTGGTTTGTTTTTGGAAGTGTCCATCATAGCCAGCGGCTCTGATAGCCTTCCTGTTATCGTCTTCCAAATAGTTAACCAGGGGACGCAGGGGGTGTGCGTTCCCTTGTTAACACTGACAGGCGTCTCAGCTAATCAGGTTAACCGGGTCTGGTTACCGCTAACCTGATTTGATGAATCGTCATTGAGGGCGGGAGAAGACTTTGATGGACAGTGGAAGGAGGATGGCTGACCCCATAAAGTTAAATGCAGGGTGGGGGAGGGGTTTAAATCTGGCAGCATTTTATAGGGCACAGTGGCGTCAATTGATGGTGCAGTGGTAAAAATTGATGGCACAGTGGCTGAGTTTGGCATGGCACAGTGGTAACAATTGATGGGCACAGTGGTGACAATTGATGGCACAGTGGCTACGTTTAAGGGCATGGCACAGTGGTTGCATTTGATGGCATGGCACAGTTGGTGCGTTTGGCATGGCACAGTGGTAACAATTGATGGCCACAGTGGTGACAATTGATGGGCACAGTGACGACAATTGATTACACAGTGGTAAAAATAGATAGCACAGTGACTGCGTTTGATGGCATGGCAGAGTGGCTGCGTTTGATGGCATGGCAGAGTGGCTGCGTTTGATGGCATGGCAGAGTGGCAACAATTGATGGCACAGTGTCTGCTCTTGATGGGCACAGTGAGGCTGCAATTGTTTTAAATTTTTTGTTTGTTTGCACCCCCCCCCCCCCAAAAAAAAAATTGGGAGCACCAGCCGCCACTGGTTCAGATTTGTGCCATACAGGAACCAGCGCCCTGTGTGGGTTTACACTTCACACCTGCATTGACATCAGCTTCCCGCTGCGGCTGTCAATGTAAAGTTAATGACACCCCCCCCCAGATAATTTTACAGATCGCAGGGTGAAATATGGTGCAGGAATTGGATTGCATGTGTGTGAACACCCGTTTTCCGTTTCCACTCTGGACCACCTAAAGGGTCCTGTACCATTTTGGTGCAAATGCAATATGATTTAAATTAATATCACACAAACATTGCATGTGATATGCACAGCAATTCATGACCTAAAATTTCTGTGATGCCAGCCTCTTTCTCTCTCCTATTTACAGTATCTCACAAAAGTGGGCACACCCTTCACACTTTGGAAAATATATATATTTTCATGTGACAACAATGAAGAAATTACAGTTTGATGTACTGTAAAATACCTTATTTATCTGCCTATATTAGGCACCGGCGTATAGCGGACACCCCTAATGTTGAAGGGAAATTCCGTCTGCCGTCCTGGTGGTGTCCTCCCCATTTCTGTTGAGCCGATCCCCGCTTCCCGCGCTGTGTTTGAAAGCCGCCGCCGACATATACCGAGTGCAGTACACTCGGGCACGCTTGGCCACGCTCGGCTCCTCTCGCATAAAGGCTAGGAGGCGGCACAGGGCGTGACCGCGAGCGGAGCTGAGCCTGGCCAAGTGTACCCAAATGTACTGCGCTTCGTATATGTTGGCGGCCAGTTCAAACACAGCGAGGGAACCGGCTATCGGCGTATATCGTGGATCCACGATTTACCCCTGATTATAAGGGTAAAAAAGTTCACGGTATACGCCGCTAAATACGGTAGTTAGTGTACAGCTTGTATAACAATGTACATTTGCTGTCCTCTTAATATAACTCAACACAAAGCCAAATGTGAAAACCGTTGAGAACAGAAATGAGAACACCCCTACGTGTAAATGATCAAAATGAGCACAATTAGCCATTTTCCCTCCCCGGTGTCATGTGACTTGTTAGTGTTACAAGGTCTCAGGTGTGAATAGGGAGCAGTTGTGTTAAATTTGATATTATCGCTCTCACTCTCTCATGCTGGTCACTGGAAGTTCAACATGGTACCTTATGGCAATGAACAGTATTGTAAATTCTCTGGAAGGATCACACAAGTAATGTCGGCATGCCCTTAGTTCACTGATCAGCATATGCTCTGCGTCTCAGCACAACGCTGAGAGCCTGAGCCAGTAACTCCCTCCCCCATTCATATATTGGTGCACCTTTCAATGCTGGCATGGGCAGAGCACAGACCACTGACTGACCGTCAGTTTTCTCCCTTGATTCAGACAGTGAATCAGCAGTCACTTGATTGCTAATTTCACAGCTTTAGCCCTGGTTCACACTGGGCTGCGGGAGTGAAATTGTGCGATTTCAGCTGAACTTGCGCGATTTCACTCCCTCTCGCAGTCCTGATTTTGTCGCGATTTAGGAGACATCTGTGCAGGGTTCTGCACAGATGTCAATGTAAATCGCGTCCTGAAATCGCAAAAAGTAGTACAGGAACTACTTTATGAAATTGGTGCAGCGCCGCAGATGCGTCGTCGCACCGATTAGGACAGTGTCATTGCCGGCCATTGCCGCCGATTTGAGATGCGATTTCACATGTGAAATCGCATCTCAAATCGAACTAAATCGTACCCAGTGTGAACCTGGGCACACATCGGAGGACAAATGCAACACCTGATCCATGCTACAGCAGGTAAGTAATTTTTTTAGGTTTTTGCCATCAAGCTAATTAACTTTTTTCAGATTCCTGGAATTGAAATTCTATAGCAGTAGAAGACGTACTGCCATATAATTTTATGAATATATATATATTTATATATATATATATATATATATATGTATATATATATGTATATATACACACACACACAGACATATATATATAAAATTTAGAATGGAAAACAAACCTCCAAAGTTTTGATATATATATATATATATATATATATATATATATGTATATATATATATGTACAAATATATCTGTTACACCAATGTGATAAAAAAATTAATTCTATAATATGCTCTTGTAATTATCTTTTTCAGAAAAGCCCTAATATGGATATAGAGACTACCCTCCTATTTGCAGCTATAACAGCTGTTGCAGCGGCATCTGTTAACCTAGCCCAGGATAGGATTAGAAATGTTAGGCTCAGACAGCCTCGTGTGTTCTGGACACGTACAGTCCTGGATGAGCTGTCTGACAATGATGTTGAGGATATGTTTCGGCTGAACCGTCAGGGGATCATGGAGGTATACAATTTGATAAAAGATGAGATTGAGCCCTTGACTAGGAGGACCAATGCGATTTCAGCAATGGTCCGACTATTGGCAGTACTAAATTACCTAGGTACAGGAAGTTTTCAGCCGTCATGTGCTCGCATCATTGGAATTAGTCATTCGAGTCTTTCTAGATTCTTGAAACCGGTTTTGAAAGCCATTAAGCGACATATGGATAGGTACATCCATTTCCCTAGAAATATGGAAGAGTGGCAAGAGGTGAAGGTCGGATTTTTTCGCCAAGGAGGGATGCCAAATTGCCTGGGAGCCATAGACGGTACTCAAATTGCGCTCATACCACCACATAGAGAGGAGCAATTTCGTAATCGTAAATGCTACCACTCTATTAATGTTCAGGTGGTGGTAGACTCCCACCAGCGCATTATGAGTATCAGATCTGGGTTTCCCGGAAGTTGCCACGACAGCTATATCCTGCGGCAGTCAGCTCTCTTTGATCGATTTGAACAAGGACAAATGTGCGAGGGCTGGCTGGTGGGTAAGTACATTTCTTCCTATTTTTTTGCAAATGTATGTCTATGTATTTTAACAATTGGCAACCACTTCTGAACCACCCTATAGCTACAATTCTCTCGCTCTGGGAGAGCGTCCATAGACACAATCTGCACCCTTTGTCTTACATACCGCACATGTGATTGATGTTTCTATGAGCCGTCCAGGAGGCGTCTGAGCCTGTGACTGAGCATGTATTAAACAGCAGATCTATCCGTGTTTTAACCCCTCCGGCCCACAAGTCAGCCAGGTAGAAGACTATCTTCTCTTATTTGCACTGTGTATAGATTTAGGAATTGATGACAAATGTTTCAAACTTCATTATTAATTTTAATTATTTACTGTATATAAATTTATATCGATATCTCCATATCTCTCTCATATATATATATATATATATATATATATATATATAACACTGTGTCAAAACAGTCAAAAACACTGTGATTTGGTGAAGTGTGTGTATATATATATATATATATATATATATATATAATATATATATACATATACATATACACACTTCACCAAATCACAGTGTTTTTGAGTTACAAAATGGAGATGGCACAATCTGTTGTTGCTGTTGAACATGGTAGCCAGTTAGCTTATAATGTCAGCTTGATCAATAAAGTTGTTCCAATGGAAAAATTATAAAAGCATAGGTTTATATACAGAGTAGCACATGATTTTTCATTCCCTGTTCGAATCGAAGAAGAGAATTTTTTTTAATTTAATTAAATTCATGTCATATGCATTTAAAAAAAAAAAATGTGCCCAACCACGAATAGAGCAAAAAATGACTTTGTTCTTGGAATATTTAATTTATCTCAGGTGTAACTGTATTATCAATGTGTTAATTACATTTTTTTTCACTAACTATTCTCAATACATAGAAATTATTTCAAATAATTCTCTTTTAAATTACAGGAGACGCAGGATATGGCTGTAGGTCATGGTTGCTAACGCCTCTGGCGAATCCACAGACTGTGGCCGAGGTTAGATATAATAGTGCACATATCCGTACCCGTGCAGTTATTGAGAGGACTTTTGGGATGTGGAAATCAAACTGGCGGGTTTTTACAGCACTCTCCGGAACTGGTTTCAGATATCATTATTGTTTGTGCAATTCTACATAATATTGCTCTTGCAAACAATGTAGACTTGCACATCAGTAATGATCTGCTACCAGAAATACCGGCACTCCCGGCTGCCTCTGAGGATTCCTCAGACCTAGGGAATCATGTTCGTCAAAATCTGATTCGGACCTATTTCAGGGTAATTATTTTTTTTTTTAAATTATCCCTACCTTTTGTTATGAGCAACAACCTTTTTTAACCTGTAATCACCATTATGTATTCCAGAATCTACAAAGCGGAACGACTAATTAGACTAACATTTCTAATCCTATCCTTGCCAAGTGTACTACCACCATTCTATATGTAAGTTACATTTTCACAATTTTTATCTTTTTGGTAATGTATTGTTCATATCTGTAACTCAGATGTCGGACCAAAGCTCTTTTGGTCCCACTGCTCTAGTGGGTCACAGGAGTTGATCTCCTTTTGCTGTCCTATCACAAGTTTTTAGTCAACATTACACTTTCATGTTGGGATCCACCATGATGCCTAGTTTGAAAGTTTACTATGCCTGGATTGTCAGCTGACTCCTCACAGAAAGCTTTGGAGAGTGACCCTACCTATCATTGAAAATCACCTGCTTAAGGCTCAGAGAATTAACAAATCACAACTGTTTCCAGTCACATTAATGGGGCGTGCAGGGGGGGTTGGACCGAAGATGACTCGGAAATGATTCTGCCTCCACCTAGGTGAGTATTTATTATCACAGAAGTAAACAAGCCGATTATCAACTTTTTCCTCCACACGGTAAGCGTGAAACAAAAAGCCATTAACCGTGTTTCGTTAAACTTTTTTTTTTCAAAAGGGATATTAATAAATGCCTGGTTTCCCACGAGTTCACCTAATCAGTGACTATCACTGCCCAACAGTGCCACCTATCAGTCTTGCCAATCAGTTCCTCACCGGTGTCAGTCATGTCTAACATTTCCCATCTTTTTTCACCTATCATTGCCCATCAGTGCCACCTCACACTGCCCATCAGTGCCACCTATCAGTGCCCACCATGGACACTGGCAATGGGGCTCTTTGAGAAGAATGAATGGGCACAATTCCTCCCAATGACACCAACTTTTTGCCACAATGTCTCCAAATGTCAATTAATATTAGGCTTTGTGCAATTTTCCAAAAAATCTAAAATGTTATACTCCCAATGGCTACAATTATATAAAAAAAAAAATATGAGACGGGAGAGCACCTTCGTAATGGAGATAGCACATTCGTCACGCTGTAACAGACTGAAAAGCGCGAATTGTCTCTCACCAAACTTTTACTTAAGGCGGCGTACACACGGCAGAATGGGGATCCTAGCGAGCTTCTTGTACGGTTCCGGCGAGCATCCCGTCGGGAAAGCCGTCGAGAGAAAGTAGAGAGCAGGTTCTCTATTTTCTCGATGGCCCGTCGGGATTAATGGCTCGTCGCCTTTCCCGACGGGCTGGTTGCCGAATCTGATGGCCGGGCGAGAACCTCGACGGGCGGAACGATCGCCCCCCCCACCCCCCTGTCACAGTGTCACTGAATGCAGTGATTTAATCACTGCATTTAGTGTCAGTGTGACAGGCAGTGTAAAAAACAGTTAGTGTTAGGTTCAGGATAGCCCCCCCACCCCCCCTAATAAAGTTTTAACCCCCTGATCACCGCCCTAGTTAACCCTTTCACTCCCTATTGCCAGCGTCACTAAGCGATCATTTTTCTGATCGCTGTATTAGTGCCGCTGTTCCCGCTAGGTAGCTATTTTTTTTTATTGCGATTTTTTTTTTTTACTAAAGACATGTGGCTAAATAAATTTTGGCCTAAATGTTTGACTAAAATTTAGTTTATTTGATTTTTTTTTTAACAAAAAGTAAAAAATAGTGTTTTTTTTTCAAAAATGTCGCTCTATTTTTGTATATAGCGCAAAAAATAAAAATTGCAGAGGTGATCAAATACCACCAAAAGAAAGCTCTATTTGTGGGAAGAAAAGGACGCAAATTTTGTTTGGGAGCCACGTCGCACGACCGCGCAATTGTCTGTTAAAGCGACGCAGTGCCGAATCGCAAAAACACCTTGGGTCATTTACCAGCGTATTGGTCCGGGTCTTAAGTGGTTATAGAGACTCACAAGTATGCCTACTTACAGCAGCCGGCCGGTGCTGCACGCATGAACCTAGTTCATGTAACATGCGACAATGCAACACAAATAGGACACAAACATGTAACAAACATAAAAAGCACATATAACTGGGGCGATCCGGACGCCAAATAGGTCACTGCTGCTGGGGATTCCGTACGGTAATTACCGTGAAGATAGCATTCAAAATTGAAAATATATAATGTGTGGAATGTCCAGCAGGAGTACCCCTGCGGGAGAAGGATGTGGTTGCAACTTAAGATAATAAGTAATATGAGTATATCTGCATCCAGTTTGGTAATCGTTGTAAACCATTAGTACACTGATCAGTTGATTAGTGCTGGCCAATAAGAACACAGTATGAGCAATTCTATGTGAGTTGCAGCCACATATGAGGGGACTGCGCGCCTTTAAATATTTTCCTGTGATTCCAGTGTAAATGTCATTGGCTGTGGCGTTGATATAGTTCACCAATAGCCGTATTGGTACACAACCTGATTGACACTGTCATAGAGGTAGGATAATTAATTTAGAGTGTCCCCCGAATCTTTCGGGTATAAGCAATCCTAGCAGTTGTCAATATGATAAAAGGAACAGTCTTACCAGGCTCTTAAGAGAGGGGCCTGATAGTAAACGGCAATGGTTGGCTCCCAGCTCATTAGTAATGAGAATGCTGCTGGCCGCAACTGATGTCATCAGGTCTGTCAAGATCAGACAGCGTGTGCGGCGGGTAGCCTGGCCAGATGTACCATCGTGGAACTCACTTTTATTTGGCGATGCCCAGTGAGGTACCCAGTCCTTTTGAGTGACAGTACAAGTCCCGGCTCTTCGGTAAGGCTGTACAACTGCTCTAGTGTCAATCCTTTTTCGGCGTGAGAGTCTCCTCAGAGAGGTCCCGATCCCGCTGGGGATTGTGGGGGTGGCGTGGCGTCCGGTGCCGTATTACGTCAACGCGTTTCGCAACGTTAGTGCGTAAGCTTCGTCTGGACGTAGAGGGAGGAACGTACGTCGCTCCTTTATGTGCTATCGGCGCACGGCCATCCCTCGTTGTTGTAAGGATTATCAATAGGAGTCCCTGTGGATAGACTGGATGTTGTTTCCTATATGATGTCTAGCTTGAGACCCCGCCATAAGTATTCCCAATGTTAGACAGAAACACACTATATTAACACATACAAAATCTATTTTGCTAAAACGGGGTACAACCACTGAAAGGCAAAAATGCAAAATCAGTTATTATAGCTTTTAGCAAGAATACTATATCTGTCTCCATCCAGGTCTGTAGAGATGCATTTATCTGTCAGACCTTATAGTAAAAACGGGAAATTAATTCTCTCAAGAACTCAGAGGAGCAAAATAAATCGAGAACATAAAGAAAACAATATGACCTAAGTTGTAAGAAAAATTATACATGATATATGATGTATAGTGGTGTAGATAGAAAGCTGTCTAGTAGTTCAGATATGGAAGAACAATAATTTAAACAGAAAACACAAAACACACAAGCGTGAACCCTAATAGGGGTAAGGCAAGTGCTCCTTGTAAGCATGTAGCGAGAGAATGCGAAGAGGAGAGTTATGAGACTAATGCCGCGTACACACGGTCGTTTTTTGCGATGAAAAAAAAAGATGTTTTCTGTGAAGTAAAAAACTACGTTTTTGAAACGTCACTTTTCAAAGACAATTTTGCATACACACCATCGTTTTTTCACAAAAAGCGAGGTTACGTTCACCACTCTTTTCCATTGAAGCTCGCTTCATAACTAGCTTCTGGGCATGCGCGGGTTGAAAAACGTCGTTTTGAACGACGTTTTTGCTACACACGGTGACTTTTTGTGAAACAAAAAACGACGTTTTGAAAAACGACACAAAAAATTCAAGCATGTTGGAATTTTTTTTTGGTCGTTTTTTTTAAGACAAAAAACGACGTTTTGCCCACACACGATCAATTTAAATGACGTTTTAAAAAACGTCGTTTTTTTTCATCGCAAAAAACGACCGCGTGTACGCGGCATTAGGCTCCAGAAAGGGTTGCATGCTTAGTTCTGTGTTGATACCTAGGGGTACCAACGATTTGAGGGTGAAAATCCACCACTTTTCTTTCTGGAGCAGTATTCTGTCAAAGTCTCCTCTTCTATGGGACAGATTAAGCATGTAGATACCTTTGACCTTCATGCCATCAGGTTTGCCCTGATGGCATTGTGCAAAATGTTGCGGTATTGGGCTCTCCTGTCTTTTTTCTTTGTCTCTCTCCTTTTCCTTTCTTATCTCTCTAAGATGCTCACCGATTCTGATTTTGAGCTGTCTCTTGGTTTTACCAACATACATCTTCGGACAGGGGCAGGTAATCATATATATGACCCGTTCTGAGGAACAATTGATAAGATCCCTGATCTCGTATTCATTGACGCCCAATGCGTCTTTGAAAGTGCTTGTTCTGTCAGTGCTTGTTGACAGCTTATAGATCTTTCGGGATAAGTACATGCAAGTTTGTAGAGGTAGTAAGTTCAACTTTAGTTTTTGTTTATATATTGTATATCAAGACATGTCTTGTATATCAAGTAAAAATAATCACAAACCGTCTTATTTTAAAACCAAGGTTTTGCTTTTGTATAAACTAAATGTTTATTTGAACACACAATGTATTGGTGCAATGCTGAAGATTTACGATATTCTCTTATTTTACAGAGTTGTTGGCGTGGTTTGGACATGGTCGAGTACGGATGTGCGGCTTCTGACCTCCCGGATGTCTTCTATATTACTTTATGTAACTCTCTGACAGCATGCTCTCACCAAAGAGGTGCGCATTAACACACAAATGTTGTAGTCATTAATTCAATGGAGCATAGACACGGTCAGAATATCCGACACCTCGTCGATCAGACAATTATGACCATACAATTGGATCGTGGATGCTGATCTCTGAACAAGGGAATATATGTACCTGCTGAACTGACTAGACCCACCGCATATGCTTTCCCCTTCTGCTGCATATTTGGGACGTTCACGATGACTCCGTTCTCCCCATGTTTAACCTCCCTGGCGGTATGATTCTTTAAGATTTTAAGTGCTGAAAGCGGTACCATTATTTGCAAGGGAATTTGGCGTTTTATACTGTAGGCTTGTAATTCTTAGGAATAACTCACTTAAATCTATCCAAACAAGAGTCTAATAGGCATCCCGGGTATGATTTTTTTTTTTTTTTATTAAAAATTATAATATAATAAATAATTATAAAAAATTATAACAAATAATAATATAATTATAGTAAAAATTATTCAATAATGTAATCAAATCAAAATCACTGAAATTTGCTTAGTTGCAGAATTTTTGCTGTCATTATTTTTTTTTTTTATGACAAATTTCCCCACAAATCGCTATCGCTAAATTCTGCAAGTGATTATAATTTATTATCGCTGTTTTCTAGCTGATCTAAAACCATTTTTGACATAAAGGGACATTTTTGGTTGCTATGGGCAATCTACAGTTTCCAGGCAGAAAGAACAGTTTTTATTATATAAAAGAACATGCAGGGCACTGGACAGACCACTAGGGACATGGGGGGTGTGTATTTTTTACATACAGTACTGTAATCTATAAGATTACAGTATACTGTATGTAAAGTGTTTGTTTACTTTTTTGAATTTGGCGCCGTTCTCCGCTCCCGTGCGTCGTAACTTCGCAGGGAACGGAGCTCGCCGGCACACGGGGACGCTGTGTGAATCGAGCGAGCACCCGCTCGCTCACACAGCGTGGATGCATCGCTGGATCCAGGAACAAGGTAAGACAGCGCGCGCTGCAGGCTCTGCATGTCTACCCCGAGCGTGACTCGGGGATACCGTTCTTAGCAAGAAAAAACCACCCCGAGTCACGCTCGGGAACACCGCCAGGGAGGTTAATGTGCCCATAAAAGACCCTGAGGAGCGATGATTACCATTACAATACCCTTTTCTTGCTGCAAGCGGAATGGATCTTTGTGGGGATAAGACCTCACCCCACCACCTTACCACGCTATTTGTTTTTTTATAAATAAAAAATGTTAAAAGCATTTAATATTTGTTTCTTTTAATTTAGTTCAAAATAGACATGTTCTGAAGACATTGGTAAACTTTGTTTTTACAAAATAGAAACCGTAATGAAAAAATATATAGAAATGCAACCCATCAAACACTGATTGCAATTGTAATTAAATGTTTGTGGCATCCGTGTCATTATCTGACTCATTAGGAGGGGCCATTTGTCGACACATAGTTAGTCAGGTTGAAAAAAGACACAAGTCCATCCAGTTCAACCATAAAAATAAATAAAAATAAAACAAAGTAAAACACAGTACATCCTCCCATACACCCAACTCCATACCCACAGTTGATCCAGAGGAAGGCAAAAAACCCCAGCAGAGGGAGCCACAGTGGAGCCACAGCACCAACTAAGTAGAACAGGGCAGTGGCCTTTTTTTTTTTGCTCCTCCAACGTATTAGCCAAATGATTATTAATCTGTTCAAGATTGTCATTTGTTCTTGTCATTTGTGTTACCACAGCCTGTTGAAATGAATCTTGTACGTTTTGACGATCATGTATGTTGTTGATCAGTGAATTCAAAGTCTGCCCTAATTGGTCAGCAACGCTGTTTGCTGCATTCAGACGTTCGGACAACAGTTCTCTTCATCTTCTGCCTCTTGGAGCCCGAGGCGGAACAGACAAAGAAGCATTGTTTATTGGTGCATTTTCCACCATTTGTTGTAGACTTGCGTCTACTTGATCTGCAAATTATAAAAGTTCAACAAATAAATAAACTTCATTCTTACCATGACATTCAAAAAAGATAATTATATGTTATTATTTATGTTTACTTTGTTGTGTAACTTCATTCGGTACTTCTGGATGAACAGTGGCATTTTCTGTCTCCGATCCTATGAGGAAGAAAATTGATTGTCAGATAATTGGGTATTACTTGCTAAAAAAGGAGAGTGGAAAACTTATTGGTTTCTCAAATCTTTTTTAAACAAGCTGATTTTAGAAGCTTCTTTCTACTGAACCGTCTATCGAACTTCCCCTTACCGAATTTCTCCCCCCTTCCAGTGCCAGAATTGGCACCTTTCAGGGGGAGGGGAAGACAGGATACCTGTCTGTCTTTGACAGATATTCTTTCCCAATTCCGGGAGTCCCAGGTGCGGCCTATGACATCACAGTGGAGCTCCGTCCTCTGCCCCTCCGACGCTGAAACAATAGGAGAGAGAAGCGTGCCTTGCGCATGTGCAGTAGGGTTACCGGCGTGAAGGCTACACTGCCAGTACCCTTACCCGCTATGACGTGGGAAACACCCTAAAGATGATGGAAAAATGGCTTGACTCCAGGACAGGTAAGGCCGCATACACACGACCAAATAAATCCGATCAAATCGGTCTGACAGACCGTTTTGATTGGATTTGTCTGCTCCGAGATATTGGTTTGATCTTGCACACACCATCAAGCCAAAATCACCGCCGGCAGACAGCGCGGTGAAGTGGCGGTGACGTTGACGCCGCCACGTCACCGCACCAGGAAGTAAAAATCGTTCACGCATGCGTCAATTCCATTTGACGCATGTGCGGACAGATATGTCCGCTGGTTAGCGTACAAACCAGCAGACATGTCGGGTGGACGAGTTCCCAGCAGACCGATTTTAAAGCATGCTTTAAAATTTCTCTGCTGGAAAAACCCGTCTGCTCGCCCGTACACACGATCAAATTTGTCTGCTGAAACAGTCTGTCAGACCGGTTTCAGCAGATAAATTTGATTGTGTGTACGCAGTGTCCATTTATTAAAAGCCAACAGATGCAGTATGTGTCTCTGTTTGTTTTTAAGTTTTACATTTTGGGTATAAGAGCACTTTATGAAAGGTGCAATTGGAGAAAAAAATCTTTATATTTACCAATACAAGATGGTCCTGCTATAGGCTCACCATTCACTGGAGATTGAACTGTAAATTAAAAGATAAGAAAATATTAGACACTTCATACATTGAAACATATCGGTAATTATACATCAAATATTTTTATATTTTTGAACTTATGTATATTCTCTAATTACCACATAGATTTTCACAGTCTTGATCATCCACCGTATACGCCACGACAAACTGACTGTTTTCTAGAAACAAAATTGTTTGTTAATAGCTTTTTGGTAAATTACACTTAAGATAAGCAGTTCAGCTAGAATAATGTTGATATAAGACAGGGGTCTCCAAACCCCAGCCCGCGGGTGTGTTTTGTCTGGCTCGAAGGCCGCAGTGTAAACAAAGCCTCCCATGCTGCCACGCCGTTTTTTGTTTTAAACAAGAGAAGCCGAGGCGCTGGCAGCACCTCCCCTCTTCCCGCCGTTTGAAGTTGTGATACCACGTGTGACGTCACAGGCGTGGCACCTCCCCTCTACCTGCTCGCTGCTACACTCGTGGAAGGATCGTTAATTCAAACAGCGTGCAGGAAGAGGGGAAGTGCCGCGTCTGTAAAGTCACTCGTGGGAGCCTCCTTTATTCAAACAGCGAGCGGGAAGAGGGGAGGTACCGCGCCTGTGACGTTACTCATGTGATCGCAACTTAAAAGGAGACGACTCGGAGACGGTAGCTGCAGAAGACCAGAAGTCATCTAGTACGGAGGTCAGAGGCTCATCTTGTTATTGTTATGATGTCTTGTTATGATGGGGACACTGCTGATGGGTACACCGCTGATGGGAACACATCAACAATGATGGGGACACTGCTGATAGGGATGCTGTTGATGGGGACACCGCTGATGGGGACACCGCTGATGGGGACACCGCTGATGGGGACACCGGTGTCACCATCAGCGGCATCCCCATCAGCGGTGTCCCCATCAGTGGCGTACCCATTATTGGTGTGCCCATCAGCAGTGTCCCCATCAACAATGATGGGGACACTGCTGATGGGGATGCTGTTGATGGGGACACCACTGATGGGGACACAATGAAATTCGATACATAAATGATTTTTTTTTTTTGGCCCCCGAAAACTTGTAAAATCTACAATGCGGCCCTCGTGTTGAAAAGTTTGGAGACCCCTGATATAAGATATAATAGTTGTATTTTTTGGAAAATTTAATCCACAATGGAAGAACATCAATGCACCACTAATAATGTTTAGTAATAAAATTACCTTCACAAAGATGGTGCTTTGGGATGCCACACAGCAGCCAACGCCCACCCCCCCCCCCACAAGTTGAGAGTATGTGGTCTGGTATGGTTCAAGAAGGGGGGTGCTCTACTTCCCCCCACCCAAATTCCTGCACAGTTAAGGGTCTGGTATGAATTTCATGTCATTATCGCCACTGTGCCCATCAATTGTCACCACTGCGCAATACCAAACTGAGCCACTGTGCCATCAATTGTCACCACTCTACCATGCCAAGCACAGCCACTGTGCCATGCCATTGTCGCCACTGTGCCCATCAATTGTAGTCACTGTGCCATGCCAAAAGCAGCCACTGTGCCATGCCATTGTCGCCACTGTGCCCATCAATTGTAGCCACAGTGCCATGCCAAACGCAGCCACTGTGCCGTGCAAAACACAGCCACTGTGCAATGCCAAGCAAAGCCACTGTACCATGCCAAGTACAGCCACTGTGCCATGCCAAGTACAGCCACTGTGCCATGCCAAGTACAGCCACTGTGTCCATCAATTGTAGCCACGGTACCATGCCAAACGCGGCCACTGTGCCATGCAATTGGCGCCACTGTGCCCATCAATTGTAGCCACTGTGCCATGCCAAACACAGCCACTGTGCCATGCCAAACACAGCCACTGTGCCATGCCATTGTTGCCTCTGTGCACATCAATTGCCCCCAGTTTGCCCCTAAAATTCTTGCTAGATTGCCCCAAAATACCACCAAATTGCCCCCCGGCATTTACCTTTCTCGGTCAGCCATCCTCGGATCCTCCTCCACGATCCCTTGATGTCTTCTCTTATCCTCAATGTCGCTTCAGTCAATCAGGTTACCGATAACCAGATCCGGTGAACCTGATAGGCAGAGATGCTTGTCAGTGTTAACCAAGGAACGCACACCTCATGTGTTCCCTGGTTAACTATTTGGTTAAAGCGTATAAGAGCCGCTGGCTTTGATCGACACTTCAACGGCCAACCAGCTGCTGTTATTCAAATGGTTGGCGCTCACCAGGGGGCCGGCTATCTGAACAGTGGACGGCAGCGAGAGGGGGCGGCGCTCCTGTGCACTCTATGGATGCACAGCCACGGGTCACTGCAGGGTCACTGCAGATCTGAGAGGACATGCAAGGAAAATCAAATATAGCACTTTTGCTTGCACATGATTGGATGGTAAAATCAGCAGAGCTTCCCCTCTTTTCAGAGATTCCCCTCAGATCTACAGTAACTGCACTTACAAATTCACTTGTAGTGGAAATTGGATTTGTCTTTAGTAAATCAACCCATAAGTGGTACTTTTTGAGGAACAGCAACACCAACACTATTAAAAGTGCTTAATTAAAATGCACTGTCACTGTATAAATTACACTGGCAGAGTTGCGGTTAACAGGAGGGGGCAATAATAAGATTAAGTGCGTCTCTAGGGGCCTTGCCGCAGTAAATGTGTGTAAGGTGGTCTGTAAGAGGTTATGTTATGTTAGCACAAAAAAATAAAAATAAAGGCCTAGTCAAATGCTTAGGCAGCAAGTTGTTAGTACCTACCTTCATCGTCAAACAGCATTAGTGTCTCATCTGGTGGAGCCTCAATATCGGTTGAGTTGTCCTCACCATTTGTTTGACCCTGTACCACTTTAAATAGAATTAAAAAGATAGAATTCGTTATGTTATGAACTGTAGGGCTAAAAAAAAAAAAAAAAAAAATAATTACTTACTACGGCCATCGGATTCGTGCTCTCCAGGTACTCCCAGAATTGTGTCGGGTCCAAGGCATCCCTTCAGCTCCTCCTCATAGGTTGTAAATCTGATATCTGGGGGTGGTCCTCCTCCAGTACCTCTCTGATACTTAGCTATAGAGACCAGTTTTTTCTTGATCTGAATTTTTATATCGCGTAATCTACGCTTGCATGTTGATATGCATCGGGCAGTATCACCACATGCATTCACTTCTTCCATGATACTGCTCCAAATGGCAGATTTTTTGCTTTGGGATATCATCTTGGATCGGGCACCAAATAAAGAGTCCCATTTGCTAACTGTTCTCGAGACAAGAAGGCAGTTCTGCGCAAAAGTGAATTTGCAAACACGTTTTTTAGTTGAACGCTCCATGCTGCCAAAACTCCTAACACACCCTCAAATGAGTAAAATGTTTACTGAAAATTAACTTAGTAAGGACTTTACCAATTTTCAAAGGTATAGGGGTGTTTGTTTGACAAAACATATATATTTATTGTAAATAACTGTTCACAATTCTTTAGATATGCATATATATATATATATATATATATATATATATATATATATATATATATATATATATATTCTAACTGCATTTTATATTATTATATTTTTTTGGGGGATATTAAATTTATTAATATTAACTTTTTGGAACCCTGAAATATGGTTTTACCCACAGGCTTTTCCATTACACTTATACGGGGTTTATCAATTATGAAATATATTTTATTTTAATTTATTATTAAATATTCATACTTGTATACTTCATTGAAAGGATTGTTTTAATAATTTAAAATGTATTTTACATTTATATGAATAGTGTATAGCTGCATTACAAATGTGGATTACATTAATTTACTATACATCATGCACATTTAAATAGCCACATGTATGGCACTTAAATATTGATAAAAACAATGGCCCAGATTCAGGTACATCTGCGCATTATTGGACCGGCGTAGCGCACCGCCTTTACGTTAGACTTGCGCAATTTTGCCGCGTAATCACCCTATTCTCGTAGCTTTTGCGCAGGAAATTGCGCATACGTAACGTTTTTTCAGAGGGGCACATGCACTACTAACATCCTCCTGTCTTTTCCCTTCAAGGTGACTCTGCATATGCACTGGGACCCCATCTCATGACCCCATCTCATGCCAGCTCACATTATGCATCTTTGCACGTTAAACACACACATTAATCATGGCACAATGAGAATGCATGCATGCACACCACTGTGGTCCCTAGCACACACACACCACATCCTCATCAAATTGGATTGGCACCAGTCCACCATGCAGGACTTGTGAGCAGCAACGCCACGCCAAGGCTCCAATTATGTCACTGTACATTCATACACCATTCACACGGACCTGGGGATCACTTCTCCCTGGTCCTGGGGAACCCTTCTCCACCAAAATTTAGGGTGACACCCCTTTTGCCGCAGGAATGTCACCCCCACATTCAAACAGCATTCACAACCCAAAAAAAAAAAAATGCCCAGCAAAAACAAAAAATTTCCAGCAGAAAAAAAAAATTGCCAAAAAAATAAAAAAGCCCCCAAAAAAGAGGGAAAAACAAATTAATGCCGTTGACGTGAGCCACGCCTGGGGCGCCCACGGCCACGGCCTCAGCTCCTCAGGGGAGATTCATGGGGGAGGGGGTAAACCGGAGAAGGAGGAGCAGCCCCTGGTCTCTGCCCACCTGGCGGCCTCCCCTCCAAGGCCATGGCAATTCTGTCTAGGCCAGCACTTAATGATGCCGTATTGGCCTGGATAGCCTGGGTGAGGGCCCTCACATCCTGCCCAATGCCTGCTGTTGTAGTCTGCAGGTCGTTTAGGCAGTTTGTAAGAGCCTGGGAGTGGCAGTCCAGGTCCCCAAGCGTATCCTTTATGGAGGACAGGCTCTCCTCCATCCGCCCCAAGGTCTGGCTGACCTCTCCCAGATGGCGGGTCTGAAGGAACTGGTCCTTTCTCAGAGTGGCGGGCAGGAGATTGGCCAGCCCCCTGGTCTTCTGGGTCGCCTTCCTGCCTCCAGCTGATGCTTGTGGCTGGGGAGAAGGGGAGGCCCTTGGGAGAGGAGTCCTGTTGGGGGAGGAGTGGGGGGGCTACCCCTTATGGAGGGCTGGCTGCTGCCAGCCAGAGGGGAAGAGTCCTCCAAAAACAAAAGTCCAGGTCCTGACATGGACTCCTCCTCCTCCTCAACCCCCTCCTCCTCAACCTCCTCCTCTTCAACCTGCTCCGAGGACTCCGGCCATGTCAGGGGGTCCTCATCAGGCTGCTGTCCTGGGGATGGTGCGGTCAGCCCAGATGGCCCAGCACCCTCCTGCACATCTGTGGATGACACAAAACATTCACAGGTTGGAGGATCCACACACTTGCCACATATTCCCTTTCACCCCCTCCCCCACACATGCTACACACCTGATAGGGCCAAAAAACCTTACCTGGCATCACGCCTTCATGACTTGAGTCATAGCCGGGCAGGCCCTCCACTTCTTGCCTATGAAAGGTCTGGGCCACCGCATGCTCCTCCGCTGTCAGCCTAACAGGGCATGGTGGGCCCCCTCCTGTGCCCCTGGCATGGGCTAGCATTTTTGGTCAGCTTCTTTTTGACCAGACGCCGGAGGTCATTGATTTTCTTTTCAATCCCCGACCGTGTCCATGTCCGGGTCTCCCCCCCCCCCCCCCTGTTGCATTCACCTGGTCAGTAATCCTGTCCAAAATCTCTCTCCTCCTGGCCGGGGTGGTGTTGGCACTCTCCGGGCCGTGGAGGTAACACCCATATTGGGAAATGGCCCAGGCAAGAAATTTAACTTCCTCTTTCTCTCCGTCATACTCAGACAAAAACTCACTCCCAAACAGTCAGCAAAAATCAGTCACAAAAACAAGCAGGAAAAATCAGTCACAAAAACAAGCAGGAAAAATCAGTCACAAAAACAAGCAGGAAAAATCGGTCACAAAAACAAGCCGGAAAAATCAAGCAAGAAAAGAAGCAGGAAAAATCAAGCAAGAAAACAAACGAACAAAAAACTAACAACCAAAAACTCTCACAAGCAGTCACCAAAAATCACTTACAAATATCTTCTAACAAACACAAGATCACACAGTCCACAAATATCACAAAGACAAACCACAACGCAACTAACAACAGAACAAAAGCACCTTGCTGTATAGGGAGGGATACAAAGGGATGTACTTTTGCAAAGGAAGTGCGTTTGTGTCTGTCTATTTATGCTGTCTGCGTAGTTCATGATTTTGCCCTAGTCCACTTCCAATTTCACTGATTGCGCTGTTCCCGAGTTGTGAGCATGCGCACAGAGGTGCTGACATGGTCTGCTTCAAGCGCGCATGCGCGAGCCGGTCGGCACTTCATTTGCATGGGGTCACGGCTCATTTCAATGTAACACGCCCACGTCCTTCCCAATTTGGATTACTCCGCCTTGCGCCTCAGAAATAACGTTGCGCAGGCGTTAATTTCTGCGTAAAAGCGACGAGAATAGGGTGATTGAGCCGCTACATTGCGCCAGTCTAACGTAAAGGCGGTGCGCTACGCCGGTCCAATAATGCGCAGATGTACCTGAATCTGGCCCATAGAGAAGGGTTATTATCACCCTGTAACATTTGCTTTGCTGTCTGTGTGCATCTGTTCAGAAGATTGCACCTCACTTTCTGTCCCAATGACAAAATTATTTAAAAAAATATATATATATTTTTTGCTGAAAAAAGGATTGGTGATAAAGCATCAGTGGACATGAGACACCTTTTACAGAAGATAATTTCTCTTCCTAGGGGTAGATTTCCTCTCACTTCCTGTTGTCTCCTTCCGTTTGCAAGTAGGAGTCGTTTGTAAGTTGGATGTTTGAAAGTAGGGGCCTGATGTATATACTCTGCAGAAATTTGGGCCCTAGGTGTTGGTATTGTCAAAACACTGTAAGCCCTCACAGTTAGTCTTGGTGGGCGCTGGAACGCCCTGCTGTGGAATATTAGATCAAGAATTGTAATTACATGCCCCTGTTGAACCACTGGTGCTGGTGCCACAACACTGCAACCCCTCACAGATACTGTAATTGGACCGTAGACATGTGCATTTCGTTTCGTTATGAATTCGAATTCGGACACATTTTTCATTACAAAATTAACGAATTTAAAAAGCAAATTCGAAAGCAAATTCGAATGAAAATCTAAAAAATATAAATCGATTTCTAAAAAAGAATACAATAAAATAAAATATAAAATAATAAAACAATACAATGAAAATCAAAGAATAGTAAAGAACAGAATAGAATTTAATAGAATGTAATCAAATACAATAGAATATGACCTGGCTTCTTCTATCTATCTTTCATTTTCTGAAATTCGACATTCATATAGGATCAACTCAAATTCGAATAGAAAAATATTAGAAGAGTAGAATGATAATATAATATATATTTATTCCACTCTATTCTAATATTTTTTCTATTCGAATCTGAGTTCATTCTATATGAATTTCGAATTTCAGAAGATTGTTATATATATATATAATGGGCCAGATTCACAGAGCGATTATGTCGGCGTAACAGGAGATGCGCGGTGTAAGTCTAATTGTGCGCGTGCGTTTCGATGCACGGCATCCCCAAAACGAGATACGCAAGAATTCTACTTTTTTTTGTCCAGCGTAATTTCGTTAGACAGGCGCATCCGTCCACGCAAAACTGCGCTAGATAGACCATTGATTTGCTAGTCAAATATGCTAATGAGGGACTTACGGGGATCCACAAAAGAACGTTGGGGCAGCGCAGGCTACGCAGTGTGCGCAACAGTAAAATGTCCTGTTTAAAATTAGACCATAGAAAAGCTGATGGACCGTTTCAGCAGACATCTCCGCTCGTGTGTATGGGCTAGCGGACAGATTTCTCCACCCGACAGATTTCAAAGCATGCTTTGAAATCTATCTGGTGGAATCTGTCCGCCCGACATGTCTGCTGGTTAGTACACTTACCAGCAGACATGTCGTCCCCCACCACCGCCGCGCCGCCGCCGAATGGATTCGGCGCATGCGCGGAAGTGTTTAACTTCCTGGTGCGGTGACGTGGCGGTGACGTGGCGGCGTCAACGTCACCGCCGCGTCACCGCGCCGTCCGGCGGCGGGGAATTTGATCCGATGGTGTGTACACGCCATCGGATCAAACTCCCGATCGGACATATCCGATGGAAATGGTCCGCGGACCGTTTTCAACGGATAAGTCCGATGGTGTGTACGAGGCCTGATACTCCGCCTTACGCCTCTGAAATAACGTTACGCATGCGCAATTTTGTGCGTAAAAGCGACGAGAATAGGGTGATTGCGCGGCTACATTGTGCAAGTCTAACGTAAAGGCGGTGCGCTACGCCGGTCCAATAATGCGCAGATGTACCTGAATCTGGCCCAATATATATATAAATGTAATTATAGATATATATAGATATATAGAGCCAGATTCAGGTAGAGTTATGCCGGCATATCTCGAGATACGCCGCGTAAGTGTAAAGTTGAGTGGGCTTATCTTTGCACCGTACCCACAAAACTAGATACGCCTGAAAATAGGCTTCCTCCGACTGGTGTAACTTTCCTGTGCCGGCATAACTTAGGCTCATATTTACGCTGGGCGCATCTTGCGCGGCCATTGATTTCCTATTCAAATATGCAAATGAGGGAGATATGCCGATTCGTGAACGTATTTGGGTCCGGCGCAGGCTAAGTCCGCCGAGTGTAAGTGTTAAGTCCGGCGTAAAGTTATTCCTACAAATAGCTGGTTTATCTTTATCTCTGACGGGCACAGATCAGCTGGAGAACAGCTCCAGCAGCACCGTTACCCAGGGCAGCCATCAGAAATTATGGGGCCCCTTACACAAAAAAAGAAAAAAAGATATCTAAAAATATATATACAGTATATATACAAATAAAAATAAAAAAAATATAAAAAATATTATTTTATATAAAAAAAGGGGGGGGTTGCCATCTGGGTCCCTCCGGACCTCTTAAAAAAAAAGAAAAAAAAAAAAAAGAAAATTGGCCCTTTAATAAAAACTAAAATAAAAATATATTAAAAAAAAATATATTTGTATAAAAAAAAAAAAGAGGGGGCCAGATTCACTTACATCGGCGCATTTTTGGACCGGCGTAGTACAACTCCTTTAAGTTAGACCAGCTTAATTTCGAGGCGCAAGTACCGTATCCTCGTAGTATTTTCGGCCAAATTTGCACCAGTGCAATGTAAATTCCGAGACGTAAGGCGGTGTAATTCAAAGTGGGAAGGACGTGGGCGTGTTCCACTGAAATGAGCCGTGACCCCATGCAAATGAAGGGCCGGCCAGACTGGGCATGTGCACATGAAGCAGACTATGGTCAGCACCTCTCTGAGCATGCTCAGAACTCGGCACGGTGCAATCAGTTAGATAGGAACTAGGACCGTCAGACTTAGTGAACTATGCACAGTGCTTAAATAGACCGAGAGAAATGCCCTTCCATTGCAAAAGTACATTTTTTTCACTTCCTGAAGCAAGGTGCTTTTATTCCGTTGTTTTGTAAATTTATATTAGTTAAAAAAATAATAATATATTTATTATATTAATTATTATAAAATATATACTAAAAAGAAAAAAATGTATATAAAATATATATTTACCCATTAGGGTGAAAAGAGCCACTGGCAGGGAAATGGAGTGTTGCCAGTACCTTGCCCAGTGGAGAAAAAGAGGGAAGAGAATGGGGGGAGAGGGAGAAAGAGAGAGGGGGAGAAAAAAAGAGAGGGAGGGAGAAAGAAAGAGGGGGAGAGGGAGAAAGAAAGAGGGGGAGATGGAGAAAGAGAGAGGGGGAAAGGGAGAAAGAGAGAGGGGGAGAGGGAGAAAGAGAGAGGGCGAATAGGTAGGAATCCCTACTAGTGTGGTTACTAGTGTAATCAACCACACTCAGGGCCGGACTTACCATTGGGCTTGACTGGGCTCAAGCCCATGGGCCCCGCCCAATAGGGGGCCCCATCTAAAAAAAAAAAAAATTTTTTTTTTTTTAGGGGTCCGGAGGCCCCCAGGGCTCCGGACAGCAACCCCTACTTTTTTATTTATTTTTTATAAAAAAATGTTATATATATATATATATATATAATATTATTATTATTAAAGGGCCCAGAGGTCTCCAGGGCCCCTGGATGGCAACCCCCCTTTTTTTATAAAAAAAATAATAATTCATTTTTTTTATATATATATACATTTTTTTATTAAAGGGATCAGAGGGCCCCATGTGGCAACCCCCCCCCCCTTTTTTTTTTATAAATGTTTTTTTTTTGTTTATATTTTTTTATTTTTTATTAAAAGGGCCCCCGGATAGCAACCCCCCCTTTTTTTATAAAAAAATTTAAATTTTCTTTATATTTTTTATAAATGTTTATTTTTTTATATTAAAGGGCCCAGAGGTTTCTTTTTTCTTTTTATTAAAGGGCCCAGAGATCCCCAGGGCCCTGGGTGGCTACCCCCTTTTATATATATATATATTTTTTTTTTTTTCTTCATTTCTTCTTTTTTTTTGTAAAGGCCCCCCTACTTCTCAATTTGCGGCAGACCCCCGCTTCTCAAATTCAGGCGGCAGCACCCCCCCACTGGTTCTCTGCTCCAGGGGGCCCATGCCTTAAGCTGTGTAAGGGGCCCCAAAATTCCTGATGGCGGCCCTGCGCATACCTCCCAACACACACGGATTCTGCGGGACTTTCCGCTTCTTCCCACAGTCCCGTGAAAGGGTTAATTTTCCCACACTGCAATAGGAGGCAGCACCGAAGCAGGAGGAACCGGATCGGTGTGTGGAGGACTGTGGCTGCTGAAGGGAAGAAAGCCGACAGCTGGGCTAATGACAGGTGAGAGGCACTCCCCCCTCTGCTGAACAACTGCAAAACCTCCTCCAGGAGGAACCGGAGCGGTGTGGGGACAGCACAGTGCACAGATGAGAATGCCCCCCGCTCAACAACTTCAATCCCCCCCCCCCGCTCAACAACTTCAATTGCCCCGCCGCTCAACAACTTTAATGCGCACCCCCCGCTCAACAACTATGATTCCCACCCTCGCTGCAGGGGGCCCCTTCAACACTAAAGCCCAGGGGCCCCCACCACCCTAAGACCTGCCCTGACCACACTAGTAGGGATTCCTACCTATTAGACTCTAGAGACACATTTTTTCTTTGTTTTATATGGTTTAGGGTGCATCGGTCACAACTGGCATCCTTATAGCAGCATAGGATCATTTTACTTTAGCAATTTTTGGGCCTGCTGGCCTGCACTGGCTCCTAACCTAATTAATCCACCTTTACTCAATTTCACTGAAATTAGTGGAAGCTGAGGAACCAACATCTACCCTCCTATTAACACAGGGTATCTCTCCAATTGCACCCTAATTCCAGCCAAAAGGGAGGCCTATTACCATTGGGCTCACCCCACGGATATACCTGACAAAGATCCTCTCCCGTGCCCTCCTCCTTCTGCACTCATCTAAAGTCAGTAGTATAGCTGTGAGCAAGGATGCCCCTGGCATGTTGGCATACAGATTAATGTCCTGCAAGTGTGGCTGCTCAGCTCGGCCCTAATGGTGTTGCTTTTGCTGACATGTAGACGGATTGTCTAATTTTAAGCAAGCTTTTATATGGTCTAATTTTAGACCGGCCGTGCAGCTGATAAGCACATTGTGTAGACTGCACCGCACAAACGTACTTTTGTGGATCAGCGTATCTCCCTCATTTGCATATTTGCATAGCAAATCAATGGTGTGTCTAGTGCAGTTTTGCACGCACGCTGCGCCGGTCTATCCAAATTACGTCGGTCTAAAAAATGTGGATTTCAGGCGTATATCGTTTTGGGGATACGGTGCATAGATAAGGGTGTGCATTTTTAGACTTACGCGTGCCTAACTCGTGATACTCCGGAGTAAGTGCTTTGTGAATCTGGCCCAGGGGGTTCCCATCCGGGCCCCTTGGGAACCCCCGGGCCCCTTACAGGTGTACTGCCTGTACCCCCCTGATGGTGGCCCTGCCGTTACCGACAAACTTAGCAAGCTGAGCAACCCCACTTGCCAGGGCTCCCATCAGGGGGGTACAGGCAGTACACCTGTAAGGGGCCCGGGAGTCCCCTTTTTTTATTTATTTTTCAAAAAAAAAAAATTATATTATTATTTTTTTTTATTAAAGGGCCATTAAAAAACCTCTAAAAAAATGGCCATTTAAAATAAATAAAAAAAAGGGGACCCTGGGCCCCTTACAGGTGTACTGCCTGTACCCCCTGATGGCAGCCCTGGCTATATGACCTCGGCTGCCCCTGGCATGTTGGCAGACAGATGTGTTGTCCTGCAAGAGGGGTTGCTCAGCTTGCTAAGTTTGTATATATATATACATATATATATATATAATTATAATTATAGGGCCCAGAGGTCCCCAGGATGCCAACCCTTTTATTTTTTATATTATTTTATTTCTTTTTTTTATTTTATTTTTTATATATAGATATATTTTTATTAAAGGGCTCAGAGGTCCCCAGGGCCCCCACCCGCTTTTTTTTATAAATGTTTTTTTTATTTTTATATATATTTTTATATATATATATTATATATATATATATATATATATATATATATATTTATATATATATATATATATATAGATATATAGATATATAGATATATAGATATATAGATATATATATATATGCCCAGATTCACAGAGCAATTACGCCTGTCTAACTGGTGTTAGACAGGAGTAATTTCAAATTTCGCGCGCCGTATCACTAGTTTGAATCCTCAAACCATGATACAGCGGCTTCGGGCTTCGATCCGAGAGGCTTACGTCCTCGTAAGCCTTCGGATCTACGCTGCGATATATTTGCGGCCGCTGGGAGGAGTTCGCGTCGTTTTCATGCGTCGGGATATGCAAATGACTTTTTACGGTGATCCACGAAGGTACGAGTGTCCCTCGCAATCGCCTACGTCATTTTTTGGCTACGTAATGTTAGAGGAGCTTTTTGCTGGTCTAACAGTGCGTAACCCATGTAAAGTATGGCCGTCGTTCCCACGTCGATTTTAAAATATATTTTTTTTTTTAACGTAACTCGTTCGGGAATAGGAATGTACGTAAACGACGCTACTACGACGTGACGACGTGTTTACGCGCAATGCACGGCGGGAAATTTGGGAACGTAGTATGCGCAGTTCGATCGCCGCGGGAACGCGCCTATTTTAAATGCTTCACGCCCCCTACTCGCGCAGATGGATTGCGACGGGAGAAATACACTACGCCGCCGTCGTTTACTGGACAAAATCTACCTGAATTCCACGTAGAGCCAGGTAAAAAACGGCAGCGTAGTGTATTTCTGATACTCTACGATAGTCTAATTCTATCTGAATCTGGGCCATATATTTTAAAGGGCCCAGAGGCAAATTTGCAGGCTTATTTTTAGGCTCGGCATAAGTCGGTTGGGCCGGCATATGTCAGGAAGTTGGACCGGGGTAGTTGTGAGCATGCTCACAGGGAAGCTATCAGACACCAAGGTCACTGAGCATGCTCCGTGGATGATAGGCCAGGCGTAAGTGTCAGATCCAAGCTTAGACCATCATTTGCATAAGGTCACACCCACTTCCACTTACACCTACTTGCGCCTTCTCATTTAAGTTACACTGGGGCAAACTTAGGAGCAAGTGCTTTGTGAATACTGTATTTGCCTCACTAGTTTGCATCGGCGGAACGTACAGTATATGCGTTACGTTACGCCGGCACAAAGATGCGCCCATCTACCTGAATCTGGCCCATAGATCATAATATATATATATATATATATATATATATATATATATATATATATATATATATATATATATATATATATATAAATCATGTCAAATCAAGTTCCCCCCACAATTGCAGCCAGGAGTCCCCCGACATTGCAGCCAGGAGTCCCCCCACAATTGCAGCCAGGAGTCCCCCCACAATTGCAGCCAGGAGTCCCCCCACAATTGCAGCCAGGAGTCCCCCCACAATTGCAGCCAGAAGTTCCCCCCACAATTGCAGCCAGAAGTTCCCCCCACAATTGCAGCCAGGAGTCCCCCCACAGTAGCAGCCAGGAGTCCCCCCACAGTAGCAGCCAGGAGTCCCCCCACGTAGCAGCCAGGAGTTCCCCCCACGTAGCAGCCAGGAGTCCCCCCACATTTTAGCCAGGAGGTCCCCCCACAATTGCAGCCAGGAGTCCCCCACAATTGCAGCCAGGAGTCCCCCCACGTAGCAGCCAGGAGTCCCCCCACGTAGCAGCCAGGAGTCCCCCCACGTAGCAGCCAGGAGTCCCCCCACATTGCAGCCAGGAGTCCCCCCACATTGCAGCCAGGAGTCCCCCCACATTGCACATTTTTTATATTATTTTATTTTTTATATATAGATATATTTTTATTAAAGGGCTCAGAGGTCCCCAGGGCCCCCACCCGCTTTTTTTTATAAATGTTTTTTTTACATATATATATATATATATATATATATATATATATATATATATATATATATATATATATATTTTTTTTTTTTTTTTTTTAAGGGCCCAGAGGCAAATTTGCAGGCTTATTTTTAGACTCGGCATAAGTCGGTTGGGCCGGCATATGTCAGGAAGTTGGACCGGGGTAGTTGTGAGCATGCTCACAGGGAAGCTATCAGACACCAAGGTCACTGAGCATGCTCCGTGGATGATAGGCCAGGCGTAAGTGTCAGATCCAAGCTTAGACCATCATTTGCATAAGGTCACACCCACTTCCACTTACACCTACTTGCGCCTTCTCATTTAAGTTACACTGGGGCAAACTTAGGAGCAAGTGCTTTGTGAATACTGTATTTGCCTCACTAGTTTGCATCGGCGGAACTTATATGCGTTACGTTACGCCGGCACAAAGATGCGCCCATCTACCTGAATCTGGCCCATAGATCATATAATATATATATATATATATATATATATATATATATATATATATATAAAAATCATGTCAAATCAAGTTCCCCCCACAATTGCAGCCAGGAGTCCCCCACATTGCAGCCAGGAGTCCCGGAGTCCCCCCACATTGCAGCCAGGAGTCCCCTTACATTGCAGCCAGTAGTCCCCCCACATTTCAGCCAGGAGTCCCCCCACAATTGCAGCCAGGAGTTCCCCCACAATTGCAGCCAGGAGTACCCCCCACAATTGCAGCCAGGAGTTCCCCCCACAATTGCAGCCAGGAGTTCCCCCCACAATTGCAGCCAGGAGTCCCCCCACAATTGCAGCCAGGAGTTCCCCCACAATTGCAGCCAGGAGTACCCCCCACAATTGCAGCCAGGAGTTCCCCCCACAATTGCAGCCAGGAGTTCCCCCCACAATTGCAGCCAGGAGTCCCCCCACAATTGCAGCCAGGAGTCCCCCCACGTAGCAGTCAGGAGTCCCCCCACGTAGCAGTCAGGAGTCCCCCCACGTAGCAGTCAGGAGTCCCCCCACGTAGCAGTCAGGAGTCCCCCCACGTAGCAGTCAGGAGTCCCCCCACGTAGCAGTCAGGAGTCCCCCCACGTAGCAACCAGGAATCCCCCTACATTTCAGCCAGGAGTTCCCCCCACAATTGCAGCCAGGAGTCCCCCCACATTGCAGCCAGGAGTCCCCCCACATTTCAGCCAGGAGTCCAAACACATTACAGCCAGGAGTCCCCTAACATTGCAGCCAGGAGTCCCCCCACATTACAGCCAGGAGTCCCCCCACATTGCAGCCAGGAGTCCCCCCACATTGCAGCCAGGAGTCCCCCCACAAGAGTCACCCAACAATTGCAGCCAGGAGTCCCCCCACATTGCAGCCAGGAGTCCCCTCACAATTGCAGCCAGGAGTCCCCTCACAATTGCAGCCAGGAGTCCCCCCACAATTGCAGCCAGGAGTTCCCCCCACATAGCAGTCAGGAGTCCCCCTACATTTCAGCCAGGAGTTCTCCCCACGTAGCAGCCAGGAGTCCCCCCACATTTTAGCCAGGAGTTCCCCCCACGTAGCAGCCAGGAGTTCCCCCCACGTAGCAGCCAGGAGTTCCCCCCACGTAGCAGCCAGGAGTTCCCCCCACGTAGCAGCCAGGAGTTCCCCCCACGTAGCAGCCAGGAGTTCCCCCACGTAGCAGCCAGGAGTTCCCCCCACGTAGCAGCCAGGAGTTCCCCCCACGTAGCAGCCAGGAGTCCCCCCACGTAGCAGCCAGGAGTCCCCCCACATTTTAGCCAGGAGTTCCCCCCACGTAGCAGCCAGGAGTTCCCCCCACGTAGCAGCCAGGAGTTCCCCCCACGTAGCAGCCAGGAGTTCCCCCCACGTAGCAGCCAGGAGTTCCCCCACGTAGCAGCCAGGAGTTCCCCCCACGTAGCAGCCAGGAGTTCCCCCCACGTAGCAGCCAGGAGTTCCCCCCACGTAGCAGCCAGGAGTTCTCCCCACGTAGCAGCCAGGAGTTCCCCCCCATGTAGCAGCCATGAGTCCCCCCCCCCACGTAGCAGCCAAGAGTCCCCCCACGTAGCAGCCTACCTGATCCAGAGCCAAGCCACCATCGCCGCCGCGCCACCTGTTTGTTAATAGCGCGGGCCGGGAACATTACAGCTTTCCAATCAATAGCTGCCGCCGCCGTAAGCAACCCCTCCCCCTTGTCCGGGAAACTTTGATAGACAGATCACCCATCCAATCCTGGGATGTGTGATCTGTCTATGAAAAAAGTGCCCGGAAAAGGGGGAGGGGTTGCTTACGGCGACGGCAGCTATTGATTGGAAAGCTGTAATGTTCCCGGCCTGCGCTATTAACAAACAGGCGGCGCGACTCTCCTCTTCTTGCTCGCCCCCCCACTCCCAGGCAGCCCACACTCGCCAGACCTCAAAATTTACTCGCAAAACGCGAGCAGGCGAGTGTAAATTTTGAGGTCTGATATATATATATATATATATATATATATATATATATATATATATATATATATATTAATGTTCCGAAATTTTTATTTCATATTGAATGAAATAGATTTTGAATAGAAAAGATTGCAATAAAATAAAAAATAATTGCATATAAAAACAATAGAACAGATAAGAATATATATAATTCAAATTTCCTATAGAATGAATTAGAAAAGGAAAATATTTGAATAGAAAGGAATAGACTAGAAAAAAAATAGAACAAAATACTATAAAATATTATTTTATTCTATTCCAATCCCTGAGTCTAAGCCTTATTCTTCAAGGGGAAACCCTGACCCCAATCCTAACCCTAACCCCAACCCTAAGCCTCACCCTAACCCTAAAAACAATAGAAAAAATCAGAAATTATTTTTATATATATATATATATATATATATAAATAAACATTTTCCGACATTCGAATTTCGTATAGAATGAATTCAAATTCCAATTAGAAAAGATTAGAATAGAAATAGACTAGAAAGACAATAGAACAGAATAGAATAAAATAGAATATATATATTATATTTGATTCTATTCTGTTCTATTTTTCTATTCGATTCTTTCCAATATTTTCTATTCTAATCTTTTAGATTCGAATTTGAATTCATTCTATACGAAATTCGAATTTGGCTTTATTCAGAAGATGGCTATATATATATATATATATATATATATATATATATATATATATATATATATATATATGTATATATATATATATATATATATATATATATATATATATATATATATATATATATATATATATATATATATATATATATATGAAACCATTTTCCAAAATTCGAATTTCATATTGAATGAAATAGAATTTGAATAGAAAAGATTAGAATAGAATAGAAAAGAATTGCATAGAAAAACAATAGAACAGATCTGAATATATATATATATATATATATATATATATATATATATATATATATATATATATATATATATATATATATATATATATATATATATATAAAACCATCTTCCGAAATTTGAATTTCCTATAGAATGAATTAGAATAGAAAAGATTTGAACTGAAAACAATAGACTAGAAAAACAATAGAGCAGAATAGTATAAAATATTATTTTATTCTATTCCAATCCCTGAGTCCTAGCCTTATTCTTCAAGGGGAACCCCTAACACCAACCCCAACCACAACCCTAACCCTAACCCCAACCCCAACCCTGACCCTAACCCCAATCACAACCCTAACCATAACACAAACCCCTATCCCTAACCCTAACCCTTATCCCTAACCCCTGTCCCTAACCCCCTAACCCTAACCGGAACACCAACCCCAATCACAACCCTAACCTGAACCCCAACCCTAACCCGAACCCCAACCCTGACCCTAACCCCAATCACAACCCTAACCCCTATCCCTAACTCCTATCCCTAACCATAACCATAACCCTAACCCCTAACCCTAACCCCAACCCTAACCTGAACCCCAACCCTAACCCTAACCCCAACCCTGACCCTAACCCCAATCACAACCCTAACCCCTATCCCTAACCCCCTAAGCATAACCCTAATCCCTATCCCTAACCCCAAACCTAACCTGAACCCCAACCCTGACCCTAACCCCAATTACAACCCTAACTCTAACCTGAAACCCAACTCTGACCCTAATCCGAACGCCAAACCCAATCACAACCCTAACCCCTAACCATAACCCTAACCCCCATCCCTAACCCATATCCCTAACCCCCTAACCCCAACCCTAACCTGAACCCCAACCCTAACCCCAATCACAACCCGAACCCCTGACCCTAACCCCAATCACAACCCCAACCCCTATCCCTAACCCCCTAACCCTAATCCCTATCCCTAACCCCAAACCTAACCTGCACCCAAACCTGACCCTAACCCCAATTACAACCATAACTCTAACCTGAACCCCAACCCTGACCCTAACCCTAAGCCTAACCCGAACTCCAAACCCAATCACAACCCTAACCATAACCCTAAACCCCAACCCTAACCCATATCCCTAACCCCAATCACAACCCTAACCTGAACCCCAACCCTGACCCTAACCCCAATCACAACCCTAACTCTAACCTGAACCCCAACCCTGACCCTAAGCCTAACCCGAACCCCAAACCCAATCACATCCCTAACCCCTAACCATAACCCCTATCCCTAACCCTAACCCCCTAACCCTAACCCCCTAACCCCAACCCTAACCTGAACCACAACCCTAACCACAACCCTAACCTGAACCCCAACCCTAACCCCTATCCCTAACCCCCTAACCCCTATTTATAACCCTAATCCCTAACCCCCCAACCCTAACCTGAACCTCAACCCTGACCCTAACTCCAATCACAACCCTAACCCTAACCTGGACCCCAACCCTGACCCTAAGCCTAACCCGAACCCCAAACCCAATAACAACCCCAACCCCTAACCTCAACAACAACCCAAACCCCCTAACCCCAATCCCAACCCTAACCCTCACCTTGTGCCTCTCCCACGAGTCCCGCCCACTCCTCCTCTTCCTACTTACACCACCCTCCAACGTACCCAAATCAGTGACACCACTTCCACACTCTGGCTCCGCACCACCACTCTCAACAATATGTTCAGACTCACCACCACCACCACACACATTCACTTTCCCCAAATCACACACAAGCTCCTGCAGATGCAAAGACACATCACCAACAGCTGCATTTCCATCTGCATCATGCACATTCTCACCCTCACACACACCTGCCCTCTCCTCACCAGACATCCTACACACCAAACTCACACAATCACACACAATCACACAGAGCTCACTGTCTGAAAAAACACAAATACAAAACAGAAGTACAAGCTTACTAGCAGCTAGCTAATATCTCTCCTGTCCTGAGTCTCTCTCCCTCACACAAAATGGCTGACACAGGTGCATCCTGGTCCTGGAGTCTAACTCCTGGTGGATCTGTTAGTTAGTATAAAAAAGCTTCTCAAATATGATAAATTAAGTACATGTATTATTTAAAGTCATTTTTAAATTGTCAGACTGTATAATTAAATTCTTTTATGTGACAAATTTGGCAGACACATTTAACAGGAAAAATAGCTGATGGTTGAAATATTATCAAATTCGGTTGAAATAATTTCCTATCCGGTTGAAATAATTTCAAATCATTAACGATAGTGGATGAAATATTATTGAATTCTGTTGAAATATTATCGAATCCGGTAGAAATATTATCGAATCCGGTAGAAATGTTTTCGAATTCGATCGGGTTTTTCTAAATCGAATTGAACAAATTTAACGAATCTAACCTAACGAAATTAATTAACCACTTAAGGACCCCCGCACGCACATATACGGCCACAACATGGCTCGTACAGGCACAAGGGCGTAAATTTACGTCCCCGCCTGAGTGCGGTTCGGGGGTCCCATCGGGACCCCCTCCACGGCGTGCGGGGGTCTCCCTACCTCTGGGAGCGATCCGGGATCTGCGGGCGGATGTCCGTGTTTTCCGCCCCCCCCGCGATCGCTCCCAGCCAATGGGAGCGCGCTCCCAGCCTGTCACTTCCTCCTCCTGTGTTTACACAGGAAGGAGGAAATGATGTATTCTCTCATCGCAGCGCTGTTTCCCAGCGCTGCTGATGAGAGAAGACATGCCAAGTAAGTGTGCACCAACACAACACTGACACACACTCACATAGGCATATTAACCCCTTGTGATCGCCCCCCCACCCCCCTGTCACAGTGTTACTGAATGCAGTGATTTAATCACTGCATTTAGTGTCAGTGTGACAGGCACTGTAAAAAACAGTTAGTGTTAGGTTCAGGATAGCCCCCCCACCCCCCCTAATAAAGTTTTAACCCCTGATCACCGCCCTAGTTAACCCTTTCACTCCCTATTGCCAGCGTCACTAAGCGATCATTTTTCTGATCGCTGTATTAGTGTCGCTGTTCCCGCTAGGTAGCTATTTTTTTTTATTGCGATTTTTTTTTTTTTACTAAAGACATGTGGCTAAATAAATTTTGGCCTAAATGTTTGACTAAAATTTAGTTTATTTGATTTTTTTTTAACAAAAAGTAAAAAATAGTGTTTTTTTTTTCAAAAATGTCGCTCTATTTTTGTATATAGCGCAAAAAATAAAAATCGCAGAGGTGATCAAATACCACCAAAAGAAAGCTCTATTTGTGGGAAGAAAAAGACGCAAATTTTGTTTGGGAGCCACGTCGCACGACCGCGCAATTGTCTGTTAAAGCGACGCAGTGCCGAATCGCAAAAACACCTTGGGGCAGATTCACAAAGACGTAATATTCCGCTGCGTAATCGAAATACGGTACGCTGCCGTATTTCACCAGACTCTACACCGAATTCAGGTAGTTTTTTTGCGCGTACGCTATTGTGTCGTATTTTTTTTCCGCCGCGCAATCGAAATACGTGATTAGGGGGCGTGAAGCATTTAAATTAAGCGCGTCCCCGCGACGATCGAACTGCGCATGCTCTGTTCAGGAATTTCCCGCCGTGCATTGCGCAAAATCACGTCGTGACGTCATTCGTTGTTTGAGTAGCGGCGTTTACGAACATTCCTATTCCCGGACGACTTACGTTAAAAATAATAAAAGACATCGGAAAACGTTGAAATTCGACGCGGGAACGACGGCCATACTTAACATGGGCTGTCTAATATTAGAGCAGCAAAAAGCTGGTATAGTGAAACGGAAAAAAAAGATGACTAAAGGTGCCGTAAGAGATTGCGTTTAAAGTGCGAAATTTTGTGGATTGCAGGCAAAAGCTCATTAGCATACCCTGACGGCGAAAAACAACAGGAAGTCCGCCCAGTGGCCGCAATTTTCTTGCAGCGTAGATCTGAAGGCGTACTAACACGTAATACAGTCGAAATGAAGCCCGCAGGTGTCTTTTCATGGTTTGAGGATTTCGACTAGCTTAAAAACGCCCGTAAGTCGAAATTACTCCAGTCTAACAACATTTACACAGGCGTAATCGCTTTGTGAATCTAGGCCCTTGGGTCATTTACCAGCGTATTGGTCCGGGTCTTAAGTGGTTAAATAACAAATTGGAACAAAACAATTTTTTTCTTTTTGCACATGTCTATTGTAGCGCAGCAAAGAGCCACATGCAAAGTATTGCATCAAACATTGTTATTACAAGCCCCTGTTAAACAGGGGGAGAAAAATTGGGCCGTAGGCACTGGTGGCGATGCCCAGAACCAACAAGGTTCATACTAGCTATCAGCAAGATCATTTAGGAGGAAAAGGATATTCAGTCAGCATAACAGGATAGTCACTCGGCATTTGCATAAGCAGTCTCCAAGAGATCTGACACTTCCAAAAAATAATTCAGTTACATCAGCATTAGGTGCTTGGTAGCTGGTGTTGATCCAAGCCTGATTCATTTTTATGAAGGTCAGTCAATCGACGGAGTCGGTGGAGAGGCGCACCCTGTGATCAGTCACAAAGCCTCCAGCAGCAATGTGCGTTCTGAAAGAACACTGGATGCAGGACAAGCCAGTAGCTCAATTGCATACTGTGCAAACTCTGGCCAGTGATCCATCCTCAAGACCCAGTAAGCCAGAGGATTTTCAGTGGGGAAGGTGTCCAAGTCTGATCTTGCCCCTAGGTATTCACTCACCATGTAAACCAGACGCTGGCGATGGTTGCTGGAACAGATCAAACATGGGGGTTGCGGACTAAAAAATTGTCTGAACGCATCGGTCAGATGGCCAGCTTCTCCACCGCCCTTTCTGTGACTCACCAAAATCTCAGCAACACGATGTCCAGGACCAGGATTTGGTAATCCCCCAGGTTCTGGGAACGCGTTGCACAGACCTTTCTGCAAGGCCTCCCGAAGATTTTTCATCTTCTGTTCCCTCTGCGACGGCAAGATAAGGTCCGCAACCTTACTCTTGTAACGTGGATCAAGGAGAGTTGCCAGCCAGTAATGATCCCTCTCCTTGATACCACGAATACGAGGATCCTTATGCAGGCTTTGCAGGATTAGGGAGGCCATGCAGCGTAGGTTTGCTGAAGCATTCGGGGCACAGTCCTCTGGGTCACTGATGACAACAGGATCCGCATTCCACCTCATCCCAGCCACGTAAAAGTCCATGGGATCCTTGGGACTGTAAATGATCCATTGAAGACTGCTGGTGCTGATTCTGAGTGCTAGGATCCACCTCCATGCTGATGATACAATCATCCTCCTCCTCGTCCTCTTCCTGTGTGCTAGGCGGGCAAGCAGGACCACTGCCTGGATAAAGGGGGCCTTGAGAGGTAAGAAAGTCCTCCTCTTTCTCCCTCTGTTCTGCCTCAAGGGCCCTGTCCATTATTCCATGTAGCGTGTGCTCCAACGTGTGAAAAAGAGGGACAGTCTCACTGATGCATGCACTGTCACTGCTCAACATCCTCATGGCCTCCTCAAATGGTGACAGGACAGTGCATGCATCCCTGATCAAGGCCCACTGGCGTGGGGAAAAAAACCAAGCTCCCCTGACCCAGTTCTGCTGCCATATTGGCACAGGTACTTATTGATGGCCCTCTGCTGCATGTGCAGCCGCTGCAGCATGGCCAATGTAGAGTTCCATCTGGTGGGTAGTTTACAGATTAGGCGGTTCTTGAGCAGGTTGTCTGCCGAGCACTGGCATTATATGACCTTTGGAAATTCACACAGACTTTCCTGGCCTGTATCAGGACATCCTGTAAGCCCGGGTACCTGCCCAAGAACCGCTGCACCAACAAATTCAGGTCATGAGCAAAACAGGGCACATGGGTCAGTTGTCCCTGTCACAGGGCAGAGAGGAGGTTGGTGCCATTGTCACCAACCACCATTTCAGGCTTAAGCTGGTGTGGTGTCAACCACCTCTGAGCCTGCCCCTGCAGAGCTGACAAAACCTCAGCCTCAGTGTGGCTCCCGTCTTCCAAGCACACCAGCTCTAGCACCGCATGGCATCTCTTTGCCTGCATTCCTGCGTAGCCCCTCATACCCCTACGGAGCACGGCTGGTTCCGAGAACACATCAGCACATGAAGAGGCCACAGAGGAAGAAGAAGAGGGGGTGGAGGAGAGAGGTGTGTCACAACCAGTAGTGGTATTTTGGACGCGTGGTGCCGGAACAACCTCCAACACTACTGTACCTTGCCCTGCGTCTTTCCCAGCTGCCAGCATAGTCACCCAATGCGCCGTGAAAGAGAGGTAATGTCCCTGTCCATGCCTGCTGGACCATGAGTCAGCGGTAATATGCACCTTACCACTGACCACCCTGTCCAGCGAGGCATGGACATTGCCTTCCACATGGCAGTAGAGAGCCGGAATCGCCTTCAGTGACAAAAAGTGGTGTTTGGGAACTTGCCACTGAGGTACCGCACATTCCACAAACTCACGGAAGGGGGCAGAATCTACTTACTGAAAAGGCAGCAGTTGAAGTGCTAGCAATTTCGGGCATGTGGATGGCTGGGAGAGTACTTCTTTTGGCGCTGAAGCAGCTGGGTCAGGGAAATTTGGCTGGTACAATCTGACATTGGTGTACCGATAGTAGATTGCCCGCATGTACTACTAGGTTGTGACACACCTAATTCTACACCTTCAGTCCTATCAGTGCAGGCTTCAGAGAGGACTGAGGGTATAGTGGTATAGATCCCTGCTGATGAGGGGCAAGGGGAGGTCCACTTTGTTCTTTGGTGTGGGTCTTTCAGGTATGCTTGCTAACAAACTGCATGGCAGGTTGACATATGTCTGGTCAAGCATGTGGTGCCCAAGCGGGTGATGTGTTGGCCACACAAGATACGCTAGAGACATATGTTGCAAATGGCAATCGTGCAATCTGATGCACATGTCTCAAAAAAGGCCCACACCAAAGAACTTTTGCAGTAACGCTGAGACACAGCAGCGCCCTGCACAGGCGTAGCTCTGCGATGTAATGCACTTGGTGTGCTGCCCTTAAGCTGTGCCCTGGAGGGCATCCTGCCTCTTTGGAGATGTGCCTGTGCCTCCTCCTCCTCCTCTCTCCTATCAGGCACCCACGTAGAGTCAGTGACCTCATCATCCCCTCCCTCCTCATCACTGTCGAAAACCTGGCAGTATGCTGCAGCTGGGGGAACATGATTGCCAGATTGCTGTCCCTCTCGGGCACTCCCTCTCTCTGGGCTCACATTACTGCCTTCCTCTATCTGTGTTCCATCATTGGAGCCTTCAAAACGCTGCGCATCTGGAGCAGAGGGAAGAGGATGCCTTGGCAGCTGCTTTGCCAGACAAACTAAGCTCAGCCTGGGTGAGAGAGGATGAGGAGGATGAGGATGGCTTGGTCATCCACTTTACCAATTTGTCTGCATGTTGGGGCTCAACACGGCCAGCTCCCAAAAAGAAGGACGAGCGTGTGCAACGGCCACGTGCTGAAGAGGATGCACCGTGTCCACCACCAGCACTGTTGGTCTGCTTGCCCTTGTGACTCTCTGCCTCTCTTTGTTGTCCTTTCAGACATTATAATGGCCTGAAGAGGACAAAATCAGTACACACACCTTGTAGCTTTAGGTTTCAAACTGCAGAGGACACGTGGAGTACACACCAAGTAGCTTTATGTGCAAACTAATGAGCACACTTGCAGTTTACACCAAGTAGGTTTAGGTGCAAACTATACAGCACAAGTGCAGTAACCTCAGTGTGGGGCGTGTGCTAAAGCCCTGAGCCATAATTGGCCAAAGCCACCCTGGCTTTGGCCAATTATTGCTCTCCGTTTTTTGTGCGCTGTGATTGGCCAAGCATGCGGGTCATAGTGCATGCTTGGCCAATCAGCGCGCAATGCCGCAGTAAATTACGAATTTGGCGCGAACGACCCGTTTTGTTAGAATTTCGACGAACAATCAAACAGCGTTAGATTCGAACATGTGTTCGAGTCGAACGCGAAGCTCATCCCTACTGTCCGGTGAAAGCCTGTGGGCAAATTTTTGAGGCCTGTAATGGCTGATACTTCTGTATCCGGTGAATGCCTATTGTACCACCAGCCACGGAATACAAAGTTGTTTGCTGTCAGGTGATATGTACTCTCAAAGTACCTAAGCTATATTGCCTCTCATACGCAATTACTAAGCCGCGCCCCACACAGATTAGTCAAAATTAGTTACACCAATATCATTGATGGTAAACAAAATAACACTAAAGTCCATTGAAGTCCATAGTGGTAGAAATAAAAGTTCCCAGAAGCGATCCTCTGTAAAGTGTCACCAAGCGAACACACTCCAAAAGGTGCACCCACCACCGAGTGAATAAGCAGCTTACCAGAGGTCCGTCATAAGTCAGCGTCTGACTGTGACCCAGCCAACGGCCTTTAAATCCTTGTGGTTCCCAAGATCAACCCGAATGGACCAGGACGGGACACTTCTTATACTCAGGATAAAGGAAAAGGCGCACAGAGCATAATTCCGTTGGCGAAAATTTATTGTAAAAAGTAAAAATGTACTTACACAGCACACATAGTAAACGAGCATAAAACAGATACAAATATTGCCGGCCGGCATGCAGGAGCCCTTCCTCCTCAGCGTGGTGACGTAGCGATACGCGGCGTATTGATAAAGCAGCCCCCTAGTGGAGTATCCTATGTTAGGTATAGCCGTCGTCATTGCGTCGGAAAAAAAAAAAATCGCGTCGTTTGCGTAAAACATTCATGAATGGGGACGTGACGTCATTGACGTTCACTGACAGAACTTGGAGCATGCGCACTGGGATGCATTGACACTCGACGCATGCGCAGTACGTTCGCCACGGGATCGCGCATAGTTAGAATACTACACGCCCCGTACCCGCCCAATTTGAATTCCGCTGGCTCATTTGCGATGCGCTGCCGCAACTTTAGGAGCAAGTGCTTCCTGAATAACAGCACTTGCTCCTAAAATTTCTGCAGCGTAACGCAAATGAGATGCGTTACTCCAGAGCAAAGATGCTCTGATCTACCTGAATCTGGCCCTATATGTACTCTGAAAGAATTTTAATACTTCTGGTAGATCAGTGTCCATGTTGTGGGACTATTTGTGCACAGCTAGTAAGTATTTTGTGGCTGCAAATATGACCTGCAGGTTTTTAATATTCGCCTGCCATTAAAGTCAATTGGGTACGCTGCAAATTTGCGGCTCGCGGACATTTGCAAAAGTTCGGGGTTAGCGTTTGCCAACCGTCCCGTCAGATGTTTGTCTATCACTATACAAGAAGTATTTATTGATGGTGGTTAGAGATTAGCAAAACATATAGGTTGTACCATCTTACGTACTATATAACAATGTAACTTATGTAACACCCCTGTTTGGTTAGCAGCAGAACTCCCAAACTGGAACAAATTTCTAACCAGAACTGTGAACCCTATTGAAGTTTATGGAAGCAGAAAAGGAAAATTAAAAGTGCCCATTTTGATGGCTTATATGCAAGTCTAGCGCTACCCCCCTAGGAGCCGCTTAATATTTGTTTGGTTCTGCTCAACCCCAAGAACTGTCTCAATCCCTCTGGCACACCTGCTTAACAATGTTAGTGTGGAACCCAGCAACAGAAAGTGACACAATAATGAAAGAGCATATAGGGCCAGATTCAGGTAGGAGAGCGGATCTTTATTATGGAGTAACGTTTGTCATTTACGTTACTCCGCCAAAACTTTCGGCGTAGCGAAAATGAGCCGGCGGAATTCAAATTGGGCGGGTAGGGGGGCGTGTATTATTTAAACTAGGCGCGATCCCGCGGCGAACGTACTGCGCATGCGTCGACTGTCAGTGCGCATGCTCCAAATTCTGTCAGTGAACGTCAATGACGTCAATCCCCATTCACGGACGTTTTACGCAAACGACGCTAAACTTTTTAAAAATCGACGCGATGACGACGGCTATACTTAACATAGGATACTCCACCTAGGGGGCATGTTTTTCTTTACGCCGCGTATCGCTTACGGAAACGTCGGAAAGTCACTGCGTCGGGCCCGCGTACGATCGTGAATTGCCGTCTCTCGCTGATTTACATATTCTCGGCGTAAATCAGCGGGAACGCCCCGAGCGCCCATTTTAAAATTGCAGTTCCGATACGACGGCGAAATACAATTACGCCGCTCGTATCTGAACTCAATCCTGGCGTATCTTGTTTTCTGCATACAGAAAACAGATAAGCCGGCTCAAAGTGAGAGTTATGCTGGCGTATCACTGATACTCCAGCGTAACTCTACCTGAATCTGGTCCATAGTATATTTACAGAGACCCTGGGTTCCGTCACTTCATCAGTTGTGGCAGTAAATAGAGACTCACACAAAATGTTGTTGTAAACTTGGTCAGCCTTCACTATCCGTTTTTACTTCAGTCAGTTTAACCCTTGGGGGATGTCTATTTCACTCCCGGGAGTTGCGACGCATACCACGGCGATCCCCCTTACTACCGTAACTAGTGTAGTCACGGGTTCAGGGGCCCGCACTCGCTATGCGTTGATGCCACGCCCACACACTGCGTCAGTGACGTCATCACGCGCCACCGTACGGTGGCTTCCGTTTGTCCATCTGGCGTGCAACACGAGGATGATGAGGCGCCTATTTAATGAGCGCTAGCTGCTCGTGATGGGCTGCTTCTCTCCTCTCTCTGCACGTCCTAGCATGGTGTTGGTGGGACCTTGACGACAGATGGGCCACTGTTTTATTACCACACCATCTTGGAGCACCTACTCCAATTCCTTTACTGCACCATATTTATCAGGTATTTAACATTGCCAGGGTACTTCTCCCCGGCCTTATGGGGACTGCCCCTATCCCCTATCTATGCACATTTGGTTTCTATACTATTTCCATCACACTCTTGTACCCCTTGGTATTGGGTCTGTGGTTTCTTACCCTGTCATTCTGCCTTTTCCCCCCACTTTCCACTTGACTATTCCAGTCAATGTCTCCCTGCTTTTTGTTAACATCACCACCATCCCTTATCTTCACAGAAGCCCCTATTGCTTCCTCCATTATTCCAACCTCGGACGAGTATGTTCCCCTTATGAGAAGATCATTCACCTACAACTCATGGCCCCCCTGTCGCTATATGGTCATCACCTCAACTCCCGTGGGGGTGCTATCCACTACCCCCCATTGCTGCTTACATTTCATACCATGACTTATGCACTATACTGATTCTACCCATAGGTAAGAGTGCTCAGACTTTAGTTCTCCAGTTCTCTCTTCCCTTGTGCTAATCAATTACCATTGATTACCAATTAATTTTCTATCTATTTTAGGTAGTACCACGTATAGTAGCTCATGATGAGTGGATTGAGTCCACGAAATGCGTAGAGCGTCCCCTGTTATGTTGACATCATGTCACAGTAGTCATGTACTTACCATGGGTTTTATTCTGTCTGAATCATCCAACAAATATACCAATCATCATGTTGTCACTATTTTACATCTGAGTCAATTGCTGGGCCATGTCTTATAATGTATAACAATGCTTTATTATATTACCAATTGTATTATGTGATTACCAATCATGTGATATTCCAAGTATTTGATTACCAATCATGTGCTTTTCTATTATTTGTACTATACATTAATTGTCTATGGTTACCATGATTGCACTATGTTTTATTATATGTTAATAAACTTTTATTGTGATTTGATTCTACGTACCCCAATGTGTTGTTTCATATAAAGTCCCACCATTCATGGGTGTTTATTCCCCCATTTTATTTTTTCACCAAACATAGGGATGGAGAGCCATGTACCTTTGAGTCATGGCCTCATGTAAAGTCCCACCTTTTATATATGTGTATATGTTATACATTTATATAATTACTGACTAACTTGTAAATGTTTACTATGATGAAAAATGGTGAAGAATAACATAAAGAAATGGTGCGAAAAACAGATGAATAACACAAGTATTGATTGGAAGAGATATTTGTTCAAACCAAAAACGTCACACCTCTGTATCCAATAGCAACCTGATAAGGGTATATGTGAAAAGGTGCACAGTGGAATAGATCCTCAATACTTTAATACCTGTATTAAAGCGCCTCCCCACTGAGGCCTCAGCACACAGACCACTGCACGCAGAATACACAACAGTGAACACAGTAATAAATGTACAAGTTTCAACTGTATCTACTGGATTCACATACCTTGGCACATATATATGCCGGAGTAGCGTATCTTATTTACGCTATGCCGGCACAACGCAGAGAGGGAAGCATGGAATTCACAAAGCAAATGCTCCCAACGTTGCGCCGGCATAGCATATAGTCGATTAGCAGGGCTGGTCACGAGGATCCATCTGGGGCAGGCGATCCACTCTCTGCTATAGGTCGCAGGCTCTCCAAGCCCTGGGCACACACACAGGCCTCTTGCTGGTTGTTGAATGACATCCAGAAAGCAGGCCACGCATGTCCTTTTATCTGCTTACCCAGCAGGCTGTGCTGCGACTTGGCATTGTGGGTTTGTAGCTTTGCATTGTGGGTTTGTAGTTCCCAGCCTGTTTTAACAACATGAGTACTTCCTCATTGTCCTAAATATCCCGCAATGCATAACTGTTTTTCTTAACCAGATGGAAATATCCTGATAAAGTTTCAATGGCCACTAGAGGGAGACAAGCCCTTTCTAAAGAACAATAGACTTCTTAAATTATAACTTTGGTAGTAGACCTGTGCTACACACTCCCCCACGTGAAATCTTTCGTCCCCAAAGACAGTATAAATTTGCGATCTGTTACATGCTTTTAGAATACACGCAGATAAAAACAGGTTAATATACACAGGAAAACAAACAAAATTTGCTTCTGCAGAAGAAGAGTTCAAACTCAAACAGCTCATATCATAAAGCTGACAGAAGAGCCTCCCACCAATTATCATAAGGAGGGAGGCTGTTCTGTCCACTTGCTACTGACACCAAAGTGTCTCGTATAGATGTGCCAGGGGGTGAGATGGGGTTATCCAAATCAGCGATGGAAAGACCAGGAGCTTCGGGAATCCTTTTTGAAGAAAGGAAAATCTCCTCAGAGCTTTCACCCAGAGTGTCATAGGTTAGACTCTTGGGTGGGTAAATAACTCTCTTCGTTCTCTGTTCTTTAGGTTCCCGTGTTACAGGCACACTGGTATCGTCTTCATCCTCGGCCTCGACTTCCTGTGTTTCAGCTTCAATGAATGAAGAAGAATCTTCAGAGCCTGCTTCCATCAAGGACTCCTGCACATCTACTTCGGCTTCCTGCATCTCAGCTTCAAAGAATGAAGAGGAATACTCAGAATCTGTTTCCATCAAGGAAGATTAAGGACCTTCCAAATATTACTGAGGTTTGTCCTTTGGCACAAGCTAGGGTTAGGGTTAGGGTTTCCCATTGAAGAATATGGCTAGGACTCAGGAATTAGAACAGGGACCTCCCCCAAAGGTCAAAGGTCAGGAGGCTGGTTCCCAGAGGTCAAAGGTCACAGGGAGGGGGCTTCTGGTCGGAGAATCCCACTGTCTGTCACCGTGGGATGAGAAAGGGGGGTGGTAGCATTCTCTAGCATGTGAGATGGCCACAACCAGTCTATTCCCATCTCTTCATCTTCGCTGTCATCATCTTCAGCAAGAGGCACAGACTGAGATCCAGTCACTGGTTGTGAGAGGTTGTGGATGTGGATGGTGAATCTTGCTGCGGTGGTACACAAACTGCCTCTGAAAAAGACAAGAGATGATTGCGATGCTAAGTCTTTAGTGGGTCTGTGCATCCCTCTGGCTGGATCTAGTATACTAGCAGTCCTGGGAGTTGTTTGCAGATAATATAGGGCTGGTACTTCCAACGATCAGCCAATTTGTGTTTCCCTGGTATACCTAGATTTCTCAGTAGCACTCTATCACCCGGTTGTAAGTCCTGTACTCGCACCCTGAGGTCAAAATGTCTTTTGTTCCTCTGACCTTGGGCATCTGAAACAGCTTGGGCCTTATCATAAGCAGTCCTCAGGCTTCTACGCAGTTTATCCACATAGTTGCTGAGGTGTGGTCTATGGACGTGCCAAAGCCTAGATCTACTGGCAGCCGGGCCTCCCGCCCAAACATCAAGCGATAGGGGGAGTATCCTGTGGCATCATTTGTAGTGCTGTTATAAGCATGCACAATAGCAGCTATGTGCTTGTTCCAGTGTTGCTTTTGCTCTGAAATTAGAGTCCCAAGCATATTCAGAAGAGTTCTGTTGAACCTCTCTGGTTGAGGATCTCCTTGAGGATGGTACGGAGTGGTTCTAGATTTCTTGACGCTCAGCAAGTCTCTTAATGATATTGCTCTCAAAGTCTCTCCCTTGGTCTGAGTGGATACTCTGAGGTAGGCCATAGTGTACAAAGAACTTCTCTACTAAGATTTTGGCTACTGTGGATGCCTGTTGGTCCTTTCTGGGAAATGCCTGAACATAACGAGTGAAGTGGATGGTTATCACCAGGATGTTTTCTTGCCCACTCAGATCAGGCTCCAAGCCCAGGAATTCAATGCACACCAGCTCAAGTGGTCCCTGGCTCTGAAGGTGGCCCATTGGTGCAGCTCGGTGAGGCAAAGTCTTCTTTGGATACATCTAAGGCAAGAGTGGCAGTATCCCTCGACTTCAGCCCACATGCAAGACCAATAGAATCAGTTCCTTACCAGTTGGAAAGTCCTTTCCGACCCTAGATGGCCATAATGGTCATGTAGAGCAGTTAAAACCATCTCACAAGGCTTTTCTAGTAGAAATAGCTGCCATTTCTCTTCGGGATCAGCAGAGGGGCCCGTTCGGTAGACCACGCCTTGTTGCAGCTGCAACCAATCCCACTCCTTGTGCAGTAAAAACGGACTTCCTTTGGAGAATTAGTGAGGAGGGGAGTTGGCTCTCCAAGGCCTTTAATGCCAGACTACAAAGGGGATCTTCCAACTGGTCCCTTTGCAGGTCTTTCTTGGAAAGTTTGGCAGACCTTCATCCACAACTTGAGTGATGTCGCAATAGCATCTGGGTACCCCAGCGGCTAACACTGACTTCCTCAGCCCTGGCTCTGCCTCTAGCTTGCTGTTCCACTCCTTGACAAAGGGCTCTCACCCCCTTGAGGGTCAGCTGAGTCCATTTTTCTGGGGAGTCTCAAGGACAGTGGGGCCTTCTCGGTAGAGCATCTGCATCTTTATTCCCGATCTTAGGCTCGTACTTCAGGCTGAAGGTGAAGGGGATTACTGTCAGTCTTAATTATGAACTCTGCTCCATATAGGTAATCCCTCAGTCTATCCACTACTGCCCACTTCAAGGCCAGGAACTCGAGTTTGTGTGTGGGGTAGTTCTCGGCAGATGCCAAACTTCGACTCACATATGCGACAGGCCGTAAGTGCCCGTAATTTTCTTGATGCAGCACTCCGCCAAGCCCTTCTTGGCTGGCATCCACATGTAGTTCGTATGGCTTAGCTGGGTCTGCATGGGCTTCCTGGATCCTCCAACTGGTCTTACAGACCTGACTGAATCTGGATCATCGTCTTCCTTCTCACTTTTCAGTAGCTCATTAAGTGGGAGAGCTTTTTTTGCAAATCCCTCAACGAATCTTCGATAATCTGAGCAGAATCCCAGAAATTACCTAAGCTTGGTTACATTAGTGGTTCTCGGCCAAGAGGTGACGGCTTCCAACTTCTTAGGGTCTGTAGCCACTCTATCAGCAGACACGATGTGGCCAAGGTAGTTGACCGAATGCTAGTAAAACTGGCACTTCTCTATGGAGAGCTTCAAGCCTTCGTCATGGAGTCTGTTCAGGACCTTCTGCAGATGTTCTTCATGCTCCTCCAAAGTCCTGCCAAACACTATGATGTCATCCAAGTACACCAACACCTCGATCAGGTTCATGTCACCCAAAGTCTTCTCCATCAGCCTCTGGAAAGTGGCCGAGTGCCGGAGAGGCCTTTGAGGCATGCGTGAAATTCAAAGAATTCCACTGGGGCAATGAAAGCGGTCTTTTCCCAGTCGTCTGGGTGCATTGGTAGTACCCGCTCTTCAAATCTAGCACGCTAAACCGCTTTGCCCCTGACAGGCTTTCTAAGGTGTCTTCTATCCTCAGGGTTGTAGATTGGTCAGGAATGGTCCTTTGGTTTAGTGTCCTGTAGTCGATAAATAACCGCAGTGACCCATTCTTCTTTCATACCACCACTATTGGGAAAGCGTATGGACTCAGACTCTCTGATAACACCTGCTTTCTTCAACTCTGCCAGCTGTTCGCGCAGGTCTTTCAAGTTCCCTAAAGGAATCTGTCTGACTCTCTCGGAATGGCTTATCCTCTTGGAGGCGGATCCGGTGTTGGGCACTTTTTTCACATCCAACATCAAACTCGCTCTTGGAGAATGCAGCTCACCATCTTAGGAGCTGAGTCTTGGCCTCCAGGCAGGTGAGAGAGGAGTATTTTTCGGATAGAACTCCTCTACAGTGCCTTGTTGCTTCCAATTCAGCTTGACAAATGCTCTCAAACAAGCTACCTCTTCGGGCTGCAACATCTTCTCACTCTGGTCCAAGCGCCAGATCTTCCCCACTCCTTCAGCTGGGGCCTTCTGTTCTTGCACCAGGCGCTGATAGGCTTGTCTCAACATGGGGTGCACACTTGTAGTTGAAGTTCCCTGCTCTTGGACAAGAGGTGTTAACAGTGTTCCGACAAGGTCAGTATTAGTTCCGATGATGAGGGAGCTTTTATTAGCCCCTGGAAAATGAGGACAGGCCACTGCCAAAGTATCAAAATTCTCATCCTTCCCGGCTACAGAGGGGTTTAAAAGGTCAGTTTGTCTGGTAGATAGCCATCATAGGGGTAATTCTGAGTCCCAATACCCCATGTCTCTAGCTCTCCTAGCTTCTGTAGGGGCAGGTGTTTGAGGTGCTGGTCATAAAAGTCTCTATAGGAGGAGGGTCACTTGCGCTCCAGTGTCCAGGAGGGCCCTGATGTATATTCCTTCCACTTGGATGGAGACAATGGGGAAGGTCCCACTAACATGGGAGGAAATTTGTGAGGGGTGGCAGGTTGGGCATGTTCGGTGGCCTGTATCTACCCCTTTCTTGTGGAAATTCTGATCTGGCTTAAGTCTCTGTTGAGCTCTGGGCGTCTGGGGTGCACTGACTCCCTGCCACCGGGTAGCCCGGGTCAAAGGGAGTGGGACAATGGGTCGCTCAGAGGCAACAACGGGAGCCCTCTGTGAAGGTTTGGACTTCCGCTGTGGTCTCTTTGCATCATTGGGTGTTTTGGAGCTATTTGATGAAACAGGGCACCCAGTTGACTCCTTCACCAACTGTATGTTGTTAAATGGCTTCCCCTAGAGTGCAATTCAGAGTGATACACAATTGTATAGCAGTAAAGCCTTGTGAAAGAATAAAGTATTGAAAGTTCCTCAAGTTCCAGTTTTCTTGTCTTCGGCTAGCTTAATTGTACTGCAGTGTGAGGTGGTGCATGTCCCAGGGAACATGTATCAATGCAAAAAAAAGTTTTAAAAATGGACGTTTTTTCCGGAGCAGTGAATTTAATAATGCTAAAAGTGAAACAATAAAAGTGTAATATTACTTTAAAATTCGTACCTAGGGGGGGGGGTGTAAAGTCAGCATGTGAAAAAGCGCATGTTTTCCGTACACAGAACTGTCCCTGCACAAAGTGTCATTTCTGAAAGAAAAAAAAAGTCATTTAAAACCGGCTTTGCGGCTATAATGAATTGTCGGCTCTGGCAATTTAGAGAGGATTCATTCATAAAAATAAAAAAAAGCGTAGGGGTCCCCCCAAATTCCATTAACAGGCCCTTCAGGTCTGATATGGATATTAAGGGGAACTCCGCCGTCAATTAAAATAAAATGATGTGGGGTTCCCCCCAAATATCCATACCAGACCCTTCAGATCTGGTGTGGATTTTAAGCGGAACTCCACCCCAAATTAAAAAAAAATGGCGTGGAGTTCCCCCAAAAATCCACACCAGACCCTTATCCGAGCACGTTAACCTGGCCGGCCGCAGAAAAGAGGGGGGACAGAGTGCGGCCCCCCCTCTCCTGAACCGCACCAGGCCACATGCCCTTAACATGGGGAGGACGTCCCCATGTTGATGGGGACAAGGGCCTCATCCCCACAACCCTTGCCCGGTGGTTGTGGGGGTCTGCGGGCGGGGGGCTTATCAGAATCTGGAAGACACCTTTAACAAAGGGGACCCCCAGATCCTGCCCCCCCTATGTGAATTGGTAATGGGGTACACTGTACCCCTACCATTTCACAAAGGAAGTGTAAATATTAAAAAAAAAAAAACACAGACACCGTAGAAAAAAATCCTTTATGAATAAAAAAAAAATCCAGCGGTGGTAATCCACTCTCGATGCGGCTCCCTGCTCCAACATTGTCTTCTATCCAGCGAGGGGTGATCTCGCCAGCAACAGGTAATCAGCGGTCCAGTCCAGCGATGAGAAGATCCATCCATCCAGAGCACAGCAGACGAGCTCCTTTCTCCGCTGGACACAGCCCAGCGGAATAACGCGGCGGAGCTTTGACATTTCTTATATAGGGAAAGCGGGGCCCGTCACTTAAAATCCACACCAGACCTGAAGGGTCTGGTAAGGATATTTGGGGGGAACCCCGCGTCATTTTTTTTTATTGACGGCAGGGTTCCCCTTAATATCCATATCAGACCTGAAGAGCCTGTTAGTGGAATTTGGGGGGACCCCACGCTTTTTTTTTCTTTTTTATGAATGAATACTCTCTGAATTGCCAACAATTCATTATAGCCGCAAAGCCGGTTTTAAATTACTTTTTTTCTTTCAGAAATTACACTTTGTGCAGGGACAGTTCTATGTACGGGAAACATGCGCTTTTTCACATGCTGACTTTACACCCCCCCAGGTATGAAACTTAAAGTAATATTACACTTTTATTGTTTCACTTTTAGCATTATTAAATTCACTGCTCCCGAAAAAACTTCTGTTTTTAAAACTTTTTTTGCATTGATACATGTCCCCTGGGACAGGACTCAGGTCCCCAAACACTTTTTAGGACAATAACTTGCATATTAGACTTTAAAATTAGCACTTTAGATTTCTCCCATAGACTTTAACAGGGTGTTCCGCGGCTTTTCAAATTTGCTGCGAACACCCCTAATTGTTTGTTGTTCGCTGAACAGGCAATGTTCGAGTAGAACATGAGTTTGACTCGAACTCGAAGCTCATCCCTAGGCAAGATTAATTAATTAGCTGTTAACTATTCCTTCTGTGAGTGAACAGTACAGTACTGACCTTGCAGCATGGGGAAAAGGAAACCGAAACCCCCAAGATCCAGCTATAGAATACTCAGGTGCAATAGATCCACAGCCGTGGAACTTCAGGTCCCTGCGTCAGTCTGTATAGCAGGCAATCACTTAGCAATAATACAGTCACTACATGGATAGGCAAATGCCTTTTCACCACTCTGGCTCTTAGCTGGCTGTGGACTCCATTTGTGTAGATGGCACCCCGCGCCGTGCTGCTCTTTCCGGTGTGCTGGAAGGCAGGTGGCTTCAAAAGCTCTGAAGCAAAAAAAAAAAAAAGCTCTGAAGCTCTGGCTGGTTCTCCTGTTCGATCAGCAGTGCTGCTCACAAGGATCCTTCTGCGGCAGGTGATCAACTCTCTGCTGTAGGCCGCAGACTCTCCCAGCCCTGAGCAAACACACACACACAGACCTCTTGCTGGTTGTTGAATGGCATCCAGAGAGAGAGAAAGAGAGAAAGCAGGCCACGCCATTTCTTTTATCTGCTTACCCAGCAGGCTGTGCTGTGACTTGACATTGTGGGTTTGTAGCTTGGCATTGTGGGTTTGTAGTTCCCAGCCTAATTTAACAACATGAGTACTTCCTCATTGTCCTAAATATCCCACAATGCATAACTGTTTTTCTTAACCAGAAGGAAATATCTTGATAAAGTTTCAATGGCCACTAGAGGGAGCCAAACCTTTTCTAAAAAAACAATACATTTCTTAACCACTTAAGACCCGGACCAATACGCTGGCAAATGACCCAAGGGGTTTTTGCGATTCGGCACTGCGTCGCTTTAACAGACAATTGCGCGGTCGTGCGACGTGGCTCCCAAACAAAATTTGCGTCCTTTTTTTCCCACAAATAGAGCTTTCTTTTGGTGGTATTTGATCACCTCTGCGGTTTTTATTTTTTGCGCTATAAACAAAAATAGAGCGACAATTTAAAAAAAAATGCAATATTTTTTACTTTTTGCTATAATAAATATCCTCCAAAAATATATAAAAAAACATTTTTTTTCCTCAGTTTAGGCCGATACGTATTCTTCTACATATTTTTGGTAAAAAAAATCGCAATAAGCGTTTATCGGTTGGTTTTCGCAAAATTTATAGCGTTTACAATATAAGGGATAGTTTTATTGCATTTTTATTAATCATTTTTTTTTACTACTAATAGCGGCGATCAGCGATTTTTTTTCGTGACTGCGACAATATGGCGGACACTTCGGACAATTTTGACACATTTTTGGGACAATTGTCATTTTCACAGCAAAAAATGCATTTAAATTGCATTGTTTACTGTGGAAATGACAGTTGCAGTTTGGGAGTTAACCACAGGTGGCGCTGTAGGGAATGTGTGCCCTAATGTGTGTGTTTACAACTGTAGGGGGGTGTGGCTGTAGGTGTGACGTCATCGATCGCGTCCCCCTATTACAGGGATGACGCGATCGATGCTCCGGCCACAGAGAAGCACGGGGAAGCCGTGTGTACACACGGCTCTCCCCGTTCTTCCGCTCCAGGGACGGATCGCCGCACTGCAGCGGCGATCGGGTCCGCGAATCCCGCGGTCCCGGTCCTGGAGCTTCGGACCGGGTCGCGGGCGCGCGCCCGCGGGCGCGCGCCCGCGACCCACGGCTGGGTACTAAAACCAACGTATATATACGTTGATGTGCCCAGCCGTGCCATTCTGCCGACGTAAATGTGCAGTAGGCGGTCCTTAAGTGGTTAAAATGGATGTAAACCCACTCTTATGCTATATCGCTCTCTTTGCCATTTGTACATATCCCTGATGATCCACTGAGAACAACACACACTGCATTTGGAGACACAGCACATGGGATCACAGAGCCCAGCCATCCTCCCAATATTATGGCAGTCCTGGATTTCTGGTGTGTGAGAGGGCACACAGAGGGGAGCATGGATTGCACGGATTATCTTTTTAGCACGTGGCACTTTATATTGCACATTTTGATTTTTTTTTAAGCTGCAGTGCAAAGTTTGAAGTTTATGAACTTTACACACTTGAATTTTCAATAGACACTTTACATAGTTACATAGTTACATAGTTAGTCAGGTTGAAAAAAGACACAAGTCCATCCAGTTCAACCATAAAAAAAAATAAAAATAAAAAATAAAACAAAGTAAAACACAGTACATCCTCCCATACACCCAACTCCATACCCACAGTTGATCCAGAGGAAGGCAAAAAACCCCAGCAGAGCGATGATCCAATTTGCTACCGGAGGGGAAAAAATTCCTTCCTGATCCCCCGAAAGGCAATCGGATTTACCCCGGATCAACTTTACCTACAAAACTTAGTACTCAGTTATATTATGTGCATTTAGGAAAGAATCCAGGCCTCTCTTAAAGCAATCTACTGAGCTGGCCAGAACCACCTCTGGAGGGAGTCTGTTCCACATTTTCACAGCTCTTACTGTGAAGAAACCTTTCCGTATTTGGAGGTGAAATCTCTTTTCCTCCAGACGTAAAGAGTGCCCCCTTGTCCTCAGTGTTGACCTTAAAGTGAATAACTCAACACCAAGTTCACTATATGGACCTCTTATGTATTTGTACATGTTGATCATATCCCCCCTTATTCTCCTCTTCTCAAGAGTGAATAAATTCAGTTCCTCTAATCTTTCCTCATAGCTGAGCTCCTCCATGCCTCTTATCAGTTTAGTTGCCCTTCTCTGCACTTTCTCCAGTTCTCCGATATCCTTTTTAAAAACTGGTGCCCAAAACTGGACTGCATATTCCAGATGAGGTCTTACTAATGATTTGTACAGGGGCAAAATGATATCTCTATCTCTGGAGTCCATACCTCTCTTAATACAAGAAAGGACTTTGCTCGCTTTGGAAACCGCAGCTTGGCATTGCATGCCATTATTGAGCTTATGATCAACTAAAACACCCAGATCCTTCTCCACTACAGATCCCCCCAGTTGTACTCCCCCTAGCATGTATGATGCATGAATATTCTTAGCCCCCAAGTGCATAACTTTACATTTATCAACATTAAACCTCATCTGCCACTTAGTCGCCCAATTAGACAGAGCATTGAGGTCGGCTTGTAAATTGGAGACATCCTGTAAGGACATTATTCCACTGCATAGCTTGGTGTCATCTGCAAAAACAGAAATGTTACTTTTGATCTCAGACCCAATATCATTTATAAATATATTGAAAAGTAAGGGACCCAACACTGAACCTTGGGGTACACCGCTGATAACCTTGGACCATTCAGAGTAAGAATCATTAACCACAACTCTCTGAATTCTGTCTTTCAGCCAGTTTTCTATCCATTTACAAACTGATATATCTAATCCCGTAGACCTTACCTTACACATGAGCCGTGTGTGGGGAACTGTATCGAACGCTTTTGCAAAATCCAAGTATACCACGTCCACTGCCACGCCTCTGTCCAGGGTTTTACTTACCTCTTCATAAAAGGAAATCAGGTTTGTCTGACAACTTCTGTCCTTCATGAATCCATGCTGTCTGCTGCTTAAATAGTTTGTTTCCACTTTCTTGGTAAATAGGTAGGAGTACCCCATACTCATTTACATAGGGGGATTCGGGGACAACCTGAGGGTAGGTGATCTGGTATGGTTCAGGGGGGCCACATCGTTTTTTTTTTTACCATTTTTCTACCAACAACGTTTTGTTTTTATATTCAGCTGTCAGCGGGGGAAACCCATTAAAAGCTGATGGCTCATAAGTTGTTAAGGATGCCACCCCGGGTTTCTGGCCCCACTAATTAAAAAACAGCTTTTACTGTGCCCTGATTAGGTGAAGCTTTGTCTAATCAGGGTGCAAAATGCACTGTGCAGCTCGCAGTGCATTGCAGGGTGTTCAGCCGGGTTGAACACCCACCAAACACCCTGCAAATTCGGGTGTTCCCCAAACAGGGCAAACAGCAAATGTTCAAGCTGAATGGTTCGCCCAACACTAATGGTAATTGGACTCTAGGGGAAATTCATAACTGGTGAAAGAGTGACTTGTTCACTTGGTAAACACTATAGTAACCTTAGTTGTTTGTTCATATGCTCGCTATGACATGAATGACGAATGGGACTTTGAAGGCTGCTGTTCATTGTAATATTTACAAATACTCTGTGGACTCTGTTCTGTGCTGGGACCCAATAAATGCATCTCTCTGAAAAAGAACTATTGAACTTGTTGCTGCAGAGATTTGTTTTCTAATAGTTATCACTCATCATTTTATATATGACAACAGGAGGCAGAGAGGGGACTCTCAAATTATGGGTGCCGATGTACTAATCCTGCATTCTGCAGCTGTTTTGGCACTTGCCCAGGTCCCATGCCGGGGGGGCAGGAAGAGAACTTGTTAACCACTTTTGAGTAATCTGCAGCCGCATGTCCAGACAATTACATTAAAGTCCCGGCCTCTTCTATACCAATATGCCGAAACCAGACAGGACTTTACTGGAATTGTCAGTAACTTTGGCTGAAGATTACTCTGTGTAACAGAATGGCCCATGACACCCAGAGACTTTTGAAGGATGCGGAAAGTGCTCATGTGCCGGCGTCACCAATGACTCTTATGTCTAGGGTCACCTTATGTCCAATAGGGGCATAGGGTGACTGAGAAATTATATCATAAATTACATGAGATGGGACATTACTGATAAATCATGTATTGCAGGATATCTTGAGATATTACAAGTTGTTGGCTTATTCTGACCCTACCAGTCAACATTGACTCATTCCTCTGTGTAACAGGCTGTTGAGATGCTAATAGAGTCTGCTTCTGAAAGACCCTTCATTGTGTGAATTCTATTGATAATAGGTGTGGAATGTGTCTTGTCAGCTGTAGTAATTAACTCATGTAATTCGGGGCCCGAATGTCTGACATAGGAATGTGTATTCTGCAGGTGAATAGCTGTTGTCAGAGACGGGACGTCTGGGGGATAATTACCTCCTCTGAATGTAATTTCTAAAATAATGTGATTGAAGCACCACTGTGTGATGAGGGGGGTGGAGAGTTTAATTTTTCCTTTGATAACTGTTACATGGCTTTACTGTATATAAAGCTGAGAGCTACCCATTAAAAGTGTTCATACATTTGAATAGGGATGAGCCGAACACCCCAGAACCTGCGAACAGACCAAAAGTTTGTGTGAACTTTAGAACCCTGTTAAAGTCTATGGGACTCAAACGTTTGAAATCTAAAGTGCTAATTTTAAAGGCTAATATGCAAGTTATTGTCTTAAAAAGTGTTTGGGGACCCGGGTCCTGCCTCAGGGGACATGTATCAATGCAAAAAAAGTAAAAAAAAAGCAGTTTTTTTCAGGAGCAGTGATTTTAATAATGCTTAAAGTGAAAGAATAAAATTGAAATATTCCTTTAAATTTCGTACCTAGGGGGGTGTATAGTATGCCTGTAAAGTAGCGCTTGTTTTCTGTGCTTAGAACTGTCCCTGCACAAAATGTAATTTCTGAAGGAAAAAAGTCATTTAAAATCACTCGTGGCTATAATGAATTGTCGGATACCAGCAATACAGAGAAAAGTCATTCATAAAAAAAGAATGCGTGGGGGTCCCCCCAAATTCATTTACCAGGCCCTTCAGGTCTGGTATGGATATTAAGGGGAACCCTGCGTCAAATTAAAAAAAATGATGTGGGGTTCCCCCCAAATATCCATTCCAGACCCTTCAGGTCTGGTATGGATTTTAAGGGGAACTCCACCCCAAATAAAAAAAAATGCTGTGGACCCACACACATTTTTTTTTTATGAATGACTTTTCTCTGTATTGCCGGGAGCGGGCAATTCATTATAGCCGCGAGTGATTTTAAATTACTTTTTTTCCTTAAGAAATGACACTTTGTGCAGGGACAGTTCTAAGCATGGGAAACAAGCTCTCCTTTACAGGCATACTATACACCCCCCAGTTATGAAATTTAAAGGAATATTTCACTTTTATTGTTTCACTTAAAGGAATTATTAAAACCAATGCTGCCAAAAAAACTGCAGTTTTTGAAACTTTTTTTTTTTTGCATTGATACATGTCCCCTGGGGCAGGATCCAGGTCCCCAAACAGTTTTTAGGACAATAACTTGCATATTAGCCTTTAAAATAAGCACTTTAGATTTCAAACATTCGAATCCCATAGACTTTAACAGGGTTCTGAAGTTCACACGAACTTGCCGCGAACACCCCAAATAGTTCGCTGTTCGGCGAAAAGGCAATGTTCGAGTCGAACATGAGTTCTACTCGAACTCGAAGCTCATCCCTACATTTGAAACCAGAGAGAACAGAGCTTGTCTCGTCTTAATTCTGGGGAATGGATCATGTCTACAGGAATTGTCAGAGTGTCGGCTAAGCTGTCGTGGTTGGGGCGATAGAATGGATATCGTAAACGGTGGTGACCGTTACACTCCGCTTATACCAAAAAGTGTTGGATTTCGCTGTTTGAATGGCTTTGGCCGTCCATTCACTGTAGTCTCATAGGGGCGTTGGTTATTTCTATGGACATTGTTGCCATTGTGGCGCTCCGTCCGCTTGATGACGTCATATCAGGCGCAGCCTACGCATGCGCACTTGCCTCATCTTGGCGTCCTCGCCTCTACTGGTGCCATCGGACTCCTGTGGGGGTGGAGGGGGTAGAAAAGCATGCCAGTTCATGAAAATGGCCATGGCCCAGTACAGGAGAGGGAGATGAATGTTCTTCACGATATCTAACAAGGTAAAAAGTATTTCTGGCTGGAATGGGAGTTGTATTGAAGTATATATTAGGTGTTTAGTGGGTATAATTGGCCTATCTATCATTCTTTGATTTAGATCTATTGTGGCGCTTTGAGACTGCTTGATCTCATTTTAAAATGTGGCTTTCCTCTCCACTTTGGTAAAGGAAAACAACTGAGTTATCCTTTAAAATAGGATCTACTGTTGCCCACTGTTTTTACAGGTAGGCAGTAAAATGACCTAGTATATCTCTGTTAAGGCTTAATCCTCGTACAAATGATCGGACTTCCATCAGACAAATCTGTGCATTTTCAGCCATTATACACCAAACCATGTGGTTTTTCAGCTCTTTACCTCCACCCTTTGGGCAAATTATTGTTGCCTGATGTTTAGCATTGGTTCGGAGCATGCGTGTTTGTACTTTTGATTTTAGTCCGACGGCTTTGTGTACACACGATCGGATAATCCGATGTACCACATTTGTCAGACAGTTGGTGAGCATGAACAGCCAACATTCGTTAATTCCGCCAACAATTGTCTGATGGAGCATACACACGGTCAGATTATCAGACACGACACGTCCATCAGAAAATTATTGTCGTACCTTTAGTCTTGTGTACTTTACTAATACCTACAATCTTCATTGTAAATGGGCCAATAGGGGGCATCTTTCTGCCTCTCTGTGATTTCACCAATTTATCCAATGTGTCTATCCCTGTGAATTTGGAGCCATATAGCTGCTGGATTTTTTTTTTTTTTTCAATTCTTTATTTCAATAGGGCATACAGTTATACAGGAACATCAACAATGTTGAACATACAGTGGATTATCTACACCCATAAAGCCACATGCCCGTTCAACACAGTGTCATGATTAGGTAAACATAGAAAGTTTGTTTCAAACAATGGGCCTCAAGGACTAGGAAGTCTCCGTATCCTGCATAATTTTTTGACGGTCAACACCGTGAAAAAGTCTGCTGGATTTTATTGCTACTTATCAACATACCAGTAACTGGAGATCCATAGAATGATGCACAGGCATTTGCACACTTGAAAAACTGATGAATTATTATGATATAATGTTTGTTAGTATTCGATTATAATTTTGTATATTTGTGCATTTATATTGTGTTTTTTTCAATTCATAGTGACCATATATGCAGTGCCTGATAAAAGTTCTCCTGAGGAAGCCATCTTTTGGCGAAACATGTAGAGATCCAATCAGTTACATCAGTTTCATGTATTGAATGGTTATTTCTGACAACAATATGTTGATTTTTAAATGTTTCTAAATAAAATGTTGATATTTTTCATATTTTTTGAATTGTTGTGTTTTGGCATCTTTAAAATCCAAATTCTTGTTACAGTATATAATGTTTAAACCCAAAAGTGGTTACATAGTTCTTTCTTTCCCTAGGCTCCTGCTGCCCAACTCAATGCCCAAGAATAAAGAATAGAAGCAGAAATTTTAGAGGTTCTAAGCTCCTGGCTGGTCGTCAGACTCTGCCCCCCACAGGAGAACCACTATGCTAGGGCCCCATGCAGGAGAAGCTGGCAGGACCATGTGCTTGGGGGGGGTAGTTTGTTAGGGCCCGGACTCTGAGCATACTGCCCTCCCAAGAGTGAAATTATTTTTTCCTGCTGTAGTCTTTTATGTTGATTTATTTTATTGATAAGTCTCTTGATGTTATCTTAGATGCTGCAGCAGTACCTTTCACATGGCTGGAGTGACACAACCCAGGGACATTATTGCTGTTGATTAGTGTACGCCTGTGCTGCCCTCTGAAGGGTGATCCACAGTGGATTACTTTTCAGAGGGTGATTTTCAGGTGGTAAGTAAGCAGCAACTGTTTTCATTGTACATGTCTACACGGTGGCCCCCTTCAGTGTTTTGGGTCTTTTTTGCCCATCAAATGCGATAGGGTGTATAGGTTTTGTATATCCCCATTTTCTGCCTTTGCCTGTTACCCACTTCTGACCCCTGAACTATGTACTTACCCCTGAACTATGTACATACACACTGTATGACACATACTCCTGAAACCTGCAATTTTGCCACACCCAAATTTCTCCACTGCACACATTCCACATTGCCTCCACTGGCTGCCTGTGGGCTAGTGGAAGAGATGCTTGGGCTCAGGCCCCACTCCAGTCATAGGTGGGCCCCTGCCAGGTAGGTACGGGGCTCCACAATTTATATAAGCCACCGTAAGCCCAAAGCACTAGGAGGGGACCTCAGAATAGGTTTGGAGCTGATTGGAGCAGGTAAGTATAAACCTGTTTTTTTTTATTGTTTTTTTAACCTTTGAGTTTACAGTCACTTTAAGTTCAGCCCTAGTTAGCAGGTTAAATGTGCACCTATGACTAGATGTTAAATCCTACTCAAAGCTCTACAAAGCCTCCAGGACCAGACCAGAACTTTTAAAATATCTAAGGAGGCAGGAAGAGCAACTGCCCTGGGAACAGCAAAGCAAGGAGGCAAATAATAGATGCAGGGTTATACACCCATTCTACCACATATATTACCAGAGGGGAAGGGGTACTGCATATCAGACACAAATTTTGGAGATTATAACAATGTATGGATAAAAGAATGGAAACCTAGCTGACTTATACTGTACACCATGGGTCCTCAAACTACGGCCCTCCAGCTGTTCAGGAACTACAATTCCCATCATGCCCTAGTCATGTCTGTGAATGTCAGAGTTTTACAATGCCTCATGAGACTTGTAGTTCCGCAACAGCTGGAGGGCCGTAGTTTGAGGATCCCTGCTGTACACCATCAGCCAATGCCTATAGATATACATATTACATATAGTATATCAGAAAACTGACCTCTCTGTTTTTTTATAACAGTTTAGAAACACCAGCTCACTATTTTTATTAGAGGGGTGACAGACTCTCTAGATTCTGTTTTCATAAGAAAAAGCACATTAGGTGTTATGAAATGAAAAAATTATAGATGTTGTACAGAAATCAATGATGGCTTGTTTTAAACTTACTGTTTGCTTAGAATATGTAAATACTTTTGTGTTTACAATCTTGACATAAGTTTGTTTTACATTTAAAACTAGAAAATGCATTTCCTGAGGAAAATACGTGGGAATGCTGAATTGCTAAGCCCGCTCAAATGCCATTCACCATAACCACTACACTATCTTTAGGACATACAAGCAGTGTTCCTTCAGTACTTATAAAGCCTCTCTGATCATTAAAGGTGTTGTAAAGGTAAAATAATTTTCCCTAAATAGCTTCCTTTACCTTAGTGCAGTCCTCCTTTACTTATCTCATCCTTTGATTTTGCTTTTAAATGTCCTTATTTCTTCTGAAAAACCCTCACTTCCTGTTCTTCTGTCTGTAACTCCACACAGTAGTGCAAGGCTTTTTCCCTGGTGTGAAGAAAGCCTCTTGAGGGGGTGAGCAGGACCCCCACTAACCCACAGCTCCTTTATCTGCAAAGTAGAGAGTGTCCTGGTCGCCCCTCCCCCCTCAAGAGGTTTTCTCCCCTCCCCCAGGTGTGTGAGGGGGATAATTGCACTGAGGTAAAGGAAGCTATTTAGGGAAAGAATTACCATTACAAACGCTTTTTATCTACACACAAAATAAGTGAAATAACCCTTCAAACAAACCTTAATAAATCCACAACCGTACATGCGATCGATACAGCGACTTCACCGTATAAAAGACAAGACCCTTGTGAACGCATCGATATGAAATTTATGTTGATAAACTTAAAAATGTGGCCATGTCAGCGATTTAGAAAAGAGTGTCGTTGTGCATTTTATTGGCAAAAATTAAATGACGTTTATAATGAAGACCTATGGGAGAAATGTTGGAACTCTTGTCCTTTCGAAGCTCCAGCAACGAAAAGTAAAATGCGCATCACAAAACTGATCACATTGCCTGAAAGCAGACAAAAATACCTTTCATTTGATATATAAATTGTGTATGACAAGTAGATCTTGTGGGCGTGAGAGCAATTTGTTCCCCCTTTTTTATAGATAATACGATTCTTTTCAAAACTCACACTCTAAAGGTCACATGACACACTCTAAGCCAGCTCCATAGACACGCAGTGTAATCGATAAAATTTTCTGAAAAAATCACTAAACGTAAATTGCTTTTTCACAAAAACTATAAAAGATTTCAATCTGAAAAGTCATAGCCGGATAGCTGAATATTTTGTGACCGTGGTAAAGTTTGTTTGGTGTCTGTCAGTGAAAGTATGAAGGAGGAGTTACATTTTGAATCACGTACGTTTTTAAGCAGGAATAAGCATGTTCTCATTGACTTCAATGTTAAAAAAAAGCGACTAAAAGCTTAATATTTTAAAAAATATAAATAGCACAAAAAAACTTGAAGAAGTCCCATCGTTAGCTGAATGAGATGAACATTTTAAAAGTTGAATGGTCTCAATCGCTGAAAGTATGGCAAAGTTACGCAGAGCCAAAAAACGTACGGAATAATAAAATTAAGACATAATAAGAACTAGAAAATGCATTTCCTGAGGAAAATACGTGGGAATGCTGAATAGCTGAATTGCTAAGCCCGCACAAATCCCATTCGCCATAACCACTATACTATCTTTAGGACATACAAGCAGTGTTCCTTCAGTACTTCTAAAGCCTCTCTTTAATCATTAAAGGTGTTGTAAAGGTAAAATCATTTTCCCTAAATAACTTCCTTTACCTTAGTGCAGTCCTCCTTTACTTACCTCATCCTTTGATTTTGCTTTTAAATGTCCTTATTTCTTCTGAGAAATCCTCACTTCCTGTTCTTCTGTCTGTAACTCCACACAGTAGTGCAAAGCTTTTTCTCCGGGGGGGGAGAAAGCCTCTTGAGGGGGGAGGGGGTGAGCAGGACGCCCACTAACACGCAGCTCCTTCCTCTATCTGCAAAGTACAGAGCGTCCTGACTTCCTGGTCACCCCTCCCCCCTCAAGAGGTTGTCTCCCCTCCCCCGGGTGAGTGAGGGGGATAATTGCACTGAGGTAAAGGAAGCTATTTAGGGAACGAATTACCATTACAAACGCTTTTTATCTACACACAAAATAAGTGAAATAACCCTTCAAACAAACCTTAATAAATCCACAACCGTACATGCGATCGATACAGCGACTTCACCGTATAAAAGACAAGACCCTTGTGAACGCATCGATATGAAATTTATGTTGATAAACTTAAAAATGTGGCCATGTCAGCAATTTAGAAAAGAGTATCTTTGTGTGTCTTACTAACAAATTTTAAAAGTGCGTTATAATGAAGGTCTATGGGGAAAAATTTGGAACTCTTGTCCTTTAGAAGCTCCAGCAACGAAAAGTAAAATGCGCATCACAAAACTGATCACATCGCCTGAAAGCAGACAAAAATACCTTCCATTTGATATATAAATTGTGTATGACAAGTAGATCTTGTGGGCGTGAGAGCAATTTGTTCCCCCTTTTTTATAGATAATACGATTCTTTTCAAAACTCACACTCTAAAGGTCACATGACACACTCTGAGCCATGTCCATAGGAAGACTGTTTAATCGATAAAATTTTCTGAAAAAATCACTAAACGTAAATTGCTTTTTCACAAAAACTATAAAAGATTTCAATCTGAAAAGTCATAGCCGGATAGCTGAATATTTTGTGACCGTGGTAAAGTTTGTTTGGTGTCTGTCAGTGAAAGTATGAAGGAGGAGATACATTTTGTACGGCATGAGTTTTGAAGCAGGAGAAAGCATGTTCTCATTGACTTCAATGTTAAAAAAAAGCGACTAAAAGCTTATTATTTTAAAAAGTATAAATACTACATAAAAACTTGAAGAAGTCCCATCGTTAGCTGAATGAGATGAACATTTTAAAAGTTGAATGGTCTCAATCGCTGAAAGTATGGTGAAGTTACGCAGAGCCAAAAAACGTACGGAACTAGAAAATGCATTTCCTGAGGAAAATACGTGGGAATGCTGAATAGCTGAATTGCTAAGCCCGCACAAATCCCATTCACCATAACCACTATACTATCTTTATGACATACAAGCAGTGTTCCTTCAGTACTTATAAAGCCTCTCTTTAATCATTAAAGGTGTTGTAAAGGTAAAATCGTTTTCCCTAAATAGCTTCCTTTACCTTAGTGCAGTCCTCCTTTACTTACCTCATCCTTTGATTTTGCTTTTAAATGTCCTTATTTCTTCTGAGAAATCCTCACTTCCTGTTCTTCTGTCTGTAACTCCACACAGTAGTGCAAGGCTTTTTCTCTGGTGTGGAGAAAGCCTCTTGAGGGGGGAGGGGTGAGCAGGACGCCCACTAACACACAGCTCCTTTCTCTATCTGCAAAGTACAGAGCGTCCTGACTTCCTGGTCGCCCCTCCCCCCTCAAGAGGTTTTCTCCCCTCCCCCCAGGTGTGTGAGGGGATAATTGCACTGAGGTAAAGGAAGCTATTTAGGGAAAGAATTACCATTACAAACGCTTTTTATCTACACACAAAATAAGTGAAATAACCCTTCAAACAAACCTTAATAAATCCACAACCGTACATGCGATCGATACAGCGACTTCACCGTATAAAAGACAAGACCCTTGTGAACGCATCGATATGAAATTTATGTTGATAAACTTAAAAATGTGGCCATGTCAGCGATTTAGAAAAGAGTATCTTTGTGTGTCTTTCTAACAAATTTTAAAAGCGCGTTATAATGAAGGTCTATGGGGAAAAATTTGGAACTCTTGTCCTTTAGAAGCTCCAGCAACGAAAAGTAAAATGCGCATCACAAAACTGATCACATCGCCTGAAAGCAGACAAAAATACCTTCCATTTGATATATAAATTGTGTATGACAAGTAGATCTTGTGGGCGTGAGAGCAATTTGTTCCCCCTTTTTTTAGATAATCCGAGTTTTTTCAAAACTCACACTGTAAAGGTCACATGACTCACTCTGAGCCATGTCCATAGGAAGACTGTTTAATCGATAAAATTTTCTGAAAAAATCACTAAACGTAAATTGCTTTTTCACAAAAACTATAAAAGATTTCGATCTGAAAAGTCATAGCCGGATAGCTGAATATTTTGTGACCGTGGTAAAGTTTGTTTGGTGTCTGTCAGTGAAAGTATGAAGGAGGAGATACATTTTGAACGGCATGAGTTTTGAAGCAGGGAAAAGCATGTTCTCATTGACTTCAATGTTAAAAAAAAGCGACTAAAAGCTTAATATTTTAAAAAGTATAAATAGCACAAAAAAACTTGAAGAAGTCCCATCGTTAGCTAAATGAGATGAACATTTTAAAAGTTGAATGGTCTCAATCGCTGAAAGTATGGCGAAGTTACGCAGAGCCAAAAAACGTACGGAATAAAGGATAAAATTAAAATTAAGAATAATAAAAAACGAATAACAATACTGGGAATGCTTATTAAAGCATTCCCACTAATAATAAGAATAATAAAAAACGAATAACACTAGAAAATGCATTTCCTGAGGAAAATACGTGGGAATGCTGAATAGCTGAATTGCTAAGCCCGCACAAATCCCATTCACCATAACCGCTATACTATCTTTAGGACATACAAGCAGTGTTCCTTCAGTACTTCTAAAGCCTCTCTTTAATCATTAAAGGTGTTGTAAAGGTAAAATCATTTTCCCTAAATAACTTCCTTTACCTTAGTGCAGTCCTCCTTTACTTACCTCATTCTTTGATTTTGCTTTTAAATGCCCTTATTTCTTCTGAGAAATCCTCACTTCCTGTTCTTCTGTCTGTAACTCCACACAGTAGTGCAAGGCTTTTTCCCTGGTGTGGAGAAAGCCTCTTGAGGGGGGAGGGGGTGAGCAGGACGCCCACTAACACACAGCTCCTTTCTCTATCTGCAAAGTACAGAGCGTCCTGACTTCCTGGTCGCCCCTCCCCCCTCAAGAGGTTTTCTCCCCTCCCCCAGGTGTGTGAGGGGGAATATTGCACTGAGGTAAAGGAAGCTATTTAGGGAAAGAATTACCATTACAAATGCTTTTTATCTACACACAAAATAAGTGAAATAACCCTTCAAACAAACCTTAATAAATCCACAACCGTACATGCGATCGATACAGTGACTTCACCGTTTGAAAGACAAGACTCTTGTGAACGCATCGATATGAAATTTATGTTGATAAACTTAAAAATGTGGCCATGTCAGCGATTTAGAAAAGAGTATCTTTGTGTGTCTTACTAACAAATTTTAAAAGTTGGTTATAATGAAGGTCTATGGGGAAAAATTTGGAACTCTTGTCCTTTAGAAGCTCCAGCAACGAAAAGTAAAATGCGCATCACAAAACTGATCACATTGCCTGAAAGCAGACAAAAATACCTTCCATTTGATATATAAATTGTGTATGACAAGTAGATCTTGTGGGCGTGAGAGCAATTTGTTCCCCCTTTTTTATAGATAATCCGATTCTTTTCAAAACTCACACTGTAAAGGTCACATGACTCACTCTGAGCCATGTCCATAGGAAGACTGTTTAGTCGATAACATTTTCTGAAAAAATCACTAAACGTAAATTGCTTTTTCACAAAAACTATAAAAGATTTCGATCTGAAAAGTCATAGCCGGATAGCTGAATATTTTGTGACCGTGGTAAAGTTTGTTTGGTGTCTGTCAGTGAAAGTATGAAGGAGGAGATACATTTTGAACGGCATGAGTTTTGAAGCAGGGAAAAGCATGTTCTCATTGACTTCAATGTTAAAAAAAAGCGACTAAAAGCTTAATATTTTAAAAAGTATAAATAGCACAAAAAAACTTGAAGAAGTCCCATCGTTAGCTAAATGAGATGAACATTTTAAAAGTTGAATGGTCTCAATCGCTGAAAGTATGGCGAAGTTACGCAGAGCCAAAAAACGTACGGAATAAAGGATAAAATTAAAATTAAGAATAATAAAAAACGAATAACAATACTGGGAATGCTTATTAAAGCATTCCCACTAATAATAAGAATAATAAAAAACGAATAACACTAGAAAATGCATTTCCTGAGGAAAATACGTGGGAATGCTGAATAGCTGAATTGCTAAGCCCGCACAAATCCCATTCACCATAACCGCTATACTATCTTTAGGACATACAAGCAGTGTTCCTTCAGTACTTCTAAAGCCTCTCTTTAATCATTAAAGGTGTTGTAAAGGTAAAATCATTTTCCCTAAATAACTTCCTTTACCTTAGTGCAGTCCTCCTTTACTTAAGTACAGAGCGTCCTGACTTCCTGGTCGCCCCTCCCCCCTCAAGAGGTTTTCTCCCCTCCCCCAGGTGTGTGAGGGGGAATATTGCACTGAGGTAAAGGAAGCTATTTAGGGAAAGAATTACCATTACAAATGCTTTTTATCTACACACAAAATAAGTGAAATAACCCTTCAAACAAACCTTAATAAATCCACAACCGTACATGCGATCGATACAGTGACTTCACCGTTTGAAAGACAAGACTCTTGTGAACGCATCGATATGAAATTTATGTTGATAAACTTAAAAATGTGGCCATGTCAGCGATTTAGAAAATAGTATCTTTGTGTGTCTTACTAACAAATTTTAAAAGTTGGTTATAATGAAGGTCTATGGGGAAAAATTTGGAACTCTTGTCCTTTAGAAGCTCCAGCAACGAAAAGTAAAATGCGCATCACAAAACTGATCACATTGCCTGAAAGCAGACAAAAATACCTTCCATTTGATATATAAATTGTGTATGACAAGTAGATCTTGTGGGCGTGAGAGCAATTTGTTCCCCCTTTTTTATAGATAATCCGATTCTTTTCAAAACTCACACTGTAAAGGTCACATGACTCACTCTGAGCCATGTCCATAGGAAGACTGTTTAATCGATAACATTTTCTGAAAAAATCACTAAACGTAAATTGCTTTTTCACAAAAACTATAAAAGATTTCAATCTGAAAAGTCATAGCCGGATAGCTGAATATTTTGTGACCGTGGTAAAGTTTGTTTGGTGTCTGTCAGTGAAAGTATGAAGGAGGAGATACATTTTGTACGGCATGAGTTTTGAAGCAGGAGAAAGCATGTTCTCATTGACTTCAATGTTAAAAAAAAGCGACTAAAAGCTTAATATTTTAAAAAGTATAAATAGCACAAAAAAACTTGAAGAAGTCCCATCGTTAGCTGAATGAGATGAACATTTTAAAAGTTGAATGGTCTCAATCGCTGAAAGTATGGCGAAGTTACGCAGAGCCAAAAAACGTACGGAATAAAGGATAAAATTAAAATTAAAACTAGAAAATGCATTTCCTGAGGAAAATACGTGGGAATGCTGAATAGCTGAATTGCTAAGCCCGCACAAATCCCATTCACCATAACCGCTATACTATCTTTAGGACATACAAGCAGTGTTCCTTCAGTACTTATAAAGCCTCTCTTTAATCATTAAAGGTGTTGTAAAGGTAAAATCATTTTCCCTAAATAACTTCCTTTACCTTAGTGCAGTCCTCCTTTACTTACCTCATCCTTTGATTTTGCTTTTAAATGTCCTTATTTCTTCTGAGAAATCCTCACTTCCTGTTCTTCTGTCTGTAACTCCACACAGTAGTGCAAGGCTTTTTCCCTGGTGTGGAGAAAGCCTCTTGAGGGGGGAGGGGGTGAGCAGGGCGCCCACTAACACGCAGCTCCTTTCTCTATCTGCAAAGTACAGAGTGTCCTGACTTCCTGGTCGCCCCTCCCCCCTCAAGAGGTTTTCTCCCCTCCCCAGGTGTGTGAGGGGGAATATTGCACTGAGGTAAAGGAAGCTATTTAGGGAAAGAATTACCATTACAAACGCTTTTTATCTACACACAAAATAAGTGAAATAACCCTTCAAACAAACCTTAATAAATCCACAACCGTACATGCGATCGATACAGCGACTTCACCGTATAAAAGACAAGACCCTTGTGAACGCATCGATATGAAATTTATGTTGATAAACTTAAAAATGTGGCCATGTCAGCGATTTAGAAAAGAGTATCTTTGTGTGTCTTACTAACAAATTTTAAAAGCGCGTTATAATGAAGGTCTATGGGGAAAAATTTGGAACTCTTGTCATTTAGAAGCTCCAGCAACGAAAAGTAAAATGCGCATCACAAAACTGATCACATCACCTGAAAGCAGACAAAAATACCTTCCATTTGATATATAAATTGTGTATGACAAGTAGATCTTGTGGGCGTGAGAGCAATTTGTTCCCCCTTTTTTATAGATAATACGATTCTTTTCAAAGCTCACACTCTAAAGGTCACATGACTCACTCTGAGCCATGTCCATAGGAAGACTGTTTAATCGATAACATTTTCTGAAAAAATCACTAAACGTAAATTGCTTTTTCACAAAAACTATAAAAGATTTCGATCTGAAAAGTCATAGCCGGACAGCTGAATATTTTGTGACCGTGGTAACGTTTGTTTGGTGTCTGTCAGTGAAAGTATGAAGGAGGAGATACATTTTGAACGGCATGAGTTTTGAAGCAGGGAAAAGCATGTTCTCATTGACTTCAATGTTAAAAAAAAAGCGACTAAAAGCTTAATATTTTAAAAAGTATAAATAGCACAAAAAAACTTGAAGAAGTCCCATCGTTAGCTAAATGAGATGAACATTTTAAAAGTTGAATGGTCTCAATCGCTGAAAGTATGGCGAAGTTACGCAGAGCCAAAAAACGTACGGAATAAAGGATAAAATTAAAATTAAGAACTAGAAAATGCATTTCCTGAGGAAAATACGTGGGAATGCTGAATAGCTGAATTGCTAAGCCCGCACAAATCCCATTCACCATAACCGCTATACTATCTTTAGGACATACAAGCAGTGTTTCTTCAGTACTTATAAAGCCTCTCTTTAATCATTAAAGGTGTTGTAAAGGTAAAATCATTTTCCCTAAATAACTTCCTTTACCTTTGTGCAGTCCTCCTTTACTTACCTCATCCTTTGATTTTGCTTTTAAATGTTGTGACGGTATGCGAGGTGAGATACTTGACCATAGATATATTTCACCACGCATACGTTCTATTTTGAGAAGCTGAACCGGAATCCGGGCCGGGTTTTACGGCCTCTTGTGTTCCGGTCCGGATATTTGGGTCCACTGTAATTCAATGTCAGGTGGACCTTAAAAACAACCAGGAATAGATCAGACGGGAGCTCTCTGGTTTTGGGACACTGAGGAGGGAACCTGAGTGTGAGGAGCTCTCTAAAGACATTGCAAGAAAAAGGTTTGCGTTGTTGTTTATTTTGTGGGTGGTGGAGACCAGCCCCACACTGTATAGATAGGAGACCCTATCGAAGTTAAGACCAATGTAAGGAGCATTCTTCCCACTGAACACCAATGTAAGGGACATTCTTCCCACTGACCCCCAATGTAAGGGACATTCTTCCCACTGACCACCAATGTAAGGGACATTCTTCCCACTGACCACCAATGTAAGGGACATTCTTCCCACTGACCACCAATGTAAGGGACATTCTTCCCACTGACCCCCAATGTAAGGGACATTCTTCCCACTGACCCCCAATGTAAGGGACATTCTTCCCACTGAATACCAATGTAAGGGACATTCTTCCACTGAATTCCAATATAAGGAACATTCTTCCCACTGACCACCAATGTAAGGCACATTATTCCCACTGACCACCAATGTAAGGCACATTATTCCCACTGACCACCAATGTAAGGACATTTTTCTCACTGACCACCAATGTAAGGGACATTCTTCCCACTGACCACCAATGTAAAGGGACATTCTTCCCACTGACCACCAATGTAAGGGACATTCTTTTCACTGACCACATATGTAAGGGACATTCTTCCCACTGATCACCAATGTAAGGGACATTCTTCCCACTGACCACCAATGTAAGGGACATTCTTCTCACTGATCACCAATGCAAGGGACATTCTTCTCACTGACCACATATGTAAGGGACATTCTTCTCACTGATCACCAATGTAAGGGACATTCTTCCCACAGATCACCAATGTAAGATACATTCTTCCCACTGATCTCCAATGTAAGGGACATTCTTCCCACTGACCACCAATGTAAGGGACATTCTTCCTATTGACCACCAATGTAAGGGACATTCTTCCCACTGACCACCAATGTAAGGGACATTCTTCCCACTGACCACCAATGTAAGGAACATCCGTCCCACTGACCACCAATGTTAGGAGCATTCGTCCCACTGACCACCAATGTAAGGGAGATTCTTCTCACTGACCACCAATGTAAGGGAGATCCTTCCCACTGACCACCAATGTAAGGGACATTCTTCCCACTAATCACTAATGTAAGGGACATTCTTCTCACTGACCACCAATGTAAGGGACATTCTTCCCACTGACCACCAATGTAAAGGGACATTCTTCCCACTGACCACCAATGTAAGGGACATTCTTCCCACTGACCACCAATGTAAGGGACATTCTTCCCACTGACCACCAATGTAAGGGACATTCTTCCCACTGACCACCAATGTAAGGGACATTCTTCTCACTGATCACCAATGCAAGGGACATTCTTCTCACTGACCACCAATGTAAGGGACATTCTTCCCACAGATCACCAATGTAAGATACATTCTTCCCACTGATCTCCAATGTAAGGGACATTCTTCCCACTGACCACCAATGTAAGGGACATTCTTCCCACTGACCACCAATGTAAGGGACATTCTTCCCACTGACCACCAATGTAAGGGACATTCTTCCCACTGACCACCAATGTAAGGGACATTCTTCCCACTGACCACCAATGTAAGGGACATTCTTCCCACTGACCACCAATGTAAGGGACATTCTTCCCACTGACCACCAATGTAAGGGACATTCTTCCCACTGACCACCAATGTTAGGAGTATTCGTCCCACTGACCACCAATGTAAGGGAGATTCTTCTCACTGACCACCAATGTAAGGGAGATTCTTCCCACTGACCACCAATGTAAGGGACATTCTTCCCACTGACCACCAATGTTAGGAGTATTCGTCCCACTGACCACCAATGTAAGGGAGATTTTTTACTTGTTTTAGTCCTTTAAAGTAGTTACTGAGGTAGAATAGAATATGGACTGAGAGAAGTTTAATAGATCCAGAAGGAAGGCTGAGGAGAATCCAAAGGCGAGTCCAGACCTGACCTTATATGACTGCCCAGTGACAGGAGAGGTGGTGTGTAGAAAGCCTCTTGAGGGGGGAGGGGGTGAGCAGGACGCCCACTAACACACAGCTCCTTTCTCTATCTGCAAAGTACAGAGCGTCCTGACTTCCTGGTCGCCCCTCCCCCCTCAAGAGGTTGTCTCCCCTCCCCCGGGTGTGTGAGGGAGATAATTGCACTGAGGTAAAGGAAGCTATTTAGGGAAAGAATTACCATTACAAACGCTTTTTATCTACACACAAAATAAGTGAAATAACCCTTCAAACAAACCTTAATAAATCCACAACCGTACATGCGATCGATACAGCGACTTCACCGTATAAAAGACAAGACTCTTGTGAACGCATCGATATGAAATTTATGTTGATAAACTTAAAAATGTGGCCATGTCAGCGATTTAGAAAAGAGTATCTTTGTGTGTCTTACTAACAAATTTTAAAAGTCGGTTATAATGAAGGTCTATGGGGAAAAATTTGGAACTCTTGTCCTTTAGAAGCTCCAGCAACGAAAAGTAAAATGCGCATCACAAAAACTGATCACATCGCCTGAAAGCAGACAAAAATACCTTCCATTTGATATATAAATTGTGTATGACAAGTAGATCTTGTGGGCGTGAGAGCAATTTGTTCCCCCTTTTTTATAGATAATCCGAGTCTTTTCAAAACTCACACTCTAAAGGTCACATGACACACTCTAAGCCAGGTCCATAGACAAGCAGTGTAATCGATAAAATTTTCTGAAAAAATCACTAAACGTAAATTGCTTTTTCACAAAAACTATAAAAGATTTCAATCTGAAAAGTCATAGCCGGATAGCTGAATATTTTGTGACCGTGGTAAAGTTTTTTTGGTGTCTGTCAGTGAAAGTATGAAGGAGGAGTTACATTTTGAATCACGTACGTTTTTAAGCAGGAATAAGCATGTTCTCATTGACTTCAATGTTAAAAAAAAGCGACTAAAAGCTTAATATTTTAAAAAATATAAATAACACAAAAAAACTTGAAGAAGTCCCATCGTTAGCTGAATGAGATGAACATTTTAAAAGTTGAATGGTCTCAATCGCTGAAAGTATGGCGAAGTTACGCAGAGCCAAAAAACGTACGGAATAAAGGATAAAATTAAAATTAAGAATAATAAAAAACGAATAACAATACTGGGAATGCTTATTAAAGCATTCCCACTAATAATAAAAAACGAATAACAATACTGGGAATGCTTATTAAAGCATTCCCACTAACTAGAAAATGCATTTCCTGAGGAAAATACGTGGGAATGCTGAATAGCTGAATTGCTAAGCCCGCACAAATCCCATTCACCATAACCGCTATACTATCTTTAGGACATACAAGCAGTGTTCCTTCAGTACTTATAAAGCCTCTCTTTAATCATTAAAGGTGTTGTAAAGGTAAAATCATTTTCCCTAAATAACTTCCTTTACCTTTGTGCAGTCCTCCTTTACTTACCTCATCCTTTGATTTTGCTTTTAAATGTCCTTATTTCTTCTGAGAAATCCTCACTTCCTGTTCTTCTGTCTGGAACTCCACACAGTAGTGCAAGGCTTTTTCCCTGGTGTGGAGAAAGCCTCTTGAGGGGAGAGGGGGTGAGCAGGATGCCCACTAACACACAGCTCCTTTCTCTATCTGCAAAGTACAGAGCGTCCTGACTTCCTGGTTGCCCCTCCCCCCTCAAGAGGTTTTCTCCCCTCCCCCGGGTGAGTGAGGGGGATAATTGCACTGAGGTAAAGAAAGCTATTTAGGGAAAGAATTACCATGACAAACGCTTTTATCTACACACAAAATAAGTGAAATAACCCTTCAAACAAACCTTAATAAATCCACAACCGTACATGCGATCGATACAGCGACTTCACCGTATAAAAGACAAGACCCTTGTGAACGCATCGATATGAAATTTATGTTGATAAACTTAAAAATGTGGCCATGTCAGCGATTTAGAAAAGAGTATCTTTGTGTGTCTTACTAACAAATTTTAAAAGCGCGTTATAATGAAGGTCTATGGGGAAAAATTTGGAACTCTTGTCCTTTAGAAGCTCCAGCAACGAAAAGTAAAATGCGCATCACAAAACTGATCACATTGCCTGAAAGCAGACAAAAATACCTTCCATTTGATATATAAATTGTGTATGACAAGTAGATCTTGTGGGCGTGAGAGCAATTTGTTCCCCCTTTTTTATAGATAATCCGAGTCTTTTCAAAACTCACACTCTAAAGGTCACATGACACACTCTAAGCCAGGTCCATAGACACGCAGTGTAATCGATAACATTTTCTGAAAAAATCACTAAACGTAAATTGCTTTTTCACAAAAACTATAAAAGATTTCAATCTGAAAAGTCATAGCCGGATAGCTGAATATTTTGTGACCGTGGTAAAGTTTGTTTGGTGTCTGTCAGTGAAAGTATGAAGGAGGAGATACATTTTGAATCGGGTACGTTTTTAAGCAGGAATAAGCATGTTCTCATTGACTTCAATGTTAAAAAAAAGCGACTAAAAGCTTAATATTTTAAAAAATATAAATAGCACAAAAAAACTTGAAGAAGTCCCATCGTTAGCTGAATGAGATGAACATTTTAAAAGTTGAATGGTCTCAATCGCTGAAAGTATGGCGAAGTTACGCAGAGCCAAAAAACGTACGGAATAATAAGAATAATAAAAAACGAATAACAATACTGGGAATGCTTATTAAAGCATTCCCACTAATAAAAAACGAATAACAATACTGGGAATGCTTATTAAAGCATTCCCACTAATTAATAAAAAATCCAAAACATTATAGTTTCTCTTTATTAACAACCATTATGATTTTCCCATATCCTGTCATATCCTTGAGCATCACATGGGTGTCAAAAATAGGTACCTCTCTCAAAACATCAGTCCAATGCTAATGTACTTTCATACTATTGAAGCTCAGGTTTTTGCAGTTCAGTTTATTGAGAGACTTCATGTGCAAGCCATCAGCACCCCTAACAAAAGATTAAACAGTATAATCAACCATCTCAATAATGTGTTAATATGGGACAGTTTAAATCTTACCTTTCCCTCCTGCCAAGTTTCTGTTATATCCTACAGGACTACAGTACTCAAATATAAAAACAGCCATTGCAGACACCAGGAGAAGCATCACAAACATCATCACCCAGACAGAAGCACTAAACGGTTCTGCAGCAGATAGGAAACAAGGAAGAAAAAATATTTATTAAACTGACAGATAAAAATGTGTAGATTTAAACTATACTTCACTTAGAGATATAGTGAAGGCCTAAAACTAAGGCATGTGCCTAGTTTATGTCATGTAAAAGCAGCTTCAGAAAGGCAAATCCACTTTGCACTACAAGTGGAAAGTGCACTTGGAAGTGCAGTCGCTGTAAATCTGAGGGGAAGATCTGAAATGAGGGGAAGCTCTGATGATTTTTTCATCCAATCATGTGCAAGCTAAAATGCTGTTATTTAATTTCCTTGCATGTCCGTCTCTGAGCTACAGCGACTGCACTTCCAAGTTCACTTTGCACTTGTAGTTTGCACTTGTAGTACAAAGTGGATTTGCCTTTTGTAAATAACCCCCACTGACTTTTAATTGAGTAGCACTATATAATACTATTGCATTAAGTATATATTTATATTATTATTATTTATACCTATAGGTGTATATTTGTTATTCCTGATAAGACACTACTAGGTACAATATTCAAATAGTAATACAGGTAAACATATTGATTTATAAACAGGATGAATGCATAACAATGTAAAAATGTAACGAATAGAGCAACAAATAAACCAATAAAGTATTACAATAAAAGCATTAGAAAATTCTATCAGAAGGAAAAAAGTAAGTTAGTGACAATGGCCCGGATTCCCGTAGGACTTACGCCGACGTATCTGGAGATACGCCGTCGCAATTACAAATGTGCGCCGTCGTATCTCTGTGCCGATTCCCCAAGCTAGATACGTCCAAAAAATAGGCTTAAGCCGGCCGACGTAACTTGCCTACGCCAGTGTATCGTGGGCGCATAGTTATGCTGAACGCATTCAGGGTACGCATTTTAAATATGCAAATGAGTAAGATATGCCGATTCATGAACGTACTTGCGCATGTTTTAAACGATTTGCGTAAGGTTTTGTCCGGCGTAAAGTTATTCCCCATATTCGAGGCGCAACTCATGCAAAAGGTATGGACCAGGGAATGAATGCCGTTGATTTTTACGTCGTTTACGTAGTACGTGAATAGGGCTCTGTGTAGGTTACGTTCACGTCGTAGGCAGTGTTTTGACGTATCTTAGGCAGTTATTTTGACGTGACTGTGAGCATGCGCACTGGGATGCATCCAAGATACGACGCATGCGCAGTTTGTTTTTTGAAGCTCAGCCCATCATTTGCATGGGGTCACGCTTCATTTAAATATATCACGCCCACTTCCACCTACTTTAACTTACGTCGGCTTACGCCGACGACTATACGATACGCCGGCACAACGTTGGGAGCATTTGCTTTGTGAATTCCATGCTTGCCTCTCAACGTTGTGCCGGCATTGCGTAAAGAAGTTACGCTACGCCCGCATAATGATGCGCCGAGGTACGTGAATCTACCCCTATATGTTTATTTTGCAAGAGCAGTAATTATGAGATCAGTCTAATATGTATATATTAAAAACAGAGGAGATAATGTGTATATAAGTACCACACAATATTAAAAGTAAAAAAAAAATTGGAGTAGATGTAGAGAAAAGGGTAGAAAAAAAAAAGGGGGGAAGGGAATTGAGGGGGGTGGGGGTTACAAGTGGTGGTGCAATCCCAAATGAATAGAAATTATAGTCAATGCAAAAGAAATAAAATAGCATTTTAGTAGCTTTCTAGAAGTATTAGCATTTTATTAGCATATTTGCAGTATGTGAAGAAGACAAAAAAAAAAGCTAAAAAATAGCATTTTAGCAGCTCTTATGCCGCGTACACACGATCATTTTTCGGCATGAAAAAAAAGTTGTCTTAAAAAAATGTCATTTAAAATGATCATGTGTTTTTGCACTATAAACAAAAATAGAGCGACAATTTAGAAAAAAAAATAATATTTTTTACTTTTTGCTATAATGAATTTCACCCAAAAATATATATATAAAAAAAAGTTTTTTTTTATGGCATTTTTATTATTATTTTTTTTACTAGTAATGGTGGCGATCAGCGTTTTTTTTTTGGTACTGCAACATTATGGCGGACACTTCGGACACATTTTTGGGACCATTGGCATTTTTATAGCGATCAGTGCTATAAAAATGCATTGGATTATACTAAAAAAAATGCCACTGGCAGTGTAGGGGTTAACACTAGGGGGCGGGGAAGGGGTTAAGTATGTTCCTGGGTGTGCTCTAACTGTAAGGGGGGGGGGGGGTGGACTGACATGGGGAAATTACTAATCTTCTGTTCATACATTGTATAAATAGAAGATCAGAATTTCTCTCCCTGACAGGACTGGGAGCTGTGTGTTTACACACACAGCTCCCGGTCCTCGATCTGTAAGGAGCGATTGCGTGTGCCCGGGGGCATTCGCGCCCACCAGGCATGCACGCGGGAGTCAGGGGCGTGTGCGCGCGCCTCTGGTGGCACACACGCGCCCCTAGTGGCTGCTTTTAGAGCCAACGTTATTGTACAGGCTCTCGCCATAGATTTGCGGCGGCTGGTCGGCAACAGTTAAACAATGTCGTTTTTCGGGTTGTAAAAAATTATCGTGTGTGGGCTAAAACGATGTTAAAAACCTGCGCATGCTCAGAAGCAAGTTATGAGATGGGAGCGCTCGTTCTGGTAAAACTACCTTTCATAATGGAGTAAGGACATTCATCACGCTCTAACAGACAGAAAAGCGCGAATCGTCTTTTACAAACACGGAAACAGCTAAAGCAGCCCCAAGGGTGGCATCATCCGCATGGAACTTCCCCTTTATAGTGCTGTCATACGTGTTGTACGTCACCGCGCTTTGCTTGAGCATTTTTTTAAAACGATGGTGTGTGGGCAACGTCGTTTTAATGATGAAAAACATGCCGAAAAACGTCATTTTTTTTTATGCCGAAAAATGATAGTGTGTATGCGGCATTAGAAGCAGTTAGCAGCATTCTGAATTTTTTTTTCTGCTAGAAAAAGACTCCAAGAAACTCTACAAAATCATTTTTTTCTTCTGTTCCTAGATGCTGAAGCTTAAAAAATGCTAATAGCCAAAAGTAGTGTGCATGGACGCATAGGATAACACTATTTAGATTGTAGCAGTAGAAAAAAATGCTAATAACAGTTTCTAGGAACTAAAAAAAACGTTAGTGTGCATGGAGCCTAATTTATTTCCTTTTTTAACCAAGTACATTTTATTAAATGTATATATGTTTTTGTTTACATATATACACATAAAACATGAAACAAATATCCACACAAAACAAAAATAAAAAATAAAACTTTTTCCGATATGTAGCAACCATCACTAAGGCTTGGTTCACACTTGTCCTACAAACGCTCCCACATTGGGAGCTCATGTCGCATGACGTGTGAAAAATCAATGTTTCCCTATGAGACCTGTCTTAACTGGTCCGACACAAGTCAGTCCGACTTTGAAAATGCTCCCTGTACTACTTTGATCCTACTTCAGACCATTGAATATCATTGAAGTCGGACCAAAGTAGGAGCCTTGTCCTAACCATCCGACTTTTGACATCCGACATGTGGCTACAGCAGCAGTAAAAGGAATTTATCTCACTCTGGGATTGTTTGTGATAGTCTGACTTGTTCTTTGACCAATCAAAAGTCGGATCAAAGTAGTATCCTGTTCATGAAAGTCCGATGGATGTAGGACCAATGTAGGATCAATGTAGGACCAATGTAGGACAGATGTCGCAGAGAAAAGTAGGATAAAAGTCGTACTGTTATTGTGTAGTATAGTGTGAACCCTCCCTGTACTACTTTGTACTACAAAGTAGGAGCCTTGTCCTTATCAGACATCCGACATGTGATTACAGCAGCAGTAAAAGGAATTTATCTCACTCTGGGATTGTTTTGATTGGTCAAAGAACAAGTCAGACTATCACAAAGTCGGTTCAAAGTAGTATCCTGTTCATGAAAGTAGGATGGATGTAGGACCAATGTAGGATCAATGTAGGACCAATGTAGGACAGATGTCGCAGAGCAAAGTAGGATGAAAGTAGTACTACGGCAGCAGTACTACTTTCATAGTATAGTGTGAACCCAGCCTTAAGTCCAGGGCAAAGTAGGATCAAAGTAGTATCCTGTTCATGGATGTAGGACCAATGTAGGACCAATGTAGGATCAGTGTAGGACCAATGTAGCAGAGCAAAGTAGGATTTGGCTGGGTTCACACTATACTACACAACAGCAGTACAACTTTCAGGCTGGGTTGAGGCTGGGTTCACACTATACTACACGACAGCAGTACAACTTTCAGGCTGGGTTCACACTACACTACACGACTTTCATCCTACTTTGCTCTGCGACATTTGTCCTACATTGGTCCTACATTGATCCTACATTGGTCCTACATCCATCCTACTTTCATGAACAGGAGCTACTTTGGTCCTACTTTGTGATAGACTGACTTTGTTCTTTGACCAATCAAAACAATCCCAGAGTGAGATAAATTCCTTTGGTGCTGTAATCACATGTCAGATGGCAAAAGTCGGATGGTTAGGACAAGGCTCCTACTTTGGTCCTACTTCAATGATATTCAATGGGCTGAAGTAGGATGAATGTCGAAGCAAAGTAGTACAGGGAGTGTTTTCAAAGTCGGACAGACTTGTGTCAGATCAGTTAAGACGGCTCTCATAGGGAAACATTGATTTTCACACGTCATGCGACATGATGCAGACATTTCGGCACCGATACTGACGAGACCTATCACATTCCTTTATCAATAGAATTCAAATAAAATACAATCACACCTTGGGCCAGATTCAGGTAGGATAGCGGATCTTTATTCTGGCTCAACGTTCGTCATTTACGTTACTCCGCCGAAACTTTAGGAGCAAGTATTGTATTCACAAAGAACTTGCTCCTAAAGTTGCGACGGCGTAGTGAAAATGAGTCAGCGGAATTCAAATTGGGTGGGTAGGGGGCGTGTAGTATTTAAACGAGGCGCGATCCCGCGGCGAACGTACTGCGCATGCGTCGGCTGTCAATGTATCCCAGTGCGCATGCTCCAAATTCTGTCAGTGTTTTCGTCGTTAACGTCAATGACGTCAATCCCCATTCACGGACGAGTTACGCAAATGACGTGAAACTTTTTCAATTCGACGCGATCACGACGGCCATACTTAACATAGGATACACCTAGGGGGCATGTTTTTCTTTACGCCGCTTATCTCTTACGGAAATGTCGGAAAGTCACTGCGTCAGGCCCGCGTACGATCGTGAATTGCCGTCTCTCGCTGATTTACATATTCTTGGCGTAAATCAGCGGGAACGCCCCAAACGGCCATTTTAAAATTGCAGTTTCGATACGACGGCGAAATACAATTACGCCGCTCATATCTGAACTCAATCCCGGCGTATCTTGTTTTCTGACTACAGAAAACAGATACGACGGCGTAGGTTAGAAGTTAGGCGGCTTATCTACAGATAAGCCGCCTAACTTCTACCTGAATCTGGCCCAATGTCTTGACCTCAATCCACATATCTAAACAGACGTACCGTCTCCGGCAACGGGTCCTAACACCTGGGCGTCAATACATTCCTTTACTAACATAATTGACATGCTAATTCAATACATCTGAAGGGAGACGTGTGGTCTTGAATACCCAATCTTTTAAGTGTAAACACAGGGCTTTAACAGTTTTATCACACAATGAAAAGGTCTGTCAGGAGCCGATGCAATTAACACCTTTCAAAAGAATGTGTCCACACATTGAAGAGCCAACAACTTGTGATATCTCAAGACATCCTGCAAACATGAATTATTTTTAAAGTCCCATCTCATGTAATACATTAATTATGATTCTATTAGCCACCCTACGCCCAAAAGGGCACAGGGTGGACTTAGACCCAGGAGTTATTAGTGCCTCTGGCACAGGAGTATCTCTCATCCTTCCAAAGTCTCTGGTTGTCACGGGTCAATCCGTTACATCTCTCCCTTTTCGGTGGGAGACGGACACAGGAGGAAACCCCAAACGGGTTGACTCTGAAGTCAGTCAGTAATTCCAGTCTTCCAATGCTGGTATCCATACCGTACCCCAAATAAATGGCTCCAAACTGAGCATTACTCACCCCGCCAACCTCTGCCTCTCTCAGAGAACACGCCTGCCGCTGGGGAGAGGCCTGGACTGGCCCTTCTCCCTGGAGTACTTTTAGCCGCTGGAGGGAAGACAGGGTGGCTGGGCTCAGTCCATAATGCTGTCGGGGATCTGGGCCAACTGCCCCCCATTCCTGGGGTATACCAGTGGAGACTGAAGTCCCATCCACTGGTGGTAGGTGAAAATCCCCCGGTGCTTGCAAAGCAAGCCGACATTCTCCTTTCCCAGTGCCGCACCATTTTATGGGGTTGTGTCAGTGGAGACTGAAGTCCCATCCACTACCCCAAGAACCCCCTCTTCCGTTAGTGGAGAGCAGAGGCCCGGGGCACTCTGCTCTGTTGCCAGCTCTTCCGCTGGGTTGCTGTGGGTGGAGACCACAGTCCCATCCACTACCACAGGGACCCCCTCTTCTGTTAGTGGGGAGCAGAGGCCCATAACACTCTGCTCTGTGGCCAGCTCTTCCGCTGGGTCGCTGTGAGGGGAGACCAGAGTCCCATCCCCAAATGTCAGCTCAAGCTGCAGCGGTGTGCAGCAGTCAGCAGCATCCTTCCCCGCTGCCAGTGATTCAGCTGGGAGTGAAAGCTTTACAACCTCAGCTTGTTGCTGGAGAGAGGGGCCAACCGCCCAGGTCCCTGGAACTCCACACCATCCGCTTCGGCTTTAGGGGTGGCAATCTCCATATTTTCCACTGCCGATTCATCAGCCAGGATTTCACAGATGTCATCTGAAATTTTCTCATAGTCACAGGCAACGGGAGCCCCACCCTGCTGCTGAGCCGAGTCTAGCAGCTGGTATGTGTGAAAGGGGTAGTGGCGCTGTCCCACACCCTATAGGTCAAAAGGGTATAAGTGTCAGTGTATTGACTAGTGAGATAGGTACTGCAAATTATAAATATACAATAGAGTGCAACAATATTATAACAACATTGAATAAATGGTATGTGTGAAAGTGGTAGTGGCGCTGTCCCACACCCTATGGGTCAAAAGGGTATAAGTGTCAGTGTATTGACTAGTGAGATAGGTACTCCAAATTATAAATATACAATAGAGTGCAACAATATTATAACAACATTCAATAAATAGTATGTGTGAAAGGGGTAGTGGCGCTGTCCCATAGGTACTGCAAATTATAAATATACAATAGAGTGCAACAATACTAAATAATAAACATTTGGTGATAAAGTGCAAAGTGCAAACTTAGTAATAAAAAGTACAGTGAGTGGGGAACCTGGTGGGGGAGCACCGGACCACAGCGTTACCACGAACTTACACCTTTTTTGATGAAAATCTACATCTAAGATTACTGCACATCTATCAACGTGATATATGTTTGGATTTTTGCAATTTCATGGACTGTACTTTTTATTACTAAGTTTGCACTTTGCACTTTATCACCAAATGTTTATTATTTAGTATTGTTGCACTCTATTGTATATTTATAATTTGCAGTACCTATCTAACTAGTCAATACACTTATACCCTTTTGACCTATAGGGTGTGGGACATCGCCACTACCCCTTTCACACATACTATTTATTCAATGTTGTTATAATATTGTTGCACTCTATTGTATATTTATAATTTGGAGTACCTATCTAACTAGTCAATACACTTATACCCTTTTGACCCATAGGGTGTGGGACAGCGCCACTACCCCTTTCACACATACCATTTATTCAGGTACTTCACTCGTGAGGTATCTTTTTCTGGGGGGCTGCAGTCCTTAATACATTTCTTCCTAAGCGCATTTTCTCACTTGTTCATTGAGTCTAGCAGCTGTCTGTAGGCGATTTCCAGCTCCCGTTCTTGAATGGCCAGAAATTCCAAATCTTCCTGTAACCAGTGCCCTTCCGAGATATTCAATTTTCCCTCTCTGTGCTCTATTATGTCCTCCAAGCGCCACTCCCGATCATCCCCGAAGTCTGGATCACTGGACATCCTCCAATACAACAATCCCAGGCCATCATAGTCATAGCCTTCTGTGGGGCTGTCATCCGCTGACCACTGGCACTCTTGGGCTACATACCACCGGAGGGCTCTGTAGCTCTCGTCCAGCTGCATCTCTGCCCGAATCAGCCTGCTTAACTCCGCTATCCACTCCTGCTTCGATTGTTCCCCCAACAACGGCATTCGTACGTCATACTGCGGCCAGTACCTTTCATAGATGGAGGGGAGGACCTTTCCCTGGTGTTACTGCTCAAGAGCTAGCGCTTCCTTCTAGAGTTGGCAACAAATCACATCCGACCATCTCAGCAGGACCTCCTCTGATACTGGTCCTGTGTGCTGTATCCGCTTCTCTTGTAACCTTCTTTGGAATTCCTCTTCCATGGAGACTGGTGTCTGCATTGTCCTGTGCCCTTATAGCTGTTCTTCTGGCGATGGAATTTGTCCACTGCTAGCCACCAATGTAACGGTCACCACCGTTTACGACCTTCCATCCACCCACGACAGCTTCCGACACTCCACAATCCGGCAGACATGACCCATTCCATTTCCCAGAATAAGGACGAGACACAAGCTGCGTTCTCTCTGGTTTCAAAATGAATGAATACTTTATTGGTTTCTTAGCTTGCTTATATATCCAGTACAGCATTATACAGTTAATCACAGGACAATGCAATCTCCACCCCCCTCATCACACACTATGGCTAATTACAATGCAGACATTACGGCACCGATACTGACGAGACCTATCACATTCCTTTATCAATAGAATTCAAATAAAATACAATCTCACAATGTCTTAACCGCAATCCACATATCTAGACAGACGGGTCCTAACACCTGGGCGTCAATACATTCCTTTACTAACATAATTGACATGCTAATTCAATACATCTGAAGGGAGACGTGTGGTCTTGAATACCCAATCTTTTAAGTGTAAACACAGGGCTTTAACAGTTTTATCACATAATGAGAAGGTCTGTCAGGAGCCGATGCAATTAACACCTTTCAAAAGAATGTGTCCTACATTGAAGAGCCAACAACTTGTGATATCTCAAGACATCCTGCAAACATGAATTATTATTAATGTCCCATCTCATGTAATACATGAATTATGATTCTATTAGCCACCCTACGCCCCAAAAAGGGCACAGGGTGGACTTAGACCCAGGAGTTATTAGTGCCGCTGGCACAGGAGTATCTCTCATCCTTCCAAAGTCTCTGGTTGTCACGGGTCATTCCGTTACAATGCGTATCACAAAACTGACCACATTGCCTGAAACCAGACAAAAATACCTACGTTTTGATATTTAAGTTGTGTATGACAAGTAGATCTTGTGGGCGTGAGAGCAATTTGTTCCCCCTTTTTAAAGATATATTTTTTTAATGCTCTCTGCACTAATGATAACATGATCCACTTTAACCCAGCTCCTCGCAAATCGATAACATTTTTTGTAAAAATCACTAAATGTAAATTGCTTTTTCACAAAAACTGTAAAAGATATCAAGCTGAAAAGTCATAGCCGGATAGGTTAATATTTTGTGACCATTTTAAAGTTTGTTTGGTGCCTGTAAGTGAAAGTATGAAGGAGCTGAAACTTTTGGTAGAAGATAAGATTTTAAGGGGTAAAAAGGATACTCTCATTGACTTCAAGGTTAAAAAAAGTGTCTAAAAGCTTAATATTTTAAAAAGTATAAATAGTACAAAAAAACTTGAAGAAGTCTCATCATTAGCTGAACGAGATGAACATTTTAAAAGTTGAATGGTCTCAATCGCTGAAAGTATGCAGAAGTTACACTGAGCCAAAAAACGTACAAAATAAGAATAACTAGAAAATGCATTTCCTGAGGAAAATGCGTGGGAATGCTGAATAGCTGAATTGCTAAGCCCGTACCAATGGCATTCACCATAACCACTACAGTATCTTTAGGACATACAAGCAGTGTTTCTTCAGTACTTATAAAGCCTCACTTTGATCATTAAAGGTGTTGTAAAGGTAATATAATTTTCCCTAAATAGCTTCCTTTACCTTTGTGCAGTCCTCCTTTACTTACCTCATCCTTTGATTTTGATTTTAAATGTCCTTATTTCTTCTGAGAAACCCTCACTTCCTGTTCTTCTGTCTGTAACTCCACACAGTAATGCAAGGCTTTTTCCCTGGTGTGGAGAAAGCCTCTTGAGGGTGGAGGGGGTGAGCAGGACGCCCACTAACACACAGCTCCTTTCTCTATCTGCAAAGTAAAGTGTCCTGACTTCCTGGTCGCCCCTTCCCCCTCAAGAGGTTTTTCCTCCCCCCCCCCCCCCCCCCCAGGTCAGTGAGGGGGAATATTGCACTGAGGTAAAGAAAGCGATTTAGGGAAAGAATTACCATTACAAGCGCCTTTAATCCACACACCAAATGAGTTACCGAATCCTTCAAACAAACCTTAATAAATCCACAACCGTACATGCGATCGATACAGCGACTTCACCGTTTGAAAGACTCGGCCCTTGTGAACGCATCAATATGAAATTTATGTTGATAAACTTAAAAATTTGGCCATGTCAGCGATTTAGAAAAGAGTGTCTTTGTGTGTTTTACTGGCAAATTTTTAAGACTTTTTAACATGACAGTCAATGGGAGAAATGTTGAAACTCTTGTCCTTTAGAAGCTCCAGCAACTAAAAGTAAAATGTGTATCACAAAACTGACCACACTGCCTGAAACCAGACAAAAATACCTACGTTTTGATATAAAAATTGTGTATGACAAGTAGATCTTGTGGGCGTGAGAGCAATTTGTTACCCCTTTTTTAAAGATATATTTTTTTTAATGCTCTCTGCTCTAATAATGTCATTCTCCACTCTAACCCAGACCCATAGAAACACTGTGTAATCGATAACATTTTCTGAAAAAAATCACTCAACTTAAACTGCTTTTTCACAAAAATTGTAAAAGATGTCAAACTGAAAAGTCATAGCTGGATAGCTGAATATTTTGTGAACGTTTTAAAGTTTGTTTGGTGTCTGTAGGTGAAAGTATGAAGGAGCTGAAACTTTTAGTAGCAGATACGATTTTAAGGGCTAAAAAGGTTGCTCTCATTGACTTCAATGTTAAAAAAAAGTGTCTAAAAGCTTAATATTTTAAAAAGTATAAATAGTACAAAAAAACTCGAGGAAGTCCCATCATTAGCTAAAAGAGATGAACATTTTAAAAGTTGAATGGTCTCAATAGCTGAAAGTATCCAGAAGTTACGCAGAGCCAAAAAAAACGTATGGACTAAGAATAATAAAAAACGAATATCAATACTGGGAATGCCATTAAGCATTCCCACTAATAAAAAACGAATATCAATACTGGGAATGACATTAGGCATTCCCACTAATAATTCAATTAAGTTCCCCGCTTTAGACCTATCATAGAGCAGCAACACTATCTGCAGAGTCAGGGAGATCATCAGCACTATTGGTGGCTACATATGGGGGAGGATACCCAGAAAGACCTTTTTTTATTATTTGAACAGCCTCTATGCTTATAAGTAAGTTGCTCTGTATTCAGCACAGCAATCACTGCCACACACCATTGGACACAAGTTGACAGATTAGGAGATAACCAACACTGAGAAATTAACTTATGGGCAAGAAATAACAAACGGGTAAAGGGTGTGGCTTGGCACGCAGCGTGGATGCCTTCCAGCCTAACACTGATGTGACTCAGCTATGGGCAGACTTACCCAGGATTAACATCGGATACGATCTCAGCAGTCCTCAGCAGTACCGAGAACATGCAGCATATTGGATCTTTCCAGATCACAGCCATAGCCCTCCCGTGGTAAAGTCCCAACTAAGATGGCGTCGGTCGACCACAAGGACGACTATAGCGAGGAGTCACAGGCCGCATCCGAGTATATATGGTGATAAACCGCTCCCCCCGATCACCCCCTCTCTTATGCTGATATGTCTATGTCTGTGGCTGACATTAAAAACACTTTCTCCTCTGCCATAACTGAACTGAAAGCTGACCTTCTGCTATATGTTTAAATATCTCTTTTTCACTGTGTACCCCCTCTCCGCAACTGCACCTCTGGACCCCCTTTATATTACACAGCACCCTGCATCACTGGACCTCTTTACATTACACAGCACCCTGCACCACTGGACCCCTTTACATTACACAGCACCCTGCATCACTGGACCCCTTTACTTTACACAGCACACTGCACCACTGGACCCCTTTACATTACACAGCACCCTGCATCACTGGACACCTTTAAATTACACAGCACCCTGCACCCCTTGACATTATACAGCCCCCCACAGCACAGACCACCCATTCAGCACAAATGGACCCCCCTTCAGCACAGAGTCTCACTGTCACAAAGGTGTCAATTCAAATACAATTGTCAGTTCAGCTGTGACCTACCTAATTTCATGGCAGTATATAGTGTAGTGGTCCCTTTCTTTTCTACAATAGTACTATCCTACCCAATTCCTACATTGGCCACTACACTACCCTGCACACCACACTACAGTCTGACCACTACACTACACACTGACCACTAAACTACACACTGACCCCTGAGCACACTGACCATATGTATGATGTGCCCTATGACGTAATTTCACTGCAGTCACACACACACACGTTGTAGGACATCTCCTCCTCCCTCCATACCGCACACACAGCCCGGCTATCCTTCCTTCTCATCTTCAGCAGGTCCAGCGGGTGTGTGCAGCAGGCCACCCCACAGAAGACCAGGCCCCCTCCTCTCTCCCCAGGCGAACTGCACAGTCCAAGGGCCAGGGGCGGAGCCAGCACACGCCCAGCCAGCACTGCCAAACCACGAGACGTGGCTGCCTTAAAGCAGTGACAGGGAGGTGTGGTGGTACAGGGGGGAGGTGGAGGGAGTACATGTGCTGTGGTGCAGATCTATGCGGGGCTGGAAGTGGGTGTAAGGGTGGCCGAGGGTGTAGAACACTGCCAATTTGTGCCCCCCCCTCGGCCTGCGCCTCTGGTGGGCACCGGTCTCGATGTTCCCTTGGTATGCCCCTGCTCTTCAACGACACCTTCTCAATTCCAGGGGGCAATCGCCCCTCCTTGCCCTATGGAGCGGACGCCCATGCCTGCTGGCATTAAATGAGAAAGTGACCAGCACTGAATGAGCAGGTTATGAGAGAGATAAAGCTATCACCCACATGGAATCAGTTTCAGATGCACATACCTCACAACTGATTGCGGTTAACCGTCACTTGGAGGATTTAGATAACAGGGGGATAGAAGGCATAATATGAGAGTGTGGGGAGTGCCGGAATCAGTAAACCCTGATTAGGGATGAGCCGAACGACCCCCCCCCCCCCGTTCAGTTCGCACCAAAACCTTCGAACGGACCGAACGTTCACGCTAACATTTAGAACCCCATTGATGTCTATGGGACTCGAACGTTCGAATTCAAAAGTGCTCATTTTAACCACTTAAGGACCCCCGCACGCACATTTACGGCCACAACATGGCTCGTACAGGCACAAGGGCGTAAATTTACGTCCCCGCCTAAGTGCGGTTCGGGGGTCCCATCGGGACCCCCTCCGCGGCGTGCGGGGGTCCCCCTGGCTCTGGGAGCGATCGCCGACGAGCTGGCGGATGTCCGTGTTTCCCGCCCCCCCCCCCCCCCCCCCCCGCGATCGCTCCCAGCCAATGGGAGCGCTCCCCCTTCGTTTCAGTTCCTCCTCCTGTGTTTACACAGGAAGGAGGAAATTATGTCACCTCTCATCGCAGCGGTGTTTCCCACCGCTGCTGATGAGAGAAGACATCCACAGTAAGTGTGCACCAACACAACACTGACACACACTCACATAGGCACATTAACCCCTTGTGATCGCCCCCCCCCCCCCCACCCCCCTGTCACAGTGTCACTGAATGCAGTGATCTAATCACTGCATTTAGTGTCAGTGTGACAGGCAGTGTAAAATCAGTTAGTGTTAGGTCCAGGATAGCCCCCCCACCCCCCCTAATAAAGTTTTAACCCCCTGATCACTGCCCTAGTTAACCCTTTCACTCCCTATTGCCAGCATCACTAAGCGATCATTTTTCTGATCGCTGTATTAGTGTCGCTGTTCCCGCTAGGTAGCTATTTTTTTTATTGTGATTTTTTTTTTTTACTAAAGACATGTGGCTGAATTAATTTTGGCCTAAATGTTTTACTAAAATTTAGTTTATTCGATTTTTTTTATAACAAAAAGTAAAAAAATATTCATTTTTTTCAAAATTGTCGCTATATTTTAGTTTATAGCCCAAAAAATAAAAATCGCAGAGGCGATCAAATACCACCGAAAGAAAGCTCTATTTGTGGGAAGAAAAGGACGCAAATTTTGTTTGGGAGCCACGTCGCACGACCGCGCAATTGTCTGTTAAAGCGACGTAGCGACGAATTGTAAAAACACCTTGGGTCATTTAGCAGCGTATGTGTCCGGGTCTTAAGTGGTTAAAGCCTAATATGCAAGTTATTGTCAGAAAACAGGTTTCAGAACCCGGGTCTTGTATCAATGGAAACAAAAGTTTTAAAAACTGTAGTTTTTTTTGAAGCAATGATTTAAATGATGCTTAAAGTTAAAAAAAAAAATGAAAAAATTCCTTTAAATATCGTACCTGCTGGGTGTCTATAGTATGCCTGTGAAGTGGAACATGTTTAGAACTGTCCCTGCACAAACTGAGATTACTGTAAGAAAAAAGTAATTTATAACTGCTTGCGGCTTAAATGTAATGTCTGGTCCCTGCATGTACGCACAGTGTAACACCTAAGCAACGCTGGCCCACTGCCTACGCAATGTGTATAAATGCGGCCAGACATGCGCCCGTCGAGCGCAAAAGTACGCCATTTTTTTTCCTGTGGTGTAGGTACTTTTGCGGCTTGCGTTGTGCCATGTCTGCTCCCAGGAGAGAAAGACGCAAGAAAAACTTCTCACCAGAGGAGAGGGCCATTATTATCTCAGCCATGGAGAAGTATGATGCTCGCCTCCATGGGCCACAGAGTGGCATCACCAGCAGTGCCAAAAAGGAGGAGATATTACTGTGGATAACCACACAGATCAATTCCCTGGCACATGAGGTCCAGGACACCCCATGATATAGCAAAGAAGATGAATGACCTGCAGCGTCTGATCAGAGGCAAGCTGGGTGAGATGAGCAGGCATGCCAGGGGCACTGGAGGTGGACCAGCCAGTGCGATCTGGCTGACTGCAGAGGAGAGAGTGATTGCCCGCTGTCTTCAGAGGGAGCAGGTGGAGGGAGTTCCGGGCTATGACTTTGTGGCTCTGGCCTTGAGGACAGGTAAGTGTGTTTTATCTACTATCTGGTGTGTAGCATGTGGGTGGGGGGGGGGGTGTAAGGGAACATGTGACAAGTGTGTGGGTCCACCAACATGTGAATGTTTTGTGTCATCCACAGATGTGCAGGAGGGACCTGGGCCGTCATCTGCTGCCTATGGCCGTCCAACGCCAACCCCCGAACATCCTGTCCCTCTGGCTGACCCCCTGGGAAGCCAAGAGCCATTGGTGGAGGGGAGTGCCCAGAACACAACTGAAGAGGTGGTTGAGGAGGAGGTGGTCTTTACGGACCAGGAGGTTTGCCTCTATTTGGAGGATCCAAGTGTGTTGGCAGGACCATCGCACACATCCACCCCCTCATCTCCAGCCCCTCAGTGTCTGCCCCCCTCATCTTCAGTCCCTCCTGGTCCATCCCCGTCATATCCAGCCCCTCAAGATCCTCCCCCTATGGAAGGGCCCCATCCACTCCTCGCCCCAGGAAGGCGACCAGGAACATCTGTCAAGGGAGCAGGACCGGCAGACCCGGCATATGAGTGAAGTAGTGGTGGAGATGAGACGCCTGGCAGACAGCCTGGCCTCCTCAAGCCATTTAACAGACACTCTCCAGGATTTTTCTGCCAACACTTCTGCATCAGTTACCTGCCTGGGGAGCTCCAGTCCACAACGGTGGAACTTGTGGGCGAGGGGAAGGCCCTGAGAGTGGCCGTACAGGCCCAGACAGTTGCCATGGAGGCGGTCCTCACCCGCATAGAGGTGGCTTTGGAGGGCAGGCAGGCAGCCAGGGAGGGACCAGGGGATGCTCCTCCACCTGATGCGCCCCCCCCACCCGAGGCTCCTCCCCGGCAACTGAGGGCCAGGAGCCTGGGCACCAGGCGGAGCCCATGCCAGGGCAAGTGATTCCCTTTTTTTAACTGCTCTGGTGAAGAGTTATTTATTTTTGTATTTACTGCTCTGGTGAAGAGTTATTATTTTTTTATGCCTGCACACGGTGAGGAATGCAGGCTAGAGTGTGACTGGTGTGTGACTGGTGTGTGAATGTGGGGGGGTGGCACTCCTGCCAGTAAGGGGTGTCACCCTCGGTCGTTGGGGAGAACTTATCCGCACGGCCGTGTGAAGGTCAAATGAATGGACAGCAACATCATTGGAGCCTTGGCGCAGCGTTGCTGCTCCCAAGTCCTGCATGATGGACTTGGGCTAATCCAATGTGATGTGGATGTGGTGTGTGAGATCTAGGGACCACAGTGGCGTGCATTCGTGCATTCTCCATGTGCAATGATGAATGTGTGTGTTTAATGTTCAAAGATTCGTTCCACGAGGCACCTCCTGACTGCTGTTCCTTCAGCAGACCGGGTCTCCTCTGGCAGCGGGGGGCAGTGTGGTTCGGGGGTCAGGTCATCACATATGTCAATCTCCAGGCCCTTTCTCACGGCAAAGTTGTGCAGAATGCAACATGCACTGATGATCTGGCACACAAAGTTTGGGGAATACAACAGGGTCCCCCCAGACTTATCCAGGCATCGGAAACGCGACTTCAGGAGGCCAAATGTTTGCTCCACCACTGCACAGGTACGTATGTGTGCATCATTGTATTTTCTCTCTCCTCTGGTTCCGGAATGAAGTCATGAGATGGGGCCCAAGTACATATGCCGAGTCACCTGGAAGGGAAAAGACAGGAGGATGTTAGTCATGCATGTGCCCCTCGTGATGTCTGCATCATGGGGTCGGACAGTCATGCCTGACTCCCATGTCACTCACCAACCAGCCAGCCGTCCTTGTACATGTTCTGTTCGAATTCTGTTCTTGTTCCACTGGCAAGGAAATGGAGTGTTGCCAGTACCTTGACCAGTGGCTGCACTGCATGTGAGCGGTGTGTCTTGCTGGTGATGTCATTTTTTAGGGCTGTGGCTATTTCCAGGATGGCAGGAGGGCTGAATCTGAAGATGCGATACACCTCCGAATCACCCATGCCAAAGAGGCTTATGCGTGTTCGGTATATCCTCTCCTGTGCCCTCCTCCTTCTACGCGGCTCTAAAGACACTAGTAGTGCTATGACCATGCCTGCCCCTGGCATGTTGTCATAAGGATGTGCTGTCCTGTACGTTCGGGAATCGCCGTATCTCCCTCATTTGCATATTTGCATACTTAATCAATGAGAGCGCCAGATGCGCCCTGCGTAAATATGCGCCCACGCTACGCGGACTTAGAAAAGTTTAGTCGGTCGGAAGAAGCCTAGTTTCAGGCGTATCTGGTTCTGTGGCTACGGCGCATAGATACGACGGCACATATTTGCACTTACGCTGCGCATCTCCATATACGCCGCCGTAAGTTCTTTGAGAATCTGGCCCAGGGACTGTAGGTTTGTTGTTAAGTAGAATCTGTTTGTAATTGTAAACTGGTACTTTTTTAAAGTGTAGCTTCAGCCATAAAATCTATTTTAGGCTTTTCTGAAAACATAGAGAAGGGTTATTACCCCTGTAACACTTGTTTTGCTGTCTGTGTGCATCTGTTCAGAAGATTGCAATTCAATTTCTGTCCCAATGACAAATGATTTTTTGAAAATTTGGGTTAAGTGAAACAAGGATTGGTGATAAAGCATCAGTGGACAGGAGACACCTCTTATAGCAGAGAATTTCCCTTACTCTCATTTCCTCTCACTTCCTGTTGTCTCCTTCCGTTTGCAAGTAGGAGTCGTTTGTAAGTTGGATGTTTGAAAGTAAGGGCCTGCCGTATATACTCTGCATAAATTTGGGCCCTAGGTGTTTGTGTTGCCACAACACTGTAAGCCCTCGCAGTTAGTCTTGGTGGGCGCTGGAACACCCTGTTGTGTGAACTATTATATCAAGAACTGTAATAACATGCCATTTTTTAACAGTGGTAGAAAAATTGGGCCTTTGGTGCTGGCGCTGGTGCCACAACACTGCAAGTCCTCACAGTTACTCTTGGTGGGCGCAGGGATGGGCCCTACTGTGAAATATTAGATCAAAAATTGTAATTACATGCCCCTGTTGAACAGGGGGAAAAAAATTGGGCCTTTGTTGGTGGTGGTGCTGGTGCCACAACACTGCAACCCCTCACAGATACTCTAGTTGGAGCGCAGGAATGAGCCAGTTGCAAAGTATTGCATCAAACAATTTAATTACACGCCCCTGTTAAACAGGGGCAGAAAAATTGGGCCTTAGGTCCTGGTGCTGGTGCCCAGAACCAAAAATGTTCTTACAAGCTATCAGCATGATCATAGAGGAGTAAAATGATAGTCACTCGGCATAACAGGATAGTCACTCAGCATCAGCATAGGCAGTCTTGAAGGGATCTGACATTAAAAAAAATATATATTCAGTTACATCAGCATCAGGTGCTTGGTAGCTGGTGGTGATCCAAGCCTGATTCATTTTATGACCCCCCCCTTTCTGCCCCCCCATCCACATCTACTCTTCGGCCGTGACTACACCACATGACGCTTGGCACAGAACACAGGACATAGGATCCATAATCATTAGTGCTAACAGGTAATAAATACTCTGACAAAAACATTTGGGGTCTAAGGACATCTGCCTCAATATTACCAGCCGTCACCAAAAAAGTTCTAAGAAATTAGCAACTGTTAAGAATCGTTCGACGTTCGACAGTCAAAAATTACACGTCTACACTTTAGCCAAAGCATACATCATGCGCATTGCTCAATACTAGATCGGCAGTAAAACACTGACAAGAAATCCATGATTTCATCTTACAACACGACATAGCCAGCTTTCTGTGATGAAGAGGCAGTCTAACAGCCGAATGTAACAGCATTCTAGGAGAACTGGTGCCAGAGAATTATCACATTCTAACAGAAAACAGAGTGGGGCAAAGAGGAGGAGGCCTGGCAGTGATCCACAAGACTTACCTCTCGATCACTAAACCAGACCTTCAGACCTCAATTCCATTCATGGAAACCCTCATTCTGCAACTGCAAACAAATCCCCAGGACACCGTGCACATACTACTCTGCTATAGACCACCTGAACCAAAAACACAGCTCCTCACATCTTTGACAGAATTCATCTCCACCTATACCCTAAACATTAAACACCTCCTGCTGCTCGGGGACGTCAACCTCTGGGCCAACTCCTCACGGGACCCCGTCGCCGACACCTGCATTGACCACTTGGAAGGATTAGGTCTGCAGCAACTAGTCTTCAGACAAGACTTGGAAATTAACATACTGGAAAATGAGCCTCTACCATGTACAAATCACCACACAATTAAATTCACAATTACTAAAAATGCCCCCTCTAAAAAAAACAATAAAACCGGTGACAACACACTGGACTAGATCTCAGAAGAAGCTCCACTCAGAACTCTTCAAAACTATATTAGGGAACAAAATAAAAACAATTCAACAACATCAAACAGCGACAAAAACACTCTACGCCATCAACAAGGCGCTACTACACACAGCAGACATAGTAGCGCCCAAAACACAAAATGTGCATCCGGAAAAACAACTCCAGCTGGTTTAACGACAAGCTCACGTTATTGAAGCAAGAGCGTAGAAGAGCGGAAGCAGCCTGGAAAATAAGCTCTACAGAGGAAAAACATATTATTTACAAGGTAATAACTAAGAAATACCATAAAGAAATCTTTAAAGCCAAAAAATATAATTTTTCCAATATCATCGCAAATGCCCTTAACCACCCCCGCAAACTCTTTTATCTAGTCACTCAGTCCATGAACCCAGTCTGCCTAGAGGGCCCAAATTTTGAATCACAAGAATTTTGCAACAAATTATTTCATTAAAAAAATCCGTGAAAGTATTCAGCAAAATATAACCTTCATCAACCCCCCTTTAAATCACAAAACCAATACCCACATAAATCCGCCGCAATCCACTAATTTCACTCTAAAACCCATCTCCATCGATACCACTAAAAATATCATCGGTACTCTGCGAAACAGCACAGTGCCCAATGATATCATCCCCACTAAACTGCTGAAAGAATGTGCCGATATTTTGGCACCAGCTATCACGCAGCTCATAAACCAGTCATTCAAGGATGGCATGGTGCCAACCTTGCTGAAACAAGGCATAATTAAACCAATTCTAAAAAAAACACCCTTGTCACCAAAGACCCAAACCATCGCCGACCCATAACAGGCCTAAATGTCTTCTCCAAGATAATGGAGAAAGAAGTTGTACAACAGCTACAACATCATTTAGACACCCATAAATTACTTGATCCTTTTCAAATCGGGTTTCCGTCCTGGTCACGGGACAGAAACAGCACTACTCAAAATATGGGATGACGCTTTCGAAGCAGCAGACGAAGGAGAATCTTGTCTTCTGGTACTGTTGGATCTAAGCGCAGCATTTGGTACTGTAGACCACAAATTATTACTGTCTCGCCTAGCTGAAGTAGCTAGAGTCACGGAATGTGATTTACCCTGGTTCTCCTCCTTCTTGGAAAACCGATCACAAATAGTGAAACTTGGTCCTTTCACTTCTGAAAAATGCACAGTGTCATGCGGAATCCCTCAGGGATCCCCTTTGTCGCCTGTATTGTTCTAAATCTATCTCCGCCCTCTTTTTGAAATCATCAGTAACCAGAAGTTACTTTACCACTCTTATGCAGATGACACACAACTGTATTTTCGCATCTGCAACAAAAAGGATCATTATCTCAGACTAGAGAAATGCCTCTCTTTGATTGAAAATTGGATGACAAAGAGTTACCTTAACCACTTGACCACTGGGCACTTAAACCCCCTTAATAACCAGACCAATTTTCAGCTTTCAGTGCTCTCACATTTTGAATGACAATTACTCAGTCATACAACACTGTAACCAAATGAAATTTTTGTCCTTTTTTTCCCCCACAAATAGAGCTTTCTTTTGGTGGTATTTGATCACCTCTGTGGTTTTTATTGTTTTCGCTATAAATAAAAAAAGAACGAAAATTTTGTAAAACCATTAATTCTTCTTCATTTCTATTATACAATTTTGCAAAAAAGTTATTTTTCTTCATAAATTTGGCCTAAAATGTATACTGCTACATATCTTTGGTAAAAAAACAAAACAAAAAAAAAACAATTTTGGTTATTATTTAGTCTGGGTGAACGTTATAGGGTCTACAAGCTATGGTACCAATTACTGAAAATTGATCAATTTGATCATACCTGATATACTGACAGCCTCTCTCAATTCTTGAGACCCTAACAAGCCAGAAAAGTACAAATACCCCCAAAATGACCCCTCTTTGGAAAGAAGACATTCCAAGGTATTTAGAAAGAGGCATTGTGAGTTTTTTGAAGTTGTCATTTTTTCTCACAATTCTTTGCAAAATCAAGATTTATTTTATTTGTATTTATTTTTTCACATAATTTTCATATTAGCAGGTTATTTGTCACATACAGCATATGCATACCACAAATTACACCCCAAAACACATTCTGATATTCCTCCTGAGTATGGCGATACCACATGTGTGAGACTTTTACACAGCGTAGCCACATACAGAGGCCCAAAATGCAGGGAGCACCATCAGGCGTTCTGGAACACCCAGGCCAATTCTGACATTTCTCTCCTACATGTAAACATCATAATTTATTTGCTAGATAATTACATAGAACCCCAAAACATTATATATATATATATATATGCTTTTTTAGCAAAGACCCTAGAGAATACAATGGCGGTCGTTGCAACTTTTTATCGCGCATGGTATTTGCACAGCAATTTTTCAAACACGTTTTTTTGGGGGAAATAAAACAGTTTTGTGCTTTAAAAAAAAAAAACATTAAATTTAGCCTAATATTTTTACATAATATGAAAGATGAAGTTACGCCGAGTAAATAGATACCCAACATGTCACCCTTCAAAATTGCACACACTCGTGGAATGGCGCCAAACTTCGCTACTTAAAAATCCCCATAGGCGACACTTTAAATATTTTTACTGGTTACATCTTTTTAGTTGGAGAAGAGGTCTAGGGCCAAAATGATTGCTCTCGCTTGAACGTTCGCAGCGACACATCACATGTGTGGTTTGAACACCGTTTTCATATGTGGGCGGGACTTACGTGTGCGGTCGCTTCTGTATACGAGCACTCGGGAACAGGGGGGCTTTAAAAAAAAAAAATATTGTTCATTTTACTTTATTTATTTTAGTTTGACATGTTTTTCCCCAAAAATAAATGTTTTGATCACTTTTATTCCTATTACAAGGAATGTAAACATCCCTTGTAATAGGAATATAGCATGACAGATCCTCTTTACAGTGAGATGTGAGGTCAATAAGACCCCACATCTCACCTCAAGGCTGGGAAGCCTGAAAAAACAAACAAAAAAAAACGATCCTGGCTTTGATTGTATCGGTGAGTTGGATGAAGCACCGGAGGGCGAAGGGAGGGGGGACGTCCCCTTTCGCCTCCCGTAAGAACGATCAATAGGCGGAACAGCCGCCATGATCATTCTTATGGTGTAGGAAATCGCCGGCTTAAAAAGATAATATCTGAATGATGCCTGTAGCTGCAGGCATCATTCAGATATCCCTGCACAAAGTCAAGGACGTCATATGACGGCGGGCGGGAAGTGGTTAAAACGCATTTTTTTTCCTCAGAGTATTTTCCAGGTATTGCAGAGTATTGTGCAGGGGTATTGCAGAATATTGTCCGGGGGTATTGCAGACTATTGTGCGGGGGTATTGCAGACTATTGTGCGGGGGTATTGCAGAGTATTGCGCGGGGAGTATTGCAGAGTATTGCAGGGGGTATTGCAGGGGGTATTGCAGAGCGTAATGCAGAGTATTGCAGGGGGTAATGCAGAGTATTGCAGGGGGTTGCAGGGATGACTGGATCTGTGACTGCAATAGTCACAGATCCAGCCACAGCGCTGCTGCCACCCGCTCTCCCCCTCTCACACTGTACTATCTGTACAGAGAGAGGAGGGAGGAACCAGCGTCATCAAATGACGTTGGTTTGTTTACATGTGATCGCTCCGTCATTGGACGGAGCGATCACGTGGTAAACGGCCGATATCAGCTTCAATTTACCGCGATCCGTGATGCGCGCCTATATTACCGTGTGCGCGCCACAGGGAGGACATCAGTAGATTTTGGGAGGACGTCAGTAGACATCCTCCCAGAGTTAGGGAACCGCCTTGTAGCCGTAATTCGGCTATGGGGCCGTGACTAACTGGTTAAACTCAACTCAACGGTTCAAAAACAGAACTTCTCCTGTTTCACGCCAACCAAAAGAGACGTCCCGCAACAACATGGACACCCCCGCCTATTCTGGGAAAAACCATCACCTCTAGCACCAAAGCAAAAGTCGTTTTTCACACCTACATGATAATGAACGCACACATAGGGTCAGTAGTCAGCGGATCGCACCATCTGCTGTGACTGCTACGTAGACTCATTCCCTTTATCCCAAAAGAAGACATAGCAGTCGTGGTGGGAACAATTATCAACTCCAGACTTGACTATGGAACGCTCTACCAACCAGCATCCGATTGGAGGTGAATTACCTGGCTTTCAGAAAAAAAATCAAAACCCATCTTTTCTTAGGGCAAAAATTCAGTTAAGGAAAGGATACTAAGCGCCCAGAGGTGATTCAGTTTGCATGTGTTGCGCTATATAAGTTTCTCAGTACTCACTCACTCTGACTAAATGTGCGAAGGGAGTCACCATAGGTTTTGCCAGGGAAGTAAGATTTGTCCCTGGGGAGAGAATAGTAGACTGAGAAGGGCGCTATCTTTTCCTCAGGGGCAAAATAAACAAAGTTGACTATTCCATAGCGCATATATATGGACCAAACAAAAACTTTTTAAGAAAGACGGGGTAATTATGGTCGGGGATTTAAATCTCTGTTTGGACCCAGAATTCGATTGTACGTCACGTGTGCAGCGGATTGGGAATGCACAATGGAAATCACTTAAAAAGAAACTACACAAACATCAATTGATGGACGTTTGGAGAATACAACACCCGAAAATATGTGACTATACATTCCACTCCGCTGTACACGGGACGTACTCAAGAATCAATAGATATGTGCATTCCCATTCGTACGAATGTTATTTTCGTACGAAAATGTTCATTTTCGTACCCGCGGGATAATGTGTACATACGAAAACGGTAAAGCACCAAAATACGAAAACAACGGGATAACGGATGAGCCGCATAACGAACGACCGCAAATACGAACGAACGATCCGACGGGAAAAAACGACAAAACGAAAATGGCAAAATAACGAAAATGAAATCTGTATCAAGAGGTTTGCATTGTGTATTTTGTTTGAATCCGTTTTGTGTTCGTTTTCAGTTGTATGTTCATTGTTCAATGACATCTATAACAAAAGAATTTCATTATGTATATTGAATGAATTCCTTTTTCTGTTTTCTGTGTATTCAAAATACTGAAGGCAAATTTTTTGTTATAGGTGTCATATCAACATACGAAAATAACAAAAGAAACGTGTTCAAATGCAAATCTTTTGTTTATGTTTTTTTTAATGGCCAGAGAGTTAGGCTGGCCATACATGATACAATTTTCTGTGCAATTTTCTTTAGATTTACCTTCAACTATGTAGTGCAAGGGCCTGCCTGATTGCATACAATTGAAAGTGTTGTTTAGTTTGACCTCATATATGGTTTTTGGTAAATCTAAAAGAAAATTGTACAAGAAAATTGAACATGTATGGCCAGCCTCAGTGACTGAAAGCAGCTTCTCTTTTGTGCAGAATAGCGAGTACACTTGTACAGTAAAGCCTAATAAACTTTTCTGTGGATTTTCATCTGAAGGGAGATCAGTTGGCCAGACTTCTGAACCCAAAAATGGTTTTCTGATGCAGTTTAAAAACAAACGAATTTTCTGAGAACGATCGGAAAACGAACGTTTTTATGTTTGTTGTTAAAATAGTCTGACCAAGTGTATGGGGCTTAACAATAGTATGTCCGATCGGGAGTTTGATCCGATGGCGTGTACACACCATCGGATCAAATTCCCCGCGGTGACGTAGTGGTGACGCGGCGGTGACGTTGACGCCGCCGCGTCACCGCCACGTCACCGCACCAGGAAGTAAAACACTTCCGCGCATGCGCCGAATCCATTCGGCAGCGGCGCGGCGGTGGTGGGAGCCGACATGTCTGCTGGTAAGTGTACTAACCAGCAGACATGTCGGGCGGACAGATTCCCACCGGATAGATTTCAAAGCTTGCTTTGAAATCTGTCGGGTGGACAAATCTGTCCGCTAGCCCATACACACGAGCGGAGATGTCTGCTGAAACGGTCCATCGGACCGTTTTCAGCGGACATATCCCCTCGTGTGTACGCGGCCTAAGAATCAACATATTTTTGAGTTCTGATATAGGAATAGTTACCTTGTCAGATCATGCCCCTGTATCAATTAACTTAAAAATAAAGAGAGTGCAAAATAGAAATAATATCTGGAGACTGAAGATCTAATACAGACAGGATTAAAGAGGAGCTAGAGCTGTATTTTAAAGCAAACAGCTCAGAACATATGTCAGAATCATTAGTATGGGAGGCTCACAAGGCCTATATTAGGGGAATACTGATTGCAATAGGAACAATGAAAAAAAGGAAAGCAGGAGGAAAATAATCTTTGATCTTAAACAACATCATAAACAAACAGGCGATCATGAAGTTGAACGTACTGTCTTTCTAAAAAGAGAGGAATTAAAAGATCTCATTGAACAAGAAAACAGAATGACCTTCTATAGACTTAAGAAAGAAAGGTACCAATGGGGTGACTTGTCGGGAAAAAACCTATCCAAAATGTAAAAAATAAAAAAATAAAAACCGAGGTCTAACTTTATCGAAAGTATACAAATGGGTAAAGTTGGTAAGGTATACACAACCCCTGAAATCACGAGAGTATTCCAGGATTATGGGAAGTTGTACTTGATAACCCAAAGTGACCTTCCAGATAAAGTAAAAAGGCGGTCAGATAATACTAAAAAACTACTAACAGAAATAGGTAAAAAAAAATGCCTGCGGATAAATTTAGTTTCCTAGATCACCCCATTACGGAAGCGGAAATATGGAAAAATTTAAAGGAGTCCCCACAGGGAAAAGTCCAGGCCCCGATGGGCTGACAACCGCATACTACAAGAAGTTTAGTGATGTTTTGGTCCCCAAGATATGTTCCTATATGAATGGTATCAGCACTAATTGGGAGATTTGCCACGAGGCACTGGAGGCTGCGATAACGATAATCCCTAAGGAAGGCAAGGATCCCTCTCTGTGTTCCAGTTACAGACCCATCTCCCTACTGAACACTGACGTGAAGCTGTTCGCTAAAATATTAGCCAGCAGAATGAAGTCAACTGGTGCATACCGATGAAGTGGGTTTATCCCAGGCAGGGAAAGTAGGGATAATAGCATTATAACGCTCCTACTGATATAGAAAATAAAAGAAAGTAAAACCCCAGGTCTACTTCTGTCAATAGATGCTGAAAAAATGTTTGACAGAGTAGACTGGGGATTTCTTCAGAACAAATTAGAGGCTTATGGGGTGGGACCCAAGATGTTGGAGTGGATAAATGCTCTTTACAATCACCCAACCGCTAGAGTTAAAATAAACGGGACAGTATCAGGGCCATTTGAGATGTTTAATGGGACCAGACAGGGGTGTCCCCTGTCCCCCTTACTGTTTATCCTATCTCTAGAACCATTGCTAGCGGGGATTAGAAATAATCCTGACATCATGAGGATACAGATAGAAGAAGAGAAACACAAACTTGTGGCGTATGCCGATGATATTCTGTTTTACATAATGAACCCAACGATAACTCTCCCTAATTTATTAAAAACACTTAAAACATATGGGGAGGTATCAAATTTCAAAATTAACCCGAAAATACTTAACATAAGCGTCAAAGCACAGGAGGAATGTAGATACAAACAAGACTTCCCATTTATCTGGAGAGACACAGAGTTAAAATATTTAGGAGTCAATATAACATCACCTGAGTCAATTTACCAACATAATTACATCCCACTATTGAATGATATTAAAACGGATTTAAATAAAATCGCATCTAGACAGATCTATGCTAGGGAGAATAAACAGTTTTAAAATGCTAACCCTCCCTAAGATTTTATATAAAATACAAATGCTACCTATCTCACTTCCGGAAGCATACTTCAAAACATTAAAAAAGCTATTAGGTAGGTTTATATGGCAGAATAAAAAAAAACATATGGCATTATTAACAAGAGATAAGACACACGGAGGTCTGGGGGTACCGGACATTAACATATATTACAAGGCTATTCATATGACACGGGTGGTTGATTGGGTAGAAAAAAAAAGTGGGTTAACCACTTAGCAACCACCTGCCGAAAAATAACGGCGGCAAGGTGGTTGCTTAACTCTGGTATCACGTTATATAACGTGATCCCAGAATCGCGCTCCCACATGCCACCTGGGGCGCGCACACGGTTTACCACGTGATCGCTCCATCCAATGATGGAGCGATCACATGTAAACATAAAATGACGCCGGTTCCTCCCTCCTCTCTCTGTACCGAGCGGTACAGTGTAAGAGGGGGAGCACGGGTGTCAGCAGCTGTGTCGGATGGATCTGTGACTATTGCAGTCACAGATCCATCCATCCCTGCTCAGCTATCCCTGCATTAACCCCTTCCTTCCCTGCGCAATACTCTGCATACCCCCCTGAGAAATACTCTGCATACCCCCCTGAGAAATACTCTGCATACCCCCCTGAGAAATACTCTGCATACCCCCCTGAGAAATACTCTGCGCAATACTCTGCAATACCCCCTGCGCAATACTCTGCAGTACCCCCGCACAATACTCTGCAGTACCCCCGCGCAATACTCTGCAGTACCCCGCGCAATACTCTGCAGTACCCCCGCGCACAATACTCTGCAGTACCCCCGCGCACAATACTCTGCAGTACCCCGGCGCACAATACTCTGCAGTACCCCGGCGCACAATACTCTGCAGTACCCCAGCGCACAATACTCTGCAGTACTCCGGCGCACAATACTCTGCAGTACCCCGGCGCACAATACTCTGCAGTAACCCGGCGCACAATACTCTGCAGTACCCCCTGCGCAATACTCTGCAGTACCCCCTGCGCAATACTCTGCAGTACCCCCTGCGCAATACTCCCTGCGCAATACTCCCTGTGATCGTTTTTTTTCAGGCTTCCCAGCCTAGAGGTGAGATGTGGGGTCTTATTGACCCCATATCTCACTGAGGAGGACCTGTCATGCTATATTCCTATTACAAGGGATGTTTACATTCCTTGTAATAGGAATAAAAGTAATCAAAACATTTATTTTTGGGAAAAAAGTGTCAAACTAAAATAAATAAAGTAAAATGAACAATAACATTTTTTTTTTAAAGCGCCCCTGTTCCCGCGTGCTCGTATACAGATGTGACCGCACACGTAAGCCCCGCCCACATATGAAAACGGTGTTCAAACCACACATGTGAGGTATCGCTGCGAATGTTAGAGCGAGAGCAATAATTTTGGCCCTAGACCTCTTCTCCAACTAAAAAGATGTAACCAGTAAAAATATTTAAAGCGTCACCTATGGGCAGTAGCGAAGTTTGGCGCCATTCCACAAGCGTGTGCAATATTGAAGGGTGACATGTTGGGTATCTATTTACTCGGCGTAACTTCATCTTTCATATTATGCAAAAACATTGCGCTAACTTTAATGTTTTTTTTTTTTTAAAGCACAAAACTGTTTTATTTCCAAAAAAAATGCGTTCGAAAAATTGCTGTGCAAATACCATGCGCGATAAAAAGTTGCAACGACCGCCATTGTATTCTCTAGGGTCTTTGCTAAAAAAGCATATATATAATGTTTTGGGGTTCTATGTAATTTTCTAGCAAATAAATGATGATTTTTACATGTAGGTGTTCCAGAACGCCTGATAGCGCTCCCTGCATGTTGGGCCTCTGTATGTGGCCACGCTATGTAAAAGTCTCACACATGTGGTATTGCCATACTCGGGAGGAATAGCATAATGTGTTTTGGGGTGTAATTTGTGGTATGCATATGCTATGTGTGAGAAATAACCTGCTAATATGAAAATTTTGTGGAAAACAAATAAAAATGAAAAAAATCTTGATTTTGCTAAGAATTGTGGGAAAAAATGACGACTTCAAAAAACTCACAATGCCTCTTTCTAAATACCTTAGAATGTCTTCTTTCCAAAAAGGGGTCATTTGGAGGGAATTTGTACTTTTCTGGCATGTTAGGGTCTCAAGAAATGAGAGAGGTTGTCAGTACATCAGATGTGATCAAATTCATAAATATTCAGTAATTGGTACCATAGCTTGTAGACCTTATAACTTTCACCCAGACTAAATAATATCTAATAGCAGTATACATTTTAGGCCACATTTATGAAAAAAAAAATACTTTTTTGCTAAATTTTATAATAGAAATGGAGAAAAATGTTTTGACAAAATTTTCGTTCTTTTTTCATTTATAGCGAAAAAAATAAAAACCGCAGAGGTGATCAAATACCACCAAAAGAAAACTCTATTTGTGGGAAAAAAAGGACAAACAATTTATTTTGGCTACAGTGTTGTATGACTGAGTTATTGTCATTCAAATTGTGAGAGCACCGAAAGCTGAAAATTGGTCTGGTTATAAAGGGGGTCTAAGTGCCCAGTGGTCAAGTGGTTAAATTGGAAAGTAGTATGAATAAGTCAATATTAGGGAAAGAGATTTGGATCCCGGCACATTTTAGACATCAAAATGAGCACATGCACACGATCACACTGACATCAATGTCAATTTGGCATAGGGTACACAAAAAGGAAAAATTGAGATATAATTCCCCACTAATTCCACAAAATGATACAAATTATTTTGCACCGGGGAAAGCGAGTTTGTTTGGTAATTGGATAAAAAAAAAAAAAGGATGCACAATTAAGGGACATACTAAAAGAAGGTAAAATATGCAATATGAGGAACTGATTATAAAAAAATGATCTAAACAGGTGGTGATATGCACAGCTGAAACATTTAGTGGAATCCCTCCCTTATCCAATTAGGCCGGAGGGTAATCTGTTCCTACTAGAGCGCATGTGCTCAGCGCCAAATGGAAAGGGTGGGATTTCCCCGATTTATAAAATATTGATTGGGTTAAATATTTTGGGGCCACCACCGTATATAAAAAAATGGGAAGAGGAGTTGGAAACAGTTGAAACTGAGAAAGATGTTGGGAAAATATTAAAGTTGACGGATATCACATCAACCAACTGTGGTTTGATAGAAATGAATTAAAAATGCCTAGCACGCTGGTATATAACCCCAGACATAGCACACCACTATCAAAGGGAAACCTCAAAATTTTGTTGGAGGGGCTTTTTGGAACCAGGAACTATGTCACACTTATGGTGGACTTGTCCAAAAATTAAAACATACTGGAACAATGTGATATTAGTAATAGAGGAAATTACTGGAACTAAAATACCAGAGGAGCCGTGGGTATGCCTGTTTCACGGGACACAAATGCCTATCAAACAGTACATGAGAACCTTACTTCCCCATTTCCTAAACGCAGCGAAAAGTTTGATTTCCAAACAGTGGAAGGATCCTAAGAGCCCTACGGTGAGTAACTGGCTATGTAAAATAAATGATATCTATTATACAGAACAGCTAAGGTTTATGGGGGAGGAAGGAGAAGGGGGATTTAAACTGAAATGGCAAGATTGGGTAAAATATAAGCTGACACAGAGATTTGCAGACAGGATGGTATAGAGCAGGAAGGGCAATAGGCAAAGGGAGACATGAGATGAGATGGTTGGTTGGTTGGAAAGAAGAGGGCGAGTAGGGAGAGGGCTGAGGTTGGGTTAGGGGTTTTCTTAAAACTGGAAAATAAAGTATTTTTGTATATTTTTCTTGGGCCGGAACAGGCTATTTGTCTGTGAATTAAATATTGTATGTACTTTATACCCAAAAAAAAAAAGAACTTCTTTCAGGCGCTGCAGCAGCTGGGGCAGGGAAATTTGCCATTGGTGTACCAATAGAAGATTGCCCGCAAGTACTTGGCTGTGACACACCTAATTCTACACCTTCAGTCCTATCAGTACAGGCTTCAAAGAGGACTGAGGGTATAGTGGGGTTGGAGATCCCAGCTGATGAGGAGCAAGGGGAGGTCCGCATTGTTCTTTGGTGTGGGTCTTTGAGGTACGCTTGCCAACGAACTGCATGGCAGGTCGACATATGTCTGATCAAGCATGTGGTGCCCAAGCGGGTGATGTTTTGGCCACGCGAGAGACAGCAGCGCCCTGCACATGCGTAGCTCTGCGTTGTGATGAAGTCGGTGTGCTGCCCTTAAGCTGGCCCCTGGGGGGCATCCTGCCTCATTGGAGATGTGCCTGTGCCTCCTCCTCCTCTCTCCTATCAGGCACCCACATGAGTGACCTCATCATCCCCTCCCTCCTCATCACTGTAGAAAACCTGGCAGTATGCTGCAGCTGGGGGAACATGACTGCCAGATTGCTGTCCTTCTTGGGCACCCCCTCTCTCTGGGCTCACGTTGCTGCCTTCCTCTAGCTGTGTGCCATCATCGGAGCCTTTAAAACGCTGTGCATTCTCATGCAGCATGTACCCAACACTGTGGTCAAACAGTTCAGGGGACTCCTCAGGAGGACAAGGTGGGGCTAGGGAAGGAGGGACTGATGCCATTGAGCAGAGGGCAGCTGCTTTGCCAGACAAAGTAGCCTGAGCCTGGGTGAGCCATGAGGAGGATGAGGACGGCTTGGTCATCCACTCTACCAAGTCTTCAGCATGTTGCGGTTCAACACGGCCAGCTGCCGAAAAAAAGGACGAGCGTGTCCCACGGCCACGTGCTGATGAGGATGCACCGTGACCATGACCAGCACTGTTGCCTCTGGACGCAGAGCCTGCCTTCCCTCTTTTATCGGCTCGTGACTCTCTGCCTCTCCTTGTTTTCCTTCCAGACATACTAATGGCCTGCACACTGCAGAGGACCATGTAGCTTTAGGTGCACACTGCAGAGGACACAGGCAGTACACACCACGTAGCTTTAGGTGCAAGCTGCAGAGGACACAGGCAGTACACACCACGTAGCTTTAGGTGCACACTGCAGAGGACACAGGCAGTACACCACGTGAGAATACTGCAGCTAGCACAATCACCTGCCTGCCAGTAAATTAGGAAGAGCGGATCCAGCTATACTATACAGTGTATAAATATATATACACAACATCTGGGATGCATATATATCCTCCACACACTGTAACTTAAACTGACTAGCCTGCCTGCTCTATCTACCTAGAAAAAATTACTCTCTCTCTCTCTGTCTTCTCTTTTAACCTCTGCAACACACTACACAAGGCCCACCTGCAGGTGGCCATTTATAGTGTGGGGCGTGTACTAAACCCCCTGAGCTATAATTGGCAAAAGCCACCCTGGCTGTGTCCTTCTGGGATTTAAATATTCCTTTGCACCCTCTCCAAAACAACTCCAATGGCAAGTCTAGCATCTCTTACAACATTCTAAAAAATATCAAAACCTGAATTAGTGGCCCCTGATGGATTTGTGGCACCTGGTGCACCCCTTAGGCAGGGATTTTGCTTATTATTATGCGTTGCATAAAAACATTAACGTATAGATTATGGCTCGGATTCAGGTAGATCGACGTATCTTTATGCCGGCGTAGCGCATCATCTTTACGCTATGCCGGCGCAACGTTGAGAAGCAAGCATGCTATTCACAAAGAATATGCGCTCAACGTTGCACCGGCGTAGCGAATAGTTGTCGGTGTAAGCCGACGCAAGTCAAAGTAGGTGGAAGTGGGCGTGATATATTGTAATGAAACGTGACCCCATGCAAATGATGGGCTGAACTTCAAAAAACAAACTGCGCATGTGTCATCTCTTGGACGCATCCCAGTGTGCATGCTCACAGTTACGTCGAAATAGCTGCCCAAGATACATCAATACACTGTCTACAACGTGAACATAACCTACGCACAGCCCTATTCACGTAGTACTAAGTAAACGACGTAAAATATGATGGCTGTTCCGACGTCCATACCTTTGCATGGGTTTTTGCCATTAACTTTACGCCGGACGTATGCCTTATGTAAACGGTGTATATTACAGCGACGGGCGCAAGTACATTCGTGAATCGGCGTATCTCTGTCATTTACATATTCGACACGTAAATCAATGGAAGCGCCCCTTGCGGCCAGCATAAATATGCGCCAAAGATACGACGGCGTAGAACACTTACGTCGGTCGTATGAAGCCAAATTTCAGGTGTATCTTGCTTTCAGACTCAGGCGCACAGATACGACGGTGCATCCGTGCACTTATGCGGCGTATCTGTAGATACATCGGCGTAAGTGCTATCTGAATCTGGGCCCTAGTGTTTATTACACAGTGTGATCTACCTCTACTTCATTTTGCCAATATAGGATTACAAACCCTCTCATATCACTATCCAGTATGGATTTCCGCGAAATAACAAACCTGTCTCAAAAAAACATGCAGCTGGCAACTGAATCCTACCTTGCTGTGCACAAATGTGTCATGTAGCAAACTCATCCATTTTGGGGCACAAAAGAAAAAAAATAAGGCCAATAAAAGCATTGCAACACTAGCAGGAAAAATTGCAGTCTTAGAAACCAACATAAACCATCCTGCACAGAATCTGTATCCAGTAAAAAAGGGTTCTATTACGAAATAGGGATAAGGGTAGCAAGTTTCTTGCAAAAGCCCTTAAAACACTAAACCACACCAAAACTATTCTGTCTATCAAGGACTCCTATGGTAAACCCTTGCGCTAAACAGAACAGATTGTGTGAAAGTTTTACGCTTTCTACACAAAACTCTATAACCTGTCCTTGCCCCATAAACCATCAGACTTGTTGGGGGATAGGAATCAAATTCTTTGTAACTATCTAAGAGAGCGGTATGCCCATCTTAACAACTGCTGAAATTGAATCTCTAGAGGCCATTATCATTGAGGACAAACGTATGTTTTTCCACAATTAAGAGTATAAAACCAGGCAAAAGTCCAGGCCCTGATGTCTTTACAGCACTTTATTACAAATAATTGGCTGACACTTTAAAGACAAAATTTGTACGTGCCCTTAACCATCTAAAGACACCCAACCAATACCTGAGGCCTTTACAGTGGCTCACATAACTCTTATCCCCAAACCAGCTGAGGATCCCACAGATTGTGCCAGCTAAAGGCCAATTTTATTATTAACCACTTGCCCACCGGGCCTGTTTTTCAGATTCGGTGTTTACGAGACTAAAACTGTTTTTTTTGCTAGAAAATTACTTAAACCCCCCAAACATTATATATTTTTTTTTCTAACACCCTAGAGAATAAAATGGCAGTCATTGCAATACTTTTTGTCACACCGTATTTGCGCAGCGGTCTTACAAGCGCACTTTTTTTGAAAAAAAAAAACACTTTTTTGAATAAAAAAATAAGACAACAATAAATTTGGCCCAATTTTTTTATATATTGTGATAGATAATGTTACGCCGAGTAAAATGATACCCAACATGTCACACTTAAAAATTGCGCCCGCTCGTGGCATGGCGTCAAACTTTTACCCTTAAAAATCTCGATAGGCAACGTTTAAAAAATTCTACAGGTTGCATTTTTTGAGATACAGAGGAGGTCTAGGGCTAGAATTATTGCTCTCGCTCTAACGATCGCGGCGATACCTCACTTGTGTGGTTTGAACACCGTTTTCATATGCGTTCGCTACTCGCGTATGCGTTCGCTTCTGTGCGCAAGCTCGTCGGGACGGGGCGTTTTACATTTTTTTGTTTTTTGTTTTCTTATTTATTTTTAATTAGTTTATAATTTTATACATCGAAATAAATTAAAAAAAAAAATTATCACTTTTATTCCTATTACAAGGAATGTAAACATCCCTTGTAATAGAAAAAAGCATGACAGGTCCTCTTAAATATGAGATCTGGGGTCAAAAAGACCTCAGATCTCATATTTAGGCTTAAATGCAAAAAAAGAAAAAATGTCATTTTTCAAATTTCAGAAAAAAAAAATGTTTCTTTAAGACGCTGGGCGGGACTGACGTTTTGACGTCACTTCCGCCCAGCAGAGCTGTGGGGGACGTGTGGGGGCGATTTTTCCCTCACTCGTATCCCAACACAGCCAGCAAGAGGACCCGATCGCCTCCACCGTTACCGACGGCTCCGGTAAGCGGCGGAGAGCGCGGGAGAGCGGCGGGAGGGGGGGGGGGCCCTCTCCCGCCACCGATAACGGCGATCTTGCGGCGAATCCGCCGCTGGGACCGCCATTATCGTGTACAGCACTGCCCACGGAAAAGATGGATATCTCGGTTGTGGCAGCAGCTGCTGCCGTTACGAGATATCCATCTTTAAAATCATGACGTATTTTTACTATGACGCCGTGGGCAAGTGGTTAAATATTGATATAAAAATCTTGGTGAAAATCTCGGCCACTAGATTTACAATTTGGCCTGGAGCAGGTGGGGTTTATGCCAGGGCAGGAAGCTCATCATAATGTTATCAAGGCCCTCAACCTGATCCATTGTGCTCATGCAGGGGAATTCAAAAGGCCTTTGATCGTGTGGCCCGGGACTATTTATTTGCCACTTGCAAACACATAGGCTTGGAGATGCACATGATGTCTTGGATATCGCCCTGATACCAAAAGCCACAGGCTCAACTTAAAATAAATGGCACCCTCTCTGATGCGGTATATATAAGTAAGAGTACAAGGCAAGACTTCCCCCTTTCTCTTCTCCTATTCATACTATTCCTAGAACTAGAGTTGAGCGGACACCTGGATGTTCGGGTTCGGACCCGAACCCGAACTTTAAAAAAAAAGTTCGGGTTCGGACCCGAACCCGAACCCGAACTCCAAACCCCATTGAAGTGAATGGGACACAGACTTTTAGTAAAAATAAATAAAAATAAATGTGCGGAGGTCCCCGCAAATTCAATAACCAGACCCTTTAGGTCTGGTATGGATATTAAGGGGAACCCCGCCGTCAATTAAAAAAAAAAATGACGTGGGGTTCCCCCCAAATATCCATAACCAGACTCTTCAGGTCTGGTGTGGATTTTAAGGGGAACTCCACCCCTAAGATCCACACCAGACCCCTTATCCGAGCACGTTGACTTAGTAAGGAATAGGGCTGTCCCAGTGACATAGCACAGTGTGCGTCAAGAGGAGGACGGGGTCACGTGACGGGCACCCCAAAGCACCCTCCCAATGTTGAGGGCATGTGGTCTGGTGCGGTTCAGGAGAGGGGGGGCGCACTCTGCTCCCCCTCTTTTCTGCGGCCGGCTACGTGCTCGGATAAGGGGTCTGGTGTGGATTTTAGGGGGAACTCCACGCCATTTTTTTTAAGTTTGGGTGGAGTTCCCCTTAAAATCCACACCAGACCTGAAGGTTCTGGTTATGGATATTTGGGGGGAACCCCACGTCATTTTTTTTTTAAATTGACGGCGGAGTTCCCCTTAATACCCATACCAGACCTAAAGGGTCTGGTTATTGAATTTGCAGGGACCTCCGTGCATTTTTTTTTCCCCAAACTCCGAACCCGGACCCAAACTTTTTCCAATTATTCGGGTTTGGGTCCAAGTACGGGAAAAACCCAAAGTCTGTACCGAACTCGAACTTTACAGTTTGGGTTCGCTCAACCCTACCTAGAACCCTTTATCCACTCGATTAATTCCAACCCAGATCTAGGTGGCTTTTAGATATGACCTAAGACGTACAAAATAGTCGCCTACGCGGATGATCTCCTCTTCTTCCTTACCCAGCTTCATACCTCCATCCCAAACTTGGTCAAAGCTTTCCAACTTTTTGTATACATATCCAACATGAAAATTAATTACACTAAATCAGAATCTCCTAATCTTAACCTGTCTCCTAACTCATTATCTATGGCATGCTCCTCTTGTTTATATAAATGGGAAACTTTGGCACTTACATACTTAGGAGTTAGACTTACAGCCAAACTCACAGATATGTATTACTCTCATTTCCAACCCCTACTAAATAGTATACAACAGGATATGAAAAGGTAGACAATTAGGCCCTTCTCGTGGGTTGGTAGTGCGGCCATACTTAAAATGGTAATACTGCCCAGAATATTATAACACTTCCATACCTTACCTATCCCACATCTCCCAGATTTTTTAAACATCTTAATGCAGTTATTTATTTTATTTGGATGGGACAAAAAAAAAAACACTATTAGTCTTAACGTACTTACTAAACCAAAAGAGCGGGCTAGTATTGGCCTTCCAGACTTTAAACGTTATCTCTACAGGGTACATCTAGCTAGAATCTTAGACTGGAACTGCCACAGTGTAAATAAGGATTGGGTCTCCTTGGAACAAGCTCTATCAAACCTACCCCTCAAATCCCTCTCATGGAATCCTTAAAAGAAAATTGGAGTTAGTACTCACCGGTAACTCCTTTTCCAGTAGTCTTCCAGGACAGCCCTTGAGAGATGGAGTCCCTCCCATCGACACAGGAAACACGTTGCCAGCAGTTTAAAAGGTGGTCCCTGGCCAGTCTTACACCAAGAACCGAAGGATGGAACTGCAAAATATAACCACAACAGGTTAACATGTTAATGCATCACATACATTTTAAAGGGTGGGATCGTGCTGTCCTGGAAGACTACTGGAAAAGGAGTTACCGGTGAGTACTAACTCCAATTTTCCCTAGTCGTCCTCCAGGACAGCCCTTGAGAGGATCCCCAAGTACTCACCAGATTTAGGGTGGGACCACAGCTTGGAGGAACTTCCTCCCAAAAGCTTGATCCTGGCTGGACAATAAGTCCAGTCTGTAATGCTTTGTAAAAGGTGGAAAAACTTGACCACGTGGCCGCTTTACAAATCTGCTCCGGGGTGGCGCCAGCTCTTTCCACCCAGGTTGTTGCAAGTGCCCTTGTGGAGTGGGCTTTAACATCCCCCGGAAAATCTTTACCCAATGTTTTATAGCTTTCTAGAATAGCTAACCTAATCCATCTAGCTATCGTGGTTTCGGAAGCTTTCTGTCCTCTGCGCTGACCAGAAAAAAGAACAAACAAATAATCTGCCAGTCTAAAAGATTTTGTTGTATCTAAATATTCTAGAATACACCGTCTCACATGTATTAGATTAAACTGCCTCTCTTTTTCATTAGAGGGGTTCTGGCAAAAGGAAGGTAAAATAATATCTTTGGGACCTATGAAAATTTGAAGATATCTTTGGCAGGAACCCAGGGTCTGTCTTCAAGATGATTCTGTCCTCCAAAATTTTAAGAAAAAGCTCTCTGATTGAAAGCGCTTGTATTTCACTAACCCTGCGAGCTCTAGTGATTGCTACCAGGAGCACAGTTTTCAAAGTGAGCAGTCTTAAGCCGCGTACACATGATCGGTTCAAACCGATGAAAACGGACTGAGGTTCGGTTTCCATCGGTCCAAACCGATCGTGTGTAGGCCCCATCGGTCCGTTATCCTTCGGTCAAAAAACAGATGGCTTGCTTTAAAATTGAACCGATGGACAGCTAACCAATTGGTCAAAACCCTTTAACCGATGCTTTTGCATACTAACGATCTGTTTTGACCCACAGGTTAGCCGTCCATCGGTTCAATATTAAAGCAAGCCATCTGTTTTTTGTAGTTACTTTTGTCTTAATTGGTTTCTGTCTGGAAATTGCCCTACAGAACCTAGAAATAAGTTGGTCGTCTTGTAAACGTCTTTCAAGGTAAACACTTAAGGCTGATATTTGTACCTTGATAGTGCTCGGGGATAACCCCTTGTCTACACCGTCTTGTAGAAACTGTAAAATGTTTTTAACGCTCTTATTGGATTCACCCTGATCTGCCAACCAGGAATTACATTTTTTCCAGGTTTTCCCATAGATGTCCCGAGTAACCAGTTTTCTACTCTGGAGCAGGGTTTGGATCACTTTTTCTGATAGCCTTTTTCTCTCAGAATCTCTTCTTCAGTAACCATGCTAAAAGCTTCAGCATGGGTACCTGAGGGTGCAAGAGAGGTCCCTGTGACAGGAGGTCCTGTCTGCACGGGAGTCTTAACGGCAGTTGATCCGTTAGCCTTTGTAATGTTGTTAATCAAGGTCTCTTGGGCCAAAAAGATGCAACCAGAGTATAGAGAGCAGAAATTGGGAACCTTGGTATTCTCTTTTGTCGTGAACAAGTCTATCTCTGGGAACCCCCAGTGGTTTGTTATGAGATTGAAGGCTTCCATGTGTAGAGACCACTCTTGATTCGAAACTAGTTATGGACTCAAGAAATCTGCAGTGTTGTTCTGCTCGCCCTTCAAATGAATTGCAGAGATGGATTTTAGATAATTCTCTGCCCTTTGGAACAGTTGTTTTGCTACCATCATTAGGCGAGGACTCCTGGTACCTCCCTGCTTGTTTACATAAGCTACTGCCGTCACGTTGTCCGATTGGACTTGAAGATGGTGACCTTGTAGCTTTTCCTGAAAAGCTAGCAGAGCTCTTAGGATTGCCGCTAACTCCTTCCAATTGGAAGAAGACCTTCTCTCTTCTGGTGTCCACCTGCCTTGTACCCAGAAGGTGTTGAGATGGGCTCCCCAACCCCAACTGCTCACGTCTGTGGTCAGAATGGAAATGATAGGAAAGACCCAGAGAACCCCTTTGTTTAGGTTCTCTTTGTCCTTCCACCACCAGAGCGAATGTTTCACCTTGGTGGGGATCGATACTGTGTCTTCTAAGGCCCCATACACACGAGCGGACAGATTTGTTCAAATCTGTCCGTCCGACAGATTTGAACAAATCTGTCTGCTGGGATTTTGGTTTGCTCGCGTGTACACACGAGCAAACCAAAATCCCCGCCAGCAGACGGCGCGCTGACGTGGCGGTGACGTTGACGCCGCCACGTCACCGCACCAGGAAGTAAAACACTTCCGCGCATGCGCCGAATCCATTCGGCGGCGGTGCGGCGGCGGTGCAGGACGACATGTCTGCTGGTAAGTGTACTAACTAGCAGACATGTCGGGCGGACAGATTTCCACCCGATAGATTTCAAAGCCTGCTTTGAAATCTGTCGGGTGGACAAATCTGTCTGCTCGGCCGTACACACGATCGAATCTGTCTGCTGAAACGGTCCAGCGGACCGTTTCCAGCGGACAGATTTGATCGTGTGTACGAGGCCTAAGTCTTTTTCTTTCATTTGTTCCAGCAGAAAAGTTTGAAGATCTCTCTGGTGGAACCTGGCCCATTGCACCGCTGGGATGGCTGCCGTCATCAGCCCTAAAGCAGACATTATCTCCCTTACTGTGCAATCGGTACTGGTTTGAAGAAAGGACATCCTCTGATGTATGTTGGAGATCTTTTCTTCCTGCAAAACAATCTTTTGTTCTACCGACAGTATCCTGTAACCTAGGTACAGGATATCCTGCTTTGGAGTCATCTTGGATTTCTCCATACTGACAATCCACCCCAAGCTGCTCAGGTTGTGTTGTGTCAACTCTAGGTCTTGACAGAGTTGTTTCTCTGAATGAGCTGTGAGGAGTAAGTCATCCAGATATGGTATGACTGACACTGACTGGAGCCTCAAGGGGACTAGTGCTTCCCCCGAGAACTTTTGAGAAGATCCTTGGAGAGGATGACAGGCCGAAGGATAGAGCTCTGCACTGGAAATTATAGATTTTTGACTCAATCAGAATTGCCATTCGAAGGAATTTCTGGCATTCCTCCCTTATTGGAATATGTAGATAGGTGTCCCTTAAATCCAGTGTTGACATGAATACTTCTTTCTGTAGAAGATTTTTTACTGAATAAATTGACTCCATCCGAAATTTTTTGTAACGGATGGTGAGATTTAGGGGTCGGAGTTTCATAATTAGTCTGAACTTCCCTGAGGGCTTTTTTACTACAAAGATTTGAGAGTAAAAACCCTCCCCCTGTTCGTGAATAGGGACTGGTGTCAATACCTCTTGATCTACTATGTCCCCTATTAATAAAGGTAAGGCTTTGGCCTTCTGAGTGACTAGGTAATTTTGTCACCAGGAACTTGGATGGTGGTTCGCTGTGGAACTCCAGTGCATAACCTCTTTTGATGATGTTTAGAACGAATTTGTTCAAAGTTATTTTTTCCCACTGAGGAAGAAAGTTCTTAAGTCTTCCTCCCACAGGGACCTTGATGTCACTGTGGTTTGGGATCTGGACCGGGGCGAATAAAAAGTATGCCCCCTCTTCCTCTGCTTTTTTGCCCTGCCCAATGTTTTTTGGGCTTAAAATCTTTTCCCGTTTTTTCAGATTCCTTGGGGGGACGAAAAAACTTTTTCTAAAAATGTTTCTTTTTAAAAGGAAAAGATTTTTTTATCCGCCGTTCTCTCTAAGGCGGTCTCTAACTCAGACCCAAAGATTAGGTCTCCATTAAATGGAACACTGCATAATCGTGTCTTAGATGCTGTGTCCCCACCCCAGGTTTTTAACCATACGGATCTTCTAGCCGATACAGAAAGAGCTGCAGATTTGGCTGTAAATTTTACCGCATCTGTTGCAGCGTCTGAAATAAAGCTAGTTGCTTTAAAGAGCATAGAGAAGGTTTTAAGTAGGTCTTCCATAGGGGTACCTGTTTTGAGGTGTTCCTTCAACTGGGATAGCCAGAACTCTAAGTTCCTAGCCACACAGGAAGTAGCCAATGCTGGTTTTAGACCTGCCATGGAAGCGTCCCAGTCTCTTTTTAGGACGATGTCAGTCCTCCTATCCATTGGGTCCTTCAAATGACCCATATCCTCTAAGGCCAGATCCGACTGCTTAGATACCTTAGACAGAGGTTAATCAAGTTTGGGGATTTTGTTCCAGACTGCCTCTGGGTTCTCGTCAAAAGGAAACCTTCTTTTGAGGGAATTCGGGAAAAAAGGCTTTTAATCTGGCTCCGCCCATTCTTTGCAAACCAGATCAGAGAGGACCTCATGAATAGGAAACACTCTGGCTTTTTTCTTTCCCAGGGCAGCATACATTTTGTCGTGCCTAGATAATTGAGATCCCTCCTTGTCAATCTCTAGTGTATTATAAATGGCACCTAGTAATTCATCTACCTCTTTGATCGATAATTTATACTTTGTCACTCTGTTAGCTGTGACCTGACTCTCCTCTTGGTCTGAACCAGAATCTGAGGATTCGGGTCTAACTAACCCGGGGCTATGCTCCCTTTCTCTACGGGGCTCCCCTTGGCTAGGCATGGTGGGGCTTGGTGAAAGGGAAACTGTAGCCGCACTACTAGAGCTAGCAGATGTGCTAACATTAGAAATCAAATCTCTAAGGGATTTAAATGTTGAAGCCATTTCCTTCTTAAAAGAACCAAGGAACTTAGCTAAGGGAGAGTCTGCCTCAGATTTTAACAATTTAGCAATACATTGCTTGCACAGGGTCTTATCATAGCCTGAGGATAACTTGCTACCACAATTAGGGCATTTTCTGCGGCCAGACTTGTCTTCCCTTGAAGATTCCTTAGCCTGAAAATAAGAAGAAAAAACTCAGCTCCTTCTCCCTTACTGAGGTACACCCGTGCTACCATTACCATGTTTCCCCCTTGGGACGTGACCCCCCATGGAGCGACTCCCAGCCACCACACCTAGCTTAACACACCCATGAGTACATGCACGGCAGCCTACCTGGGTTGCACTGGCGCCTGCGTCCTCCGGAGTATGTAGGGGATTAACCTCCATGGTGTCCCCTTCCTCCGATCCCGCCGCTCATCCTATGTAGCTGGATGCAGGCCGAGATATGCAGGTCCAGCTTGGGCTTTTTCTCTTCCCCACGCGCCGCCAGGAGACCCAGAACCGGAAGTCTCGGCGCACAGCTATGAAGCGATTCCGCCGGAAATGACGCAACGGCATCTCCGGCCCCCAGCCAATGCTGTACTGAGCCTGAGAATTGTATTCCCCGCTCCAGGGGGAACCGCACCATTTTGCCCACAGACCACGTCGGCACCGGGAAGGGGAGGAAAAACTGGCCTGCTCCTGTCAGCTGGACGGTACCCGTGCCCATACACCAACAAAGGTGAGACTTCTCGGGGCACAATAGGTCAGACCCAGTCATCTATGCGGCCCTTCTTTCTCTACAGGAAGCCCCTAAAGGATAAAGTCCAAGAATGTTCCTTTGGCAACATGTTCCTCCGATAGAGGAAACACAAAGACTGGCCAGGGACCTGAGGGACCGCCTTTTAAACTGCTGGCAACGTATTTCCTGTGTCGATGGGAGGGACTCCATCTCTCAAGGGCTGTCCTGGAAGACAACAAGGGAAATTACCTTGCAGTATACAACATTCATTACTGTGGGTGACTTTGGGAGCATTTCATAGGGTGATCACACAATATGACCTTTCCTCATCCCCCAACCCACTCACTCCTATTGCCCAAAATCCAGACTCCCCCCCCCCCCCCAATATGGATATTCATCTTACTTTGCCCACAGACCAACAGTCGTCTCTCTTAAAGTGGAGGTTCACCCTAATTTTAAAGTATTCCTTCAGACTGGCTCAGTGTCTATGCTAACAGTTTGCTATCCATACATTTTTATATTATTGCCATACCGTTGTTCTGGTGTCTGAAGCAGGCACTTCCTGGTTAACCTCCCGTGGGAGTGGGCGTGTCGGTTTATCTCCCAGCGCCCCAGTGTTTGCTGGGAATGTTAGCAATGTCTCCTGGGAGCACAGCGTCACACTGCCCAGGAGACGATTCAGAAGGTATACCATCACAACGAGGCATGCACTTGTAAGGGCGCCGCCGTTGTGATGGCAACCGAGAAGTGCATATGCGCGGGATAGAGCAGTGATTGCTGGGATCAGCATTCACCGATTCCCGGAAGCATTTGCTTGAGGGCTTCACAATGCCTACAAGCAAGATGGAACTGCACTGCTACAATTTTTATAAATATCAATTGTTCGCCAAATCACACAGCGGATGCCTACTAAGACCAGAGAAGTGAGTACAAGCTTAATTGTGTTTAATGCAATATATGGACATTTGAAAATAAATATATAAATTCCAGCTGAACCCCCGCATTAATGTCACATTGGGGGTTATTTACGAAAGGCAAATTCACTTTGCACTACAAGTGCAAACTACAAGTGCAAAGTGCACTTGAAATTACACTGAAAGTGCACTTGGAAGTGCAGTCGCTGTAGATCCGAGGGGGACATGTAAGGAAAATAAAAATCAGCATTTTATCTTGCACATGATTGTATACTAAAATCAGCAGAGCTTCCCCTCATTTCAGATCTACCCCTCAGATTTACAGCAACTGCACTTCCAAGTGTACTTTCAGTGCAATTTCAAGTGCACTTTGCACTTGTAGTGCAAAGTGGATTTGCCTTTCGTAAATAACCCCCATTGTGTTGCCAACAATAAGCTGAAATCTTTTGATTTCTTAATATCAGACCTGGGCCCTCAGCAACACCTTTCCTTTTGAACTTATCACCAGCTGTATAATTATGTGTATGTGTGTACCTCATGACAAACTCAAGTTTTTTCAGACCTTTGACTCCCTTTGAACCCATTTGCTTATCGGGAGCCCTGGCAGCCAAATTTACTTCACTCATGTATTCCTGGCTTCAGGGGGCAAGAGGTGACGAATAGGGATGAGCCCGCAGTTCGAGACGAAAGTAAGTTGGTTCTAAAATTAACTGAACATATGGGGTGTTTATGGGAAATTTGAGAGCCGAGGAAAGCCCCATAATGCACTGCGAGTTTGCAGTGCATTGCTGTATGATGATCGGCCAAAGCATGCACCTTACCTGCATGCTTTGGTCAATCACAGCGCACTCTGCATGAGCATCATGGAAAATGTAGTTCCAAAACATTTGGGGTGCCAAGGTTTGCCATCACTGGCCTAGTATACACTCTGGCCCAGATTTATGTACATCTGCGCATTATTGGACCGGCGTAGCGCACCGCCTTTACGTTAGACTTGCGCAATTTTTTCGCGTAATCACCCTATTCTCGTAGCTTTTGCGCAGAAAATTGCGCATGCGTAACGTTATTTCAGAGGCGTAAGGCGGAGTAATACAAATTGGGAAGGACGTGGGCGTGTTACATTGAAATGAGCCGTGACCCCATGCAAATGAAGGGCCGGCCGGCTCGCGCATGCGTGCTTGAAGGAGACCATGGTCAGCTCCGCTGTTCTCATGCTCACAACTCGGGAGCGGCGCAATCAGTGAAATTGGAAATGGACTAGGGCAACTTTGTGAACTACGCAAACAGCATAAATAGACAGACACAAACGCACTTGCATTGCAAAAGTACATCCCTTTGTCCCTTACCGTTTAACCAAGTGCTTTTGTCCTGTTGTTCGTTGCGTTGTGTTTTGTAGTTGTCAGATTAGTGTTCTGTGTGATCAAGTGTTTGTTAGTAGATCTTTGAAAGTGTTTTTTGATAAGTGTTTGAGAGACTGTTTGTTTGATATATTTCTGTTCGTTTGTTTTCTTGCTGATTTTTTGCTGTTTGTTTTTGTGACTGTTTCTTGTGTGATTTTTTGGGTGTTAGTTTTCTCTTTGTGTGTGTTCTTGCTTGATTGGTTGTGCTTGTTTTTGTGACAGATTTTTGTTGACTGGGAGTGATTTATTTTGGAAGTATGACAGAGAGAAAGCGAAAGCTCAATTTTACTGTGGGGGAAAAAATAATTCTTGCCCGGGCCATTAGCGATTATGGGCGTTTCCTCCACGGCCCAGACAGTGCCAACACCACCCCGGCCAGGAGGAGGGAGATTTTGGACCTCATCACTGAGCAGGTCAATTCAGCGGGGGAGGGGGAGACACGGACCCGGTCTGGGATTGACAAAAAAATTAATGACCTCCGGCGTCTGGTCAAACAGAAGCTGTCCAAAATGCATGCCCATGCCAGGGGCACAGGAGGGGGCCCACCATGCCGTATTAGGCTGACAGCGGAGGAGCGTGCGGTGGCCCTGACCTTTCATCGGCATGAAGTTGAGGGCCTGCCCGGCTTTGACTCAAGTCCGGAGCCCGTGGTGCCAGGTAAGTATTTTTTTTAATATCAGGTGTGTAGCATGTGTGGGGGAGGGAGTGAAAGGGAATATGTGGCAAGTGTGTGGATCCTCCAACCTGTGAATGTTTTGTGTCATCCACAGATGTGCAGGAGGGTGCAGGGCCATCTGGCCTGACCGCACCATCCCCAGGAAAGCAAGCCTAATGAGGCCCCCCCAACAAGGCCAGAGTCCGCGGAGGAGGTTCAAGAGGAGGAGGAGAATCATGAGGAGGAGGAGTCCATGTCAGGCACTGGACTTGTGGTTTTTCAGGACTCTTCCCCTCTGGCTGGCAGCAGGAAGCCCTCCCTAAGGGGGAGCCCCCCCCTCCTCCCCCAACAAGGCTCCCCTCCCAAGGGCCTCCCCTTCTCCCCGGCCACAAGCATCAGCTGGAGGCAGGATTTTGTCCCGGAACACCAGGGGGGTGGCCGATCTCCTGCCCGCCACTCTGAGAAGGGACCAGGCCCTTCAGACCCGCCATCTGGGACAGGTCAGCCAGACATTGGTGCGGATGGAGGAGAGCCTGTCCTCCATCAAGGATACGCTGGGGAACCTGGACTCCCACTCCCGGGCTTTCACAACCTGCCTAAACGACCTGCAGACTACATCAGCAGGCGTTGGGCAGGATGTGAGGGCCCTCACCCAGGCTATCCAGGCCAACACGGCAACACTTGGTGCTGCCCTGGACAGAATAGCCGTGGCCTTGGAGGGCAGGCCGCCAGGTGGGCAGAGATCAGGGGCTGCTCCTCCTTCCCCGGTTTTACCCCTCCCCAATGAGTCTCCCCTGAGGAGCCGGGGCCGTGGCCGGGGGGCGCCCCAGGCGTGGCTCACGTAAAGGGCAATATTTTTGTTTTCCCCTTTTTTGATTTTTTTTTTTGCTGGGAAATTTTTTATTTTTTGGGTTGTGAATGCTGTTTGAATGTGGGGGTGACATTCCTGCTGGAAAAGGGGTGTCACCCTCAATTTTGGTGGAGAAGGGTTCCCCAGGACCAGGGAGAAGTGATCCCCAGGTCCGTGTAAATGGTGTATGAATGTACAGTGACATAATTGGAGCCTTGGCGTGGCGTTGCTGCTCACAAGTCCTGCATGGTGGACTGGTGTCAATCCAATTTGATGTGGATGTGGGGTGTGTGTGCTGGGGACCACAGTAGTGTGCATGCATGCATGCATTCTCATTGTGCCATGATTAATGTGTGTGTTTAACGTGCAAAGATGCCCAATGTGAGTTGTCTCCTGGCTGCTCTTCCCTCAGAAGACAGGGTAGCCTCGGTTAGGGGGGGATTGTCTGGTTCAGGGGTCAGGTCATCACGTAGGTCAATCTGCAGGCCCTTTCTTACTGCAAAGTTGTGCAGCATGCAACATGCACCGATGATCTGGCACACGAAGTTTGGGGAATACAAGAGGGTCCCCCCAGACTTATCCAGGCATCGGAAACGTGACTTCAGGAGGCCAAAGGTGCGCTCCACCACTGCTCGTGTTTGGGCATGTGCTTGATTGTATCTTTCCTCTCCTGGGGTTTGGGGGTTCCGGATAGGAGTCATGAGATGGGGTCCCAGTGGATATGCAGAGTCACCTGTAAGGGAAAAGACAGGAGGATGTTAGTCATGCATGTGCCCCTTGTGATGTGTGCATCATGGGAGGGGATAGTCATGCCTGCCACCCATGTCACTCACCAACCAGCCAGGTGTCCCCATACACGTTCTGATCGAATTCCATTCGGATGTGGCATTGATTGTATATGTAGCTGTCATGGCTGGACCCTGGGTGTTTGGCACGGACGTGCCATGTGAGGCCTTGGGCATCGACTATCACCTGTACGTTGATGGAGTGCCAATGCTTCCGATTGCGGTACATGTGCTCTGTCTCCTGGGGGGGCTGGAGTGCCACATGTGTGCAATCAATGGCCCCCACAGTGCGTGGGAATCTGGCAATTCTGTAGAAATCTGTCATTGCCTTCAGCCGCAGGTCCTCAGTGGTGGGTTTGATGATTTGGTTGGCCATGCGTCTGAGGATTGCAGGGACAACCTGGTGCACACATCTGCTTATGGAGGATTGTGACATCCCAGCCACCACTCCACTTGTACGCTGAAAAGAGCCACTGGCAAGGACATGGAGTGTTGCCATGACCTTGACCAGTGGCTGCACTGCATGTGAGCGTTGTGTTCGGCTGGTGATGTCCTCCTGCAGGGTTGTGGTTAATTCCAGGATGACATGAGGGGTGAATCTGAAGATGCGATACACCTCAGAATCACTCATGCCAAACAGGTCTATGCGGGTGCGATATATCCTCTCCCGTGCCATCCTCCGTGCCCTCATCCTTCTTTGTTCATCAAAGTCAGTAGTATAGCTATGTGCGACGATGCCCCTGGCATGTTGGCATACAGATTGTTGTGCAACACGTGTGACTGCTGAGCTCCTCACTAACAGTGTTGCTTTATCTAACAAGTAGACTTTTTTTCTCTTTTTAGACCAGCTTTTATCAGCTCTAATTTTAGACAGGACATTTTGCTGTTGCGCACACTGCGTAGCCTGCGCTGCCCCAACGTTCTTTTGTGGATCCCCGTAAGTCCCTCATTAGCATATTTGACTAGCAAATCAATGGTCTGTCTAGCGCAGTTTTGCGCGGACGGATGCGCCTGTCTAACGAAATCACGCCGGACCAAAAAAAGTAGATTTTTTGCGTATCTCGTTTTGGGGGTGCTGTGCATCGAAACGCACGCGCACATTTAGACTTACGCACGCGCATCTGCGCCTCTGAATTTAGTGTAGATTAGATATTCAGTGTAGAATCTATATTCAGTCAGTGTAGTATATATAATTTAGTGTAGTGATGTGGTTAAGGGGAACCCTGCGCTATTTTTTTATTTTTTTTTATGTTGTGGGGATCTCCCCTAAAATCCATACCAGGCCCTTGTCTGCATTTAAGTGTAAATGTGACATATGAGGTATTTTTGACCCCAGACCTCACATTAAAGAGGTCCTGTCATGTTTTTTTTACCATTACAAGGGATGTTTACAAAAAAAAAAAGGAAAAAAAAAATGTTAAGTGCCGAGCTCGCTCGCTGAAGCGAACGCATATGTAAGTTGCACCTGCATATGAAAACAGTGTTTAACCACTTGCTGACGGCCGTACGAGTTTGTACGGCCGCAGCGCGGCTCTACTTCTCTGAGTGAACGAGTTTTCTCGTCCATCCCTTTTGGTGTTCCCAGCGCGCACTCTCGAGCGCGCAGCGGGGAACTCCTGTGCTGGCCGTGTCCCTCGGACACAGCCAAACACAGATCGCGGTAAATAGCCAATCACAGCGGCTATTTACAGCGCGATCTGTGCGGCCAATGAGAGATGATCTCATATGTAAACATATGAGATCATCTCTCATTGCCGACTCTCCCTCCTCACACAGACAGCGCGTGTGAGGAGGGAGAGCGAACGGTGCTGCAGCGCTGTGGGGGGGGGGAGTAAAGAATCTGTGCCCCCAGGACCATCTGTACCCCCCAGTACCACAGTGCCCCCCAGTACCATCTGTGCCCCCAGGACCATCTGTGCCCCCCAGTACCACAGTGCCCCCCAGTACCATCTATGCCCCCCGGACCACAGTGCCCCCCCAGTACCACAGTGCCCCCCGGACCATCTGTGCCCCCCAGTACCGCAGTGCCCCCAGGACCACCTGTGCCCCCCAGTACCACTGTGTGCCCCCCAGTACCACCGTGTGCCCCCCAGTACCACCGTGTGCCCCCCAGTACCACCGTGTGCCCACCAGTACCACTGTGCCCACCAGTAGCACCGTGCCCACCAGTAGCACCGTGCCCACCAGTACCACCATGTGCCCACCAGTACCACCGTGTGCCCACCAGTACCACAGTGCCCACCCGTGTCACCGTGCGCCCACCAGTACGACCGTGCACCCACCAGTACCACCGTGCCCATCAGTACCATCGTGCCCATCAGTGCCCACCTGTGCCACCAGTACCACCTGTGCCCAGTGCCCATCTGCAATCAGTGCCCACTTGTGCCACCCCATCAGTGCCCACCTGTGCCACCTCATCAGTGCCCACCTGTGCCGCAGTCAATCAGTACCCATCTCATCAGTACCCATCTCAGTGCCATCTGTGCCGCCTCATTAGTGCCACCTGTGCCGCCTCATTAGTGCCATCTGTGACGCCTCATTAGTGCCACAGTACCCATCTCAGTGCCATCTGTGTGGCCTCAGTGCCATCTGTGCCACCTCAGTGCCGCCTCAGTGCCATCTGTGGAGATTTTTACTTTCCTGGATTGTTAGGGTCTCAAGAAATGAGAGGCCTTCAGTACATCAGGTGTGATCAGATGTGATCATTTTTTATGATTTGCACTATAGCTTGTAGACTCTAAAACTTTCACACAGACCAAAAAATTTCCAAAAACTTTGGGTTATTTTTATCAAAGACATGTAGAAGTATAAATTGTGACCAAATTTTATGAAGAAACATTAATAATTTGCAAAATTGTATCACAGAAACTAAGAAAAAAATGTTTTTTTCCCAAATTTTCGGTCTTTTTTCATTAATAGCGCAAAAAATAAAAACCGCAGAGGTGATCAAATACCACCAAAAGAAAGCCCTATTTGTGGAAAAAAAAGGACAAAAAAATCATTTGGGTACAGTGTTGCATGGCTGAGTAATTGTCATTCAAAGTGTGAGAGCGCTGAAAGCTGAAAATTGGTCTGGTCAGGAAGGTGTTTAAGTGCCCAGTATGGAAGTGGTTAAACCACACATGTGAGGTATTGTCAAGATTGTTAGAGTGGTAGTAATAATTCTAGCACTATAGACCTCCTCTGTAACCCAAAACTGGTAACATTTTTAAGTGTCGCCAATGGAGATTTTTAAGGGTCAAATTAATTCACCATTCCACGAGTGGGTGCAATTTTGAAGCATGTCATGTTAGGTATAAATTTACTTGGTGTAACATTATCTTTCACAATATAGAAAACAATTTTGATAACTTTACTGCTCTTATTTTTTTATTCAAAATGTTGATGTCCGTGACGTTACCGGACAGCCTGGACAGTGAGACTAACCCTGCTGGATGTGAGCAAATTGCCCCCACTGGATTGAGGTACCTTTGCATCTGTGGAGCAGGAGGATGCATCAGGCTCCATCAGGGCAAGGGGGCAAAAAGGGAAACGTCAGTGCTACAGTTTGAATTTAAAACGTATTTGTGTGAACTGTGAAGTTAAGTCATGAATTGTGGAAACTAACTAGTGTCAGGTGATTGTATATAGTGTATACCACATTTACCACTGACTAATGTAGAGTTGCAATGCAAGGAGATCAGCTAAAAGTAGTTGGCTCTGTATGTGCATTATAATTAATCAAAATTAGTCGATTAATCGATAAAATGAACGATTAATCGAACATGAAAATTGTAATCAGTAACAGCCCTAATATATATATTTTAACTTGTAAACAACAAATTTCAAAAAGAAATTCGGTCCAGTGAACCACAAAAGTAAAGAGAAAGTGACAGCACTTGATTCAGCTATTGTCTAGCTGGAGGCCAGCAAAGTAGATTGAAGAGAAAAGAGAGAAAATGACTCTCAGGGGCTTTTGCACAGCTTAAAAGATTGTTTACTCTTAAATAAAGTATTAAAATTTACAAATTCATATAGTATAAAAGAAAGGGAAAAGGTTGAAGGAATGGATCCAATTACATATAAGGGACAACATTAAGAGCTCTGGTATACAACATTTTGTATGGTATTCACATATGTACATCTTACATTAACCATAAAGGGCCAGATTCAGCAAGACTTGCGCTGGAGTAATTCGATATGCGCCGCGTAACTGTGAATATGCGCCGTCGTTTCTATGTGGCCGTACCCACCAAACTAGATGCGCCCGAAAACGGGCCATTTCCGATCGGCTTAACTTTCCGGCGCCAGAGTCCCGTCAGCGCATAATTTCGTTTTGGCGCATCAGTCGCGCCTATTGATTTCCCCTGCAAATATGCAAATGAGGGAGATTTCCCGATTCGCGAAACGGATTAGCACCATACGTTGGCTACATGCGCCGCGCGTATCTTGTCCGTCCGGCGCAAAGTTATTTCTACAAAAGACTGCTTTATCTTTACTCCAGACGGTCACAGGTCAGCAGGAGAGCAGCTACAGCAGCGTTACCGACGATAAGAGCTAGCTGAACAACCACACTTGCAAGGACAACACCTCTGTGTGCCAACATGCCAGGGTCAATCGTGGTCCTAGCACTACTGATGGGTCCCCCGGAACGAAGGAGACGGGCACGTGAGAGGATATATCGCACGCGCTTGAACCTCTTTGGCATGGGGATGAGGAGGTGTATCGCCTCTTCAGATTCAGCCCAGATGCAATACTTGAACTAACCACAGCCCTGCAGGATGACATCACCAGCAAGACACACCGCTCACAAGCAGTGCAACCACTGGTGAAGGTCCTGGCAACACTCCATTTCCTAGCAAGTGGATCATTCCAGCGTACAAGTGGAGTGGTGGCTGGGATGTCACAGTCCTCCATGAGCAGATGTGTGCACCAGGTTGTCCCTGCAATCCTCAGACGCATGTCCAACCAGTTCATCAGACCCACCACTGAGGAGCTGCGGCTGAAGGCAATGACAGATTTCTACAACATTGCCAAATTCCCACGCACTGTGGGGGCCATTGATTGCACACATGTGGCCCTTCAGCCCCCCAGTGCCACAGAGCACATATACCGCAATCGGAAGCATTGGCATTCCATCAACGTACAGGTGATAGCCGATGCCCAACGCCTCATATGGCACGTCCGTGCCAAACACCCAGGGTCCAGCCATGACAGCTTCATATACAATCAGAGCCCCATCCCAGCAGAATTCGAACAGAACATGTATGGGGACAGCTGGCTGGTTGGTGAGTGACATGGAAGTCAGGCATGACTATCCCCTCCCGTGATGCACATCAAAAGTGGTACATGCATGACTAACATCCTCCTGTCTTTTACCTTACAGGTGACTCTGCATATGCACTGGGACCCCATCTCATGACTCCTTTCCGGAACCCCCAAACCAGAGGAGAGAGAAAATACAATGAAGCACACATCAAAACCTGAGCAGTGGTGGAGCAAACATTTGGGCTCCTGAAGTCCCGTTTCCGCTGCCTGGATAAGTCTGGGGGGACCCTATTGTATTCCCCTACCTTTGTGTGTCAGATCATCGGTGCATGTTGCATTCTGCACAACTTTGCTATGAGAAAAGGCCTGCAGATTGACATACGTGATGACCTGACCCCCGACCCACACAGTCCCCACCTGCCAGAGGAGACCCAGTCTGCTGATGGAAGAGCAGTCAGGAGGGTCCTTGCCGTAGGCATCTTTGGACACTAAACCAAAACATTAATCACACAGACAATGCACGCGTGTACACCACTGATGTCCCTAGATCACACACACCACATCCACATCGCATTGGATTAGCCCAAGTCCAGCATGTAGGACTTGGGAGCAGCAACGCCAGCGTCAAGGCCCCAATGATGTCACTGTCCATTCATACACCTTTCACACGTCATTCATACAGCCGTGGGGTTAACTTCACTACCACGGCCGAGGGTGACACCCCTTACTGGCAGGAGTGCCATCCCCTCACATTCACACACCATTCACACTGCAACGTGTGCAGTATCAATAAAATAAAAATCTCATATCCTGAGTAAAAATCAAAATAAAATAAAAATCTCATATCCTGAGTAAAAATCAAAATAAAATAAAAATCTCATATCCTGAGTAAAAATTACACAAAAAAAAATAACAAAATCATCGGGGATGCCGGGGGCTCCTTCTTGCCGAACCTCTCTGGCTCCTCAGCTTCCTGGATGGAGTGGGTGGGGGTGGGGGGGCATCTGGAGGTGGCTGATCCCCGGGTGGGCCACTCCTGGCAGGTGTGGCCTGCATGCCCTCCAAGGCCATGGCTATCCGGCCGAGGTAATTGTTTGTCTGGCCCTGCATCCTCAGCTGCTGTGCCTGCATCCTGAGCTGCCGGGTCACTTGGTAGTGTTGGGCCCGCCGACTCAGCCTCCCCTGGTCCCGGATGGCAGCACTGTTTCCATGGATGGCAGCAGTGTTGGCCTGGACGGCTGCAGTGAGGTGCCTAATATCCCCCTGCACCTCCCCCAAACTGGTCACCACTGCAGTGCAGTTGCAACTCACATCCTGCACTGCGTTGCTTATCTGGCCAACGGAGCACAGGCTGTCAGCCACTTTCTCCAAGTGCCCAACTATGTCCCCCATTTGTTGGGTCTGTCTGGCGTGATCCCTCGCCAACTGACCCTGGACAAGATCCGACACCCCCCTGGTCTTCTGGGTCGCCTTCCTGGGGCCAGAAGATGGTTGTCCCTGGGGGGATGGAGTCGCCCTTGAGGGGCTTCCAAGGATGGGGGAGGGGATGACAGACGGCCCAGGAGAAGGGGAGGAGACCTCCAACACTAAGGAAAAGTCCTGCTCTGCCACAGCAGGATCCTCCACAACCACCTCGGCAGGTGTGGTGTGGCCACTCTCCTCCTCCACCTCTTCACCACCCAGGGGCTCATGCACAGGATGGCGTGGGGGGGATGGGGTGGACTGGCCGCCGACAGATGATGGCCCAGCTCCGTCATCTGTGGATGACACAAAGCAGACACATGTTGGTGGCCCCACACACTTGGCACATGTACCCTCCCCCCCCCAAATGCAACACATCAAATAGGGGATAAAAAACACTTACCTGTCCTGGAGCCTTCCTCCACGGAGTCATAGCCAGGGACCCCCTCCACCTGCTCCCTCTCCAGGCAGCGAGAGACCACCTCCTCCTCCGCGGTCAGGGTGACCGGACATGGGGGACCACCACCTGTGCCCCTCTCATGCCTCCTGATGGTGGCCACCTTGCCACGGACCTTGCACCGCAGATCATTGATTCTTTTTTGGATGTCAGCAGCAGTCCGGGTGGAGTACCCCAAAATATTGACCCGGCCAGCAATGGTGTCCAGGATGCCCTGCTTCCTCTCCTGGCTGGTCTTACGGCTTTTTTTGCCATGGAGGAAATGATTAAATGTCTCCATAGCGGTGATGATCACTGAGACCTCCTGGGCGTTAAAGTTGAGGTTCCTCCTCTCTCTGGGGGTAGCGGGAGCAGCCATCACAGCACAAAAGTATCTTCCCTGGGGCGGGGGGGAAACGGAAAGACTTTTGCGCCGGAATGGCGTTTCCACCTGCGCTTTTAAGCGCCCAACGGAAGGCATTGCGCTGACGTTTCCCGTGAAGTGGTGCCGATGGAAGTTGTGAGCATGCGCACAAGGGGGCGAGTGGAGCCGCACTCACTGTGCATGCTCCGTGGATGATGCGCTGAACGTAAGCCTCTGCGCTGGGCTCCGCCCATCATTTACATGTGATCACACCCACTTCCACTTGCGTCGGGTTACGCCAGCGCATTATCGTTACTCTGGCGCAAGTTTACGCGCAACTGCTATGTGAATAACAGTACTTGCGCTGAAAGGGTCGTCAGAGTAATGTAAATGAGAAGCGTTACTCCAGAGCAAAGATGCTCCCATCTACCTGAATCTGGCCCATATAGTTAACCATCTTTGGTCGACACATACGGATCTCTGACGCATTTCAATCTTTATAACTGTAACGCTCTTCTTCAGGGATTTATGTAGACATCTATGGTGCATTTAAGACTGTCATTAATATTTTATATTATTTCATTACATTTGAATTTCATAAACATCTGTCTATGCAAGTTGAAAACGATAAACAATTAGGATCATACCTTACGTTGAACACCATGGCCCAGATTCACGTACATCTGCGCATTATTGGACCGGCGTAGCGCAGCGCCTTTACGTTAGACTTGCGCAATTTTGTCGCGTAATCACCCTATTCTCGTAGCTTTTGCGCAGGAAATTGTGCATACGTAACGTTTTTTCAGAGGCGTAAGGAGGAGTAATACAAATTGGGAAGGGCGTGTTACATTGAAATGAGCCGTGACCCCATGCAAATGAAGGGCCGGCCGGCTCGCGCATGCGCGCTTGAAGGAGACCATGTCAGCTCCGCTGTGCGCATGCTCACAACTCGGGAGCGGCGCAATCAGTGAAATTGGAAATGGACTAGGGCAACGTTGTGAACTACGCAAACAGCATAAATAGACACACACAAACGCATTTGCTTTGCAAAAGTACATCCCTTTGTCCCTTCCCATTTAACCAAGTGCTTTTGTCCTGTTGTTCGTTGCGGTGTGTTTTGTAGTTGTCAGATTAGTGTTCTGTGTGATCAAGTGTTTGTTAGTAGCTTTTTGAAAGTGGTTTTTGATAAGTGTTTGAGAGACTGTTTGTTTGATTGATATATTAGTGTTTGTTTCTTTTCCTGCTGTATTTTTGTTTTGTTTTTTTGTGACTGTTTATTGCTGAGTAGTTTTCTCTCTGTGTGTGTTTTTGCTTGATTGATTGGGCTTGTTTGTGTGCGTGAATTTTGTTGACTGGGACTGAGTTTTTTTGGAAGGATGACTGAGAGAAAACGAAAGCTGAATTTTACAGTTGTGGAAAAACAAATTCTTGCCCGGGCCATTAGCGAGTATGGGCGTTACCTCCACGGCCCAGAGAGTGCCAACACCACCCCAGCCAGGAGGAGGGAGATTTTGGATAGGATCACTGAGCAGGTCAATTCAGCGGGGCAGGGGGAGACACGGACCCGGTCTGGGATTGACAAAAAAATAAATGACCTCCGGCGTCTGGTCAAACAGAAGATGGCCAGAATGCATGCCCATGCCAGGGGCACAGGAGGGGGCCCACCATGCCGTATTAGGCTGACAGCGGAGGAGCGTGCGGTGGCCCTGACCTTTCATCGGCATGAAGTTGAGGGCCTGCGCGGCTTTGATTCAAGTCCGGAGCCCGTGGTGCCAGGTACGTTTTTTTTTTTTTTTATATCAGGTGTGTAGCATGTGTGGGGGAGATGGTGAAAGGGAATATGTGGCAAGTGTGTGGATCCTCCAACCTGTGAATGTTTTGTGTCATCCACAGATGTGCAGGAGGGTGCAGGGCCATCTGGCCTGACCGCACCAACACCAGGACAGCAGCCTAATGAGGCCCCCCCAACAAGGCCGGAGTCCGCGGAGGAGGTTTAAGAGGAGCAGGAGAATCATGAGGAGGAGGAGAATCATGAGGAGGAGGAGTCCATGTCAGGCACTGGACGTTTGGTTTTTGAGGACTCTTCCCCTCTGGCTGGCAGCAGGCAGGCCCCCCTAAGGGGGAGCCCCCCCCCTCCTCCCCCAACATGGCTCCTCTCACAAGGGCCTCCCCTTCTCCCCGGCCACAAGCATCAGCTGGAGGCAGGATGTCATCCCAGACCACCAGGGGGGTGGCCGATCTCCTGCCCGCCACTCTGAGAAGGGACCAGTTCCTCCAGACCCGCCATCTGGGACAGGTCAGCCAGACATTGGTGCGGATGGAGGAGAGCCTGTCCTCCATCAAGGATACGCTGGGGAACCTGGACTCCCACTCCCGGGCTTTCACAACCTGCCTAAACGAACTGCAGACAACATCAGCAGGCATTGGGCAGGATGTGAGGGCCCTTACCCTGGCTATCCAGGCCAACACGGCAACACTTGGTGCTGCCCTGAACAGAATAGCCGTGGCCTTGGAGGGCAGGCCGCCAGGTGGGCAGAGATCAGGGGCTGCTCCTCCTTCCCCGGTTTTACCCCTTCCCCATGAGTCTCCCCTGAGAAGCCGGGGCCGTGGCCGGGGGCGCCCCAGGCGTGGCTCACGCAAAGGGCAATAATTTGTTTTTCACCTTTGTTTTTTGCTGGAAATTTTTTGCTTTTGCAGGTCATTTTTTTTTTTTTGGGTTGTGAATGCTGTGTGAATGTGGGGGTGACATTCCTGCCGGAAAAGGGGTGTCACCCTCAATTTTGGTGGAGAAGGGTTCCCCAGGACCAGGGAGAAGTGATCCCCAGGTCCGTGTGAATGGTGTATGAATGTACAGTGACATAATTGGAGCCTTGGCGTGGCGTTGCTGCTCACAAGTCCAGCATGGTGGACTGGTGCCAATCCAATTTGATGTGGATGTGGGGTGTGTGTGCTAGGGACCACAGTGGTGTGCATGCATGCATTCTCATTGTGCCATGATTAATGTGTGTGTTTAACGTGCAAAGATGCCCAATGTGAGCTGTCTCCTGGCTGCTCTTCCCTCAGAAGACGGGGTAGCCTCGGTTAGGGGGGGATTGTCTGGTTCAGGGGTCAGGTCATCACGTAGGTCAATCTGCAGGCCCTTTCTTTCTGCAAAGTTGTGCAGCATGCAACATGCACCGATGATCTGGCACACGAAGTTTGGGGAATACAAGAGGGTACCCCCAGACTTATCCAGGCATCGGAAACGTGACTTTAGGAGGCCAAAGGTGCGCTCCACCACTGCTCGTGTTTGGGCATGTGCTTGATTGTATCTTTCCTCTCCTGGGGTTTGGGGGTTCCGGATAGGAGTCATGAGATGGGGTCCCAGTGGATATGCAGAGTCACCTGTAAGGGAAAAGACAGGAGGATGTTAGTCATGCATGTGCCCCTTGTGATGTGCATCATGGGAGGGGATAGTCATGCCTGCCACCCATGTCACTCACCAACCAGCCAGGTGTCCCCATACACGTTCTGATCAAATTCCATTCGGATGTGGCATTGATTGTATATGTAGCTGTCATGGCTGGACCCTGGGTGTTTGGCACGGACGTGCCATATGAGGCCTTGGCCATCGACTATCACCTGTACATTGATGGAATGCCAATGCTTCTGATTGCGGTACATGTGCTTTGTCTCCTGGGGGGGCTGGAGTGCCACATGTGTGCAATCAATGGCCCCCACAGTGCGTGGGAGTCTGGCAATTCTGTAGAAATCTGTCATTGCCTTCAGCCGCAGCTCCTCAGTGGTGGGTTTGATGATTTGGTTGGCCATGCATCTGAGAATTGCAGGGACAACCTGGTGCACACATCTGCTCATGGAGGATTGTGACATCCCAGCCACCACTCCACTTGTACGCTGAAAAGAGCCACTGGCAAGGAAATGGAGTGTTGCCAGTACCTTGACCAGTGGCTGCACTGCATGTGAGCGGTGTGTTGGGCTGGTGATGTCCTCCTGCAGGGTTGTGGTTAATTCCAGGATGGCATGAGGGGTGAATCTGAAGATGCGAAACACCTCAGAATCACTCATGCCAAACAGGTCTATGCGGGTGCGGTATATCCTCTCCCGTGCCATCCTCCGTGCCATCCTCCGTGCCCTCATCCTTCTTTGTTCATCTAAAGTCAGTAGTATAGCTATGTGTGACGATGCCCCTGGCATGTTGGCATACAGATTGTTGTGCAACACGTGTGACTGCTGAGCTCCTCACTAACAGTGTTGCTTTATCTAACAAGTAGACTTTTTTTCTCTTTTTAGACCAGCTTTTATATGCTCTAATTTTAGACAGGACATTTTGCTGTTGCGCACACTGCGTCGCCTGCGCTGCCCCAACGTTGTTTTGTGGATCCCCGTAAGTCCCTCATTAGCATATTTGACTAGCAAATCAATGGTGTGTCTAGCGCACTTTTGCGCGGATGGATGCGCCAGTCTAACGAAATTATGCGGGACAAAAAAAAGTAGATTTTTGGTGTATCTCGTTCTGGGGATGCCGCGCATCGAAACGCAAGAGCACATTTCGACTTACGCACGCGCATCTCCTGTTGCGCAGGCGTAATCTCTCTGTGAATCTGGGCCCATATATTCTAGACCAGAGTATGTTTTAAAAGCATGGTAGTTTAATTCTCCATGAAGACCATTCAGCTAAATGCCAAGGGCAGGGGTTCAAGTTTGCCTACAAGAGGTCACATGTAGAAACACACTGGCATAGGGAGGGAGGGGAGAGGGAGAGGGAGAGAGGCGCAAACACTTTTTACTCTACATATGTTATACTGACTAGATGTCTTTTCAAAATACTTATAGCAGATGGCAAAAAGTGACATGCAGGAAAATGTACTATTCATAATAATACATTTACCTTTATTTGGTTGCTTAATAAAAGATATCTGATGTAACTGCTTTTTGATTGCAGTATTTTCCTATTTTAACCAGTTAAGGACCGCCACACGACTATTTCCGACTGCAGAATGGCACGGCTGGGCACGTGGACGTACAGACACGTCCTCTTTAAGTTGCCCAGCCATCGGTCGCGAGCGCGCCGGCGGCGGCACGCTGGCGACCCAGTCCTGTCCTCCGTGACCGTGCCCGCGGGACCCGCGATTGGGTCACAGAGAGGAAGAACGGGGAGAGGTGAGTGTAAACAAACCTTCCCCGTTCTTCCTAGTGTGGCTGTCAGTGATCGTCTGTTCCCTGTGTTAGGAAACGATGATCAGTGACATCACATGCACAGCCACGCCCCCCCACAGTAAGAACACTCCCTTAGTACACACTTAACCCCTAAAGCGCACCTGCCTGGTTAACCCCTTCACTGCCAGTGTCATTTTCACAGTAATCAGTGCATTTTTTATAGCACTTTTCGCTGTGAAAATGAAAATGGTGCCAAAAATGTGTCGCAAAATAATAAAATAAAAATAAAAAAATGAAGGTGCTCGCCGACATTAGCAGTTTAAAAAATGTATTAATAAAAATGCCATAAAACTATCCCCTATTTTGTAAACGCTATAAATTTTGTGCAAACCAATCAATACACGCTTATTATGATTTTTTTTTTTACCAAAAATGAAGAAGAATACGTATCGGCCTAAACTGAGGAATTGTCAGTTAAATCGACACAGTGCCGAATCGCAAAAAGGGACCAGGTACTTTACCTGCATATATTGGTCTTAAGTGGTTAATGATCACCACCAGTGATGACTTTTGGTTTCGAGCTTCAAAATCCAAGTGTCTGTCCTTTTATTAAGGGTCACCTAAGGATTGCACATATATTTATACATAGAACTATTCTAAAACTATTACATGGAATCAAAAGGACAATAATCTACAAAAAGGATCAAGTGCATAAGGGGCCAGATATTACTTACTGATGGGTAATATATATAAGTCCTGCCTGCACTGCATTCTGCCTGTCCAAAAGGATATGTTCAGTGTGTTTAACAGCTGCTATTTTATATAGTAGGTGATTGGCCTAACGCCTCTCACCTGTGTTTGTATTATACTGCGCCCTCTTTATCAGGTCTGCGCCCTCTTTATCAGTCCCCCCCCCCACCCACTATTCATTAAAATAGGATAATACTGCAATCAAAAAGCAGGAAGCCTGACATGTTAGGTATCTATTTACTCGGCGTAACTTCATCTTTCACATTATGCAAAAAAATTGCGCTAACTATACTGTTTTTTTTTTTTAAAGCATGAAACCATTTTTATTCACAAAAAAAATGTATTGAAAAATTTTTGAAAATTGCTGCGCAAATACCATGTGAGATAAAAATGCCGCCATTGTATTCTCTAGGGTCTCTGCTAAAAAAAAAAAAACATATATAGGGCCGGATTCAGATACAAAAATGTATCTTTCCGGCGGCGTAGCGTTTCCTCTTTACACTATGCCACCGCAAATATTATGGGCAAGTGCCTTATTCAGAAAGCACTTGTTCCATAATATGCGGCGGCGTAGCGTTAAGTGCACGGCGTAGGGCCGCGCAATTCAAATTGCTGAAGTGGGGGTGTGATTCATGTAAATGAATCATGACCCCACGTAATTGACGTTTTTTTTGGACGGCACATGCACCATCCATGAATGTTCCCAGTGCGCATGCGCGAAATCACGTCACTTTTTCTCAATGTAAACGACGTGAAAGTAACTAACGTCGAGCCACATTCCCGAACGATTTACGCAAACGACGTAACCGACGTACAATTCGACGCGGTCCCGACATCCATACTTAACATTGGCTGCGCCTGCTATAGCAGGGGTAACCTTAGGCCGGTCTCACGCTTACGCAAACAACATAAAATATGACGCGCCGTCGCAAGTACGCTCGTGAATCTGCGTAAATAGCTCATTTGCATAATTTACACAAAGCGCCACCTAGTGAATTATGCCACTCATATCTTAGGAGAAAGCCGGCGTATCTTCTTTTCTGAATAGCAAAAAAAGATACGCCGGCTATTCTTAGTATTTACGCAGCGTATCTATTGATACGCTGACGTAAATGCTTTCTGAATCTGGCCCAATGTGTTTGGGGGTTCTATGTAATTTTCTAGCAAAAAAATTATGATTTTTACATGTAGAAACAAAGTGTCAGAATTGGCCCGGGCCTGAAGTGGTTAATGACAGTCTTAAATGCACCATAGATGTCTACATAACCCCCTGAAGCAGATTGTTACAGTTATAAATATAGAAACGCTTAACAATTACTTGAATGCGTACCTTGACAAATTTTCTATAAAAGCTCAGACAAGTAACATGCGAGGGGGCCCGACATCCTTCGCTCTGCTTTTAACGGAAGTAGCGCCCCCTTACTTTGGAATGGGAGAGTTACATTGCTCCCATTCATGATTTACCTAAATTGTGACCTCTGTCATTCCAGAAAGGTCCACTGGGTCAGTCTGCATTCTGGGGATGTGGTATCATCTCTGGTCGGCAGTTGGCGCCAGAGGGGATTTCTGGCAGAGCAAGTCTTCCCCAGCAGCCAATTGGAGGAGTTCTTCCCTCGCGGGGCATGCTAGGGAGAGGTATATCTGTGACGGGTGTCATGTGTTCTAAAATCTTTGCAGGGTCCCGGTTCCAGGTACGGCATCCACCTTCAGGGTGCGCGCATCCATGGTCCCTGCCGGCGTGGCCCACCTGGCCAAGCTTACAGGCTTCACCAAGCCTCAACCGGAGGCAAAAGGCTATCCCAGTGACTTGCTGGGTTCCCAGTTCTATTGAGAGGATCCCAGGCTGGGTGCCGTGCGATTGGGGGATCGGCTTGAGGGGAACCCGGAGGCAGGTTGTCCAACAGGGCTTGAACGAACCAATCGGGGATCTGGTGACCGGGATGCTGACAGGTACACTTTACTGTCTCCCGGTGACCTGTGCTAGAGTCTGCTGGGAGGATTCGCTCTGTTTATCCACCTAATCTCATTTAAAGTACCTGGCCTGTGGCAGAGGCCCTGGAACAAGGTCTGTGTGAGAGGCCTGTTCCTCCCAGGGATCCAAAGTGACGACTTGGCTGCCAGGTTTGCAAGAGGAACCTGTCCGTGTGCACTTCACCCACTCAGCAGAAGTGGCGACGAGTTTTCGAAATTGGTACTACTGAGGGCAGGACTGCCCTGTTCCTATCCAGGCCTGCCAACGCAAAGTTCTCCTCTTCTTTCATCAACCTTTTTCCTTCCTGACTGAAGTTGATCATGGCTGTGTTGGCCTGGAAATAAAGCATTGAAAAACCTTTATTGACTGTCTGGACCTCCGCTCACTACTTTGTTCCTGCATCACACCCCTAGACAACGCTGGGGTAATTTAATGTGCCGATCCCAACAAATTAATCAGCGGCTCTTTTTCGAGGGTAGCGCTACACGGAGTTGGGGCTGAGGGATGTTTGGAGGATTAAGAACCCGCAAGTGAAGTGTTATCTATGTCACTCAGCCACTCATGGAGGCCTTTCCAGCATTGACCTCGGTCTAGGCAATGGGTCAATGCTTCCCTTAATATTGTCCTCACGTTATGAGCGAGAACTATCTCTGACCATTCTCCCTTGTGTGATTTTCACATCTGGAGTGTCCAAGCGGGTCTGCTGGAAACTCAACACATTTTGGTTGTCACTCTTACTGACTCCTGACCCTATCTCTGATAAGCTGTCTACATTTATTCGCTTTAATAAACCCTCAGTTAGTCCTGGTATTTTTTGGGATACACTAAAAGCTTTCCCAAGAAGCCAATTTATTAAAGCTATCAATGCCATTAAGGCTGAGGCCAGGTCATGGGAACACTCCGTGCTTCAGGAGGTTGAGAGGGCTGAGTCTGCCTTTGTTGACTCCCCCTCTGAACAAACAGAGATCTTGGCGGGAGGCTCAAAACATTGCTAAACATATGGTTTTAACAAAAGCTGAAAGCAAACGGTTCTTCCACCAACAGAAATATTACGAGGAGGGAGAGAGTACGGGCCATATGCTGGCTATGATGGTGAGATCACAGAGGAGACAGTCCCACATAGAGGCCATTGTTAACCCCTTGGGGGATCCGATTTCTGTTCATGCTGACATATTAGCTGTGTTTCAGGATTTCTATGCTGATGTGTACTCCTCTAAGGTCTCGTCCACTTTAGTTGAAATGTACTCCTTTCTTGACCGGTGTCAACGCCTGCAGCTTTTGGACTTGAATGTGGAGCAATTGAATGCTCCCCTCACGCTGGAGGAGCTGTTAGAGGCTCTGGCGCTTTCCACTCCTGGTAAGTCTCTGGGGTCGGATGGCTTGCCGGTGGAAGTATACAAATGATACTCTGACACACCACTGCTCCATCTCAGGGAGGCATTCGTGGATGCGCTGGAGAGGGGAAATCTTCCCCAGTCCATAAATTAAGCAATCATCGTGTTATTGTTGAAACCTGTTAAGGTAGCCCGTTCTCCAGATTCTTATAGGCCTATCTTGTTACTGACCACGGATGTAAAGTTATTGACCAGGGTTCTGGCGACTAGATTAGCTAAAGTCATTCACAAAATTGTCCATAAAGACCAATCAGGGTTCATTGCCACTAGCCTTAACATACAGCGCCTATTTTTAAACCTCCAGATCCCTGTAGACAACCTGGGATGGCGAGCGATTTGACATCGTCGAATGGCCTTACCTGTGGTAAGTGTTAAAGCATTTTGGGCTAGGTGAAAACTTTATCAACTGGGTTAAACTGTTGTACACAGCTCCCCTTGGCTAGGATTTACGTGAACAGGGACCTCTCAGATCCTTTTCCTCGTTTTCGGTGTACAAGACAGGGGTGTCCACTGTCACCCCTGTTATTTGCTTTAGCCCTCGAACTACTTGCAGCCATTATAAGGTCTTCCCCATCCATTGTGGGTTTTCATAGAGAGCAGGGCCTTAAAAAGATTTCCCTTTACACGGATGAAACTCTACTGTATCTGGGGAATGTGGATACATCCCTAACTAGCGCTATGGCGGTAATTCAGCATTTTGGCTCCTTGTCGGGATTCTCCATCAATTGGAGTAAATCTGTCCTCTTACCCTTGGATGCTCCAACGATTTAGTTGCCGGTTACTGCAGAGTACCTCAAGGTAGTTTCCTACTTTAAATACCTGGGAGTACATGAATCTGCAAACCCGTTGTCTTACCTGGAAGAGAATCTTATGCCCCTTTTAAAAAAAATACTTCAAATGACGTGTAACACTGCCATGGTCTGTAATTGGCAGAATAAATCTAATTAAAATGGTCTGGTGTCCCCAATTGCTGTACATCATGCACAATTCCCCACAGTGGATTCTCTGTAGATGGTTTACTCGTATCGACACTTTGTTTAGATCACTGATTTGGAAGAAACCAGTCGCTAGAATCAGTCTTTCCACTCTGTAATATGGAAAAGATCGGGAAGGAGCTGCAGTCCCTAACCCTAAACTTTACTTTTATGCTTCCCAACTTCAACACCCAAGCGGTTATGGGTTACTGGATGACTTTGACTCGATAGAGAGCCTATTGCGAACTGGAAGGCATAATACCCCAGTGCCAACGAGTCTGGAGGCGGGGCTACCTCGGTTACCACAAGAGGCTCCCACTGTTGTCCTTCTTTAAAAAAATTGGACTGCTGTTAGGTCTAGTTTGAGGATCTCTGGATTTCTGGAAGAAACCCCACTGTAGTGCAATCCTAATTTTGCGGAAGTATATAAACTAGAGAAATTCAGGGAGTGGAGGGTGGCTGGTATTCGTAATGTTGCCTAATTGTATAACCACAACATTTCAAAATCCTATGTAGACTTACAAAACTAATTTAATCTCCCTAGAAGTCAATTCTATAGGTACCTCCAATAACGACATGCTCTTTAGGCCCAAGCCAAAATTTCCGTTAATTCACTTGTTAGTCATTCCCTGATCAAATATTTTTTTTATGGACAGGAGAAAAGGGACTTGATATCTCATATTAGTTTATTGTCATCCATGCAGGACTCAGCAAATTTACCAAGTTGGACACAGGACCTGCAGGAGATTACTGAGGGTTTGGAAAATTGGGACTTATGTTTACAATCGGGTCCCCTCACTTTCATTTCACAATCGCATAGATTGTCTCATTTGTTTTTATTGCACAGGGCCTATCGCACACCTATACAATTGCATAGTTGGGGAAAGAGAGACTCCTCTATATGCCCTAAATGTTGTAGGGACGAGGGGTCTCTAATTCACCTAGTCTAGCGCTGTCCCAAGTTGCATCGCTACTGGAGTGACATCACTGAGGTCATTTCCTCAGTGTTTCAGGTTAGGATTCCTTCGGATCCCCTGATATGTGTCTTGGGAGCGGTGAATGAGGGAATCTTTCCTCCCCCTATCAACATAGCGGTGATTAGATTATTATACCTAGCACGAAAGCTGGTTGCAAGGTTCTGGCTAGCTGCACACATTCCGACCAGAAGTTAATGGGTAGATCAGGTCAACTACACCCTTATTCGGGAGCACATAACATATCAGCATAGAAATGCAGCTCGAACATTTCTTTCTATATGGCAGGCATGGTTAGATACACCTGGGTTGGCACCCCCATGACTGATTTCATATCGGTTGTTAATAGTATAAACAGCTTCTGTGGCTAAGTGGATGATAATCTCTATGTTGTCTATTCCTGAGTAATATGAGCTTTGCATAGACCCTCTGTTGCAGAGGGGGAAATTCCTTCTGTGCAAGTAGAATATTGTGGCTAGTGATGAGCGTACACCCCTGGGTTCGGTTCGCACCAGAACCTGCGAACAGACCAAAAGTTTGTGTGAACTTTAGAACCCTGTTAAAGTCTATGGGACTCGAACGTTTGAAATCTAAAGTACTAATTTTAAAGGCTAATATGCAAGTTATTGTCCTAAAAAGTGTTTGGGGACCCGGGTCCTGCCCTAGGGGAGTGTTTGGGGACCTGGGTCCTGCCCCAGGGGACATGTATCAATGAAAAAAAAAGTTTTAAAAACAGCAGTTTTTTCAGGAGCAGTGATTTTAATAATGCTTAAAGTGAAAAAATAAAATTGAAATATTCCTTTAAATTTTGTACCTAGGGGGTGTATAGTATGCCTGTAAAGTAGCGCTTGTTTCCTGTGCTTAGAACTGTCCCTGCACAAAATGTAATTTCTGAAGGAAAAAAGTCATTTAAAATCACTCGTGGCTATAATGAATTGTTGGATACCAGCAATACAGAGAAAACTCATTCATAAAAAAAGAATGCGTGGGGGTCCCCCCAAATTGGTATGGATATTAAGGGGAACCCTTAAAAAAAATTATGTGGGGTTCCCCCAAACATCCATTTCAGACCCATCTGGTCTGGTATGGATTTTAGGGGGAACTCCACCCTAAAAAAATTAAAAAACAATGCCCTGGACCCCCACACATTTTTTTTTTTTTATGAATGACTTTTCTCTGTATTGCCGGGAGCCGGCAATTCATTATAGCCGCGAGAAATGACACTTTGTGCAGGGACAGTTCTAAGCATGGGAAACAAGCGCTACTTTTCAGGCATACTTTACACCCCCCCCTAGGTACAAAATTTAAAAGAATATTTCACTTTTATTGTTTCACTTAAAGGAACTATTAAAATCAATGCTGCCAAAAAAACTGCAGTTTTTAAAACTTTTTTTTGCATTGGTACATGTCCCCTGTGGCAGGATCCAGGTCCCCAAACACTTTTTATTACAATAAATTGCATATTAGCCTTTAAAATTAGCACTTTAGATTTCAAATGTTTGAGTCCCATAGACTTTAACAGAGTTCTAAAGTTCACACGAACTTGCCGCGAACACCCCAAATAGTCGCTGTTCAGCGAACAGGCAATGTTCGAGTCGAACATGAGTTCAACTCGAACTCGAAGCTCATCCCTAATTGTGGCTAATATTAACTGTTTGTTGGCCCGTTGGCCTTTTCTTTTGTAGTGTTAGGTAGGCGGGTTTGCTCCTGTCTGCCTTATTTAGATTTTCTCTTCTTTCTAGTCAAGATATGTCATGTGAACTTCTTTGGTGCCACTATTTTATATGTTTTTAATGGCGAAATGCACTGCTCTCATGTATCAAATCTTATGGATATTTAATGTATGTTTCATTTTGTTGGCACAATAAAACTTTTTTTCTGATTTAAAAAAAATAAAGATTGAAACTTGATATGGTTATTGTAAGATGTGAATATTTGTTTATGACTGCAGTGCAAAATCACAGAGCAGGAGCAGGAGGTAACAAAACATCTGAATAGCAAGGAAACATATATTGCACATAAACCCCACTCCACATGATTAGATAGTGAATACAACACTGATTAACACAATTTATAACAATTGCTTTTTTTATACTTTGATTAACTTAGAATATATAGTAAAATTTCATAATTTTTTTCTGATAATTAACATTTGCATATAATGCAGTTGTCAAATAGTAACATAAAACTTAACACCATTATTAGACTGATCATACATATAAATTACACCACTTAAAGAGTTTTTCAAAAGACATCTGCAACATGATAAAGCTTTACAGTTGGTAAATAATTTAAAGCTTTAAAGTGGCATATTTAGACAATATCATTTTGGATTATGATGAGCTCCACCTTCAGAACATACACTTGACAAGAACCCAATCTTCCTCAATGGATGCCAAAACCTACCAGCTCAGATGTTCCTTTCATTATTTTTTATGTAAATGTGGTTATCTGAGCATTTACCCATTTCCTGCCCAACCTATTGTCAATTGACAGCTGGGTGGGACCGTCGTTTCGGGTGGACGTCATATGATGTCCTCCTTTAACAAGTCTCACGCACAGCCATGGGGTGTACTGTGGCACCATCTGTCCTGGCTGTGTCAATAAAACACAGCCGAACACTTATAAGGTTGGGTTCACACCTATGCGAATTGGTTGCGGTTTCAACCGCATCCAAAACGCAGAACATTTCTAAAGACATTGGGCCAGATTCACAGAGCGATTACGCCTGTCTAACTGGTGTTAGACTGGAGTAATTTCAAATTACGCGCGTTTTTTAGCTAGTCGGAAACCTCAAACCATGAATAGACAGCTGCGGGCTTCAATTCGACTGGATTACGTGTTCGTACGCCTTATGATCTACGCTGCAATAAAATTGCGGCCACTGGGTGGACTTCCCGTCGTTTTCCGCGTCGGGGTATGCTAATGAGCTTTTGCCGGCGATCCCAGAAATTACGATCTTCAATCGCAATCTCTTACGGCACCTTTAGTCATCTTTTTTTTACGTAACACTATACCAGATTTTTGCTGGTCTAATATTAGACAGCCCATGTTAAGTATGGCCGTCGTTCCCGCGTCGAATTTCTACGTTTTCCGACATCTTTTATTATTTTTTACGTAAGTCGTCCGGGAATAGGAATGTTCGTAAACGACGCTACTCAAACAACGAATGACGTAACGACGTGATTTCGCGCAATGCACGGCGGGAAATTTCTGAACGGAGCATGCACAGTTCGATCGCCGCGGGGACGCGCTTAATTTAAATGCTTCACGCCCCCCAATCGCGTATTTCGATTACGCAGCGAGAAATAGACTACGTCGCCGTAGCGTACGGGCAAAAATCTACCAGGATTCGGTGTAGAGCCTGGTGAAATACGGCAGCGTAGAGTATTTCGATTACGCAGCGCAATATTAAGTGTATCTGAATCTGGCCCATTGTTTTCAATGAGGCTGGTTCACATATGTGCGATGCATTCGCACTGCGCATTGCCGGAAATCCGTATGCGTTGTGGAGGCCTTGCGGTGCGGCTCAGGTGCGAATTCAGTCCCATTATCTTCTATGGGTACGCAGCTGATTCACAGATGTGTTCAGTTCTCTTCAGGAATTTCTCTCATTCAGCTCAATGCATTTCTCCCCCACTCTCCTCTCACTCAGAACTTCCCCCAGGTCAAATTCGCAGCAAAAACTGAGCTAATCTGCTGAACACTTTCCTTATCTTTGCAGAGACATTACAGAGCTGAAATTCACACCACACAAGTGTGAACCCAGCCTAAGGGTACCGGCTCACTGCTGGTACCAGGTGATCGCTGTAACCAATCAGATCACATGACGATTGTTAACAATGGCTAGCTGCCTTTCATGGCATACATTGTGCAGAATTGCATTGCTAGCTGTGATTAGTCACAGTGATCACATGGTACAGAGAGGGCAAATCACAGCTACGCACAAAAATACACACTGAATGAACCAGTTTCATTTAGTATAAATGGTTGCTTATACCAATTAAATTCACTGGTATAAGCAATCATAGTGTAAAAGAAAAAAAAATCCTGATCACTTCCCAGAGTAGTACAGTGTTACTATGGTAACACTACTTTCTCTGGTCACAGTGTGTTAAAAAAAGAGAATAAAAAAAAGAAAACATTTAATAAAAACATTTGAAAAAAAAGAAAAAAGAATATATATATATATATATATATATATATATATATATATATATATATATATATATATATTTTTTTTACATCTTGTCACTAGTCTGTGTCTCTGAACGACACCACACCAGAAATATATGCTGACATTGCACTGCGCTGGTGACAGTATAAAAATAATAATAATAATAATTTCTTTATTTTCCAAAAAATTGTGACAAAAAAGTACAACTTCAAAAAACTTGTCATGGCCCTTGCTAATAAATACATTGGACTGTCTACTTTGCAAAAAGGGGTAATTTGGGGGATATTTGTACTGTCCTGGCATTTTCGGGACTCAGGGATTGAGATAGGCTGTCATTACATCAGGATTGATCAAATATACTTTTCAGATATACTGTATATACCATAGTTTGTGGACTCGATCTTTCCTACAGACTAAAAAATAAACACTGATTATTTTCACTGAAGAGATGTAGTAGAATACATTTTGGCATAAATTTATAAAGAAAGCTTATTTATTTGCAAAATGTTATAACAGAAACAAAGAAAAACGTGCTTTTTGTAAAACTTTTCTTTTTTTTAAACCCAGTTGTAATTAAATGCCACTAAAAAAAGCTCTATGTGTGTGAAACAAAAATTATAAAAATGTCATATGAGTACAGTGTTGCATGACCACTCAATTGTCATTTAAAGTGTGACAGCGCTAAAAGCTGAAAATTGGGCTTCCTGGGGGTGAAAATGCCCTGTATTGAAGTGGTTAAAGTATATAGTTAGACGGAGTTGGGCTGATCCATATGTTGTGCTAGTTTCAAGTAGTTATCAGAAAAGTTATAACAGGAAAGCATGCAAAATATTAAAAGTCTGTATTAAATTTTAAGGACAAAAAGACCTACACATACTTAGTTTGAGCTTGCCTAATATATAAACACCATGCAATTTGGTACTTCTCACCTAAAAAAGCAGATGGAGAAACGGTGCCATTGCTACGTGATACCATAACACTAATTCCAGTTTCGACAAATGGAACTGAAAAATCAACAACCTCCGAACGCTCTTCATTAATTGTGAGTGAACCCACTGCCATAACCGCTCGTTTGTAAACCACCTGGTCCATTAATGACAATGCAGAAAACAGAAAGAGCAGAAATGTCCGTTAATGTCACTAGAACTGGAAAATTGTAGACTTATATTTACAAGTTCTTACTAAAGAGTTCTTTTACCTAACAGAACTTACTTCACCAATCATTCCATTCCAAACGTTATTGATTTTTTTCCCGTGCTTCCCATTGGTTACGAGGTAAAGGTCATATGTGAATTTCACAGTACTTGAGAGTTTCTTCAAGATATCTATGCAGAATCCCTTACAACATTTTTTCACATATGTCCCTTCAGTTGTTGAATTGCTGCAACAAGTAGAACACATTCATATAATCAAATGAATACTTTGAAAGCATTTATGTAAGATAAGAGTATATATAAGGGTTGGTCTTGTTTTATTACCCTCTGCATTGTCAATATGGGGACTATAGGCCATGGAGTCTGACCTATGTATATACAGTATATACATCCTGTACATGACTGATATATCTAAAGCGCAAAAGCAGTGCTTTACAATGTTATAAGCGATACTGGAGTCTAAAACAATGGAAAAATAATAAGATTCCATCTCAGTTTCCTGTCTCAGGACTTCTTGATTTACATATAATAAACAAATTAGGTGGCTTAAAGGGACACTGTCATGACAGTACTATGGAGACTGCTTTTGCTGGTTCCCCTAAGAAAATGCCATTTGAATGACAGCCAGAGAGCTAATATTACCAACAAGAGTTCAGCAATGGCAGCCTTTGCAATTGACACAGTCCCTTTAAAAAATAATGTGTTTTTAAGTTTAGGTTATAACAAAATATATGTATAACTACTGTATATTTATAAGCAGTAAATTGTAATATTGTAAAATATTCACTCTAGGTGTATCTTTCAGTTGCATGTGTTTTAAATTACAGTTATTGATTCACCTGCAGCCTGTACTTGAATGTTTGGTAAATGTCATATTCGCTACTTTAGATATACAACGTTTGGTTATTTTTTACATGTTTATGGACCCGAATCCTTAGCAGAAATGCATTTCTTGAAATTTTAAGTCATCATTTCAACCATATGTTATAATAAAGTTCTAGGGATTTATGAATCAGCATATCTATCCACACCAATCAGATATGTTCCCAAAACTGTTCTTCAAATATTCCTGCACACATTGTTACATAATGCAGGTTACAATAAATCCAAGCATATCCTTGACAAAGTGTGGATTTCTTGGTGCATTATGTTACAGAATTATACATAGTAATTCATTAAATCATTCATATTAAAAACACATGTATATACATATATAAATATATATATATAAATATATATATATATATATATATATATATATATATATATATAATGTTAAACGTCATAGAAATTTTGGAAGGTCAAAAAAGAAACTAAAACCTGATGACATATCCTACTATAAATAGGCAAGGGTTGATGGTCACATTGAACCCAGACTGCAATGTGTTAAATAATGGTCACCTTATGAGCTATGGAAACATGTAGTTCCGCGGTAAAAAAAAGCTGGATTGAAGAAAAAGTAAAGAAAAGTTAGAGAAGGGAGCAATTTGTCAGGCAAGAAAAGATCCCCATGTATTGTTTTTGAATGCCTTCTGTGTACAGTAATAAAGCTAGTATTTCCCCTATTCCCAGATGGGAAACCCACAAGGATATGATACCTACAGCAGGATATATATATATATATATATATATATATATATATATATATATATATATATATATATATATATATATATATATATATATATATATATACACATACATACATTATCATTTATGATTTCTTGGCCATTTTTCAGAGAATATGAATGATAACACAAAAACTTTTCTTTCGCTCATGGTTAGTGTTTGGCTGAAGCCATTTATTATCAATCAACTGTGTTTACTCTTTTTAAATCATAATGGCAACAGAAACTACCCGAATGACCCTGATCAAAAGTTTACATACACCAGTTCTTAAAGGGGTAGTTCCCCCAAAAACCTTTTTTTTAACACTGATTGAGGCTCGTTATGTCAAGGGGAATCGGGTGTTTTTTTTTTTTTAGAAATGAAGCCGTACTTACCGTTTTAGAGATGCATCGTCTCCGATGTATGGTCTCCGGGTCTAGGCGTTCCTATTTGATTGACAGGCTTCCGAGGTCGGATACATCGCGTCACGATTTTCCGAAAGTAGCCGAACGACGGTGCGCAGGCACAGTATAGAGCCGCACCGTCGCTCGGCTTCTTTCGGCTACTCGTGACGCGATGTATGCGACCGTCGGAAGCCTGTCAATCAAATAGGCACGCCCAGACCAGACGATCATACCCGGAAGCGACGGAGACGATGCATCTGTAAAACGGTAAGTACTGCTTCGTTTCTAATAAAAAAACACCCGATTCCCCTTGACATAACGAGCCTCAATCAATGTTAAAAAAAGGTTTATGGGGGAATTACCCCTTTAATACCGTGTTTTGCCCCCTTTAACATCAATGATAGCTTGAAGTCTTTTGTGGTATTTGTGGATGAGGCTCTTTATCGTCTCAGATGGTAAAGCTGCCCATTCCTCTTGGCAAAAAGCCTCCAGTTCCTGTAAATTCTTGGGCTGTCTTGCATGAACTGCACATTTGAGATCTCCCCAGAGTGGCTCAATGAATTTGAGGTCAGGAGACCGAGATGGCCACTCCAGAACCTTCACTTTATTTTGCACAACTGTATGTGTATATATATATATATATATATATATATATATATATATACACACATACAGTGGGGAAAATAATTATTTCCTGACACAGCATGACAGCATATATGTATGGGAAGGCTCCGCCCCCCTGCCCAATCAGGACCGGTTATACTATAAAAGTAGGTCTCCTCCCCTATACCCGCATTCTCTGTTTTTTCCTTCACTGCTACAGGCGGTTATACTACTGCTAAAGAAAGCAGGAATTTTTATTTTCCCTCACCTGGCCGGACACTTCCCGCCAAGCCGCACAGGTTCAAAGCCTCTCCTGTGACGAAGCTCCCCGCTGTACAGGCAGACCTGAACGCCTAATGGGGGAGGCCTCACCCCAGCAGGATCCAGGAGGATGGGGGTGAAGGCATATGGTCTCTAGGGATTGCTCATTTATCATGACGCCATGTATGGACATTCATTGGACTTTGAACATGAAGCATGCAGGTGGTAAGGCACCACATGGTGCACACAATTCTATTCAGTTACTGCTGCAAGTATAGGCAAATATGTGGTTAACTTGCATTACTGAAGGGCTGTGGTTGTGTCTGCAATACTGCTAATGATGATAGCAGGTGCTGTGCTGGGCTGAAGCCTTCCATTTTAACTGAATAAGCCTGGCTCTACAGTCTTGATTTATTTCCTGCAGGTTTGTGGTTAATTTGCATTTCTGAAAAGCATATATTACACATGTGAATGTAACTGGATGTCTGTAATATCACTCTGTTTACTAATATTAAACAGACTATAGGATGTGTTTGCAGCATTGCTGAAGTTTGAACTGATATCAGGTGATACTGAGAGCCCTTTCATTTAATGCAGGGATTGGGCCTGCAGTGTGGGCTCGCTGTGTATGGAAGATCGGTCTCCTCCTTTCTGGTACATATGTCTAAGTAGGTTTAACTTGCTAGTGCTAATGTCATAGGATCGTTAATTTGTGCTGCATTTCTGTGATTACATTAACTCCACACTAGGTAAGGCTGTGATGTGTTTACTTCTATGCATTTACATGTTGACCTGGGTGCTAAAATGTCAGGATCTGTTTAGTCACACTCCTTAGTACTGGTTAGCAATAGGTAATTGCTTGTGTTATTTGGGGTACCCCACTGAAAGATATGGGGTTTGTAGTGGTTACTATTTATGGGAAAATTATCCCAGGCATCTGTGAACCAGTAGCAATCAGCCTTCCTAGAGACCAGCAACTTTGAATAAAGGTGAGGGCAGGTAGGTATATGCTATATCCTAAAAAAGAGTGCACATTATGGGCATAATGAGTGTACATCTCAAGCCCTCAACACCAAACACCAGTCTACCTGCTTCTGCGACAAGGGACAGATCCTCTTCACCCCTGAAAAAATCCCACTATGTAGCAACTGCCAGAAATCGCTACAGGAATCATAGTGGTCGGGTGTAACTGGTGTGACGGCCAGAATGCAAAACAAGGTTGCAGGCCAAGGACAGTGACAAAGGGGCAGAGACTGAGAAGGCCTACAGTCACTAATGGTTCCATACCAAGCCTAATCAAACAACCATGCTTGTTTAAAGGCAACCTCTACCTGAGAGCTTGCTTATGGAAAATCGCTCTGACTAGTTGGCAGATCAGAAGCAAGAGACGGCGACTTTAACCCCGTCCAGACTGACTGTGTGGGACTCAGGTACTAAGCTATTCAAGCAAAATCAGCTAAGGGGTACCTCTGCCTCTAGAGCATGAATGAATGAAAACTTATATAGCGCGGCACATGCGAACTAAAATCGCCTCTGGCGCTTGTTGTTTCTGTCTCCTTTGGTGTCAAAGAGCAGCCAGCCAAACAGGCTTCAGCAGATTAACCAAGGGTACCATTCTTCCAAACAGAGGACACAATATCCTTGCAAAGACCCTGTGACAGCAAGTAGATCTGGAGATCAACAAGATTCATGCAGAGGCTATAGATCGAGGGTTAATGTACATGACAAAGTATAATTACCTAGGCGGTGTTCTGTTACTGTGTACAAGTGATTGTGTGAACTGTACTGTACGATGTGTTTGCAACATGTCTGTTGTTGTTTTAATAATCGCTTTTCTGATTAAAAAAAAAAAAAAAGATTCATACTACTTTTAAGTAGTGTTGTTGTCACCTGCGATGAGGCAGGATGGAAACTGAGCTCTGGTCAGTGATGAGCTCTATGGCAGATCCTAGATTGAAAGGGAATAGCCAATGATGCAGTTCAGTCACTGCGGATACAAGACTGTATGCTGTTTCTCCAGAAATCATTGTGGCCAGTGAACCCTTATGGCCCCTCCCACAAGTGAACACATGCCGCTTTAGTCAGAGTGGTGACTGTTCAAGTCGGATCTGGCAATATCTAGAAGGAAGATTAATTCCTTATGTTAATCACCAAAAGACCAGAGGATAGCCAAAAGATTGACAAGTTAAACGTGGGAGAACTATGGCGGAGAATAAAGAAGCGATAATCTTTATTAGCCTAAACCCAAGTCGCCCAATAGGGTCAGCTGACAGTTGGATGTAAATTTCAGCGAAGGTTCCATGAGTCCTGGGCATTAGGAAGCCAATGGAATTGTTTCATTCCTCTACCTATTCATTGCATTCCCTTCATGATGCGCAAGGGCTATGATTACATGGGCGTTGGTCCAGAAGGATGGCATAGGCCATCGTGGCAATTAATCTCTCCAGTAAAGCCTGACCTCCACAAATCCTACTCCAGGATTTTTAAGGAGTATTGTTCATAGCAGTGCGGCGACTTCAAAGTAGTCCCTACACTACGTTTGAACCCACTGTGGTCTAACTGGGGGCCGTGAGCGTTAAGAATACATAGGCATTGATTCAAGACGCATAGGAATCGCAGTAAAATCGCACAATTTTATGCCGTAATACTGGAAACCTAGTCCATTAAGCCCAACCTGGTGGTGCGATAGGGGTAGTTACCTTGGTATACCCTGTATGTTGTGGTCGTTCAGGCCGATTTGCGGGCACAAGGACTACTGGCAAGTCTTGTTTGAACAGCAAAGTGAATAACTTTATAGCGCTGACAAATGCAAACCGAATCGCCTCAAGGCGCTTTGTATCCAGAGTCGTGCTGATCCTTCAGAAGAGTTGTGGCACAATGGCTTCCAAGTTCTGGGAAAGGTCCCAGTACAGACTCTAATCAAGTCGGGAGGAGCCATCATCGAGAGACAAACTAGTCTCATTGCAGTAATCACCTACTGAAGGGTAATTTTGAATGGGAAAAATGAACAAAATTAAGTTACACTCAGAGAAACAGTGTAATTATCCCATTTGAAGAGATGCTCTTTCCTATTGGTTGCATCCCACGATCGGAAAAGCGATAAAGTACCCTGTAATAACCCTTGTGGTCCGAAGGGTGCCCAAGCAGGGTTGACAACTGTATTAACCTTAGTAAAGAGAGACTTACTTCCCAGGTGGGAAACGATGACTCCACAGAGGAGAAAAGTCCCCGATTGGGGAGGTAGCTAAGCTAATCTTTCAGCATACCAATCATCACAAGTTGTCACTCGTGGGGTAGGCATGCCAATGAAGGACAAGGTGTCCAAAATCCAGAGCTACTGTACAGCGGTCGCAGACTAAAGTCTTTCGTAAACACAACAGAGGGAGCCTCAACTATGCTGAAAGGACTCGGCAAAATGGGGAAGGCCTAGCCTCGCTGGCAAGACGGAATGCAAAACTAGTCAACTTCTGTCAGAGGTATCTCCCAGCATGTTAGGGTTTTCTAGAACTTACAGCCAGAGGGCGTAAGATACAAAAGCCGTTGGATGACAAGGGACAGTCTCAAATGAAAGGCAGTCAAGGGATCGGCAACGAGCAAGACTATCAAGTTATTGGGTCTGACCGTAACCTGGGTGGCTTCCCAGAGGTGGAAGCAGATAAACTAAGGACAGCCAGCTGGGTTGGCAGATTAGCCAATACGTATATATTCAACAAACCTAAGAGTCTCCAGGAGGCCTATCCGGATTTGCAGCCGTTCGGTGGTGATGACGACAATTACCCTGTAGCTTGCAGGCAATGTTGCCCACGGGTACAGTCTCAGATCCGAAAACTCCATATTCTCCTTCCTGAGATTCAACACCTCATACAGCGTGCCAATGGTATCTTCCAAATTCATACAAATTATATCTATATACAGGAGACCAAGATGTGGAGGTCTCACCGTTAGTGTTGGAAATCTAATAGAGGTCAGAGTGTCTACTCCAGACTTCAAATACCTTAGCTAAGAGAAGAACCGACAGAATTTAAAGGATGGAATTCTCTGTTCCTTACTGGAAGGAATGAATTGTATACAGGAGAGCCTAGAGACGGCATGAAAGGATACTGAAACGCAGTCGTATCTATTCTTTACTCTCTGGGTTGCATATCCCAGCAATCAAGTCCGAAAGACCTAGGCAGGTCATTCTTTCCCCCATGGGGTCTTCCAAATAGTGGGAGACACATTATCTCACTCTCCATTTAGAGGGACAAAATATCCCAAATATGGCCAGGAACATGGGAATAAGTATTCCTTTTGGCAAATACAGTATGTAAAGTAGATCTAGAAGAATCTCAAACATCCAAGTGTCGTACCATAAACTTCCTTGTGGCTGAAATGATCAGGCAAAATGGCTCTAGTCTCTTCCTCAACACTAGACAAAGGTTGGTATCGTGGCAGCCTGAGTTAGAACATCATCCTTTTGGCAGATCCAAACGGAAGTGTTTGAAGTTCCACAAACTTGGAAAAGAGATTCAAGGTTGAAGAGACATAGAATTGGCCCTTCTTCTTCTAGGAGAAAAATGATAAACTCATCAGGCTTAATGGCGTCGGAAAAGGACAATCCCGCTGTCCAACGAAGACCATCGCAGTTGTACGGATACAATTAGTCAAAACCTAGATGGAGAGGACAAGTCCATCTGATGAGGGCAGAGACAGCTCCTCCAAGCTGGTGATGCATCCATTGACGGAACTCCAAAATAGTTCCTCCAGAGTTAATATCTAAACTACGACCTGGTCTACATTCCACATGTTGGGGGTCCATTCTGGCGGACCCAGCAGTTGTAACTACAATACATCTCAGTCGTTAGAGAGGATAGATCTAATCCTCTTAAACACTTGAGCAGTACCCACCCTTATTGTCTGGTGATTCTGTACATCCCATACGTATATGCTGTCATGCTGTGTCAGGAAAAGGGAAAATTTTATACTTACCTAACGGTAATTTTCCTTTCCTGATGCAAGCATGACAGCATATAGGTCCCTCCCTTTAAAAAAAAATAAAAAATACAGAGGTCTGAAACAGTTAAGTAGGGCCTTCCGCAGTGATAATAAATTACGAGAATGCGGGTATAGGGGAGGAGACCTACTTTTATAGTATAACCGGTCCTGATTGGGCAGGGGGGCGGAGCCTTCCCATACGTATATGCTGTCATGCTTGCATCAGGAAAGGAAAATTACCGTTAGGTAAGTATAACATTTTCCCTTTTAATCCCCTGCTGATTTGGAAAGTTTGCACAATTAGGCAGTGTACACACGATCGAACATGTCCGCGGAAACTGGTCTGGAGGACCAGTTTCCGCGGACATGTCCGATCGTGTGTACGGCCTAGCGGACAGGTTTCCAGCGGACAAAAGTTTCTTAGCATGCTAAGAAACTTGACCGCTGGAAACCTGTCCGTCGGACATGTCCGCTGGTTAGTATGCCTAACCAGCGGACCGAAATCCCCCGCATGCGTCGAATTGATTCGGAGCATTTTACTTCCTTATTTGCGCAACGTCGCGGCATCAACGTCAATGCCACGTCACCGCATTGTCTGTCCGCGGGGATTTTGGTCTGATCGTGTGTACACACATCAGACCAAAATATCCCGCGGACCATTTTCATCGGACATGTCTCCTCGTGTGTACGCGGCCTTACATGGAAATTAAGGGTCTATCATTTTTTATCACAGGTGTATTTTAAATTATAGAAACAGAATATCATCCAAAAATCCAGAAAAAACACATGATATGAATGTTATAAAATAAGTTGCAATTCATTGAGTAAAATAAGTATTTGATACCAAGCAAAACATGACTTAGTACTTGGTGGAGAAACCCTTGTTGACAAACACAGAGATACAATGGCCCAGATTCACAGAGCGATTACGCCTGCGCAACAGGAGATGCGCGTGCGTAAGTCGAAATGTGCGCGTGCGTTTCGTTGCGCGGCATCCCCAGAACGAGATACGCAAAAAACACACCATTGATTTGCTAGTCAAATATGCTAATGAGGGACTTACGGGGATCCACAAAACAACGTTGGGGCAGCGCAGGCGACGCAGTGTGCGCAACAGCAAAATGTCCTGTCTAAAATTAGAGCTGATAAAAGCTGGTCTAAAAAAAGAAAAAAAGTCTACTTGTTAGATAAAGTAACACTGTTAGTGAGCAGCTCAGCAGTCACACGTGTTGCACAACAATCTGTATGCCAACATGCCAGGGGCATCGTCGCACATAGCTATACTACTGACTTTAGATGAACAAAGAAGGATGAGGGCACGGAGGATGGCACGGAGGAGGGCACAGGAGAGGATATACCGCACCCGCATAGACCTGTTTGGCATGAGTGATTCTGAGGTGTTTCGCATCTTCAGATTCACCCCTCATGTCATCCTGGAATTAACCACAACCCTGCAGGAGGACATCACCAGCCCAACACACCGCTCACATGCAGTGCAGCTACTGGTTAAGGTCATGGCAACACTCCATTTCCTTGCCAGTGGCTCTTTTCAGCGTACAAGTGGAGTGGTGGCTGGGATGTCACAGTCCTCCATGAGCAGATGTGTGCACCAGGTTGTCCCTGCAATCCTCAGACGCATGGCCAACCAAATCATCACTTGAGCTGTAGAACATTACTTGTCCACCAAGAGTACTATCCCAGTGGGACAACAACAGTTTATTATGAAACTTTTAAAGTTTGCCACCCAAGGCAATTACTTTTGGTACAATAACAAATTTTTCCTCCAAACTAAAGGCGTGGCCATGGGGGCTAAATTCGCCCCCAGTTTGGCAAACCTTTTCATGGCCCAGTGGGAGGAGGATGTCGTCTATGCCTTACAGCGTCCCGAGCTGATTTTTTGGGTTCGCTACATTGACGACATCCTCCTCCTTTGGCATGGTGACGAGGAATCCTTACATGAATTCATGGTTACCTTAAATGACAATGACATGGGGATTACTTTGACCTATGAAATGAGTCTTACTATGATTAATTTTTTGGATCTTGAAATATCAGTTGCGGAAGGACGACTTGTCACCAAGACTTTCTTTAAGCCTACCGACCGCAATGGATATATCCCCACTGACAGCTGTCATTACAGCTCATGGCTCAAATCCGTACCGTATAGCCAACTGTTACGGATTAGGAGGAACTGTACTTTTTTGGATGATTTTCATCAGCAAGCTGATACTCTTAAATCAAGATTCATTGAAAAGGGCTATGACCCTGATTGTATTGATAAGGATATTGACCGTATTGCAAAACTCGATAGAGAGACCATCGTTTCAGAACGACCTAAACGGGCTCCTGATAACAAGTTTAAGTGGTCCTTCACCACCCAATATTCAGTACAACATAAACAACTTAAACAAATTCTTAATCGTCACTGGAATGTTCTTCAGAATGACCCTCTTCTGGGTTCAATACTTCCTGAAAAGGCAGGGGTTGTGTTTAGGGGTGCAATGTCCCTTAGAAACAAATTAGCCCCGAACGTGTCAGACCCCCCATGTAAACCGGTTTTCTTCCCTGAAATTAAAGGATTCCATGCCTGCCGTAGATGCAACGTGTGTCTTCTCAATACCCTGACCCAAAGAAAAATTGACAGTTTCACATCTACTACTACTTCGGTCGTGTACCACATGAAGGAATTTGTCACTTGTGCTACACGCTACATAGTTTATCTATTGACATGTCCATGCAAAAAACAATACGTAGGTAGAACTATACGTACCTTTTCCATTAGGGTTAATGAACACATTAAAAGTATTAGAAAGAAGAAAACCAATCACAGCGTACCGAGACACTACTCAGAAGTCCACGATGGTAATCCGAAAGGTACCTGCTTTCAGATTATAGCCAAATTCACTCCCCATTGGAGGGGTGAATCAAAGATTAGGGGTGTCTCACAATTAGAAATGTTCTGGATATATCAGCTCAAATGCTTTTTCCCTTATGGGTTAAACATTGATTGGGACATTAATGCTTTTATTAATAAAGCCTAACCCCTACCTTATGTATATATATCTGCATGGTAGACTCTGATATTGCCCCCTCTCTTTCTGTCCTAGATGACCATTAATAACAATATCATTTAAGCTGTTTCCTATATGTACCTTTTTATTGTTTTGTATTTTAATTTTATTTTTATTTTCAGGGTTCTATTTTGTATGTTCTAATCCAGTCTATTATCCCTCATTGCTTACATATATGTATTTTAGGTACTTGTCTATTTGTATGCATTTTTGTGGTCATGTTGGTTATATTAGGCTGTATGTGCCAATTAATTTAGAAATCGCAAAGGTTTTTTTACTTTGGTTTTTATTTTATTTACCATCTATGCATAACCCCATTTCCGGCATCTCCAGTTGGTATCCGGTTCCCATTCTGTCCGGTTATCGGATTATGATTGGCGTTGTATGGAACGCATTAGAGCGCCGCGTTATGACACCAATAAGTGCCACTTCCTGTATCTTGGGTTGCCATCCGATTTCCGGTTCCTCTGGCTATCGGATTGGTGCTGTATGGAACGCATGTGAGCGCCGCGTGATGACATCAGCGGGCGCCATGTAGATGCAGTAGCACAGTCCCGACGCTGACGCTGGTCTCAGTTGTGTCTTACAGATGATGTACCTGGTGTTGGATGCGTGATTGCGCCGTGGCGCCGCCGCGGTTGTGCGTGGTGGCGTCATTTCGGCACATCTGTGGTGACACTCATTCTGAGCCGGATATAGGCTAAGGATTGTGCTGCTAGGGGTTGGGTCTGAGAGACACGGAAGTGTCCTCAGACAATCCACTGTATGCAATAGAGGTTTTTCTTTGTAAATTCATCAGCTGTTTGGAGTTTGTGTTCCAACATGCTGATGATACTCAGTATATATTGGCGTGGTGTGGATTAGCAGGTTTATGCCCCAGTTGAAGAGCCCTATAGCTCGAAACATGTAGGGTACATGGCCTGCAGCCACTTATCCATTCACCACGCTTCATTTTTGTGATCACCTGTACCTGCTCTTTCACCTGGCTTGTACTTTTTAATTTAATATTTTTATTTTGTATGGTATTGTTACATACCTGCTTTTATGATTAAAGCCGCTATACCCTATCATTTGGGTTTGGAGCCTCCTTCTATTTTTTTCATGTGCTTCCATATGACTCCATACTCCATTGGGAACTTCCCTGTTATCCTGGAAGGGTGAGACTTAAGAAATTTGGAGATTCCTGGAGATATCATCGGATGTGCCTTACACGAATCACACCTGACTGAGGATCCATTCTTTGCCCATTCGACATACTACCAACGGTCTGTATGTCCACCGAATTCGGTAAGAGTATCTAATTCTTCTGATCACTTTGGAATGTATGTTTGATCCTCTGCTTTCCTCCATTGGATTGTCAGCTTCCATCGGGACTACCCGCACCGGACTTTTTCTTAGTATTGTAGTGTCATTACTACCTGGACTTACCTGGAGCTTCCTTAGCCCTTAAGGGGCCCCATCTTCCCCTTACACGGTCCCTGCTTGGATTGCTTTTTGATGTGCATCTATCACATTTTATCACCATATGTTTATGTTTTACCATATAGCATATATCACCATTTATATTTTGGTGTAGAGATACACTCCCTCCTTTGTGTCGTCTGAGTGTGTCTTTTTAGCGCCACATTTTTTATTTTTTTTAAATCATCAAACCCACCACTGAGGAGCTGCGGCTGAAGGCAATGACAGATTTCTACAGAATTGCCAGATTCCCACGCACTGTGGGGGCCATTGATTGCACACATGTGGCACTCCAGCCCCCCCAGGAGACAGAGCACATGTACCGCAATCGGAAGCATTGTCATTCCATCAATGTACAGGTGATAGTCGATGCCCAAGGCCTCATATGGCACGTCCGTGCCAAACACCCAGGGTCCAGCCATGACAGCTACATATACAATCAATGCCACATCCGATTGGAATTCGATCAGAACGTGTATGGGGACAGCTGGCTGGTTGGTGAGTGACATGGGTGGCAGGCATGACTATCCCCTCCCATGATGCACATCACAAGGGGCACATGCATGACTAACATCCTCCTGTCTTTTCCCTTACAGGTGACTCTGCATATCCACTGGGACCCCATCTCATGACTCCTATCCGGAACCCCCAAACCCCAGGAGAGGAAAGATACAATCAAGCACATGCCCAAACACGAGCAGTGGTGGAGCGCACCTTTGGCCTCCTAAAGTCACGTTTCCGATGCCTGGATAAGTCTGGGGGTACCCTCTTGTATTCCCCAAACTTTGTGTGCCAGATCATCGGTGCATGTTGCATGCTGCACAACTTTGCAGAAAGAAAGGGCCTGCAGATTGACCTACGTGATGACCTGATACCTGAACCAGGCAAACCCACCCTAACCGAGGCTACCCCGTCTTCTGAGGGAAGAGCAGCCAGGAAACAGCTCACATTGGGCATCTTTGCACGTTAAACATACACATTAATCATGGCACAATGAGAATGCATGCATGCACACCACTGTGGTCCCTAGCACAGACACACCACATCCACATCAAATTGCTGGACTTGTGAGCAGCAACGCCACGCCAAGGCTCCAATTATGTCACTGAACATTCATACACCAATCACACGGACCTGGGGATCACTTCTCCCTGGTCCTGGGGAACCCTTCTCCACCAAAATAGAGGGTGACAACCCTTTTCCGGCAGGAATGTCACCCCCACATTCACACAGCATTCACAACACAAAAAAAAAATGACCAGCAAAAGCAAAAAATTTCCAGACAAAAAAAAAAAAAAAAAAGACAAAAAAAAAAAAAATAATTTGTCAAAAAAAATTAAATGGGGGAAAAACAAATTACTGCCCTCTGCGTGAGCCACGCCTGGGGCGCCCCCGGCCACGGCCCCGGCTTCTCAGGGGAGACTCATGGGGAAGGGGTAAAACCGGGGAAGGAGGATCAGCCCCTGATCTCTGCCCACCTGGTGGCCTGCCCTCCAAGGCCACGGCAATTCTGTCCAGGGCAGCACCAAGTGTTGCCGTGTTGGCCTGGATAGCCAGGGTAAGGGCCCTCACATCCTGCCCAACGCCTGCTGATGTCGTCTGCAGTTCGTTTAGGCAGGTTGTGAAAGCCCGGGAGTGGGAGTCCAGGTTCCCCAGCGTATCCTTGATGGAGGACAGGCTCTCCTCCATCCGCACCAATGTCTGGCTGACCTGTCCCAGATGGCGGGTCTGGAGGAACTGGTCCCTTCTCAGGGTGGCGGGCAGGAGATCGGCCAACCCCCTGGTGGTCTGGGATGACATCCTGCCTCCAGCTGATGCTCGTGGCCGGGGAGAAGGGGAGGCCCTTGTGAGGGGAGCCATGTTGGGGGAGGAGGGGGGCTCCCCCTTAGGGAGGCCTGCCTGCTGCCAGCCAGAGGGGAGGAGTCCTCAAAACCCAAACGTCCAGTGCCTGACATGGACTCCTCCTCCTCATGATTCTCCTCCTCCTCATGATTCTCCTCCTCCTCATGATTGTCCTGCTCCTGTTGAACCTCCTCCGCGGACTCCGGCCTTGTTGGGGGGGCCTCATTAGGCTGCTGTCCTGGGGTTGGTGCGGTCAGGCCAGATGGCCCTGCACCCTCCTGCACATCTGTGGATGACACAAAACATTCACAGGTTGGAGGATCCACACACTTGCCACATATTCCCTTTCACCCCCTCCCCCACACATGCTACACACCTGATATTAAAAAATAAAACAACTTACCTGGCACCACGGGCTGGGGACTGGAGTCAAAGCCGGGCAGGCCCTCAACTTCATGCCGATGAAAGGTCAGGGCCACCGCACGCTCCTCCGCTGTCAGGCTAATACGGCATGGTGGGCCCCCTCCTGTGCCCCTGGCATGGGCATGCATTCTGGCCAACTTCTTTTTGACCAGACGCCGGAGGTCATTGATTTTTTTGTCAATCCCAGACCTGGTCCGTGTCTCCCCCTGCCCCGCAGAATTCACCTGGTCAGTGATCCTATCCAAAATCTCCCTCCTCCTGGCCGGGGTGGTGTTGGCACTCTCTGGGCCGTGGAGGTAACGCCCATACTCGCTAATGGCCCGGGCAAGAATCTGTTTTTCCACAACTGTAAAATTCAGCTTTCGCTTTCTCTCAGTCATCCTTCCAAAAAAAAACAGTCCCAGTCAACAAAATTCACGCACACAAACAAGCACAACCAATCACAAAAAAACACACACACAGAGAGAAAACTACTCACCAAGAAACAGTCCCCAAAAAACAAAACAAAAATACAGCAGGAAAAGAAACAAAAACAAATATATCAATCAAACAAACAGTCTCTCAAACACTTATCAAAAACCACTTTAAAAAATCTACTAACAAACACCTGATCACACAGAACACAACTAATCTGACAACTACAAAACACACCGCAACGAACAACAAGAACAAAAGCACTTGGTTAAATGGGAAGGGACAAAGGGATGTACTTTTGCAAAGGAAGTGTGTTTGTGTGTGTCTATTTATACTGTTTGCGTAGTTCACAACGTTGCCCTAGTCCATTTCCAATTTCACTGATTGCGCCGCTCCCGAGTTGTGAGCATGCGCACATCGGAGCTGACATGGTCTCGTTCAAGCGCGCATGCGCGAGCCGGCCGGCCCTTCATTTGCATGGGGTCACGGCTCATTTCAATGTAACACACCCACGTCCTTCCCAATTTGTATTACTCCTCCTTACGCCTCTGAAAAAACGTTACGCATGCGCAATTTCCGGCAAAATTCCGCATGTCTAACATAAAGGCGGTGCGCTACGCCGGTCTAATAATGCGCAGATGTACCTGAATCTGGGCCAATGTTTCTTGCAGTGGGTTACCAGGTTTGCACACATCTCAGGAGGGATTTTTGTCAAATCTTCTCTACAGATCCTCACTAAATCCTTATGGTTTCTTGGCTGTCGCTTGGCAACCCAAAGTTTCAGATCCCTCCATATTCGGCCCCTCAATGTGGCAAATTCGTGCCTGTACCTTTAGCAGAGAAACAGCCCCAAAGCATATTATTTCCACCTCTGTGCTTGACGGTAGGGATTGTGTTCTAATGCCGCGTACACACGATCACTTTTTGTGATGAAAAAAAACGACGTTTTATGTGACGAAACAAAACGACGTTTTTCAAACTTCATTTTCCAAAACTACGTTGCATACACACCATCGTTTTTCCAAAATGCTCTAACAAAGCGTGGTGACATACACCACGTTTGACGGCACTCTGTTCCATTGAAGCTCCGTCTCATAACTTGCTTCTGAGCATGCGCGGGTTTAAAAACGTCGTTTTGCCCACACACGATCACTTTTTATGACACAAAAAATGACATTTTGAAAAACGACAAAATTCAAGCATGTTCGAATATTTTTTTGGTCGTTTTTTTTTAAGACATAAAACGAAGTTTTGCCCACACACGATCATTTTTGCATGGAGCTCCAGACAGAGGATGATTGATGGTTATTTTATATTTCTTTCATTTGCAAATAAATCGCTCCGACAGTTGCAGTCTTCTCATCAAGCTTCTTGCTGATGGTCTTGAAACCATAATGGTAAGGTTTGGATATTAGAAAGAGATTATGTGGACAGGTGTCTGTTATACACATAACACGTTGTCATTAGGAGCACCTTCTTAAATTGACAGGACTATCTGTGTACCACATGAGCACAACTTTAACCAGTCAGTGTTAGTCAGAATTATTGATGGTTGGTAGGAGATCAAATACTTATTTTACTCACTGGACTGCAACTCCAATTTATAACATTTGTATTGTGTGTTTTTTTCTGGATTTTTGGTTGATATTCGGTCTCTATCATTTAAAATACACCTATGATAACAATTATAGACCCTTAGGGCCAGATTCAGGTACAATAACATTGGCGCAGAGTATCAGAGATACACTACGCCACCGTATTTTACCTGGCTCTACGACGAATTCAGGTAGATTACGGCCCGTAAGGTACGGCGGCGTAGTGTATTTCTCATGGCGGAATCGAAATACGCGATTAGGGGGCGTGAAGCATTTAAATTAGGCGCGTCCCCGCGGCGATCGAACTGCGCATGCTCCGTTCAGCAATTTCCCGCCGTGCATTGCGCGAAATAACGTTGTTACGTCATTTTTTGTTTGAGTAGCGTCGTTTACGTACATTCCTATTCCCGGACGACTTACTCAAAAAATAAAAAAAGACGTTGAAATTCGACGCGGGAACGACGGCCATACTTAACATGGGCTGTCTAAAACTAGACCAGATAAAAGCTGGAATAACTTTATGCGGCAAAAAGATGACTACAGATGCCGTAAGAGATTGCGAACGACGCTCGTAACTTCGTGGATTGTCGGAAAATGCTAATTTGCATACCCCGACGCGGAAAACGACGGGAACTCCACCCAGCGGGCGCAAAATTATTGCAGCGTAGATCCGAAGGCGTACGAACATGTAAGCCAGTCGGATTGAAGCCCGAAGCCGTCATTTCATGGTTTGAGGCTTCAGACTAATGAAACAACGCCCGTAATTTGAAAGTACTCCGGTCTAACGCGAGACAGACCGGAGTAAGGGCTCTGTGAATCTGGCCCTTAATTTCTTTGTAAGTGGAAAAACTTAAAAAAATCAGCAGGGGATCAAATGATTATTTTCCACACTGTATATATACATGATACAAAAAACTCCAATGGGAAGCCAGTGTCCCAACCCAATTATCCCTCCCCATCCAATTCCCCCACACTATCTTTCCCTGACACCCACCCAGACTTGCCCCAACCCACTAAAACCCTGCACCCCCTCTGTAAGGAGCCCCAAGAGTCCCGCAAGACCCACTGTGAATGGCTACACTGCTCTACTATGCTGCAATGAAAGAGTAAGGACATTTCTCAAATGTACACTATATAAACAAGGATGGCAGGTATACATTCCAGCAGTCTGCAGGAGGCGTAGGGTGATTAGAGAGGCCACATAGGAGATTCACCCATCTCATAGGAGGACTCATTTTCCATGGAGGGAGACTCTATACCTGGAATCTTTGTTTATATAATTTACAACTGAGAAACTTCCGTATTCTTTCATTGCAGCATATTAGAGCAGTTTAACTATCCACAGTGGGCCTTGCGGGACTCTTGGGGCTCCTTACAGAGGGGGGGCAAGATGTTAGTGGGTTGGGGGGTGTCTGTGTGGGTGTTGGAGAGGGAGTGTGGGGGGAGATGGAGGGAGGGGGAGGACACCTGGTTTGAGACATTGGCTTCCCACTGGAGTTTTATGGAGTATATATATATATATATATACATATATATATACATATATATATATATATACACAAAAAAACTCCAATATATATTTTGTAAATAAAGTATTGGGCTTCTGGATGCCTGCTGTAGGTGTCATATCCTTTTGGGTTTTCTCATATGCATTTTTAATTGGAGACACCTCCCCTGATAGTTTGGTTATAGGCACCAAGGCTGCTGCTTATTACCACTCCCGGTTTTGTCTTTGGTTTTTTTCTCATGTTTAAATATATACTTACTTTATTCTGATGTATTTACGACATGGCACAGTATTCCTTACGCATGTTCCTGTCAGGTAATCCATGTTTTCAACAATGACAAATGGTGCCTCTTCTAATGTAACCACACTGAGATGGTTGTCATCAGGCTCAATGTCCAGAGCACCTGAGATTCTGGGCCATACTGGATATTTTGCTTCCAGTGTTTTGTTTTCCCATTTTCCTACCTGTAACATATATATATAAAACAGTATATGCATCAATGAGATGTTTTTGTAATCGACTTGTCATATCACTTACCCATGAGTGGTCTAGGAAAAGTTAAAATGTGTTTAAAGTGCACCTGTAATTTAAAGTGGTAGTTTACTCTGTAAGAGAATAAAACAACAAAAGTTTCCACCTGAAAGGAAATATCATAATGTGCTAGTATGCACCACATACTAGCACATGCAGCCCTTCAGCTGTGCACTGTCAGCGCTGCAGCTTCTTCACTCTGTCTTCTTTCCGGATTCGGGGGCTCCAAGCATCTGATTGGACTGTGTGGGAGTCTCAGCCACACAGCTCTGAAGGAATGGCACAAGTATGCCGTTTCTTCAGAACACATGCGCAGGTGATGTCACTGGCTGCAGCTCACAAGAATATCTCCTAAACCGTGCACATTTTGGAGATATTCATTTTACCTACAGGTAAGCTTTATTATAGGCTTACCTGTAGGTAAAAATTAAATATGAGCGTTTATTACCACTTTAATAGGGGATGTAATGCTATAAAGCCAAAGTATAAGGCTCCATGCACACTGAAGCAGATTAAAAGCTATACAAAAACACCAGTAGCTTTGCAGGGAGCCTTGCAACGTTTTTTGGCATTTTTGCAATAGCTTTAATCAGCGTTTTTCAGTGTAGCTTGTATCAGCTTTTTTTTTTCTTTTTTTTAATGGATAAAAAAAATCTGCATTTTTACCCGCCAAAAAACTGCACTTTGAACACAAATTTTGGGCATTCAGAAAAAAGCCAATAAACTCCAAAGCTCATTAACACTGAAAAATGCCCAGGTGTGCATGGGCACATAGGCTAACATAGAGTTCAGTTTATGGTAAGGTGACCAGACTTTTAAAATTAAATCTGGGGACATATTTTTTCTTTACTAGTAATGTCAACAATCAGCGACTCTCTGCCTGTCGCCGCCCGCCTCACAGCTCTCAAGTCTTACTCTTCGGGCCCCGGCTACTATTGGATGGGGAGCGGAGGAAGATCACTCCGCCAGGGAAGGCAAGGAGACAAGCAGGTGGCTGGCCAGAAATTGAGCCAAGGCATAAGAACATGAGAGCGAAGCTGGATGGGCATGCGCCCGAAACTGAAGAAATATTCCTCCGCTCCGACCAGCACATGATCATCAGAAAGGGGCATGGATAATGGGAAAAAATACAACCCCCCTAGGCTAGTAGGCACGGCGGAGGGGGGGGGGGGTAATTCTTTTTTTTTTATTTTAATTCTGCATTGATTGGATTTAATAGGAGGCAGGGGCAATTTCAAAGACAATCTGGGGACAAAACCAGGGACAGATTTGGTCTAGGGACAGTGTCCTCAATCAGGGGACTGTCCCCTGAAACTGGGGATGTCTGGTCACCCTAGTTTATGGGCTTTAAAAAAAAAAGCCAAAATGCCAATAAACTGCAGTTTATCAGCTTCAGTGTGCATGGAGCCTTAGGAAGACCTTCTTTTAGCTTTAGTGCAAAAAAAGGGGAGTAAATTCTGCGCTAATAGTGCCAGTGTATAGTATGAATAAATCTAAAGTGAGTAAAAGCTGCAACATAAAAACATGTGATAATCATGTAATAACAGAAAATATGGGTATAGGTAGTTGCGCTAAAAAAAGCAAATTATGAGAATGATATTATTGAGAATAACTAAAACAAGTACTGTAAGTGACAATATTGGAATAGACAGTGAGTGAAAAAACCTTTCTAAAATTTCAGCTTGCGGCACTGCGTCGCTTTAACTGACAATTGCGCGGTCGTGCGACGTGGCTTCCAAACAAAATTTACGTCCTTTTTTTCCCCACAAGTAGAGCTTTCTTTTGGTGGTATTTGATCGCCTGTGCGATTTTTATTTTTTGCGCTATAAACAAAAAAGAGCGACAATTTTGAAGAAAAATACAATTTTTTTACTTGTTGCTATAATAAATACCCTAATTAAAAAAAAAAAAACACATATTTTTTTTCTCAGTTTAGGGCGATACTTATTCTTCTACATATTTTTGGTAAAAAAAAAAAAAATCGCAATTACGACTGGTTTGCGCAAAAGTTATAGCGCTTACAAAATAGGGGAGAGAATTATTATTTTTTATTATTTTTTTTTTACTAGAAATGGCGGCGATCTGCGATTTTTATTGGTACTGGGACGTTATGGCGGACACATCGGACACTTTTGACACATTTTTGGCGCCATTCACATTTATACTGCGATCAGTGCTATAAATATGCACTAATTACAGTATAAATGTGACTGGCATTGAATGGGTTAACACTAGGGGGTGAGGAAGGGGTTAAATGTGTATGCTAGGTGTGTTCTAACTGTGGGGGGAGGGGGGGTGACTGGGGGGGTGACCGATCTGTGCCCCTATGTAGGAAGAAACACAGATCGGGCTCCTCCCCTCCAGAGACAGCAATGAGAGATCATCTATGAGAGATCATCTCTCATTCGCCCACAGATCGCATCGCAAACGGCCACTCTGATTGGCCGTTCGCCACGATCTGTGATTGGCCGTGTCCAAGGGACACGGACAACACAGGGCTTCCCTGCAGCGCGCTCTACAGCGCGCACTGGGAACGCCTGAATGACATACCATCAAATGACGGCATGTTGGATATTCAGGCCCGCGCTGTTGCCGTCATCCGACGGTAGCGCGGGCCTGAAGTGGTTAATGTTGTTACAAACTTGGCAGACTGCCCATATATTTTCTTTATTTTTTTTGATCTAAGAAGAACGCGTTAGTTACCATGTTTCCTGCTAAGAACTTGGCAGACTGCCCAGATATTTTCTTTACACACAGAGACGTTTATACCTTTGATCTAAGAAGAAAGCGTTATTTACAATGTTTTCTGCTAAGAACTTGGCAGACTGGCCAGATATTTTCTTTCGACAGCTGAAAGTCTCTCCACTTGTTGTATGAAAGAATCAACAAACTCTGCATTGGAGATGTCAGGGGGGTTGAATCGAGATCACAATTTTTTAACGATTAATTGTGCAGCTCTAGCACTGTACTGTATTTGTGCAGCAATTTTTTAAACATGTTTTTTTTTTTTAAATAAACTGTTTCATTCATTTTAACCACTTCAATACCCAGCCATAGAAAATTGACGGCCTGGGATGGGATTTACCATCCTAAGTGGCCGTCAATTGACGGCCTGGGCATTGCAGGCGAATATCTGGATGATGCCTGCAGCCAGAGGCATCATCCAGATATCCTCTTCTTTAGCCGACGATTCTGCACAATGTAAGAACGATCATAGCGGCGGTTCCGCTGCTTGATCGTTCTTACAGGCCGCGGGAGGGGACATCCTCCCCCCTCCCGCCGCCATCCGGTGCTTCTCCGGGCTTACCTGTGCCTTCGGGGGCCCGGAGAACGAATCGTCGGCGGCGGCAGGAAGCATAGAGATGACTGGTGACCAGTTGGTCACCAGTCATCTCTATGACCGTCGGAGGACCCGGGCGCGACCTGATGACGTCACGCCTGGGTCCCCGTAAGTAAACAAAGCCGCAATTGCGGCTGTAAGCCCCCATTCATGAGATCGGTGATTTTTTTTTCACCGATCTCATGGTTTCCAGCCTGGAGGAGAGATGTGAGGTCTTATTGACCCCACATCTCTCCATAAAGAGGACCTGTCACACACATTTCCTATTACAAGGGATGTTTACATTCCTTGTAATAGGAATAAAAGTGGAAAAAAAAAATGAAAAAAAGTGGAAAAATAAATAAAAAATAAGTCAAAAAAATATAGAAATAATAATAATAAAGATAAAAAAAAAATTAAAACGCCCCTGTCCCCGATAGCTCGCATGCAGAAGCGAACGCACACGCAAGTCCCGCCGACATATGTAAACGCCGTTTAAACCACATAAGTGAGGTATCGCCGCGTGCGTTAGAGTGCCAGCAACGAATCTAGCACTAGATCTCCTCTGTAAATCTAAACTGTAACCTGTAAAAAATAAATAAAGCGTTGCCTATGGAGATTTTTAAGTACCGAAGTTTGGCGCCATTCCATGAGTGTGCGCATAATTAAAGCGTGACATGTTGGGTATCTATTTACTCGGTGTAACATAATCTTTCACATAATACAAAAAAATTAGGCTAACTATACTGTTTTGTTATTTTTTTAATTCATAAAACAATTTTTTTACAAAAAAAAAGGCGTTTGAAAAATAATTGCGTAAATACCGTGCAAGATAAAACTTTGGAATGACCGCCATTTTATTCCCTAGGGTGTCTGCTAAAAAAAACATATATAATGTTTGGGGGTACTGTGTAATTTTCTAGCAAAAGAATGATGATTATTACATGTAGGAGAGAAGTGTCAGAATAGGCCCGGTAATGGAGGTGGTATAAAAGCCTGGTACTGAAGCGGTTAAAAAACACTAAAGTTAGCACTATTTTTTATGGTATACTAAGCGATACTTTGAATTTTTTTTAGGTTACATGTTTAGAGTTACAGAGGAGGACTAGTGCTAGAATTATTGCTCTCGCTCTAACGATCGCGATGTATGTAACCTGTGTGTATCTGGCTCTGATACTAGCCAGTGCCTACCCAGCCACTAACTGGTACCTCTCCCAGCCTGTCCCCGCACACCCTCTCACCTGCTGACCTGTTTTGTCAGTAAATACAATGATCAGTGTTGCTGTCTATAGCTGGCAGCACTGATTGTTTTGGGAAAAACAGGCTGGTTGTACTTTAAGTCGATTAATAGATTGACTTGTGTAAAACCAGCTAGCCCATACATAGATCGACTATGGCTGGTCTCTGCATAATTGGTGTAATTTCAATCCATGTATGACCCGCTTAACCACTACGCAGTCCCTAAACATCCTTCCACTCCTGTACATAGTGCTCACTGTCATACTCTCCACACTCCTCTCCTATACATAGTTCCCACTGTCATACTGTCACACGTCTCTCCTGTACATAGTGACCACTGTCATACCCCCACACGCCTCTCCTGTACATAGTGCCGGCTGTCATACACTTCTCTCCTGTACATAGTGCCCACTGTCACACCCTCCACACTCCTCTCCTATACATAGTGCCCACTATCATACCGTCCCCATTTCTCTCCGGTACATACTGCCCACTGTCATACCCTCCACACTCCTCTCCTGTACATACTGCCCCATCATACCCTCCACACTGCTCTCTGGTACATACTACACTCTGTGATACCCCCACACTCCTCCTGTACATACTGCCCACTGTCATACCCTTCACACTCCTCTCCTGTACATACTGCCCACTGTCATACCCTTCACACTCCTCTCCTGTACATACTGCCCACTGCCATACCCTTCACACTCCTCTCCTGTACATAGTACCTGCTGTCATACACTTCTCTCCTGTACATACCGCCCACTGTCATACCCTGCACACTTCTCTCCTGTACATACTGCTCACTGTAATCCCCTCCACACTCCTCTCCCGTACATACTACCCACTGTCATACCCTCCACACTCCTCTCCTGTACATAGTGCCCACTGTTAGACCCTCCACATTCCTCTCCTGTACATAGTGCCCACTGTCGCACCCTCCACACTCCTCTCCTGTACATACTGCTCACTGTCATACCCTCCACACTCCTCTCCTATACACAGGGCCCACTGTCATACCCTCCACACTCCTCTTCTGTACATACTGCTCACTGTCATACCCTCCACACTCCTCTGCTATACATAGTGCCCACTGTCATACCCGCCACACTCCTCTACTGTACACTGTCACTGTTCACTGTCATACCCTCCACACTCCTCTCATATGCATAGTGCCCACTATCATACCATCCACACTCCTCTCCTGTACATACTGCCCACTGTCATACCCTCCACACTCCTCTCCTATACATAGTGCCCACTATCATACCATCCACACTCCTCTCCTGTACATACTGCCCACTGTCATACCCTCCACACTCCTCTCCTATACAGAGCGCCCACTGTCATACCCCCCACACGCCTCTCCTGTACATAGTGCCGGCTGTCATACACTTCTCTCCTGTACATAGTGCCCACTGTCACACCCTCCACACTCCTCTCCTATACATAGTGCCCACTATCATACCGTCCCCATTTCTCTCCGGTACATACTGCCCACTGTCATACCCTCCACACTCCTCTCCTGTACATACTGCCCCATCATACCGTCCACACTTCTCTCTGGTACATACTACACTCTGTGATACCCCCACACTCCTCCTGTACATACTGCCCACTGTCATACCCTTCACACTCCTCTCCTGTACATACTGCCCACTGTCATACCCTTCACACTCCTCTCCTGTACATACTGCCCACTGCCATACCCTTCACACTCCTCTCCTGTACATAGTACCTGCTGTCATACACTTCTCTCCTGTACATACCGCCCACTGTCATACCCTGCACACTTCTCTCCTGTACATACTGCTCACTGTAATCCCCTCCACACTCCTCTCCTGTACATACTACCCACTGTCATACCCTCCACACTCCTCTCCTGTACATAGTGCCCACTGTTAGACCCTACACATTCCTCTCCTGTACATAGTGCCCACTGTCGCACCCTCCACACTCCTCTCCTGTACATACTGCTTGCTGTCATACCCTCCACACTCCTCTCCTATACACAGGGCCCACTGTCATACCCTCCACACTCCTCTTCTGTACATACTGCTCACTGTCATACCCTCCACACTCCTCTGCTATACATAGTGCCCACTGTCATACCCGCCACACTCCTCTACTGTACACTGTCACTGTTCACTGTCATACCCTCCACACTCCTCTCATATGCATAGTGCCCACTATCATACCATCCACACTCCTCTCCTGTACATACTGCCCACTGTCATACCCTCCACACTCCTCTCCTATACATAGTGCCCACTATCATACCATCCACACTCCTCTCCTGTACATACTGCCCACTGTCATACCCTCCACACTCCTCTCCTGTACATAGTGCCTGCTGTCATACACTTCTCTCCTGTACATACTGCCCACTGTCGTACCCTCCACGCTTCTCTCCTGTACATACTGCTCACTGTCATACCCTCCACACTCCTCTGCTATACATAGTGCCCACTGTCATACCCGCCACACTCCTCTACTGTACACTGTCACTGTTCACTGTCATACCCTCCACACTCCTCTCATATGCATAGTGCCCACTATCATACCATCCACACTCCTCTCCTGTACATACTGCCCACTGTCATACCCTCCACACTCCTCTCCTATACATAGTGCCCACTATCATACCATCCACACTCCTCTCCTGTACATACTGCCCACTGTCATACCCTCCACACTCCTCTCCTGTACATAGTGCCTGCTGTCATACACTTCTCTCCTGTACATACTGCCCACTGTCGTACCCTCCACGCTTCTCTCCTGTACATACTGCTCAATGTCATCCCCTCCACACTTCTCTCCTATACATAGTGCCCATCATACCCTCCACACTCCTCTCCTATAAATACTGCCCAATGTCATACCCTCCACACTCCTCTCCTGTACATACTATCCACTGTCATACCCTCCACACTCCTCTCCTGTACATTGTGCCTTTTGCTGTACCCTTTGCACTCTTCTCCTGTACATAGTGCCCAATGTTAGACCCTCCACATTCCTCTTCCTCACCTGCACATACTTATATACCACTTATATACCATCCGTACTCCTCCCCTATGTCGCTCACCCGCAAAAACAGTTCTTTAAAATGATACTGAATACCCTCAATGTTACCAGCTCTAGAATGGACACACTTTTGTTAGTTCAACTAAAGGAAATCTCAGTTCTCATATTTGTTGTGTCCCATTATTAGAACTTATTTAATTTTGTGATTACTACTGCCATGTACAGAGGAACATCAGAGGGGATCTCAGCTACTCTAAATATAGCACTTGTGAAAAAAAGTGTCCCTAAAAATATTTTTTAAATGTTCGAAACTATGCACTTATGCACTGCCCAAGGGCCACTGGGTCAGTAGGGGCCCCATGAGAGGTTTCTGGGATCCTCTGATATTAAAGCGATATTAAACTTTCCTGACATTACTACTTTTTAGAGACCCTGGGGTAGGTTATGCCACAATGTACAAGTATGCACAGCATATTAGCACATTAGGGTACACTTACATTTTCAGACTGGGCCCTCCATTGCTGCACTGTGATTCCCACGCATTTATTTATTATTTATAAAAGGCCCAACCAAAATCCTTAGCACAAGGCCCATGATGTTCTTAATCTGGCCCTGGGTGGTGGTGTATAACAGCTTTACTCTCTGTCCTTGCACTTCTAATCTGCCATCTGTGTGGAATTTGGATGGCTTCTTATCTAAATCAGAACACTTCTGGCTTCACTCATCTGTGTACACATGTTTATTTTAAATGATTTTTTGTATACATATATAAAAAAATCTTGCTTTGGACACTAATGGTTGTTCTTATCAGAACATTTAATACTGTATTTGTCTACTCACTTTCTTTTAAGTATACACCTACCTTCATATGCAAGGTGATATTGACCTATATTGACAAAGTCATCTGTTACTTGTGATACATCAAAGGTTTTTTAACTCACTGTCTATTCCAATATTGCCACTTAGGCCTTGTACACACGGCTGAATATATCCGCTGTGAACGGTCCCTGGACCGTTTACAGCGTATATTTACGCCGGGGTGTTTTGATCCGATGGCTGTACACACCATCGGATCAAATTCCCCGCCGACGGACAGCGCGGTGACGCGGCGGTGACGTTGACGCCGCCACGTCAACGCACCAGGAAGTAAACACTTCCGCGCGCATGCGTCGGATCCATTCACAGGATACGACGCATGTGCGGCAAGATATGTCCGCTGGTTTGCCGTACTAACCAGCGGACATATCTGACGGCCAGCTATCCGGCGGAATTATTTCAAAGCATGCTTTGAAATTTTTCCGCCGGATGAATCCGGCAAAAAGCGTCCGTTTGCCCCTACAGACGAGGGGATTTTTCGGCTGAAATGGTCCGTCGGACCATGTTCAGCGGAAATATCCCCTCGTGTGTACAAGGCCTGACAGTACTTGTTTTTGTTATTCTCAATAATATCATTCTCATAATTTGCTTTTATTAGTGCAACTACCTATGCCCATATTTTAACTTTAGTGCATTTTTAAAATGCCATGTTTAACCCTTTTGTTGTGGGCCCTGTTTTTCATTTTTCACATCAGGTAGCCAGGCCACTTTTTTCTTCCACAGTCAACAATCTTCTAGCAAACAATGGCAATGACAGTGGGTGGAACCTGATGGGGAAGCTAAAACACAAATTCTGTCTTATGTCTGCTCTCTCATTGCAACTGACATCAAGCAGTTGGAATATTCTATAGCCAATAGCAGACTGCCTACTGGTTAAGGATCTATTGGCTGCCTGCTGTCAATGACAAGGGGAGGAAACCAGATAGAGAACAAGTGTTTGTGAGTCCCCAACAGGCTCTACCCACCCAATTTAAAACTCCCCCACAGATTTGCTGTCTATGTGACAGCTGCAATGGCAGGAAGAAGTGTCGCTGCACAAAGGATGGAATGTCTGTATGAATACCCAAGTCACAATGCACCTCCACATGTGGTGCATTCCCCAAATAAATTTACTTGTTTACAACAGGTACATAAATCTGTTGCTTGCATCTACAGTACATTTGTCATGACATTTGTCACATGAAGGCATGACAGAATTCTAAACAGTGTCTTAGCCATTTCCCTGAATATATATCATAAATACTTTATGCATCACAAATTTAAAGTTAAAAAAAAAACACATGATCAAACACAGCAATGGACAATGTGATGTAAAATGTTTACTTTTTTTTTTTTCTTTCCACATCAGCTGATACCAATTGTTTGAAACCCGCTCATATTTGAGGCTTCAATCGTCTCTACTAGCGGTTTTTGCATCATCTGTGAAACATTACGGTATTTGCTTCATCTCATTGACTTTTTTTTTTTTCCCCAAATTGTCTTATCTCTATCTTTCACATTTTCTCCAATTTACAAAAAAGAGGTAAAAAAAAAAAGTAAGGAAATGGAAAAAGAACATGTCGGGGACTGACCCTTGGGCCTCCTCCCTCCGCCCCTTGTCCCCCCTCGCGGCTCCCAGGACTCCAGTATAAATTGTTATCTCAAGTGGGGTAGTAGTATATACCCTTCTGAATACTAAGCTTGTGTTATAAGGGTCGGAACTCATGTTTTCTATTAAGGACCTTCCCTTGTATCTATCTTATCCTACTCAAAGCGACAGCCTTAATCCCTCTACGTAATTCTATTTGTTTTTGTGAGCCTTCCATTTATGCCATTTAGCCCGAAAATCGTTATTGATTTCTAAGACACTGTCCTTCAGCTCTTCCATCCTGTAGGTTTCTTCTACTTCCTCCACCCACTCCCATATCTGTGGGCTTTCAGTGTCTTGCCATTTTTTTAGGATCAGCTTTTTTGCTGCATTCAGCAGGTGTGGAAGTAGTGACTGTTTATATTTTTTAATTCCCTCGCCACTGCAGTGGAATAATACAACCCATGGATCTTTCTTAATCTCCGTACCTGTGATCTCTTTTATTTGGCGCAGTATGGTATCCCAGTATTTTTGGACTATTGGACAAGTCCACCACAAGTGTGCCATGGTGCCCCTCTCGGGGCTACCCCGCCAGCATTCGGCAGACTGATCTATTTTATATTTACTGGATTTAACCGGTGTAATGTACCATCCAGAGATGCACTTAAAATTCATCTCTGCTGTTTGCGAGTCTATGGAGGAAGAGTGGGTCAAGCTCATTATCTTGTTTACCGAATTGTCCCCCCTGTCCATACCTAACTCCCTTTCCCATTTTTCAACTAAAGGTGCTGCTCCTCGTGCCCCTATCTTAATGAGTATGGTACAACGCATTACATGGTGGGCACAGCACATTACATGGTGGGCACAGCACATTATACAGAGGGTACACCACTCTGCATTATATGGTGGGCACAGTGCATTACACTGTGGGCAATGCACAGCACATGACATGGTGGGCACACCACTCTGCATTACAACCATGTAATGCCAAGTGGTGTGCCCACAGATGACACCATGTCCTCTGTGCAATGTACTGTGCCCACAAGGGCACAGGACATTACACAGAGGACACACCACTCTTCATTACATTGTGGGCATGGTACAGCACACCACATGGTATGGTGGGCACAGCACAATACACGGTGGGCAATGTACATTATGGCACATTACATGGTGGGCACTATACATTACAGCATATTACACAGTGGGCACACCACATGACATGATGGGCACATTACATTGTGGCAGGCGCAGCACTATGAAGTGCCTCATGCGCTGTGGCATTAGCAGAATTGTGATATCTCTGACTTTTCAGTCCAACAAGACTGTGTATTACTCTGAAATTCCTCTATTGCCGTTCTACGGAAGCAGTAGGTTTAAAGAGCACACCAAATGCTTAAAATAACTTCTTTATTAACTTCACTTTTCTTCTTATAAGATACTGCTGCTTTGATGAATAAGTATTGAAATATTCAATCTTGTCATTTAACATAAGATGGTGGATACAGTGGCGGCTGGTGCTCAAAATTTTTGGGGGGGCGCAAAAAAAAATTGCAGCCTCACTGGGCCCATCAATTGTCACCACTGTGCCATCAATTGTCACCACTGTGCCATCAATTGTCACCACTGTGCCATCAATTGTCACCACTGTGCCCATCAATTATCACCACTGTGCCATCAATTATCACCACTGTGCCATCAATTATCACCACTGTGCCATCAATTATCACCACTGTGCCATCAATTATCACCACTGTGCCATCAATTGTCACCACTGTGCCCATCAATTATCACCACTGTGCCATCAATTATCACCACTGTGCCATCAATTATCATCACTGTGCCCATCAATTGTCACCACTGTGCCATCAATTGTCACCACTGTGCCATCAATTGTTACCACTGTGCCATCAATTGTCACCACTGTGCCCATCAATTATCACCACTGTGCCATCAATTGTCACCACTGTGCCATGCCATCAAACACAACCACTGTGCCATGCCATCAAATGCAGCCACTGTGCCATCAATTGTCACCACTGTGCCATCAATTGTCACCACTGTGCCATGCCATCAACACGCAACCACTGTGCCATGCCATCAAACATAGCCACTGTGCCATCAATTGTCACCACTGTGCCATCAATTGTCACCACTGTGCCATCAATTTTCATCACTGTGCCATCAATCGTCACCACTGTGCCCATCAATTGTCACTGTCCAGACATCCATCCACCTCGGAGCTTTATATTATAACCTGCTTGTAGTTCTCCATCGTCTCCTGGGACTCAGGTGCATGCAATCCACCATCTTTGTTCAGTTTTTATCACTGCTGGGACTTGTAGTCCCATAGATGGTGGATAGCATGCACCTGAGCCCCAGGAGAAGATGGAGAACTACAAGTCCCAGCAGGTTATACATACAATAAGGCTCTGAGGTGAATGGGTGTGGATGGCATGCACCTGAGCCCAGGAGAAGATGGGGAAACTACAAGTCCCAGCAGGTTATACAATAGGGCTCCTCGGAGCCTTATATTATAACCTGCTGGGACTTGTAGTTCTCCATCATCTCCTGGGCTCACAGTGCATGCCATTCACACCCATTCACCTCAGAGCCTTATTGTATGTAATGTATAACCTGCTGGGACTTGTAGTTCTCCAATCTCCATGAGCCCCAGGAGAAGATGGAGAACTACAAGTCCCAGCAGTCTTACTAAAATTACATGCTCTGAATTGGATGCGTGGGGATCAGGCAGTGCACCGCTGATTTTAGCTGAGTGATTATCAGTACCCCCCCCCCCCACCACCACTAGCAGCACTTGACAGTGCCCAGTCCGTGCTGCTGCTGGTGGGGGAGAGAGAGAGCCAGGCTGCAGCATCGGTACATTGAGGTGGAGGGGGGAACCCGAAGCAGTTCACACTGCTGCTCCGGAGCCTGAGGTGAGTGCAGGACTCGGAGTGAACTGTGGAGGGAAGGGGAGCCGCTGCTGGATTGTAGGCTAAGTGAGAGCATGGAGGGGGGAACCTGAAGCAGTACACTGCACACTGCTGCTCCGGAGGTGAGTGCTGAGTGTGGAGTGAACTGCGGGGGAGGGGGGGCCGCCGCTGCTAAATTGTAGAGGGAGAAGACACAAGCACAGGTGGTGGCAGAGCTGGAAATACTAGCAGCGGCAGGGGTGCTGCAAACAGTGCTAGTGGGGGGCGGGGATGGAGCCGGGAACACTTACCTTCTTCAATGGTCGGCGCTGCTCCTCTACGATGCCCTCACACGCTACAGAGAGATGGCGCCGGAAGTGACGTCATGTGATGACTGATGCAGTACTGCCCACTGACCTCTGCTCCAGTCCCGCTGCGCCAATCCCATGACAGCCAGCAGGCATGCTAGCAAATCACAGGACAGTGGGAGTGTGTGCGGGCGCACAGCTTGCGCCCTGCACACGCCCTAAACACGGGCAAATCAGCTTCCCAGCCTGCAATCAGCTGATTGCAGGCTGGAAAGCTTCCCATAGACCGCCGCATGTGTGGCGCCTGGTCACTCTTAAAGTGACATTTTTTTTTTCATTTTTTTTCGCAGCTTGGGGGGGTGGCGCCCGAGTGCCCCCTATGGGCGGGCCACCACTGATTTACTCTCTCTCTCTCTCTCTGTAAGTTATCAAAGCATTCTCTGATTACTCTGAAGGGTATAACTCTGTTTGCAACTTGGTTTGCAGGTTGCTTTTGCAGGGTTAGCTTAGTTTGGTTTGATATGGTTCGGGTTTGATATGGTTCGGGTTTGATGAGTGATGAGTGATTCAGGTTTGGTGGAACTACAAGTGAACACACAGATAAATCAGCATACAGCTCTAATCACACTATTTACAATAAGAACATATATATAACTGTATAATTACCTAATTTTACCCTCTGGATTTCATAAGAACTGCTCTCTGTATGTCTCTGTGTGTCTCTGTCTGTCCTCTGTGGTGGAATTAACTAATTTGCAGAGCACATGTACAGCACTAGGAACCTCCCAGACAGAATGTTTGTAAAGCTGGCTGTGACTGGTCAAGACTCTGCTCAATGTGAGATTAGCTGTGATTGGGCCAAGGCTTCTGATGAGTCACACAAGCTCTATGCTTGCTGGCATGAATTATACTGTTATTTCTTACCTACTGCTGCCACACAAACAAATTACTCTTAAAGGCATATTTTTTCTTTTGCTTCTGTGAACACAACATACAACTGTTATATAACATCCAAACACAAAATCACAGTGAATAACTCTGCCTTTGTCTCTCACATATAAAAATGTGCTCTACATTAGGTTCTTAGCAGGTTTAGCTGTATATACATGCAAGTTATATTAGCTACCTAGGACAAGTTCTAGCTGGCCAGCTACATACATGACACGGTCAGCACTGCACTGCACATGGCGGACACTGTATATCACATGGTGGGCATTTCACATTGTGGGCACAGTATATTACATGGTGGGCACAGTATATCACATGGTGGGCACAGTACATGACATGTGGGCACAGTACACGGCATGGTGGGAACTGCACATGGTGGGCACAGTACATCACATGGTGGGCACATTACCTCACTTTGTGGGCACTACACATGGTTGGCACAGTATATCACATGGTGGGCACAGTACATGACATGGAGGGGACTGCACTGCACATAGTGGGCACAGTATACTACATGGTATATACCACCTCTCCACATTACATGGTGGGCACAGTACTTTACACTGTGGGCACTATATAGTACAGCACATGACATGGTGGGCACAGCACATGACATGGTGGGCACGGCACAGCACATGAAAGATGGACACAGCACATTACATGTGAACACAGAACATCACATGGTGGGCATGACACAGCACATTACATGGCGATCACAGCACATTATACAGAGGGCACAGCACTCTGCATTACATGGTGGTCACAGCACATTACACAGTGGGCACTGTACAGCACAGCACAGCACATGACATGGTGGGCAGATTACTTTGCATTACATGGTGGGCACAGCACATTACACAGAGAACACACCACTCTGCATTACATGGTGGGCATTGTACAGCACATGGCATGGTGGGTACAGCACAATACACAGTAGACAATGTACATTATGGCACATTACAGGGTGAGCACATAGTGGGCACAGTACATGACTTTGTGGGAACTGCATATGGTGGGCACATTATAGCATGATGGACACAGTGCATGACATGGTGGGTATTGCACTGCACATGGTGGGCACAGCATATTACATGGTGGGCACAGTACATGACATGGTGGGCAAAGTATACCACATGGTGGGCACAGTACTTCACATGGTGGGCACAGTATATGACATGGTGGGCACTGCACATAGTGGGCACAGTACATTACATGGTGGGCACTGGACTGCACAACGTGGGCACAGTATACCACATGGTGGGAACAGTACATGACATGGTGGACACTACACATGGTGGGCACAGTACATGACATGGTGGACACTGCACATGGTGGGCACAGTAAATGACATGGTGGGCACTGCACATGGTGGGCACAGTACATTACATGGTGGGCACTGCACATGGTTGGCACATTATAACACATGATGGGCACAGTGCATGACATGGTGGGTACTGCATATAAACCGGCCATGACCAGGTGCTTCACACAAGATTTTTGAGTGAAAATAATTATCAGAAGAGTTGTCCAAGAGCCAAGGACCACTTACGGAGAGCTTCAGAAAGACAGGTACAATTGTTTAAAAAAAAAAACATAAGTAATGCATTAAACCGCCATTACCTGTACGCTCATTTCGGAAGTAAAAGCATGTTGAAGCTTGTTTAAAGTTTGCTGAACAACATTTGGACAAGCCTGTGAAATATTGAATATAGTCTGGTCAGATGAGACCAAAAATGAACTCTTTGGATGCCATAATACACACCATGCTTGGAGGTCAATTGGCACTGCACATCATCCCCAAAACACCATACCCAAAAACAGGGAAGATTAGAGGTGGGAACATCATTGTGTGGGGCTCTTCTCTGCATACGGTACTGACAAACTTCATATCTTTGATCGAAGGTTGAATGGAAAAATGTACCAAGACATTATTGATAAAAATCTGCTGCCATCTACCAGGATGATGAAGATGAAACAAGGGACGACATTTCAGAAAGACATTGATCCCAAACACAAAGCCAAGGAAACTGTCAATTGGTTTCAAAGAAATAAAATAAAGCTGCTAGAATGGCCCAGCCAATCGCCTGAATGTACATTTTAGGTAAATATGAGGTGGTTGGCAAGTGGTTAAATGATAATAGTATTCCTTCAATCATTATTCGTTTTAAAAGCTCTTTTCTAATTATGAATGGCTTTTGGCCGTGAGCCACAAAGGTTTTATTTTTAGCTTTTTTAACTGATTGCCCATGGAAATATATTTTGCATTGTCTTCGCATACAGTCTTTTTGAAGAATTCCCATTTCTGTGTTATTTGACAATATTTTGTCTTGGAGAGCAGCCCTTAGCTATGGAAATTGGGGACATTGGGACAGCCCTCAGCTTTCACATTGGGGATAGAGCCGCGGTGGCGGTTTAGCAGCGCGATTTTTAGCGCTGCTATACCGTCGTATTTACCGCAGTAATTGGGCTGCTAGTGGTGCTGTTTTAACCCTCGCTAGCGCCCGAAAAAGGGTTAATACTGCCCGCAATGCACCTAGCAGGACTTTTGGAGCGGTCCTGCTAGCGCACCGCTTCAGTGTGAAAGCCTTCGGGCTTTCACATTGAACACTACAGGGCAGGTTTTTTTCATGCGGTATAGCAACGCTATTTTTAGCGCTGTACCGCATGAAAAACGCCTTAATGTGAAAGGGGCCTAAGTGTTTTTATCTTAGCTAATATTAAATTGTGATCTGCTACCCAGATGTTCAGATGTTCTTTTTTATGTGGACATTAGTAATGAGCTCTGTTTGGTTTGAACTTACCAGGTCCATCAGAGCATCATTTACAGTTGTGCCCTCTATACCATAAAATTGTCTTGTAATAAGTAGGCTTATAAATGTTGCCCTTAACTGTTTCAGCAGTGCCAATACTCAAGTTAATTTCAGAGTATGCAAAAAAAAAAAACACCTTTTTAAAAACGTTATTTAAAATGATCGTGTGTGGGCTTCACATCGTTTTTCATCTTCTGAAAAACGACAAAAAAAAAATTCGAGCATGCTGCATTTTTTAACGCTGTTTTAAAAAAAGTCGTTTTTCGGGTTGTAAAAATTGATCGTGTGTGGGCTAAAATGACGTTAAAATTAGGTTTTAAACCCGCGCATGCTCAGAAGCAAGTTAGGAGACGGGAGCTTGAATGGAACTTCCCCTTTAGAGTGCCATCGTACGTGTTGTACGTCACCGCCCTTTGCTCATCATTTAAAAAAAAAAAGGATGGTGTGTGGGCAACATCGTTTTTAACCCCTTCCTTACCAGCCCATAGGGGAATCGCGTCATGGTGATCCCCTCGCCGATGAGACTGGACGTTGCACAACGTCCAGTCTTCACGGCGTTCTAGGGCACGCGCGCCCGCGGCACCACTCGCGATCCCGCGCGCGTACCCGACGGCCGTGATTGCCGCCGGGCACCCGCGATTTCCGCCAATCACGTCAGGAGTGTGGATCTGTGTGTGTAAACACACAGATCCACCTCCTGTCAGCGGTGAGGAGACTGATGTGTGTTCCCAGTACAGAGGAACACACATCGATCTCCTCCCCCTGTGAGTCCCCCTCCCCCTACAGTTAGAACATACTTTAGGACACATTTTAACCCCTTCAGCGCCCCCTAGTGTTAACCCCTTCCCTGCCAGTCACATTTACACAGTAATCAGTGCAGTTTTATAGCACTAATCGTTGTGTAAATGTGAACGGTCCCAAAAACGTGTCAAAAGTGTCCGATATGTCCGCCGCAACGTCACGGTCACAAAAAAAAAAAAAAACGCAGATCCCCGCCATTACTAGTAAAAAAAATAAAAATGCCATAAATCTATCACCTATTTTGTAGACGCTATAACTTTTGCGCAAACCAATCAATATACGATTATTGCGTTTTTTTTTTTTACCAAAAATACGTAGAATACGTATCGGTCTAAACTGAGGGGAAAAAAAGTTTTTTTTTTTTAAATATTGTGAGATGTATTAAATAAAAAGGAAAAAATATTGTGTTTTTTTTAAATTGTCGCTCTTCTTTTGTTTATAGCGCAAAAAATAAAAACCGCAGAGATGATCAAATACCACCTAACGAAAGCTCTATTTGTGTGGGGAAAAAAACATAATGATTTAATTTGGGTACAGTGTTGCACGACCGCGCAATTGTCATTCAAAGTGCAACAGCGCTGAAAACTAAAAATTGGTCTGGGCAGGAAGGGGGTGAAAATGCCCTGTATGGAAGGGGTTAATGATGAAGTTGGAAAAACATTGTTTTTTTCTACATGCTGAAAATGATTGTGTGTACGCAGCAATACCGTCCCATGCCTTGCAGCCCTCTCTATCTATGCAAGGAATTGAGTTTCCACCTCCTCAGTAACAATGGGTGGCCTATAAGAAATTTCAATGATCAGTTTTGAAGTACGCACACACATCTACAGTTTCACCCATAACGCTTCACCCTTTATCACACTCTCCATCAACTAGGTCCTCTTTCACACTCGTTTAGAGATTTCTCCTCATATACAGTAGAAACAGGCACAGGGACTGACCTCTGTAACACTTGGCTGACTTTATTGGTTGAACAAGATGAACTTATGTCTTTGTCCAGATTGAATAACTGTGTAAATATGTAATTCAGGTGGGCTGAAAATGTGATAGTGTCAGACAATTTCAAATCTGATAAGGCTGGCAATCGGGGGCGTCTTATGATGGACATTTATTAGAAACAATTGCTGTGACTTCCAGATAGCTTAAAAAGTAAGTGCTTTTAACTGTTTTTAGTAGTAAAGGATTGGATGCACAGTAAAACAAAGAGGGTTATTTACGAAAGGCAAATCCACTTTGCACTACAAGTGCACTTGAAATTGCACTGAAAGTGTACATGGAAGTGCAGTCGCTGTAGATTCGAGGGGATGTGCAAATAAGAAAACAGCATTTTAGCTTGCACATGATTGGATGATAAAATCAGCAGAGCTTCCTCTCATTTCAGATCTACCCCTCAGATTTACAGCGACTGCACTTCCAAGCAACGGCGGATCCATGGGGGGGGGGGGCAACAGGGCAATTGCTTTGCTTTGCGGTGCCTGCAGCTGCTGCTGCCGAGTCTCTCACTCTCTCTCTCTCATCACCAGGGCCAGTAGGCTGCCTGTCCTGAGGCTGCTTTGAGCTGTAGCTAACTGCAGAGCTTCCCCTCACTCCTGTGTGTCACATATACTCTGGACATCTCTGGCTGTGTGTGAGAGCCGGATCTGTGTTCGGCTGTGCTGCCGGTGCTAGACCTGCTTGTGTGATAGTAGATGGAGATGGAACACTGATTGAATCAGTATTTTGTCTATCACACAAGCCCGTCTAGGGGGGGGCTTGCTAGAGCACACTGTCCTGCCCAACACAGACCTACAACTCCTGTTTGTTCCATGACACACGTCAGGAGAGGAGATACCTGCTGTGTGTGATCGAGGCAATGCCATGGTGAGTGCCATGCACAGTGTGGCTGCATTAATAGCCACAAGTGGGACTGCATTCATAGACAAAAGTGGGACTGCATTAATAGACACAAGTGGGACTGCATTAATAGACACAAGTGGGACTGCATTAATAGACACAAGTGGGACTGCATTCATAGACAAAAGTGGGACTGCATTCATAGACAAAAGTGGGACTGCATTCATAGACAAAAGTGGAACTGCATTCATAGACAAAAGTGGGACTGCATTCATAGACAAAAGTGGGACTGCATTTATATACAAAAGTGGGACTGCATTTATATACAAAAGTGGGCATGCATTAATATACAAAATTGGGCCTGCATTAATATACAAAAGTGGGACTGTATTCATATACAAAATTGGGACTGAATTTATATACAAAAGTGGAACTGCATTTATATACAAAAGTGGGGCTGCATTAATATACAAAAGTGGGGCTGCATTAATATTCAAAAGTGGGGATGTATTTATATACAAAAGTGGCACTGCATTTATATACAAAAGTGGGGCTGTATTTATATACAAAAGTGGGCCTGCATTTATATACAAAAATGGGACTGAATTGATATACAAAAGTGGGAGTGTATTTACAGTATATACAAAAGTGGGTCTGCATTCATATACAAAAGTGGGGCTGCATTTAAATACAAAAGTGGGACTGAATTTTTATACAAAAGTGGGACTGAATTTATATACCAAAGTGGGACTGAATTCATATACAAAAGTGGGACTGAATTCATATACAAAAGTGGGGCTGCATTTACAGTATATACAAAAGTGGGACTGCATTTACATACAAAAGTGGGACTGCATTCATATACAAAAGTGGGGCTGCATTTACAGTATATACAAAAGTGGGACTGCATTTATATACAAAAGTGGGGATGCATTCATATATAAAAGTGTGACTGAATATAAATACAAAAGTGGTACTGAATATAAATACAAAAGTGGGTCTGTATTTATATACAAAAGTGGGACTGCATTTATATACAAAAGTGGGGGTGTATTTATATACAAAAGTAGGCCTGCACTTATATACAAAAGTGGGGCTGCATTTATATACAATAGTGGGATGCATTTATATAAAAAAAAGTGGGACTGCATTTATATACAAAAGTGGGACTGCATTTATATGTACAGTGAGGTTGCAATGATGGGCACTGATGAGGCTGCATTGATCTATTATACCATGTCTACAGTCTGACCATCTCGTGTACCGTGTCTGCAGTTTCTGACCATCTCTTGTATCATGTATGCAGTCTCTGACCATCTCTTGTATCATGTCTGCAGTCTCTGACCATCTCTTGTACCATGTCTGCAGTCTCTGACCATCTCTTGTACCATGTCTGCAGTCTTTGACCATCTCTTGTACCATGTCTGCAGTCTTTGATCATCTCTTGTACCAGGTCTGCAGTCTCTTACCATCTCTTGTACCATGTCTGCAGTCTCTGACTATCTCTTGTACCATGTCTGCAGTCTCTGACCATCTCTTGTACCATGTCTGCAGTCTCTGACCATCTCTTGTACCATGTCTACACTACAGTCTCTGACAATCTCCTGTATTATGTCTACATTCTCTGACCATCTCTTGTACCATGTCTGCAGTCCCTGACAATCGTCTACAAACTATGGGATGGATTAATGCCATTTATATTTAAATATTTTTTACTAGTAATGGTGGCGATCATTGATTTTTTAGCCGTACTGCAACATTGCAGCGGACACATCGGACACCTAATTGAGTTTTGTAAGCAACACCTTATTTTCTGGCAGTGCGCCTCCTGAGACTAGACTCTGGATCCGCCCTTGCTTCCACGTGCACTTTCAGTGCAATAACAAGTGCAGTTTCAGTGCAATTACAAGTGCAGTTTGCAGCTGCAGTTTGCACTTGTAGTTTGCACTTGTAGTGCAAAGTGGATTTGCCTTTCGTAAATAACCCCCAAAATCACACTGGAGGGCTAATAGTGGTAAACTTTCAGAATGGGAGCACCCCCCTACTTTAACCATAGTTACTTCACACATTTATGTTTCAGATATCTGTTATGTAAACTACAGTAATCTAGAGACTTGTCAGTTTTCATTCATATTTTAGTATAGTTTACACTAGTGAAAAAGTGAACACCAAATTTTTTTTTTAATAATTTCTCCAATTAACAAGAAGCTGTCATGTCTAATCCTCAGTAATGCCATGCTTAGTATTTCTGATTTTTCTGTAGATGTAGAAATATATTTTCAGTTGCATTTTTCTTAATAAACAGTGCCCCCTGCTGAGCCACTATTGAAAAACATCTATACATTAATATGAACAACATGGAATGCTAAGCAATAATGTTCAACTATGTTGTAATTACACAGAGTACGAACTGCAAATGGAGGAAAGTTATCTGCATAATTACATGTTTTCAAAGGGCAATGAACCTGTGCCCCGAGGTGCAATCACAGACAAATAGTACTTTCAGAGTAGGCCATACAAGTAGGCCTCGCCTGTTTAATGCTAGTGTTAGGATTCTGCAGAATCACTGCTTCCTTCTTAACATAGTTGTATACCTCCTGATTTTCGAACTTAAACAATGAGGGACAATTTTTAAAGGGGAAGAATGTGGGGCATGTATTGCATCATCGCAACATTGAATGTGGCCAGAAAAAGGATGCATGGAGATTTAAAAATATCCCTGCAGCAGCTTTGATAAGAATACCACCTGGCACTAGAAGATTTACCATAATAAAACACATCCATACCTGGGTTTAGTATTTACCCCAGAAGGAAGACCCTGTGCAACAATCTTGCTATGCACTTTAGCCTGCCAACCAACACCTGGTGGCTCACGTGACCCAGGTAAGGAGGAATGAGATGCTATAAAGTGAATGATACAGAGCCTACTCTGTCCCCACAGCTGTCCCCTGGAAGCGCCACATGCTAGTTATTTACTGTATAACCACTTTCCACCCATCCTATAGCAGAATGACAGCCGGGTGTTTTTTTTTTTCGTTATCCTGATTGGACATTGTCATGGACCTTGAGATACTAAAGTGTTTCTACTTGACATCTGTTACACAGGAGAGGGTGGCTAATAAATCATAATTCATGTATTGCAGAAGATGGGACATTACTGACAGTTCATTGCAGGAGATACTGGACATATTACAAGTGGTTTATTAGAACAGAACTGAGCGAGCAAGGGTCTTGTCACATTGGTTGGCAGCGGTGAGATTTGCTCTCCAGTTACTGGGACAACTCCAAACCACCACCATGAATGACCAGCTATGCAGCCTGCAGGAGAAACATGCTAAAAGACTTGCTTGAGAGCCGTGAAGGGACCGGTGGGACAAAGAACAAGGCCACCCTGATCATTGAGCTAGCCAAGATGGATCAGAGGGATGGTGATGCAGGACCCCGGTCAGTTGGAGACTTGTTTCAGCAACGAGTTCGACAACGGTTGGCATTATATGGTGCTAACCCATCAGAGACCGTCATACAGAATACCATTAGAGACATCCAGCTGCAGGATGAGAAAGAACAAGAGCGGCAACATGAGCTGAGAATTGCAGAAATACGGTGATCGGTGACGCCTAAAGAAGCAGCACCAAATGAAAGAAGAGGAGAGGTACAGATACCAGTAACCATGGAGGAGGTTGCGAGAGAAGCAGATACAGCACAGAGGACCAGTATCAGAGGAGGTCCTGCTTGGATGGTCTGATTCGATCCGCTGCGAACTCTGGAAGGAAGGTCTCGTCACAGACATCATATGACCTCTTTCAGGATAAAATGCCGGCATGCGGCTGTGTGGGCACACAGCACGGTAATCGGAGGTGCTGTGTGTCAGTCTGACAACACTGCATCTCCGATCGTGGTATGGAGCCTCTGATAGAGGCTTCTTACCATGTGATCAGGTTTGACAAATCACAGCTGATCAAAGCGTGAACCAGGAAGTTCAGCATCCTTCCCTTTTAGAGAGGGATCTGCGCTGATAATTAGCACATTGATCATCAGCACAGCCTCCATGAGAGGTGCAGATCAGCTGTCAATCAGTGCCCATCAGCTGCCAGTCAGTGCCCCATCAATAACGCCAGGCAGTGCCCATAAAAGTGCCAATCAGTGCCCACACAAGTGCCAATCAGTGCCAATCAGTGCCCAAGCATTAACGCCTGTCAGTGCACTTCAGATGCCAATCAGCAATGCCTGTCAGTATCACCTCATCAGTGCTGCCTATCCAGTGCCATCTATCAGTGCCCATCAATGCAACCTATCAATGCCCATCAGTGTCCATCAGTGCCACCTATCAGTGTCCATCAGTGCTGCCTATCAGTGCCCATCAGTGCCACCTATCAGTGCCCATCAATGCTGCCTATCAGTGCCCATAAGTGCTGCCTATCAGTGCCCATCAGTGCTGCATATCAGTGCCCATCAGTGCTGCCTATCAGTGCCACCTATCAGTGGCCATCAATTATGCATATTAGTGCATCCTCATCAGTGCCACCTTATCAGTGCCACCTCATCAGTGCCCATCAGTGCAGCATCATCAGTGGCCGTCAGAGAAGGAGAAAATGGAAAATTGTTATTAATACCTATGGTAATTTTCCTTTCCTGGCCTGTCCTCACGTCAGCACACCATGGGTTAATCCCCTCCTCCAGTCCACCAGTACCACCTTCTTCTAGCTAATAAGTAGGGGGCCCCTCCTCCCCAGCCCTTGTTCCACTTAAATGGAGGACGACAGGCTTATACTGTCGTCGTATGTGTTGTACGTCACCGCATTTTAGAACAACGATATTTTGGCTTGACAGTGTGTATGCAAGGAAAGCTAGACAAGAATCCCGTCAAGCTTGACAAGAATCCCATTGAGAAAAACTTTTTTTTTTCTACTGGATTTTTGTCCGTGTATACAGGGCTTCAGACTTAGGCATTGAATGTACCATCTGGAGCTGCACTGTCAAGTCAATGTATATTATTTTTGTCTGTTTGTCACCTTCTGATTTGTATGACGTTGAGGCATTTAACTTTATTTTTTACAAGTAAACTTACCTTGTAGATCTGTTGTGGTTTCTACTTCCAGCGTTCAATTCAGGTCTCTTACCGCTGGATTGCCACAGGCAAAAGTACCTAGCATACCACCTATAATTGTTTAAATCAGTTGGGAAGCTGCTGTCATCTGGCTCTCGTCTGAGAATGTAGTCATTTTTTTTGTGAGCATTGTAGAGGCCAAGTTACTTTTACGTTTTATTTTTGTATTTTTGTGATCTGTTAGCCCTGGTTCACATTGGAGCGATATAGCATGCGATTTGACATGGCAAATCGCATGCCAAATTTGCGGCAACTGCCAGCAATGGCACCGTCCAAATAAGTGCGACGCTGCATTTGTGGTGCCGTACCGATTCACAAAAGTAGTTTCTGCACCACTTTTGGTGACTTCGGGGTGTGATTTCCATTGACATCTGTGCAGCAACCCACACAGAGGTCTCTGAAATTGCCCCCTGAAGTTGGGACTGACATGCGGGAATCAAATCATGTGAGCTCAGCTGAACTCGCACAATTTAATTCCTGGTGTCAGTGTGAATTTAGGGCCAGATTCTCAAAAGACAGACGGTGTATCGCAGGAAACACCATCGTATCTCGTTTTTTTTTTTACTGGGTATCTATGCATGTGATTCCTAGAATCACTTACGCATAGATACAGTGAAGATCCGACAGGTGTAAAACACTTACACCGTCGGATCGTAGATGTAATTACTTTTCTGGCCGCTAGATGGCCTTTACGTTGTTTTCTCATTTGCCTATGCAAATGAGCCTAATACGCCGATTCCCGAAAGTTTTTACGCCGCCCCGTCATCGTTTACGTTGTTTCCGTAAGCGTAAACCTACCCCTGCTATATGAGGGGTAGGTTTACGAAGTTCCGTCGTTGCCATGTTAAGTATAGCATCGGGTCAGCGTCGTCTTTTTCCGTTGGTTACGTCGTTTTACTAAGTCGTTTGCGAATAGGGCATTGCGTAAGTAACGATTACGTCGTTTTGACGTCGGTTTCAACAACGCTTTCTGACGTGAGCTGGAGCATGCGCACTGGGCTTTTTTCCCGGCCGGCGCATGCGCAGTTCGATCGACGCGGGGGCGCGCTTAATTTAAATACAAGCCGCCCCCTTTGAATTACGCGGGGATACGCAGGGCCATTTACACTACGCCGCCGCAAACTACGGAGCAAGTGCTTTGGGAATACAGCACTTGCTCCATTAAGTTGCGGCAGCGTAGTGTAAATGGCTTACGCTACGCCGCCGCAGATTGTATGTGAATCTGGCCCTTAGTATTTTTGCTATCCTAGTGTTCTCTTAGCATGGAGTGTATTATCTCTATTGTGCCTCTAGGGTTTACTAGAGATAATGCCGCATACACACGATCATTTTTCGGGTTGTAAAAAACAACGTTTTTCAGCCTCTAAAAAAAAATTACGCTTTTTTTTAATTTCAGCATTAAAACGATGTTGCCTACACACGATAGTGAAAAAAATGCTCTAGCAAAGTGCGGTGACGTACAACACGTACGACGGCACTATAAAGGGGAAGTTCCATGCGGATGACGACACCCTTGGGGCTGCTTTTGCTGATTTCGTGTTTGTAAAAGACGATTTGCGCTTTTTTGTCTGTTACAGCGTGATGAATGTGCGTACTCCATTACGAACAGTAGTTTTACCAGAACGAGCGCTCCTGTCTCATAACTTGCTTCTGAGCATGTGCAGGTTTTTCACGTCGTTAAAGCCCACACGCAATCATTTTTTACAACCCAAAAAACGACATCGTTTAAAACGTCGTTAAAAAATAGAGCATCTTCGAATTATTTTTTTTGTCGTTTTTCAGAACCTGAAAAATGCTCTGAAGCCCACACACGATCATTTTAAGTTACATTTTTAAAAAACTTTGTTTTTTACAACCCGAAAAATGATCGTGTGTACGCGGCATTACATTCTGTACTAAGGATATTTGATACCTGTTCAATCAGCAGGCTTGAGGGCCTATTGATACATGCTCAGAGAGATAATAAGTATTTAATGCGTGTTTTTTTCCCGTCGTTAAAGCCTACACCAGATAATTTTTCACGACCTGAAAAACGTCAATGTGAAAAACAATGGAAAATTTAGAGCATGTTCTAAATTTTTAATGCCCATTTTTCACTTCGCGAATAATGCTCTGAAGCCCACACACGGTCATGTACACCATCCATCCCTGTCCAGTCAGCTGTCAGCTTCTCAGAGTTTGACAGGCTGGCTAAAGCAGAGCTGGACGAAGCACCTGTGTCCTCTGCTTGCACTAAATGCCTGAGGCCGCGTTCACACTTGTACAACAAATGCTCTGAAATTGGGGGCTCATGTCGCATGACGTGTGAAAATCAATGTTTCCCTATGGTCCGACTATGAAAATGCTCCCTGCACTACCGCCCCTTATCCAAGCGCACAGCATGGTAGATCATGAAAGGGGTTGGGGGGACGAGCGAGTGCCCCCCCCTTCTGAACCATACCATGCCCTCAAGATGGGGTGGTGGATGCTTTGTCCCCATTTTGATGAGGAAAAGGGCCTCCTCCCGACAACCCTGGCTGTTGGTTGTCGGGGTCTGCGGGCGGGGGGCTTATCGTAATCTGTAAGCCCCCTTCAACAAGGGGGCTCCCAGATCCTGGCCCCCACCCTATATGACTGAGTATCGGGTACATTGTACCCCTACCCATTCACAAAAAAAAGTGTCAAAAATATAACACGGTCAGAACCACAAATATGTGGACTTGTTTTTATGTATCTTGCCATGATACCACACAGTAGTTAATACATATTAACAAGGGGAAAAGGCAGATATGTATTTTTAACCACTTAAGGACCCCCGCACGCACATTTACGGCCACAACATGGCTCGTACAGGCACAAGGGCGTAAATTTACGTCCTCGCCTTCGTGCGGTTCGGGGGTCCCATCGGGACCCCCTCCGCGGCGTGCGGCGGTCCCCCTGGCTCTGGGAGCGATCGCAGACGAGCGGGCGGATGTCCGTGTTTTCCGCCCCCCCGCGATCGCTCCCAGCCAATGGGAGCGCTCCCCCTTCGTTTCAGTTCCTCCTCCTGTGTTTACACAGGAAGGAGGAAATGATGTCACCTCTCATCGCAGCGGTGTTTCCCACCGCTTCTGATGAGAGAAGACATCCACAGTAAGTGTGCACCAACACAACACTGACACACACACACATAGGCACATTAACCCCTTGTGATCGCCCCCCCCCCCCCACCCCCCTGTCACAGTGTCACTGAATGCAGTGATCTAATCACTGCATTTAGTGTCAGTGTGACAGGCAGTGTAAAAGTCAGTTAGTGTTAGGTCCAGGATAGCCCCCCCAGTTTTAACCCCCTGATCACTGCCCTAGTTAACCCTTTCACTCCCTATTGCCAGCATCACTAAGCGATCATTTTTCTGATCGCTGTATTAGTGTCGCTGTTCCCACTAGGTAGCTATTTTTTTTATTGCGATTTTTTTTTTTTACTAAAGACATGTGGCTGAATTAATTTTGGCCTAAATGTTTTACTAAAATTTAGTTTATTTGATTTTTTTTATAACAAAAAGTAAAAAAATAGTGATTTTTTTCAAAATTGTCGCTCTATTTTAGTTTATAGCGCAAAAAATAAAAATCGCCGAGGCGATCGAATACCACCGAAAGAAAGCTCTATTTGTGGGAAGAAAAGGACGCAAATTTTGTTTGGGAGCCACGTCGCACGACCGCGCAATTGTCTGTTAAAGCGACGCAGCGCCGAATTGTAAAAACACCTTGGGTCATTTAGCAGCGTATGTGTCCGGGTCTTAAGTGGTTAATAGGGCTGTTACTGATCAAAATTTTTCTGTTCGATTAATTGTTTTTGTTTTTTAATCGATTAATCGACTAATTTCGATTAATTACAACGCACATACAGATCCAACTACTTTTAGCTGATCTCCTTGCAGGCCGATTCCCAGTGCAGCTACCAACCACTGGAAAAATGGATAGCAGGATACAAAAAACACACAAAGGCAGCGCTCGATGGGAATAGCATTAAAACTTTTATAGTCTTCAAGTAGGTAACAAAATAAATATTGCACTGGAGATAAAATCGATGTAGCTACATAAACTGTAAAAATTAGATATGTGCGTTCCCGTTCGTAACGAATGGATTTTCATACGAATTTGTTAGTATTCGTACATTCGTATCAATTCGAACATCCGAATATTATGGAATTACGAATAAGCAAAATAACGAACAAACGAAAATACGAAAGTACGAATGGACAATCTTACTAAAATACGAAACACCGAAAAAGCATCTATAACGAACGATTTGCATTCCGCATTTTAAATCCTTTGTCTGTTAGTATTTTCATTCGTATGTTCGTATTTTCATTTGTGTGTTTTGTAAATCTGTTTCTTTGTCTGTTCGTAAATTTGTGTACTTGTAAGTTGTAACGTTCTTTCGAATGGGCATTGTAGTTAGTAAGTGATGTATCTTACTAAATATCTTAGCCAATCAGCTTATCTCTTTTGTGCTGAGTCACCTTGTTGGCAAAAAGTCTGACCGTGTGTACGGGGCTTAAGAGAAAGCATATCTTAATATGGATTAGCCGCGTGTTGCTATGTATTTACGAAAGTACAAAATTACGAATCCATTAAACGAAAATTATTATCTAACAAAATTACGAATTTCCAATCAACGAACATAAAGTAGACAGAATTACGAATCATTCAGTATAAACGAAAATAAAACTGTTACGAAAATACGAACGGATCCGAATAGGAAAACTTGCGTCTTACAAAATACGAACGGGTCCGAATAGGAAAACTTGAATCTTACGAAATTACGAATCTTTACGAATCTACGGAACGAGATAAAACGGAACAAAAAAATACGATTTTTTTTGTTGTGCACATGTCTAGTAAAAATGGTGCGAGTAATACCAAACGGTAGCAAAAGCAGTCATAAAAACATGTAGCCAAGTATGATACTGGTATAAAAATGTGTACAACGATACCACTGCTGAATCTAGATGAGGAGGGGTAACATCAGTTCGTCGGCATATAGATGTCCCGTGAAAGGAACTATCACAACTTCCAGTGGATGGTTGTAGAATCCCAGGTTGATAGAGGGAAGTGATAGAGGGAAGTGTATCAGCCCTTGCGTGTGGCAGATAGTAAGGTCCCGCCGGCATGCAGATATGAAGGCACAGTAAAGGAGCCCTTCAGATGGACACGGCAAGCCCTGCCGGTGTCCGTAACATTACCGGATCTTCCGACGGAACTCCCTGAAGGCCCAGAAGCCGGCAGAGAGGGGAAAACCAATCGAAAGAATTGTAATCGATCAAAAAGATTTTGATCGATCAAAAAAATTAAAGATTAATCGATTGATTAAAAGTTATTTTGCACAGCCCTACTTTTTAACTGGTGATATACTAAGATATTTTTTTTCTTTTTATATAATTAAACCAGCAGGTCTGTGAAAAGAAATTAGAGGAAGTCTGAGCTTTGGAAATACTATAGATGAGTCATTAAAAAAGCATACCGATTACCATTAGTTAGCATAGCTTTAAAAAAAAATGATGTAGGACCCTCCTTCTCAGCTGGTTACCATGTTCTGTCTAACACGTCATCATGGACCACTTACCCACAGTCAAACATAAACTAAGACGGTATGTAACCACTCTTATCTTTTTCAAACTGTTGATTTTCCACAAACATCACCATCACCTGGTATCATTCATCAACAGCTCTACTGCAAATGCACATGGAAGTGTTAAACTGTTCAACTGTCCAGGCTCTACAATGGCATCTGTATTCTAATGCCCCATACACAATTGGAATTTCTAACAGCAAAAGAATGGAAATTTTGACCGTGTGTATGCTCCATCAAACTTTTGCTGTCTGAATTTCCTTCAACAAAAGATTGAAAGCTGGTTCTCAAATTTTTAGATGAAAAAATTCCTATCGGACAATCCGTTTAAATGTTGACGCATGTTCGGAAATAATTTGACGCATGCTCAGGAAGATACTTAATTTTTTCGGCCCGCCGTAGTGTTGTACCATGTTCTTAATGGTTGAAAGTTCAAATAACTTTTGTGTGACCGTGTGTATGCAAACCAAGCTTGAGCGGAGTTCCATCGGAAAAACCATCCAAGGTTTTTCCGATGGAAAATCCGATCGTGTGTACACGGCATAACTCCCCACATAATAAGAGATTGTATGTCTTCATAAAGCACCTCTTTTTTCTAACTCTGACACTGAAACTGATTAGAATCAGGGAAACATCTCATGCCAGTCTTACTAACTGGAAGAGACTGTTAGTGAAGTGTAATATAGAATGAAACTGACAACTTAGATCCATGGGAAGAATGCTGAGAAGGAGAAGGACAAGGCGGTACAATAGCGAAAAATCAAAGTGTCAAGTTCATCAGCTTCTTGCTGGAGATTTAGTGATTAACATGCCATTCAGCTGACAATGTCAGGTGCTTGTTTGGGATTAATCAACCTGCCGATAATTTGCAACAACTTTGGGAAAATCTGATCTTTCGTGTAGCTGCTGGTGCTAACTAACTGTTAATGTAGTTTTAGTATAGCATGTGAGTGTTGGGTCAGTGTAGTGTGTTAGTGTAGTGCAGTGTTTGACACAGCATTACATAATATTTAGTGCTGTATACACACAGCATGGCGATCTTTACTGCATCTCTAGAATAGAGTCAGGCTGCGTACACACGACCGAGGTTCTCGCTAGAAACCAGCGAGAACCTCGCTGGGAGCTGCATTCCAGCGAGAACCTCGGCCGTGTGTACGCTCCTGGCTCGCCCCGCCCGTCGGGAATCCCGTCGAACGAATAGAGAGCAGGCTCTCTATTTGCTCGACTGCCCGCCTGCATAAATGGCTGGTTGCCATTCCCGACGGGCGGGTCGCCGATTTCGACGGCCGGGCGAGAACCTCGACGGGCGGAACGATGTGTTCCGCCCGTCGAGGTTCTCGTACGTGTGTACGCCGCCTTAGGGCTAAGGGGATCCCAAGGGCCCAGAAGACCAAAAATAAAGGAAAAGGGGCAGGGGGGCTATATCGGTACTAGATAAGAAAAAAGTAGAGTGGAGAGGTAGTAAGGATAAAACATATATATCAGTTTATTAGCACGGTATCAAAAAACATAAAATCATAAAATACATCAAAAACAGCAATGTAAAGCGATGGACATATTGCGAGACCAACCATACAGGTCACCGAGCTGGAATAGACTCTGAACACAGGGTTGCAGTGAAAAGAGGGGGGTCACACAAGGCAGGATCTCAACTAGTTTTGCAACAGGGTTGCTTTGTCATCTCTGCATCTCTGATAATGGTAAAGAACCTATGATGTAGGCCTATCAGTGCCCATCAGTGCTATATATTAGTGCCTCCTCATTAGTTCCCATCAGTGCAGCCTATCAGTGCTCGTCAGTGCACATTAGTGAAGGAGAAAAATAACACATTTACAAAATTGTATAACAGAAACTAAGAAAAAAAATATTTCCTGACTTGCTCCATGGCAGCATACGTGTGGGTTGGCCCCCACCTCCATAACTACCCAATAGGACCCCTCCCTATAAATTTCAGCTGTGGGCTCTCAGCCGTGTTCCTTTTTTGTCCTCCTCCGTAGGACCATGTGTTTTTGGTTCTCCTACCTGAAGACGTTTGTTCCTACGATCAAGATCGGTCGATGATGATGGTGTCTCATCCCTCCGATAAGCCTTGACTGTTAAGCAGGGTATGGAGTGTATTGCAGAGTAGCGCTGAAGAGCTGGATTATGTCTTCCACTGGAGAGACCAGCGCGCACAGGCCTGAATACCTAGCAATGTGCAGGTGGCCATTATCTGCTGAAAGCCCGGTGTGTGTATGGATACGGTGTCCCTGGCCAAATCGATCGTAGGTGGTGGTAAGCAGTATCGCCTTCATGGCAGCAGTGTTTATGTTTGTTCTTTGTTTCCTCTGTTTTTCCATATGCTGTTTTTTTCATGATTGCATGCCCAGTGAGCGTCTGGTTCCTGTGCGTTCCAGCCGCTGCTCCCTCTTACTTCCGGGTTTCCGTCTGCGTTCTACGAACGGACGGACCCGGGAATGAAAGCAAGGTTTGGTTCGCGCACACGTGCAAGTTTCGCCATTTAAAAAAAAATGGAGTTACACTTACCGGTAACGTCCTTTCCAGTAGTCTTTCAGGACAGCCACAAATAGAGAGATAGGCTCCTCCTCTTCCTCTGGGAAACACTGCACAGCCTTTAAAACCTCTCCTCCCCCTGCCAGACCTCAGTTTTTATACGAGCACCTCCGGTCAGCTGGGGAGACACAAGAACACGTTAGTAATATTAAGCTCAAATTATCAATCACATACTATGTTCCTGGACCAAACAAAACCTTCTTCGGGTGGGTAACCAGGGCTGTCCTGAAAGACTACTGGAAAGGACGTTACCGGTAAGTGTAACTCCATTTTTCCCTATTCGTCTTTCAGGACAGCCACAGATAGAGAGGATAGACGAGCACTTACCAATTAGGATGGGACCACGGCTTGCAGAACCTTTCGCCCAAAGGCCTGTTCGGCCGCCGACACCAAGTCTACTCTATAGTGCTTGACGAAGGTGGAGTAGCTGGACCAAGTTGCCGCCCTGCAAATTTGTTCTGGCGTCGCTCCAGCACTTTCAGCCTGAGAGGCGGCCACCGCACGAGTAGAATGTGCCTTTATTCCTGTAGGGACATCCTCACCAGACAAGGCATATGCCTGTGCAATGGCTAGTCTAATCCACCTAGCAATTGTGCGCCGGGATGCTTTTTGTCCCTTCCTAGTACCAGAAAATAAAACAAATAAAGAGTCTGACCTCCTAAAACCCTTAGTCAGCTCTAAGTAGTGTAGGATATATCTCCTGACATCTAATGAACTAAACTGTTGCTCCCTTTTACCTGAGGGACTGGGGCAAAAGGAAGGAAGAACCACTTCCTGACTTCTATGAAATTTAGAAGTCACCTTGGGTAGAAAGGCTGGATCGGTCTTAAAAACGACCCGATCCGGAAAAACAACAAAAAAAGGGGGTCTGACGGACAGGGCTTCCAACTCGCTGACCCTCCTAGCAGTAGTCACTGCAAACAAAAAAACTGTCTTTAAGGTTAACTCTCTTAATAGACATTTGTCTAAGGGTTCAAAGGGAGCATCTGTTAAGGCCTGTAAAACTAAAGATAGGTCCCACCTGGGGAAGGGGGGCCCTGAGGCGGCTTCAGCCTGGTTAACGCCCTAAAGAATCTAACCACCCAGGGATTGTTGGCCAAAGGTCTTTCTAGAAACACACTAAGGGCTGAGACCTGACTCTTAAGTGTACTAACTGAAAGTCCCTTGTCTGCTCCACACTGTAGGAATTCCAAAACAGATGTGGGGTTCTGCACTGAATAGGAAGATTCTAGGCACCATGAGTTAAAACGAAGCCAGATCTTCCTATATATAAAGCGGGTTTCCTTTTTTCTGCAATTAAGAAGGGTGGCAGCTAACCTTTCAGAAAAACCCTTAGATTTCAGCAGGGCCTCCTCAGTAGCCATGCCGCCAGGTTCCATCTGTGAACCTGTGGGCAAAGGACTGGGCCCTGTGAGAGGAGATCCTCTCGTGATGGAAGGAGAATGGGAGGTTCCACGGTCAGCTGTTTGAGAACTGAGAACCAAGCCCTTTTGGGCCAATGTGGTGGCACTAGAATCAGAGAAGTGTTCTCCAGCTGGAATTTCCTTAGGACCGCTGGTAGAAGCACTGGTGGTGGGAAGGCGTAACAAATTCTGAACCGCCAGCTCTAAGACAGAGCATCTACCCCCCTTGCTCCCTCCCCCTTGTTCCGAGAGAAAAAACAGAGATGGAAGACCTCTGGATTGAGGGCCCACTCGCTCTCTCTTAGTTGACTTCGGCTGAGAAAATCTGCCGTCCCATTCTCTATTCCCCTCAGGAAGATTGCTGATAGCGACAGGGTATTGGACTCGGCCCAACGAAGAATGTCTTTTGTTAGAGCTGACAGAACTACGCTCCTCGTACCGCCTTGTTTGTTCAAATATGCCACGGCCGAGGCATTGTCCGATCTTACTTGGACATGATGCCCCTGGAGCTTCTCTTGAAAGACTCTGAGAGCTAGACCTACCGCCCTGAGTTCCTTCCAATTGGAGGATTTTCCCAATTCCATGCCCTTCCAAACGCTTTGCGCCAGAAGAGACCCTAGATGGGCTCCCCAACCCTTGCCACTGGCATCCGTAGTTACCACCTGGGGATCCGGAATGTGCCAAAGACGGCCCTGCGACAGATTGGAAATGTTCCTCCACCACCAAAGGGATCTCTTTACCTGGCTTGGGACCCGTACCAATGTGTCTAGACGCTCTAAACTGTGGTCCCAGATTTTTAGCAGGAAAGCCTGAAGGGGCCGAAAATGAAGCTCTGCCCATTGAACAGCCGGGAGGGTGGATGTTAGTAACCCTAGGGTCGACATCAGGGAACTGATCGACACCCGATGACTGCCCTGGAGGGTGGCCACTGCTCTGTCCAGTTTCAGGGCCTTCTCCAATGGGAGAAAGACACTTGAGAGGGTGGAGTCCAGAAGGTACCCTAAATAGGGAATGCTTTGTGAAGGTGTCAGGTTGGACTTCTCCAGGTTCAGCAGCCAGCCTAGCCTTGTTAAGGTCCTTTTTGTCATATCCAAGTCCCTGTATAGTTGTTCTGGGGACGCTGCAAAAAGGAGCAGCTTGTCCAGGTAAGCTATGATGCCTACTCCCTGCAGACGCAGAAAGGCTATAGGTTCCGCCAGGACCTTTGTAAAGACACGGGGCGAGGAGGATAGACCGAATGGCAAGGCTTGAAATTGAAGGTGTATCACCTTTCCTTCCAGATCTATTGCTAATCTTAGGAACTCCTGCGACCCCTCTGCTATGGGTACATGGAGGTACGCATCTTTGAGGTCCAAGGAAACCATAAAGCAATTCTGTGGGAGGAGGGCCCTGACTGTAAAGATCGTTTCCATACGGAACTTCTTGTACGTGATGGACCTGTTTAGGGGCTTTAAGTTCAGGATTAGCCTGTACTTCCCTGAGGGTTTCTTCACCACAAAAATGTGTGAGTAAAACCCCCTGCCTTCCTCCTTTACTGGAACTCTGAGGACCACATTCTGAACCTCTAGCTTGTTTAGGGCTTCTAGTAAAGCTTCTGATTTTTCCCTGTCTCTGGGAAGTTTTGTGACTAGGTATCTCTGGGGGGGGAGGGGACGAAAATTACAGATGGTACCCCCTCCTCACAATCTCCAGGACATACCTGTTTGGGGAGATGGTCTCCCACTGAGGGAGGAAGGCCCCCAGTCTTCCCCCCACCCTGACCTGGGTGTCATTGTTTCTTTGCGGGCTGGTCAGGAGAGCGAAAAATCGCTCCTCTGCCCCTCCCCTTGGGTGTCCAAACCCTCTTCCGACCTTCAGGTTTTGGAACCCCTGTCTGTCTCTGTGATCGAAAAAAACTTCCCTGATTTCACTGGAGCTTTTCGTTTAAGGGGAAAAAAAGACTTTTTCCTATCAGCCGTGCGGTCTAAGACCGTCTCCAGCCCTGGGCCAAACAGGAGATCTCCTGAAAGGGGTATCCCGCAGAGCTTGGACTTGGAGGCAATGTCCCCGGCCAAGTCTTGAGCCATAGGGCCCTTCTGGCTGAGTTGGCCAGAGCAGCGGATCTGGCCGACATGCAAATCGATTCCGCCGAGGCGTCCGCAATGTAGGCAATACCCCGCAACATTGCGGGGAAGGAGGATAAGATGGTTTCCTTATCTGTCCCAGCCTCAATGTGCTCCTGTATTTTAGAGAGCCAATGCTCTAAATTACGAGCCACCACCGTAACTGCCAACTCTGGCTTAAGATTCCCCATCACGGAGTCCCAAGTCTTTTTTAACAGAGAATCCATTCTCTTGTCCATGGCATCAGGAAGGGTCCCCATATCTTCAAACGCCAGGTCAGTATTTCTGGAGACCTGGGAGAAGGCTGCATCTAATTTAGGCGCCTTGTTCCAGATGGCCGTGGGGTCTTCAGAAAAGGGAAATCTCCTTTTCAGAGATCGAGAAAAAAAGGGTTTCCTTTCGGGGTCCTGCCACTCCTTAATAGAATCAATTAGAAGCTCATGTACAGGGAAGACCTTTGACCTTTGTTCCCCCAGCCCCCTGTACATCTGGTCATGGAGGCTTAAGGGTTTAATGTCAGCCTGAATGCCGAGGGTGGTGTAAATTGCACCTAATAAGTCCTCAACCTCATCGAGAGAGGGCTTATATCTCGAGGGTTTCCTGGACTCCCCGTCCTGGTCATCCTCGTCAGATTCCTCCTGGGACTCAGGATCGACACTCTCTGGGAGAGAGCGTTCCTCCTGGGAAGGGCCTGCCGGCTCAACTGCTATAACTGAAGGATCAGGTGGGGCAGGAGCGAGACCCTGATTTTCTAACTGGGTTGTAACCTGTGTGGGGATAGTGGGAGGCTGCAGCCTTTCAAATAGGGACTTGAAGGAAGCAAAAGTGGAAGACAGTTCTTTTACTGAAGCTGCTAAACTATCTTCTTTCTCTGCATCCCTTTCCCTGACCAAAGACTGTATGCAATCCCTACATATTACTTTAGGCCAGGACTCAGGAAGAGTGTCCCTACAGGAGGCACAGTCCCCTGACTGCTCAGCCTGTTCCTAAACAGTGTCACCCCACCGGAGGAAACACAATTAACTGAGGTCTGGCAGGGGGAGGAGAGGTTTTAAAGGCTGTGCAGTGTTTCCCAGAGGAAGAAGAGGAGCCTATCTCTCTATTTGTGGCTGTCCTGAAAGACGAATAGAGAAAAAATGTGTGAAGCTCGGGATCGATCGTTCGAAACAATGGTTTCCTGGTGCATTTACAGAGACTTCCCCAGGTAAGTGCTCGTTCAGAACGTTGGGATTTTAGCATGTGTTTTAGTCGTTTGTAATCTGGTGTTTGATTCTCCCACCTGCAATGTGTCTGTTCTACTATGGATGCTTCATTGCCCCTAGTGGCCAGCCCTCTCTCAGCAGGTAAGATTGGAAAACGATGTTTTTCTTTTCCCGTTGGGGGGGAAGAGGGTGGAGTATAGGGCATTGTCATGACTATGCTTGTCTCTCTCTCTCTCTTCTTTTTTCAGCCCTTCACAGCGAGTCCTGCAGACGCAGTGGGTCCTCTAAATCGCACCACCGGCACTCATCTTCTAGACACCATAATTCTTCTAAAATCCCGACATCCCAATAGGGATACTTCTCACCCCCCTCATCTAACAGCAAGAGTTCAGAGAGATTTTGTTGGGGGTGCAAGGCTCTGGTTTCAGCTAGCAAGTCCCTTTGCGACCATTGTTTTTCAAAGGCAGCCAATGAAAGGGAAGGTGCAGACAAACACCTAGAATCATTGGTTAAGCGGTTCGTGGACAAGTCGCTACAGGAGAGAGATGCCAGAGTGCAGCATGATTCTCCTCCAGACCCAATGATTCCCTTGTTGGATCAGGGACAAATGCATGAGACTTTTGAAGTCGCTCAAAAATTATGCCTTAGTTCCTGCTTTAGTGAAAGCAGTCAAATTTTGAATTTGGAAGATCCAATTATCTCTCTCCCAAACAAAGAAAACTTTTTAAACAGCTCAATAAGGAGCGACATTATTTTCCAATTGTCACGGAAATAGGTGCCATTATCTCAGATGAATGGGGTAAAACCTGATAAAAAAAAAGGGGGGCTCTATGCAGTCAAAAATTGCAAAATGATATCCTTTGAAAGAGGAAGACGTGAAACATCTTGACTCTGCTCCATTGGTTGATGCAGCTTTGATGCATTTGGTGAGATACGTAATACGGTTTCTTTTAAAGATCCTATAGAGAGACGGATTGATTCAGACCTGAAGAGAATCTACCTGACAGCAGGATCAGTCTGTTAACCATTTCTGGCTTTAGCAGCCTTCTCAAAAGCCTTAGGGGCATGGTCAGACAATGTGAATGATTCCCTCAATAGTATCTCTGAAGAAATGGCCAAGAGCTCTCCTATTCAGGAAATCAGGCTAGCATCGGCCTTTCTGAGGGGGGGGCCTCTTTTGATGTTATTTGCCTAGTGGCTCGAGTAATGTTGTCAGCGGTCACTGCCCGTTGGTCCTTATGGCTCTGTCCCTGGTCGGTGGATACAGCTTCAAAGCAAGCTTGGTGCCGCATTCCCTTTAAGGGCTCTTCTCTCTTTGGCAATAAACTTAATATCCTCCTTCAGGATAGGCGTTTACAAAATCAGAAACGCACTTTTTTCAGAGCTAAGAATACAGACCGTGCAAGGGAAGCACGCAGCTACAGGCCTGGTCGTGAATCTTCAAGGCCCTGGAAATCCAAACTAAGAGTACTCCTTCTAGTAATCAGGAGTCTACTGAAAAGCCTTTCTGAAATTGGGAGGCCTCAATTCAAGATTTTTGGACCATCAAGACGATCTCTTCAGGCCATACCTAGGTCTTCAACAGCAACCCCAAATCTTCTATGTACAGAAGAAAAGAAACAAATCCTATTGGCTTATGCAAGCTCTTTAGTAACTCAAGGCGCAGCGATTACTGTTCCAGAGGGCGAATGAGGCGAAGGCAAGTACTCCCCTTTGTTCATGGTACAGAAAAGAACAGTACCTGGAGACCAGTAATAGACTTGACTCATCTCAACCGATTTATTCGGAAAGAAATTCAAAATGGAGTCACTATTGACAATTAAGCAGGCAGTCCATCCAGAAGATTGGTTAATGTCAATAGACCTGAAAGACGCATACTTCCACGTTCCAGTGGCAGCAGACTATCAAAAGTATCTCCGCTTTTCGGTAGGCAATCAACACTTACAGTTTACCTGCCTACCATTTGGTCTCATGTTGTCACCTCGGGTGTTCTCCAAAGTTCTGTTAGCCATTGTGGCTCTCCTCCGAGTGAAAGGAGTTCGTCTTCATCACTACCTAGACGATATCTTACTTCTAGCTCAAGACAGAAGTTAACTCCTGGAACACAGGGACCTAGTAATTGCCACTCTCCAAGAATTCGAACGGCTTTTGAATTTGGAGAAGAGTCATCTTGTTCCAACACAATCTCTGGTATTTCTAGGTGCCCTCTTCAACACAATAGAAGGCACCATTTAATTGCCGAAAAGGGAAAATAGCAACAATCCGGGACAGGATACACACAACATTTGCTGCTCCTCACCTATCTGCTCTTCAATGTTTGAAGATGATTGCCACCATGGCACCCACCATTTCTATGGTGAAGTGGGCTCAGTGACACACTTACCCATTCCAAAAGGGTTTCTCCAGCAATGGGACTTCCCCAGCAAGAGTCAAAGCATCATGCTCACTCAACCCATGAGAAAGTCTCTTCTGTGGTGGCTTCAGGGGAAGAATCTCTGCAACTGTCATTCGATCCATCCCATCACTTGGGTTACAATAACCTCAGATGCCAGCAATCAAGGCTGGGGTGCTCATTGTCTGACAGAAATAGCCCAAGGCAGGTGGAGCACACCTTCTCAAGGAACTGTATCCAACATACTGGAGCTGCGAGCTGCCTTTCAGGCGCTTAAGTCCTTCCGCCATCTATTGACAGACTCCTCTGTGATGCTCAGGCTGGACAACACAACCGCTGTTGCTTACATAAGGAAGCAGGGTGGAACTCGCAGCTGGTCCTTACTCCGAGAGGTGGAGCCAATTATGAATTGGGCCCAGAAGAAAACAGCGAATGGTCTCTGCACCTAGAAGTGTTCAATTGGCTTCTAACTCTGGGAGTGTCCCCAGAAGTGGATCTGTTTGTGTCCCCCATACAACCTCAAGTTGATCAAGTATTATTCGAGGTTCTGGGATCCCCAAGCCTATGGGATAGACGCTCTCACTGATCGATGGAAATTCAGCATAGCATATGCCTTTCCACCAATACCTGTAATTCTTCAGTTTCTTTGCCGATTCAGATCAGTGGATGTAGAAATCCTAACAGTGATTGTATTTTGGCCCAACAGGCCATGGTTTTCCCTCCTAACGCTTCTCACTTACTCAAACCCTCTTCCCCTCAGACTGGATCTCCTCTCTCAGGGTACAACGTTGCACCCATGTCCAGCTCATCTGCACCTCAGGGTGTGGTTCTTGAGGGGATGGCTTGAAGCATTAGGATGTCCAGAAGAAGCCATTTCAACTCTTCTTAACGCTAGAAGAAATAGTACCAACAAAGTTTGAGCGTATCTGGTCAAAATTTACAGATCACATGTCTTCCAGAGCAAAACCTTGCAGTTCCCTAGAGGTCCAAGACATACTCAGTTTTTTACAAACAGGTTTGGACTTACCTTTAGCAGTCAGTTCACTCCGAGTGCAAATCTCAGCCATCTCTGGATTTACTGGAATCCCTTGGGCCATTCATCCTTTGGTTCGCCAGTTCTTCAAGGGCGCCATCCGGCTTAGACCCAAGAGAAAACCGAGGTTCCCTAAATGGGATCTGCCTCTTGTTCTAGACTATCTTACCATGATCAGCTCTGATCTGGATAAACCACTATCAGCTAAGGATCTTACTCTCAAAACCGTCTTTTTAGTAGCGGTCACTTCAGCTAAAAGTCTCTGACATCAGAAATCTGGGTTCAAAAGAACCATTCTTGACCTTTTTTCCAGATAGAGCAGTATTAATTCCTATGCTGGGCTCAAATCCTAAAGTTACATCCATTTTTCATGAAAATCAGAAAATTGTACTGACCACTTTTGGGTTATCTGAAGATCAAAGTATTTATCCCCTTGATATGGGGCACACATTAAGTCAATTTCTGGAAATGACAGAATCTTTCAGGCAAACAGTTTTTCTTTTAATTTTTCTTCATGGAAAGAACAAAGGAAAACGGGCCTCAATTAGATCTATTGCAGCTTGGATAGTTCAGACCATCCAGAGGGCATACAAAGCCAAGGGCATGGCTCCTCCAGAGGCAGTGTCTGCGCACTCAACCCGGAGCATTTCGACTTCTTGGACAGCCTCACGTCATGTCGCACCTGAAGTTTGTGGTCATCTATTAATAAGTTTGGTTTCTCACTATTGTGTTGAATCAGCTGGATAAAGAATAAAGCCTCATTGAATTTTAATTTACAATTGCTGTCAGTTGACAGTGTTAAATAAATTTATTTTCTTGCCTCAGCATTTTGCCCGCCCAGGTGTGTTTGGCGAGTTATTTCCCACACGTATGCTGCCATGGAGCAAGTCAGGAAAAAGGAAAATTTATAATCAAATACTTACTGTAATTTTCCTTTCCTGATAGGCTCCATGGCAGCAGGAGTCCCTCCCAGTGCTTGGAGTCGGCTAGTTACGGAACATTGCTGAGAGCCCACAGCTGAAATAGGGAGGGGTCCTATTGGGTAGTTATGGAGGCGGGGCCAACCCACACGTATGCTGCCATGGAGCCTATAGGGAAAGGAAAATTACGGTAAGTATTTGATAATAAATTTTCCTTTTTTCTTTACTCTCTTTTTTTTCTAAATTGCCAGCCTCTTTTTTATTTGTCTAGCAAAGAATAAAAAACCCAGTGGTGATTAACCGGTTAAGACCCGGACCATTATGCAAGTTAAGGACCTTCCCCCTTTTTGCGATTCGGCACTGCGTCGCTTTAACTGACAATTGCGCGGTCATGCAACGTGGCTCCCAAACAAAATTGGCATCCTTTTTTTCCCACAAATAGAGATTTCTTTTGGTAGTATTTTATCACCTCTGTGGTTCTTATTTTTTTGCGCTATAAACAAAAATAGAGCGTCAATTTTGAAAAAAAAAACAATATTTTTTACTGTTTGCTAAAATAAATATCCCCAAATAATATACAAATTTTTTTTTCCCTCAGTTTAGGGCGATACATATTTTGTAAAATAAGCGTTTATCGATTGGTTTGCGCAAAATTTATAGCGTTTACAAAATAGGGGATAGTTTTATGGCATTTTTATTAATATTTTTTTTTTAACCACTTAACCCCCGGACAATATTGCTGGTCAAAGACCAGAGCCCTTTTTGCGATTCGGCACTGCGTCGCTTTAACTGACAATTGTCGTGCGACGTGGCTCCCAAACAAAATTGGTGTCCTTTTTTCCCCACAAATAGGAGATTTATTTTGGTGGTATTTGATCACCTCTGTGGTTTTTAGTTTTTGCGCTATAAACAAAAATAGAGAGACACTTTAAAAAAAAATATATATATATTTTTTACTTTTTGCTATAATAAATATCCCCCAAAAATATATAAAACTTATTTTTCCTCAGTTTAGGCCGATAAGTATTGTTCTACATATTTTTCGTAAAAAAATCGCAATAAGCGTTTATTAATTGGTTTGCACAAAAGTTATAGCGTTTACAAAATAGGGGGTCGTTTTTTGGCATTTTTATTAATTTTTTTTTACTAGTAATGGCGGCAGTCAGCAATTTTTTTTCGGTACTGCGACATTATGGCGGACATAGCGATCAGTGCTATAAAAATGCATTGGATTTCTATAAAAATGGCAGGGAAGGGGTTAACACTAGGGGGTGGGGAAGGGGTTAGGTATGTTCCCTGGGTGTGTTCTAACTGTAGGGGGGGTGGACTCACTAGGGGAAATGACTGATCGCTGTTCATACATTGTATGAACAGACGGTCAAGTTTTTTTCCCCTGACAGGACCGGGAGCTGTGTGTGTAAACACACAGCTCCCGGTTCTCGCTCTGTAACAAGCGATGGCGGGTGCCCAGCCGTGCCATTCTGTCAACGTCCTTAAGTGATTAAATACCACCAAAAGAAAGCTCTATCTGTTTAAAACATTTATTTTTTAATTTTTTTGCTGAAGGCTGAAAATTGGCCTGTATTTAAGTGGTTAAAATTGTCAGTTGCATTATTTCCGAATGTGACCCTGGTGTTCTCCCTTTTTTATTTATTTTTATAGTTTTTGCATTTGTCAGTATCAGTCCCCAGTTTAAAGCGCACCAAACACCACTTCTCATTCAATAAAGTGCATCAAATCACACATTTCACAGTTTCTAATTAATATGGATAATAAACCCCCCCATCATGTCTGGGAGGCCAACAAGGAGAGGCAGACATTCCCACGCCACTAATGGAGCTAGCAGCGTCTGTGTTCACAGGCAAAGGTGGATGTCGTCTGTCCTCAGGCAGGCCACATTTGTTTCTATTTAGTGACATTGCCTGTGTTATCCAGTCACAACATGCAGAGGAGGTAGTGGACTAGCTTACTAAACCATCCTCATCCTCCTCATCCTCTATGACCCAAGCTGACACTAGTGCACAATCCACTGCAGCTGCCAGAGCAGCTTATTCTGAATCCTTGTCCACAGCTATTCCTGCCATAGCCCCAGCATCATGCATGTAGGAGTCAGCTGAACCAATTGCTTCTTGAGGATGCATAGACATTACTTAATTCTGATGTTGGTTCTGAGGTAGAGGAAGGGAGAAACATGAGCCTACAGAGAGGGGAGATCACTAATAAACAACAAATTGGCATTCATATTTCCCCAGCCACAGCGTATTGCCAAGTTGGCTCCAGTAATGACGAGGATGGAGGGGATGAGTTGGGTGCCGGATAGAGCAGAGGAGAAAAGTGAGGGGGAGAAACAGCCGTGGCAGAATGTCCTCTAGAGGCAGCCATCATGGAAGAGTAGAGAGCATCCACCCTATTCCATCAGATTGTGGAGTTGTTATCTTCCAGTCCACTTCCCAGAGCTCACCTGTGTTGCTCTTTTTTAGCACATGTGCAGCTGATCACACTGTTGCAATTTGCAATCTCTGCCGCAAGCAGATGAAGCGTGGTAAAAAAACACCAGCCATTTGGGTACCACATGCTGGCAAAGACATTTAACCATTTAACCGCCCATTGGCAAGAGCATCTAAAAGCCACACACAATGGGCACAATTCCTCTCCTCCTCACTCCTCACCTTTCATGTCTACCCCGTTATATCTGATGACCTCTCTGCAGCTTCCACTGACAGGAATGATGCTCTAGCAATGGGTGTCACAGGCCCTTGAAACACATCTGCCAGCAGCACACCACCACCAGCTGTAGAATATAGCAGACAAATGTATCTACCCTGGCTGCTGCAGCAAAAAAAAATATTCTCTGCTACCCACATGCTGTAACAGCTCTGGTAAACAGGAGTGAACCATAACTGCAGTTAGCAAGTGCCGGAGTTAGTAGTAGAGCAGACTCACATAGAGGCGACACGGAGCTCTCTCCTCACATATGAAGAATTGTACGGGGACAACAGGCTGAGGAACTGCTTCCACCACCCATGTGACCTGTACACGGGATATTCACCATGCTGCGTAACAAAATTGGAGTCATTTTGCTGGCCATGGATATCTCCGGATGAGATTTGATTACGCTCGGGATATCTGCCCAAGGATACACATCTGAGACGGTGACCAGGGAGGGCATTCGGCCCATACGAGCCTTTGGGACCCCCCACCGTAAGGTGAGCTGCGGGTCTACTCCAACTGATAAGAGTACCCAACCTACTTTTGCTCCAGGGATTGCTTTTTTGAGGCTGTGTTCATATCCGTCTGAGGGGATATTGCATTTCTAACATCCATGAGAGTATATGGACTACTCCTGTGTTTGAATAGGACTATAAGCATCATACTCACCTTCTTTTGAATATTTGCTCACTTAGTGATCCAATATATTTTATTCTATTTAAAATTCATTTTTTCACGTTTGTGGCTCAATGTGGAATAGAAATGAGGTTTATTTTCACTTTGTGATTACCATTGTTAACATTACCAGGGATCCCCCATCTAGGCGGACCCTTCATTGGCACTGCACTTTTTCTTACACGTCACTGGGGAAGTCCAGGCTTCCCCCTTGCGTCAGAGGGGGGCAGGGTCACATGATGGGTGGCCCCGCCTCACCTATATAAGAAATGTCACTAGCTCCAGCCGCGTCATTCACCAGGCTGTCTCCGGTGGAGATAGGTGGCCGGCGATGCTGCGCTCTGAATCCCGGACCTGGATGGACATCTCATCGCTGGACCCCGGCGGAGAGGAGATCACCCGTCGCTGGATACCGACAATGGGATCGAGAGTGAATTACCACCACTGTATTTTATTTTATTCTTTTAATAAAGGACTTTTTTCCACGGTGTTCGTGTATTTTAAAATTATTTACACTTCTTAGTGAAATGGTAGGGGTACAATGTACCCCATTACCAATTCACATAGGGGGGGCAGGATCTGGGGGTCCCCTTTGTTTAAGGGGTCTTCCAGATTCTGATAAGCCCCCCGCCCGCAGACCCCCACAACCACCAGGCAAGGGTTGTGGGGATGAGGCCCGTGTCCTCATCAACATGGGGACATCTTCCCTATGTTGAGGGCATGTGGTTTGGTACGGTTCAGGAATTTCATATAGAGTAAAATCGAATTTGAATAGAAAAGATTAGAATGGAAAAGAATAGCATAGAAAAACAATAGAACAGAATAGAATAAAATATAATATATATATTTTTTTTTTTCGATTTGGTTCTATTGTTTTTCTATGCTATTATTTTCTATTATTTTCTATTATTTTATTCGAATTCATTCTATACGTAATTAGAATTTCATAATTAGGATTTCTGAAAATGGTTATATATATAAATATATAAATAAATAGAATTAAATTGAATTCTTATAGAATAGACTAGAATAGAAAAAAAACTGTAGAACAGAATAGAAAAAAAAAGTTTTATATATATTTATATATATATATATATATATCTATATATCTATATATATCTATATATATATCTATATATATATATATCTCTATATATATCTCTATATATATCTCTATATATATATCTATATATATCTATATATATCTATATATCTATATATATCTATATATATCTATATATCTATATATCTATATATTTATATATCTATATATATATAAATATTGTGACAGGAAGCCAGGTAAATCTGTGGGTGTTGCCACAGACGGGAGATACATTTCTGCCTTGTTTAGACAATACACCAATTACTACTGGGCGTCGGCTGCAGAAATAGCCAAAAAGGTTTAGGGCGTTGGAAAACTTCAGCTGTTCAGAATGAGATAATTAAGGCCTCTATAAATCATCCAAACGGATGACTATTGATTGCTGCTTCCTGAGGCCTTTGAGTGAAGGAGAGCAGTGACTTCTGAAGAGGTGAGGTGCTTGTTGATATTTCTGTGTGATAAATATCAAAGAGACTTTTTTTGTTTTCTGCTGTATGACCAGCAGTGTCTGCCCTGCAGTAGGCTGTGCCAGACTCCATAGGTAGGTTCCTGTGTTGGTAAGGTAGACGCCCCAAGTGGCAAGGGTTTATTTTATGTTTTGTTTTGTTTATGCTGTTTTTATGCTTGCACTTGTATCCAGCAATATGGAAAAATAAACCATATCCTTTGTGTTCAACCCTCCTAATCTGCCTTTCTGTACAGTTCAGCGTGTAGAGAACCCATCCAGGGGGTCACACACACACCCACTACTGAGCTAATTCCTCACACATGGTGGAGTGCCGCGGGCAGTTAAAGTAAACCCAAAAATGGAGGAGATTCTGAAACAGCTGGCTATAGCAAATGCAAATCAACAGCAGACCAATGCAAGTTTGCAGCATAGCCTTGCAGCTCAACAACAGGCTCACCAAGAGAGCCCTGCAGCTCACTGAAAAGCATTGCAGTTCAACAACAGGCTCACCAAGAGAGCATTGCAGCTCAACAACAACAAGTTCAGCGAGAGAGCATGGCAGCAAACAATTTGAGAGAACAGCGGAAAAAGAGAGTTGGCCTAAAAAACAATGGGCTGGACTAGTGGCCCCTCTATTATCTGAAGAAGCTGAGGAGGAAAAGGATAGCAAGCCCTCTCTGATTGAGAGTCCAGAGGACCATAATGCTATGGAGGTTACCGTGTCTGTTGCTGAGACGGAATCATCACCGGAGTGTAGTACTTCACCAGAGGAACAAGAAGTGAAGCCAGAGGAGTGTGCCCTGGCAGAGTCTGAAACTCCCAAAGTGAAGGAGCCGCCATTAGTAGTAGAAAAGTCTGTAGAGCCTGTTGAAACCAATGTTGTGAATGGCATTTCAGAGGTCAAACCAGACGAGACCAAACCAGAAGACAAAGACCCTCCTGTACAAGAAGATGCTGAGGAGGTCCCAGCTGTCCCGGCAGTAGCAGCTCCTATGAAGCTGAATTGACGGTCTGACAGTTCTGCTAAATACAGTAGAGAACCTTTAACAAATACTTTGAAGAAACTTGATGATCCAGCTACCAAAGCTGTTACCTTGGAACTGGAACCCAACAAGTTTAAAGGCAAGATTTTGGATTGCTCCAAATCTTTTCGCAAAGCCAAATTGCTGCATTACCATATGAAGTATTTCCATGGCTTTGACAAGTCAGAGCAGGATCAGAGTCCTGTCACAAGGCATATGCAGACAAGAGGCTCTTTAGCTCACGAAAAGGCCATTCAGCAAAGCTCAAAGAGAAGACGCACCACATCCGGTTCTCTGCATACTCCACTTCAGATTTCCCTAAGATGCTCACCCCATGATGGCAGGTATAGATTGTGTGAAAAGAGGCGTCATTCAAGCCCAGCCACAAACAGTTCAAACTCCCACCGACCGTCCCTAAAAGACAAAAGCAAAGGAAGTCTCATCGCAAACCAGACAAGCTCTCTGAAAGTGTTAAAGAAAAAGTAAGAGAAAAGTTCAAAGATTTATTGAGTCTGAAGTCAAAGAAAAAGAAGAAGAAAAAGAAAGCAAAGTCAGAGCTGTCTGGCAGTGAAGAGAACATAGAGATTTCTAAGGAGCTCTCACCAAAAAAAATACAACCTTCAAAGCTCAATAGTGATTATAAGACCCCATGTTCCGGTAAAAGCAGTTATCATGGATGCTGACCAGATACAAGACTAAGTGATGAGGAGACGCTCAGCGATTCTTGCACGGAAAGCTTACTTTGGAGTAATGAGGATTACAATGAAGAGACTGTATTGGAAGAAGATGGCACATGCGCTTTGTCTTTGGGTGCACAGGAGCCTTTGTACATAATGCAGTCTTGCTGCCGGGTTGAGGATGACTTAGTGAAAGAATCCCACTTACAAACTGTAAAATTGGGCATCACACAGGAATTTGCTAATCGGGAAATTGTTGAAAGTAAAATCCCTGACCGCTTCAGGGCAAATGAAGTGGCTGAAGTGCAGGAAGTAGGGGTTTGCACATCTTCAGTTCTCGGTCAGTTCCTTGATGGACACTAGTGCACAATCCACTAGTGCACAATCCACTGCAGCTGCCAGAGCAGCTTATTCTGAATCCTTGTCCACAGCTATTCCTGCCATAGCCCCAGCATCATGCATGTAGGAGTCAGCTGAACCAATTGCTTCTTGAGGATGCATAGACATTACTTAATTCTGATGTTGGTTCTGAGGTAGAGGAAGGGAGAAACATGAGCCTACAGAGAGGGGAGATCACTAATAAACAACAAATTGGCATTCATATTTCCCCAGCCACAGCGTATTGCCAAGTTGGCTCCAGTAATGACGAGGATGGAGGGGATGAGTTGGGTGCCGGATAGAGCAGAGGAGAAAAGTGAGGGGGAGAAACAGCCGTGGCAGAATGTCCTCTAGAGGCAGCCATCATGGAAGAGTAGAGAGCATCCACCCTATTCCATCAGATTGTGGAGTTGTTATCTTCCAGTCCACTTCCCAGAGCTCACCTGTGTTGCTCTTTTTTAGCACATGTGCAGCTGATCACACTGTTGCAATTTGCAATCTCTGCCGCAAGCAGATGAAGCGTGGTAAAAAAACACCAGCCATTTGGGTACCACATGCTGGCAAAGACATTTAACCATTTAACCGCCCATTGGCAAGAGCATCTAAAAGCCACACACAATGGGCACAATTCCTCTCCTCCTCACTCCTCACCTTTCATGTCTACCCCGTTATATCTGATGACCTCTCTGCAGCTTCCACTGACAGGAATGATGCTCTAGCAATGGGTGTCACAGGCCCTTGAAACACATCTGCCAGCAGCACACCACCACCAGCTGTAGAATATAGCAGACAAATGTATCTACCCTGGCTGCTGCAGCAAAAAAAAATATTCTCTGCTACCCACATGCTGTAACAGCTCTGGTAAACAGGAGTGAACCATAACTGCAGTTAGCAAGTGCCGGAGTTAGTAGTAGAGCAGACTCACATAGAGGCGACACGGAGCTCTCTCCTCACATATGAAGAATTGTACGGGGACAACAGGCTGAGGAACTGCTTCCACCACCCATGTGACCTGTACACGGGATATTCACCATGCTGCGTAACAAAATTGGAGTCATTTTGCTGGCCATGGATATCTCCGGATGAGATTTGATTACGCTCGGGATATCTGCCCAAGGATACACATCTGAGACGGTGACCAGGGAGGGCATTCGGCCCATACGAGCCTTTGGGACCCCCCACCGTAAGGTGAGCTGCGGGTCTACTCCAACTGATAAGAGTACCCAACCTACTTTTGCTCCAGGGATTGCTTTTTTGAGGCTGTGTTCATATCCGTCTGAGGGGATATTGCATTTCTAACATCCATGAGAGTATATGGACTACTCCTGTGTTTGAATAGGACTATAAGCATCATACTCACCTTCTTTTGAATATTTGCTCACTTAGTGATCCAATATATTTTATTCTATTTAAAATTCATTTTTTCACGTTTGTGGCTCAATGTGGAATAGAAATGAGGTTTATTTTCACTTTGTGATTACCATTGTTAACATTACCAGGGATCCCCCATCTAGGCGGACCCTTCATTGGCACTGCACTTTTTCTTACACGTCACTGGGGAAGTCCAGGCTTCCCCCTTGCGTCAGAGGGGGGCAGGGTCACATGATGGGTGGCCCCGCCTCACCTATATAAGAAATGTCACTAGCTCCAGCCGCGTCATTCACCAGGCTGTCTCCGGTGGAGATAGGTGGCCGGCGATGCTGCGCTCTGAATCCCGGACCTGGATGGACATCTCATCGCTGGACCCCGGCGGAGAGGAGATCACCCGTCGCTGGATACCGACAATGGGATCGAGAGTGAATTACCACCACTGTATTTTATTTTATTCTTTTAATAAAGGACTTTTTTCCACGGTGTTCGTGTATTTTAAAATTATTTACACTTCTTAGTGAAATGGTAGGGGTACAATGTACCCCATTACCAATTCACATAGGGGGGGCAGGATCTGGGGGTCCCCTTTGTTTAAGGGGTCTTCCAGATTCTGATAAGCCCCCCGCCCGCAGACCCCCACAACCACCAGGCAAGGGTTGTGGGGATGAGGCCCGTGTCCTCATCAACATGGGGACATCTTCCCTATGTTGAGGGCATGTGGTTTGGTACGGTTCAGGAATTTCATATAGAGTAAAATCGAATTTGAATAGAAAAGATTAGAATGGAAAAGAATAGCATAGAAAAACAATAGAACAGAATAGAATAAAATATAATATATATATTTTTTTTTTTCGATTTGGTTCTATTGTTTTTCTATGCTATTATTTTCTATTATTTTCTATTATTTTATTCGAATTCATTCTATACGTAATTAGAATTTCATAATTAGGATTTCTGAAAATGGTTATATATATAAATATATAAATAAATAGAATTAAATTGAATTCATATAGAATAGACTAGAATAGAAAAAAAACTGTAGAACAGAATAGAAAAAAAAGTTTTATATATATTTATATATATATATATATATCTATATATCTATATATATCTATATATATATCTATATATATATATATCTCTATATATATCTCTATATATATCTCTATATATATATCTATATATATCTATATATATCTATATATCTATATATATCTATATATATCTATATATCTATATATCTATATATTTATATATCTATATATATATAAATATTGTGACAGGAAGCCAGGTAAATCTGTGGGTGTTGCCACAGACGGGAGATACATTTCTGCCTTGTTTAGACAATACACCAATTACTACTGGGCGTCGGCTGCAGAAATAGCCAAAAAGGTTTAGGGCGTTGGAAAACTTCAGCTGTTCAGAATGAGATAATTAAGGCCTCTATAAATCATCCAAACGGATGACTATTGATTGCTGCTTCCTGAGGCCTTTGAGTGAAGGAGAGCAGTGACTTCTGAAGAGGTGAGGTGCTTGTTGATATTTCTGTGTGATAAATATCAAAGAGACTTTTTTTGTTTTCTGCTGTATGACCAGCAGTGTCTGCCCTGCAGTAGGCTGTGCCAGACTCCATAGGTAGGTTCCTGTGTTGGTAAGGTAGACGCCCCAAGTGGCAAGGGTTTATTTTATGTTTTGTTTTGTTTATGCTGTTTTTATGCTTGCACTTGTATCCAGCAATATGGAAAAATAAACCATATCCTTTGTGTTCAACCCTCCTAATCTGCCTTTCTGTACAGTTCAGCGTGTAGAGAACCCATCCAGGGGGTCACACACACACCCACTACTGAGCTAATTCCTCACACATGGTGGAGTGCCGCGGGCAGTTAAAGTAAACCCAAAAATGGAGGAGATTCTGAAACAGCTGGCTATAGCAAATGCAAATCAACAGCAGACCAATGCAAGTTTGCAGCATAGCCTTGCAGCTCAACAACAGGCTCACCAAGAGAGCCCTGCAGCTCACTGAAAAGCATTGCAGTTCAACAACAGGCTCACCAAGAGAGCATTGCAGCTCAACAACAACAAGTTCAGCGAGAGAGCATGGCAGCAAACAATTTGAGAGAACAGCGGAAAAAGAGAGTTGGCCTAAAAAACAATGGGCTGGACTAGTGGCCCCTCTATTATCTGAAGAAGCTGAGGAGGAAAAGGATAGCAAGCCCTCTCTGATTGAGAGTCCAGAGGACCATAATGCTATGGAGGTTACCGTGTCTGTTGCTGAGACGGAATCATCACCGGAGTGTAGTACTTCACCAGAGGAACAAGAAGTGAAGCCAGAGGAGTGTGCCCTGGCAGAGTCTGAAACTCCCAAAGTGAAGGAGCCGCCATTAGTAGTAGAAAAGTCTGTAGAGCCTGTTGAAACCAATGTTGTGAATGGCATTTCAGAGGTCAAACCAGACGAGACCAAACCAGAAGACAAAGACCCTCCTGTACAAGAAGATGCTGAGGAGGTCCCAGCTGTCCCGGCAGTAGCAGCTCCTATGAAGCTGAATTGACGGTCTGACAGTTCTGCTAAATACAGTAGAGAACCTTTAACAAATACTTTGAAGAAACTTGATGATCCAGCTACCAAAGCTGTTACCTTGGAACTGGAACCCAACAAGTTTAAAGGCAAGATTTTGGATTGCTCCAAATCTTTTCGCAAAGCCAAATTGCTGCATTACCATATGAAGTATTTCCATGGCTTTGACAAGTCAGAGCAGGATCAGAGTCCTGTCACAAGGCATATGCAGACAAGAGGCTCTTTAGCTCACGAAAAGGCCATTCAGCAAAGCTCAAAGAGAAGACGCACCACATCCGGTTCTCTGCATACTCCACTTCAGATTTCCCTAAGATGCTCACCCCATGATGGCAGGTATAGATTGTGTGAAAAGAGGCGTCATTCAAGCCCAGCCACAAACAGTTCAAACTCCCACCGACCGTCCCTAAAAGACAAAAGCAAAGGAAGTCTCATCGCAAACCAGACAAGCTCTCTGAAAGTGTTAAAGAAAAAGTAAGAGAAAAGTTCAAAGATTTATTGAGTCTGAAGTCAAAGAAAAAGAAGAAGAAAAAGAAAGCAAAGTCAGAGCTGTCTGGCAGTGAAGAGAACATAGAGATTTCTAAGGAGCTCTCACCAAAAAAAATACAACCTTCAAAGCTCAATAGTGATTATAAGACCCCATGTTCCGGTAAAAGCAGTTATCATGGATGCTGACCAGATACAAGACTAAGTGATGAGGAGACGCTCAGCGATTCTTGCACGGAAAGCTTACTTTGGAGTAATGAGGATTACAATGAAGAGACTGTATTGGAAGAAGATGGCACATGCGCTTTGTCTTTGGGTGCACAGGAGCCTTTGTACATAATGCAGTCTTGCTGCCGGGTTGAGGATGACTTAGTGAAAGAATCCCACTTACAAACTGTAAAATTGGGCATCACACAGGAATTTGCTAATCGGGAAATTGTTGAAAGTAAAATCCCTGACCGCTTCAGGGCAAATGAAGTGGCTGAAGTGCAGGAAGTAGGGGTTTGCACATCTTCAGTTCTCGGTCAGTTCCTTGATGGAAATAAAGCTGAAAATCTTAATTCTGACACTGCACTAAATGATGTAGAAAAAGTGTGTCCAATATCCACTGAGCCTTGTGAATGTAGTAAGGCAGATGATATTCATGACTTTTTCCATAATTGATGATCAGCAGAGCAGGGTCATTGAGGAATCTGAATTGCAAGAAATATGCACCCAGACTATTTTTGCCTCTGTGAATTATTTGCCTGTTGAAGAGCAGTGTGTTAATTTTTATGATGAAATTAAAACAGTAAATACAATGTCACCCCTGCCACAGGAAGGATCTGTAGAGAGGGGTTTAGTGTCCACCGGAGTAGAAAAAAATTGTTTTGAATCTTCAGAATTTATAGTACCAGCATGTCATGATCAGAATATAATTCAGGAAATCGCCTGTGATACCTTAAATCGGCAGAGTGATGACATCTGTGATCTTGAATCTGGAAAACCACGCTCCAACAGTGAGGATATTGCAAAGTCTGATATAACCAGTGCAGTTTCTGTCCAAGACTTGGATAGACCGCCCTCTGTGGCTGAAACACAGTTAGATGATGCAGGAAGCCATGTAGTACAGTGCTGCCAGTCCATACATGATGAAATCGGATTTGAATATAAAGGGAATGTCACATTCTGTGAAACCCAGTCTTTAGAAAGATTTCTGTCAGAGCAAGTAACGCAGGATAATACTTTGGACTTGACTACCAAGATTCCTCGGGAAGCAAAATCTATTTTTCAAAGTGTAGAATCTGTAATGGCAGGTGAGCCCTCTGAAAGTTGTGAAACCTCCATCACTGAAGTGGTCAGAGAGGCTAATTGTACTAATTTAATGGATGCTTTTTCCAAATGTCTTGAAAAGAATGAAGAATATGAGAATTTGTGTCCAATAGTCGATGGTTTCAAAGAAACAAATACTAAAACATTTTTGGGAGACTATGAGGCAAAGGTAGTTGAACAACTAGCCATAAACATAATTTCAAAAGTGATTATAGCTGCTAGACAAGAAATTTGGTTCAAGACAGTGACAAGGATTCAGTTTCTGCAAACCTTACATTGAGTTTAATAGATTTTCACCATACTTGTGAGTCTGAACTATCACAAAGTAAGAAACTTGTAAACTTGTAAATACAGAATTGACAAGTAATGATTTCCGTCTAGAGCACCAAAGGGAAGAAAAACAGCCTAGTACATCGGTTTATCCGAGGTCATCTGCGACAGACTTTAGTCCATTTAATAGAAGAACAGATTTTTTTGAGTGTCACAATGCCTTGGAGGATTCCAGTCTTAGTGTATTTACATCCCCGGTGTTAAAATGGGGAATGCAGATAGGTTGTCCCTAATGCATGCGTGCCTGGCAACCTGTGTCCCAACCCTAGGGTTGAAACAAGAGGGGGGTATGTGACAGGAAGTCATGTAAATCTGTGGGTGTTGTCACAGACGGGAGATACATTTCTGCCTTGTTTAGACAATACACCAATTACTACTGGGCGTCGGATGCAGAAATAGCCAGAAAGGTTTAGGGCGTTGGAAAACGTCAGCTGTTCAGAATGAGGTAATTAAGCCCTCTATAATCATCCAAAAGGATGACTATTGATTGCTGCTTCCTGAGGCCTTTGAGTGAAGCAGAGCAGTGACTTCTGAAGAGGTGAGGTGCTAGTTGATATTTCTGTGTGATAAATATCAAAGAGACTTTTTTTGTTTTCTGCTGTATGACCAGCAGTGTCTGCCCAGCAGTAGGCTGTGCCAGACTCCATAGGTAGGTTCCTGTGTTGGGAGGGTAGACGCCCCAAGTGGCAAGGGTTTATTTTTTGTTTTGTTTTGTTTATGCTGTTTTGATGCTTGCACTTGTATCCAGCAATATGGAAAAATAAACCATATCCTTTGTGTTCAACCCTCCTAATCTGCCTTTCTGTACAGTTCAGAGTGTACAGTCACAGTCACACACACACACACCCGCTACCGAGCTAATTCCTCACAATATATATAGATATCTATATATATATATATATAGATATCTATATATCTATATCTATATCTATATCTATATCTATATCTATCTCTATATCTATCTCTATCTCTATATCTATCTCTATATCTATCTCTATATCTATGTCTATAGATATATGTCTATATATATCTATATAAACCATCTTCCGAAATTAACATTTTGTACAGAATGAATTTGAATAGAAAAGATTAGAATAGAATATATTATATTCTTTTCTATTCTGTTCTATTGTTTTTCTATGCTTTTCTTTTCTATTATTTTCTATTCTATTCTAATCTTTTCTATTGGAATTCATTCTATAAGAACTTTGAATTTCAGAAGATGATATACCGGTAGATATTTATATATATATAGATATAGATATATATCTATCTATATATATATATATATATATATATATAGATATATATATAGATATAGATATAGATATAGATATATAAAATATATTTTTTTCTGTTCTGTGCTACTGTTTTTCTATACTATTCTTTTCTATTTTTTTTTCAATTCTAATTTAATCTTTTCTATTCAAATTCAATTTCATTGAATATGATTTTCGAATGTCAGGAAATAGTTATATATAGTTTTGTTTAAATGTGGTAGCATTATTTAGAATTTTATATTTTTTTTCGAATTCAGTAGATTTGTTTTCAAATGCGGTAGAATTATTTTGAATGCGGTAGAATTATTTTGAATGCGGTAGAATTATATCGAATGCAGTAGAGTTTTTTTCGAATGCGGTAGAATTTTTTCGAATACGAAATGAATCCCGAAAACGAATGTAATGAATGCAACAAACTTAACTAAACAAATTTAATTAAATAACGAATCGAAACAAAACACATTTTTTCATCCTGCACATGTCTAGAATCCACCTTTGCGCCAAACAAGTTTGTGCCGTCGTATGGAATCTTACACCAATTAGATTTAGAAGCTGCGTCAGCTATCCAGGGCTTCAGCCATAAGGCTCTTCGTGCCATCACTGAGGCTAACATGGATCTAACAGAGGACCGAATGATGTTGACTGAGACCCCTGCCATGAAGTCGCCCGCTAATCTAATTTCCTGCAAGGAAGGGACCCCTCAATATTGGCCACCCATGCAGAGATGGCTTTAGCTACTGCAGCTTTGGTGATAGCTGGTCTGCAGGCGCCTCCTGCCATTGAAAACCCCTTCTTTAGCTCTAGAACGATTTTACGATCGAGTATGTCTCAGAAGGTGACTGTGTCCTCGATCGGCAGGGTAACGTGCCTAGCAAGCCGCATAAAGGAACGAGTCGACAATGGAAGCATTAATTAGGGAATTAACCTTGGATTCCTTTAAGGGATACATCTTGGCAAGTTTATTGGAAAGACTAGGCCGCTTGTCTGACCTTTCCCATTCATCTTTAATGAGATCTTCCAGCTTCTCAATGAAGGGGAATAGCTTGGGGTCCCTCTTTAGTTCTGGGAAGTATTTCCGGATCTTTTGAGGTTCCATCTTGTCATCTTCCCAGCTGATCGCATCCTTGACTAAGCAGCCGAACGGCTCGACTAAGCCAAAGTCGAATCCTGATGCCGTCTTACGTTCCTCATTTTCAGAGTGGGTTTCTGAGACCTGTGATGTGCCCGGGGTAGGGTCATTAGTTAAAGGGGCTGTGGTTTCCAGGATTGACTCCCATACCGACTCCCTTATGATCTCTGTAGCTACTATGGCATCTGTTTCCTTCTCTTTGGTCGCTTCATTGAAGCAAGAGCGGTAGGCTAACTTCCCTGGCAATGCTGGAGCACCACAAACCCAGCAAGCATTTGCTGCGGGTATGGTAGCTCCATTCACGGTGAGATGAAGGTGACCGTCTGCGGTGGGACCGTCTATGACGGGAGCGGCTGCGGCGCGAGCGGCTATGCCTTGATCGGTGGTAGCGGGATCTTCTGCTTGAAGCATGGCTTGACCTCCCTCTATGCTGTGGGCTTGCATCTCTTGACCTATAGGACTGCCAGAAATGCAGCATTAGTGGTCGGGCTCTCTTTTTTGTCTCTTCTCTACTTACCACTTCTGGACAGCCTCTTACCTAGTTTGCTGGTGGTGGTCTGCCAGGGCAGTGGCCTCCATGAGGGATAGAGAGACAGCCTAGGACAGTCTGGAAAATATGAAAGAAAAGGGAAGGAAGACATTTTCATTATATATGTCCCCCCATTTTAATTTAAGTTTTTAGTTTTTTGTTTGTTAATTATTTAATTATTTATCTATTTTATTTTAGATTTTCCTAGGGCTGACATAAGTGACTGGCCAGCCTGGAGACCTTTGTGCACCTACCTTCACAATTTCCTATTCTGACCAATGCAGAGCAGCAACCTCTGTCCCACAGCCATAGAGCTGTGTTTTTTAAATCGGCGCCGCCGTCGTGGCGCAAATGATGCGTTTGCGAATGCGCGGAAGCATCCCGCTCGTCCGGCGCCATCTTGGAAGAGGGTAGAGGGAACCGGCGACTTCATCATTGTGCTGCACACCTGCGCAGAGCGGCGAGAAGGACACGGTGGTGAGGAGTGCAATATGGGGGTGCCCAGAAGGACTACAAAGCTCAGTGTGAGATGATATACAGTAAAAAGGTACCAGACATTAATTTAAATACTGGATGGCAAATATAAACAGTAAATGGAAAGGAAAGAAGAAGGTGGAAGCCACTGCGAGAATTGAAGCTTGTTTAAAGCTTACCAATTTGTGCCAGTATACTTCCTTGCGCCCCTGAGACCACCAGAACAGGGTTCCCTCCATAAAAGCTCCTTTAGAGACTGTACAGGAGGGACTTCCAAACAGGAGAGGCTTGAACCTGCTGGGGCGATGTGCGGTAAGAGGCATTGCTGCATGTCCGTCCAATCTGTCAGGTGAGGATAAAAAAAAGGTGTGGGGCGTCTCCTCTTCAAATTTATAGCTAACCAATCCTGTCAGGTTGTGGGGGCGGAGTCACAACCCAGTGTGCGCTGCCATGAATGCGTCAGGAAAATGCAATACCTGGCTCCATGGGTCACAATCAGGCTCCTCCAGGAACTCCGGCTCTTCCTCTGAGGATGGCTGCTCTTGGCTGCAGAGAAGGCTGGAGGGTTGACTGCAGGGAAGGCTGGATCTCCTTCTGGGGAGAAGGGTCAAAGGGATGCCCTGGACTCCAGGTGGTCATCCAGGAAATTTAGCTGACAAAAGTACCAGAGGTTCAGCCTATAGACGCTGTCAGCAGAAGCTCCAGACCTCATCAAGCTCAAGCGTTCGTTGAGTCCTATAGGTGCCCCTAATGGTCGCAAATTTTTTTCACAGTCCTGACTGTTGCTTTGTCTGAACAAATACAAGCAGGGTCTCCAGTGCTTGATTCCTGGCCTCTTTGTTTTTATTAAGTTTGCTTTTTGTTTGCCACAATATAGGCAGATCCCTCCACCTCTGAACAAATTCTGTAAAAAAAATCTTTGTCCTTGAAAGCTTCCATGTTTTCTGCTAGTCAAAATCAATACAAAAAAGCTAATGTCAGTCAAGCCTCTACGGCCTTGTACACACGAGGTAATATATCCGATGGGAACGGTCCGACGGACCGTTCCCATCAGATCTGTCCGCCGGATTGCTTTGATCCGATGGCTGTACACACCATCGGATAAAATTCCCCGCCGGAGGACAGCGCGGTGACGCGGTGGTGACGTTGACGCTGCTACGTGACCGCCACATCACCGCACCAGGAAGTAAACACTTCCGCGCGCATGCGTCAGATCCATTCACAGGATACGATGCATGTGCGGGCAGATATGTCCGCTGGTTTGCCGTACTAACCAGCGGACATATCTGACGGTCAGCTATCCGGCAGAAAAATTCCAAAGCATGGTTTGAAATTTTTCCGCCGGAGGAATCCGGCCAAAACGGTCCGTTTGCACCTACACACGAGCGGATTTTTCGGCTGAAATGGTCCGTTGGACCATGTTCAGCGGAAATATTCCCTTGTGTGTACAAGGCCTACTAATAAGCTTTCTCAACATATATATAGGCCACAAACTCATCCACTGATCAATAAAGTCAAAAATCATGTTAAGTACCGTCATTGTACACGGCCGTTCTTTCCACCTTCTTCCACACACTGAACGTCGGTTTGCCTCATGCGGTATCCCTTTATACACTGCGCATGCGTGAAGCTCCGCACGTTTACCCACCCCTGACGTTCATAGTAATTTCCCCACCCCTTCTCGGTCGTCTAGTGCAAGTCAACATAGAGGACACTCGGCAAGTGACAACCTCAAGCCAGGAGCGAACCCAGGCAGAAACACACACCAGATCCCGAAGATAGAAGGCCACAAATATGGTGTTTGAGGAGATGGTGGAAATGGTGGCAATATTGAGGAGGGAGGATTATGATAGTAAACATGGCCCATACAAATACCCTAATAAGGTGAAGGCCCAAATAATGTACAAAAGGAAAGATATAGAGGGCGCTAATGAATAGACTCAGTATAACACCTGTCTGTATTAGTGAGTGTACTTGATGTGCAACATAAACTGGGTAGGTGAGTGGTTATAAACAACACAAATGCATAACATAAAACCTATAATTGGATAACATGTGATAAACCTAGACTGGTCATCTGCCTAAGGTAAATAATAAACACAATTACATAGAAAGGTCACCAGTGAAGAAAATAATTGCTCACTCGTGGTGAGGATAAAGTGCAATAATATAAACACAGTGCAATGATAGTCTCTAATTGTGCAAAGTCCCATATAAGCCACAAATGAGTCAGTGACTGATTGTAAGAAGTTGATTCGTGGATGCGTCTGGTTCCTCCACCACTGAATTATGAACTCCACCCAAAGTGCTAAGAAGATGCTATGCCCTTACCACACGGCGAGACCTCTTAATTAAAAGTAGGTCAGGAAAGCAGGACGGGATGAGTGCCTGTTCACACTGGGGGTGTGGCTGGATCACGATGGGACCATGGGTAGGACCGTGGTGCTCACAGAATGGCAGAAACAGATACGGAAAAAATCATAGTATATTACCTTTATTAAAAATAAATAAAATCGCATATACAGCCAAATGGCCTCTTACTATGGCAGGTGCCTGCCTGGCACTGGGAATGTAGCTTAGCGGATACTCTCCAATCGGGGATCTCACCAGAAAGCTGTGTGCGGCTGGATGTCAAAGTTGTGAAGGCGCTAGGTGGTCTAGTGCGAGCAAAGGGGGCCAGATGTCACCGCCGACATATGTTTCGTACAAAGGTACGTCATCAGGGGGGCGTGTCTGGCCGCTGAGGGAGTAAGAGGCCATTTGGCTGTATATGCGATTTTACTTCTTTTTAATAAAGGTAATATACTATGATTTTTTCCGTATCTCTGTTTCTGCCATTCTGTGAGCACCACGGTCCTACCCATGGTCCCATCGTGATCCAGCCACGCCCCCAGTGTGAACAGGCACTCATCCTGTCCTGCTTTCCTGACCTACTTTTAAATAAGAGGTCTCGCCGTGTGGTAAGAGCATAGCATCTTAGCACTTTGGGTGGAGTTCATAATTCAGTGGTGGAGGAACCAGACGCATCCACGAATCAACTTCTTACAATCAGTCACTGACTCATTTGTGGCTTATATGGGACTTTGCACAATTAGAGACTATCATTGCACTGTGTTTATATTATTGCACTTTATCCTCACCACGAGTGAGCAATTAATTTCTTCACTGGTGACCTTTCTATGTAATTGTGTTTATTATTTACAGTACCTTAGGCAGATGACCAGTCTAGGTTTATCACATGTTATCCAATTATAGGTTTTATGTTATGCATTTGTGTTGTTTATAACCACTCACCTACCCAGTTTATGTTGCACATCAAGTACACTCACTAATACAGACAGGTGTTATACTGAGTCTATTCACTAGCGCCCTCTATATCTTTCCTTTTAACCATTTGCAGTATTCTACTGCACCACTGAGGAGCAGCTTAATATTATTCTTTTCATCTCACGAAAAAATAAAATATATTTTGTTGTAAGCTCTAGGTAGCTTCACTAATCTATTGGCGCGGAATTTACCCTTTTTCCACAAATAATGTACAAAGTGGTAAAAAATTTCTCTACCACAATTTTGAGTTGCGCAGATCCAAGGAACAGCTCCACAAAAGATGGTCTGACATCAAATTGAGGGAGCCGGAGCAATACCAGAAGATTAAAAGACTCATTAGAAAAAGTAAGTAATTTTCCTGTGTACACAGATTAGTATTAATAATATCATGGTGATGCATGTGCTTTTTCTTTCATGTAGTAAAGTTCAAGATGTCAATTTTCATGTTTGTGGGCCCAATAATTGGTCGAATGAGTCATCGTTCATTCGCTCACTAATAATTAAATACAATATTTTTGTCTGATACAGTGTTTTAGAAATGCCATCATGCCTATTTAGGCATGGACAAATGTAGTTAACACTATATCAGACAAAAATATTGTATTTTACTATTAGTGAGCGAATGAACGATGACTCATACGACCAATTATTGGGCCCACAAACATGAAAATTGACATCTTCAACTATTTATGGGAGAATTTTTTTTTTTTTTTTTTAGTGTAGATGTGTTCTTAACTAGATTTTACTAATCAAACTGAATTCAATATACAGTAAGGAGAGTTTGCTCAGCAGTTGGTTACACATGTGGAATTAGTAGCACAAGTGTTGGCCACAAGAACAACCTATTTAGGGAATCACACACAGGTGATCCAGTGGATACTTTGTGTGTTTCCATGTGGGAAACTTGACCAAAAATAGAGAAATGTAGCATCTTTTGTAATGGATACAATCCTGTGTTCAGCTTAGAAGTATTGACAAAACAGACAATTGTACCACATTTACAAAAAGGAGTCATATTCCTCTTTCAGGCCTCAAATCTTTTTGACTCAAGTATCCCTTTTGTTACAATTTTATAGGGCGAGAACGAGCTACCAGACAGGAGCAGAGAAACCCCAAACCTCCTACCCAAGCCCCACCTCCACAGGATGTGGAGGAAGAACAAGCGGAGGAAGATAGAAAGTGGCACCACAACAGGTCATTGTCATACACGACAGCTGCAGGTAATAGATGTAGGTCTGCATATTTATAATACATGGTGTGTTTCCAAATTTCAGGAGCTTTTCTCGCTGGGGACGGGGACTGCTTTGATACACACAGCGCCCTGTTGCTAATTGGCGAGGTGATGGCCTGCTCTGCTGACCTGGAGGACATCAACTCAAGTTTGGGACAGATAAGGGAAAAGACAAAAAAGGTGGAGCAACGACTAAAATATGTGATTGATGTTCCTGGGAGGGTTTAAAAAAAAAGATTTTATACTTTTAAATTTAATTCTTAAAAAAACAAACAAAAAAAGCAAAAAAATATTTGTTTGCAAATCAAATATTTCTGGAATATTATCTAAAATTATATATATATATATAAGAAAGGTCAGGCATAAAATAATCACCATATCTTTGGCGCACAGCGCGGGCGCTTTGGGGGGCCAAGCCTGTAGGGCCAGCCTCACGGCCCGCCAATGGAAGCTGTTCAATGGCCTCATCAGGCACAATGGTAAGATAATCTGAAGAATGTCTCTTTTAATAATTGTGTAAAATGCAACAACAAACGATCACGTGGTTACATTTATATTCCGCCAGGTTGATGGCAGTAAGAAATAATTGGAACCGGCTGGCCATGATGGCAAAGGTGTTTTCGACCACCCTTCTGGCTCTGGCCAGCTGATAGTTAAAAACCCTCCTCTCAGGGGTGACGGTTCGTTGGGGAAAAGGTGGGAACCCAGGGCAAATGCCTCGTCAGCAACAAAGACGAATGGTATTGACTGGAGACTATTGAGATGGACATTGAAGGCACACGGTACAAATAGTATGAAAAACTAGATACATTTATTGATATCAAAATGTCATAAAAGCAATTATAAACATAAAGTCAAAAAGAGGGAGAAATTATGTAAATAGCTGGTCCACATGGGTTATTAAATAATTATACAGTTCTACCAAGAAAGAAGCTCAAATGTAAAGCATAATTATAAGGTTGGTTGTATAGTGTGTAACCGAGTGGTGGACCAGGAGAACAGAAGGGCTTGCTCTACATGTTGCGCGCTATGACTAGCACTTCCTCTGTTGCATAAACATTTCAATCTATTAAAACATATACAAAAAACACAATGAGTTAAATGTATAAGTAAATCATTTTTTTAATATATATATAAACAATTTACAAACAATTTATATAAAGCATATAGAATTAAAATACATGTTGCAGCATTAGATGTGTGACACAGCATCAGGGCAACTCACCACAAAGCTCACAATGGAAGAGGAAAGGATGGGAAGGTTGTTGGGGGGGAAGGGAATGAAGACGGGAAACAAGAGAGGGAGGGGGGGTTGGTGGAGAAAGCAGGGGCAGAAAAAGGAGGAAGGGAAAAGGGGGGGAAGGAGAAGGGGAAGGGTTTTGAAGGGGAGAGGGAATGTTGTTATTGAAGCGTGCAAGCTATTAGATGCACAGGTAATATTGGAGTGGCCATCTATTACAATTCAACATATAGGATTTGTATATTGGGTGTGCATACTCACAGAAGGTAGAACCGCGTTGGGGGTAAACAACAGTCTGTCTTTTTTGGCCTAACATTAGCTGTAATTCAACAGAATAATAATCCAGCCAGTTAGGAAGGTATTATCTGTGGATAGTATTGTATTTATATCAGTGCATCTCCAGGCAATTCATCACAGAGTGTTATAAATTAGTCAAAAGATTGTAAGGCCATAACTAAAGTTTAAAAATCAGTTCAAAGATGCTCACCGTTAAAGCAAAAGCAATGTTGCATTAGATGGTAGGGTGATCGATTGTTGGTAAGCAAGGGGAAAAAAACTTTTTTCCAGGGGTATATGCACGGATGGTTGGGTTATTAGTGGGTAGAGTGGGCCAGATAGCTGTGAGCAGGGGGGTTAGCCTGACTCCCCCTGGGGGGAGATGCCTGTCAAGAACTTCAAGTCCTGCAAGCTTCTCCCTGTTGCCAGGTATTGCAACGTGGCAAATAGCCTCTGCTCAGCAGTAATCGCTTCCCGCATAACGGTGTCCTGCCTGGTGATATACAGAGACACCGAAGCCAAGAGCTGCTGGAAGACGGGGTCAGACATCCTCAGAAAATTCCTGAAATCATCAGGGTGATTTTCCTGGATCTCCCGCAGCAGAGGCATATGAGAGAACTGGTTCCTGAGGAGAAACCAATTCTTGGCCCACAAACTCCTCCTCACCCTGTTCACGGAGCCGGGTAGCAGAAATCCCTGCACCAAGCACAGCACAATCTTGGCGATGAGAACGTACCCACGCTTTGCTAGAGCATTTTTTCATGATCGTGTGTGGGCAACGTCGTTTTAATGATGAAGTTGTAAAAAACATAGGCCCAGATTCACAGAGCAATTACGCCTGTCTAACTGGTGTTAGACAGGAGTAATTTCAAATTTCGCGTGCCGTATCACTAGTTTGAATCCTCAAACCATGATACGGCGGCTTCGGGCTTCGATCTGAGAGGCTTACGTCTTCGTAAGCCTTCGGATCTACGCTGCGATATTTTTGCGGCCGCTGGGAGGAGTCCGCGTCGTTTTCAGCGTCGGGATATGCAAATGACTTTTTACGGCGATCCACAAAGATACGAGTGGTCTTCGCAATCGCTTACGTCATTTTTTTGCTACGTACTGTTAGACCAGCTATTTGCTGGTCTAACGGTGCGTAGCCCATGTTAAGTATGGCCGTCGTTCCCGCGTCAAATTTAATTTTTTTTTTTTTTTTACGTAACTCGTTCGGGAATAGGAATGTCCGTAAACGACGCTACTCAAACAACGAATGACGTAACGATGTGATTTCGCGCAATGCACGGCGGGAAATTTCTGAACGGAGCATGCGCAGTTCGATCGCCACGGGAATGCGCCTATTTTAAATGCTTCACGCCCCCTACTCGCGTAGATGGCTTGCGCCGGGAGAAATACACTACGCCGCCGTAGTTTACTGGACAAAATCTACCGGGATTCCACATAGAGCCAGGTAAAATACGGCGGCGTAGTGTATTTCTGATACTCTACGCGAATCTAATTGTATGTGAATCTGGGCCATAGTTTTTTCTAGAAGCTGAAAAACATTGTTTTTTATAAGCCGAAAAATGATCGTGTGTATACGGCATAAGTACAGGAAACATGCACTATTTCACAGGCATACTTTACAGTTGTTTTTAGCTACTTAGTCGAATCTTCATGTCTCTCTATGTCAAAATTTTTCTCTCTATGTCGAATCTTTTCTCTCTATGTCAAATCTTTTCTCTCTATGTTGAATCTTTTCTTTCTATGTCAACTCTTCTTCATTTCTCTATAATGTCGAATCTTTTCTCTCTATGTCGAATCTTTTCTCTCTATGTCGAATCTTTTCTCTCTATGTCGAATCTTCTTCATTTCTCTATAATGTCGAATCTTTTCTCTCTATGTCGAATCTTTTCTTACTATGTAGAATAATATTGGACTAATAGGGCCAGATTCTGGTAGATGGGCGCTTCTTTACTTTGGAGTAACGTTTCTCATTTACGTTACTCCGCCGACACTTTCGGCGCAAGTACTGTTATTCACATAGCAGTTGCGCGTAAACTTGCGCCAGAGTAACGATAATGCGCTGGCGTAACCCGACGCAAGTGGAAGTGGGTGTGATCATATGTAAATGATGGGCGGAGCCCAGCGCAGAGGCTTACGTTCAGCACATCATCCACGGAGCATGCGCAGTAAGTGAGGCTTCACTCGGCCCCCTGTGCGCATGCTCACAACTTCCGTCGGCACCACTTCACGGGAAACGCCAGCGCAATGTGTTCTGTTGCGCGTATAAAAGCGCCAGCGGAAGTGGCATTCCGGCGCAAAAGTATTTCCGTTTCCCCCCACCCCAGGGAATTTACTTTTGCTCTATTATGGCTGCTCCCGCTACCCCCAAAGAGAGGAGGAACCTCAATTTTAATGCCCAGGAGGTCTCTGTGGTCATCTCTGCTATGGAGACTTACAATGATTTCCTGCATGGGAAGAAAAGTAGGAAGCAGGGAGAGGAAGCAGGCCATCCTGGACACCATTGCTGGCAGGGTTAATGTCTTGGGGTACTACACCCGGACTGCTGGGGATATCCAAAAAAAAATCAATGACCTGCGGCGCAAGGTCCGTGGCAAGGTGGCCACCATTCGGAGCCATGAGCGGGGCACAGGTGGTGGACCCCCATGTCCGGTCAGCCTGACCACAGAGGAGGAGGTGGTCGCCCGCTGCCTGGAGAGGGAGCAATTGGAGGGGGTACCAGGCTATGATTCTGTGGAGGAAGGCTCCAGGACCGGTAAGTGTTTTTTATCCCCTATTTGGTGTTTTGCATGTGGGGGGGGGGGGTACATGTGCCAAGTGTGTGGGACCACCAACATGTGTCTGCTTTGTGTCATCCACAGATGACGGAGCTGGGCCATCATCTATCGGCGGCCAGTCCACCCCATCCCCCCAACGGCACCCAGTGCCTGTGCCCCTGGGTGGTGAAGACACCGAGGTGGAGGAGGAGAGTGCCCACAGCACACCTGCAGAGGTCATTGAGGAGGAGCCTGTTGGGGCAGAGCAGGACTTTATTTTATTGTTGGAGGAATCCTCCTCTTCTGCAGGACCCTCTCAGATCCCCTTCCCCATCATAGGAAGCCCCTCAAGGGCGACTCCATCCCCCCGGGGACAAACATCTACTGGCCCCAGGAAGGCCACCCATAAGACCAGGGGGGTGTCTGATCTGGTCCAGGACCAGGTGGCGAGGGATCACGCCAGGCAGACCCAGCAAATGGGGGACATAGTTGGGCACCTGGACAGAGTGGCTGACAGCCTGTGCTCCATGGCCCAGATTTCTTCAGCAGTGCAGGATGTGAGCTGTAACTGCGCTGCAGTGGTGACCAGCCTGGGGGAGGTGCAGGGTGACATAAGGGACCTCACTGCAGCCGTCCAGGCAAACACTGCTGCCATCCAGGGAAACAGTGCTGCCATCCGGGACCAGGGGAGGCTGAGTCGGTGGGCCCAGCATTATCAGGTCACCCGGCAGCTCAGGATGCAGGCCCAGACCAACTCTTACCTCGGCCGGATAGCCATGGCCTTGGAGGGCATGCAGGCCACACCTGCCAGGAGTGGCCCACCCGGGGATCAGCCACCTCCAGATGCCCCCCCACCTCCACCCACTCCATCCAGGCAGCTGAGGAGCCAGAGAGGGGCCGCCAGAAGAAGCTCCCAGCATCCCAGATAATTTATTTTTAGTTTTTTTGATTGATGCTCAGGACATGAGTTTATATATATTTTTTTTTTGGTAATGCTCAGGTTATGAGATTTTTATTTTATTATTAATGCTCAGGTTATGAGTTATTTTATTTGTGATTATGCTCAGGATATGAGATTTTTATTTTTTGATACTGCACACGTTGCAGTGTGAATGGTGTGTGAATGTGAGGGGGTGGCACTCCTGCCAGTAAGGGGTGTCACCCTCGGCCGTGGTGGTGAAGTTAACCCCACGGCTGTATGAATGACGTGTGAAAGGTGTATGAATGGACAACGACATCATTGGGGCCTTGACGCTGGCGTTGCTGCTCCCAAGTCCTACATGCTGGACTTGGGCTAATCCAATGTGATGTGCATGTGGTGTGTGTGATCTAGGGACATCAGTGGTGTGCATGCATGCATTGTCTGTGTGATTAATGTTTTGGTTTAGTGTCCAAAGTTGCCTACGGCGAGGACCCTCCTGACTGCTCTTCCATCAGCAGACTGGTTCTCCTCTGGCAGGGGGGGATTGTCTGGTTGGGGGGTCAGGTCATCACGCATGTCAATCTGCAGGCCTTTTCTCATAGCAAAGTTGTGCAGAATGCAACATGCACCGATGATCTGACACACAAAGGTAGGGGAATACAATAGGGTCCCCCCAGACTTATCCAGGCAGCGGAAACGGGACTTCAGGAGCCCAAATGTTTGCTCCACCACTGCACGGGTTTTGATGTGTGCTTAATTGTATTTTCTCTCTCCTCTGGCTTGGGGGTTCCGGAAAGGAGTCATGAGATGGGGTCCCAGTGCATATGCAGAGTCACCTGTAAGGGAAAAGACAGGAGGATGTTAGTCATGCATGCCACCCATGTCACTCACCAACCAGCCAGCTGTCCCTATACATGTTCTGTTCGAATTCTGCTGGGATGGGGCTCTGACGGTATATGAAGCTGTCATGGCTGGACCCGGGGTGTTTGGCACGGACGTGCCATATGAGGCGTTGGGCATCGGCTATCACCTGTACGTTGATGGAATGCCAATGCTTCCGATTGCGGTATATGTGCTCTGTGGCACTGGGGGGCTGGAGTGCCACATGTGTGCAATCAATGGCCCCCACATGGGTGGGAATCTGGCAATGCTGTAGAAATCTGTCATTGCCTTCAGCCGCAGCTCCTTAGTGGTTGGTCTGATGAACTGGTTGGACATGCGTCTGAGGATTGCAGGGACAACCTGGTGCACACATCTGCTCATGGAGGATTGTGACATCCCAGCCACCACTCCACTTGTACGCTGGAATGATCCACTGGCAAGGAAGTTCAAAAATATAGGGAATGGGGAAACATAAAAGCACTCACATGTAGCCGACATCTGAAGTAATTGAATCAAAAATAGAAAAATACTACATAGGGTAGTAGAAAGGCGGACTTTTTTCAGGCAATCACAAGGACATAAAGGTTAAGAAAAAATATTTAATTATATATCATAAAATCCAAAAACAAAGAATAAAATATACAAAAACAGGGTATACAGAATATACATAAGCAATGTTAGCTTGCATCTCGCCTACGCGTTTCGCCCAGCGGCTTCTTCAGGGCGAGTTTGAGAGAGGGTTGGTAGTATATAATTGCTAATTTCATACATCTGCAAAAAGGAAAAAATACATAAACAAAAACAAAACAGTTTTTAAAAGTTTTTAAAAAAAACACTGAGAGTCAATAAGCAACAAGGGATCCCCAAAAGAACAATACCAAAAGAATTGCTATCCATCCGATTACATCGAAGATGAAAAAATAAGTATTCGTATGGCTTGTAAGAGCTCAATGCGACTGAAAAAAGAAGAGAAGAAACAACGCAGAAAGGGTGTCATATATGTTTAAATTCTGCTATGAGTTTATAGACAACAGATTGAAAGATTAGGAAATAATAATAATAATGAGGAATTACCAGACAGAGTACTCCAAGATACACGAAAAAATATATATATATCTCCTATGGTTGGCAGCGAGTCATCATATAAGGATGAACACGTGTATTTCTACAACAAAAATAGAGAGCGTGAACTAGTAAATAGATATATATGAAGACGCCTGGTATATGCATTCATAAAGGTTTCAGAGAATGTCAGTTTACCTGAAATAAAGCCAGAAATCAAAAAACAGACCCGGGACTAATCACAGCAGTGAACATGGAACATAACCAGGGAGGAGTAAGTATCTAATCAACTAGGCTAGACCAGGTTAAAGTGTCCAATATAGGGCAGCCCAGTAAGTCAGGAGCCTAAATACAAAATGGGTTGCTGGTGAGTAAAGAAAAAAATAGAGCAGATTTGTCCAAAGAGCTTATAGCTGCAGTATTTACATACCTTGGTAAAGAGCGCTGTTCATGTGTCCCGGGGGGGTTTAGCCTGTGCTGCACACCAATTTGGTCATTGATAGAGGAAGTTTATATAGGGTGCAGAGGAGCGTCACATGACAGAAAACGTAGTGACATCATTAGCGCGGCGCCCATACGTAGGCGGCGCATAAATAACAGCTCACTGATGGAAGGGGGAGAGAGGTGGATCCTGTGGCAGGGAAGATGTACAATCCCGCCCATCCAGGCACAGAACACATTACAAGAGAGGGGCGGCGCCAAGCACAGAGTCTGTGAGGAACAGGAACGCCCACCTCCCTGTTTGTAAATGGAGTGGGCGTGTATAGGGCGGTACCGTGTGTCCTGTTATGCAGCAGACACGCCCCACAGATGAAAGAATAGAGGGAAGAAACCCTCATTGTCAAACACAAGTATATAGAATAATATAGGGAGAGAAAAAGAATTTGAGCATATCCTGGGGGTAAACTGAAGAGTCATAAACAAGATAGAGCATATATGTAGAAAGAGAACAAGCCTCCTATGTCTACAGCAATAGGGACGCCATCATATTAGAAGAGAATATAGGGTTCTTCTATTAGAAGAGAATATAGGGCCAGAGGACCCACTTGAGTCCGATGAAGCACTAGGTCAGCGAATACAACTTATGTGTTACCAAAATGATTTAGAGACACTGGAAAAGGCTGTAAAGAAAAAATCCCTTAAATTTCCCCCACTTCAGACTAATCCAAATGTCTGGGCTTTTTTAATGCAGGCAATCAAGGATATTGAATCCTTGCCTTCCTGCCTCTCTAATGCCAATCGCAACCTTACTATGGCTCAAACACAGGCTCTTAACAATTTAAGTCGCAGCCCACATCTGGTGATCAAACCCTCGGATAAGGGTGGTAATGTGGTGGTTATGAATGAGCTCAACTACCGCAACATGTGCTGGGACATACTGAAAAACAAAGCCTGGTACAGACCAGTAGCACATGATCTCATTGATAAGTACAACCAACAATATAACGATACCATCCAAATCGCTCTCTCCGAGGGTTTGATCACCAGATCCATCTTTGATGGCATTCAGGTCCCCCATCCCAAAATCCCAACGTTCTACTCACTCCCCGAGACCCACAAAAACCTACGAGACCCACCCGGTCGTCCAATTGTTTCAGGTATCGGCTCTAAAACTGAGCGAGCGAGTAGATTCGTAGATAGCTATTTGAGACCACATGTTAGCACTATGCCCTCCTATATCCAGGATACCCCTGATCTACTACAAGCACTGGATGGCCTTACCGTACCTCCAGGGTGCCTCTTAGTCTCAATAGATGTGGAGGCACTATACTCCTCTATTCCACATACAAAAGGATTGGAAACAATCAGCAAATTCCTAGCTGAAAGGGGTCCTAAATCCTGTAAACTCAATGCCTTTGTTTTGAAACTTTTGGCCCATATTCTAACAAAGAATATCTTTTCGTTTAATGGGTCCCACTTCCTCCAGGTACAGGGGGTCGCTATGGGCACGTGCTGTGCACCGTCCTATGCGAACCTGTACCTGGGGGGGTGGGAACGGGAGGTTTTCTCCAGTGACATTTTTTCTGATTTATTACCATCCGTATTAGGGTGGTATCGATACATAGACGATATCTTGCTCCTATGGACGGGATCTCGGATGGAACTTGATGCCTTCATGAGGAAACTTGGCCAAAATAGTTACAACTTAAAATTTACCATGACCTACAGTCTGACGGAACTGGCCTTTCTGGACTTGACCATTGATATTTCGGAAGAGGGTATGCTCAATACATCCCTATACCGAAAACCCACGTCGGGAAACACGATACTTCATGCCACGAGTAGCCACCCCAAATCCCTAATCCAAAGTATACCATTTGGACAATACCTGCGACTTCGACGAAATTGCTCAGACGCTTTGAAATTCAAAGTGGAAGCAGATCTCCTATATACACGACTAAAATCTAGGGGGTATAGTAAAAAATGTCTAAAAAAAGCCTTTGCAAAGGCCAATGGCAAGTCAAGGAGTGACCTTTTAGCACACAATAACAAACCAACCAATCCCAGTGCAACGAGACTTATTACAACATACTCCAACCAGCATGCTGAAATCAGAACAATAGTGCATAAACACTGGCATATACTCACTTCTGATCCAGTGTTATCTAAACACATTGGACCTAAACCTGAAATTACTTTCAGGCGGGCAAGATCGATTCGTGATCGCCTGGTCACAAGTACATATTGTAGATCGAGTGATGTAAAACGAGATCTCCCCGGTCTATATAGATGCGGTGAATGTAACTATTGTGACTTTGTGTCAGTGGGCACTACTGTACTTCTGCCTAATGGGCAAAGACACACAATCAAACAACACATCACCTGCCAGACTAAGGGGGTCATATACCTGATCCAATGCCAATGTGGAAGTTATTATGTTGGGAAAACTATACGACCATTCTGGAAACGCATTAAGGATCACATCTACTATGCGACCAATGGTCTCCTTAAAACTACCATGGGTTACCACATAGCCTTTAGACATCAATACAAACCCCATGTATTTAAATTTGCTGCCCTAGAGAGCATATATGAGGACCCGAGAGGGGGTAATTTTGACCAACGTGTTTTACAATGTGAAACACGCTGGATCCATAGACTACAGGCTAATAAGTTTCCTGGCCTCAATGATGCCCTGAGCTTTAAACCCTTCCTCAATCCCTAGAAATTTCAGAACTTCGTCACTAATTTTTCTCCCCCCTTCTCTTTTTTTGGGCCCTCATTCTATGTAATTTATTTACATCACGCCTAAATATGAGAATGACACATATGCCACCAACAAAGATATCAACCTCAACTATCTGAAAAGATCTGCCAAGATTCTACAAAGAATAGGCTCGTCACTATAGATGCCCCTATATTGTAGAAAAATAATAGACACATATAGAATGTATATGTATGTTTATTTATGTTGTATTTGTATGTTTTGGTCTCCTATTTCTTCTGACTTGCTAAATTGTATGTAAACTAAATATACCTGTATCTTACTATATAAGTATCAGGGAATCGTCTTATTTCTGATATAAATTCTTTTTATATGTATTTCGATTAAAAAATAATTTCCAATTGCTTAAATCACTGATTGTCTATGTGCACTTGGGATCTCTATTTATACCAATGGTTGTTCAAAAAATCCAAGTTCTCAGTTCTGATACTTACTGTTGCCATCTTGTGGCTGTTCTTATTTACTGCACTCAACATGTCTTTTCTAAAATCGGCCACACACATCTGATATATGATGGCGTCCCTATTGCTGTAGACATAGGAGGCTTGTTCTCTTTCTACATATATGCTCTATCTTGTTTATGACTCTTCAGTTTACCCCCAGGATATGCTCAAATTCTTTTTCTCTCCCTATATTATTCTATATACTTGTGTTTGACAATGAGGGTTTCTTCCCTCTATTCTTTCATCTGTGGGGCGTGTCTGATGCATAACAGGACACACGGTACCGCCCTATACACGCCCACTCCATTTACAAACAGGGAGGTGGGCGTTCCTGTTCCTCACAGACTCTGTGTGCTTGGCGCCGCCCCTCTCTTGTAATGTGTTCTGTGTCTGGATGGGCGGGATTGTACATCCTCCCTGCCACAGGATCCACCTCTCTCCCCCTTCCATCAGTGAGCTGTTATTTATGCGCCGCCTACGTATGGGCGCCGCGCTAATGATGTCACTACGTTTTCTGTCATGTGACGCTCCTCTGCACCCTATATAAACTTCCTCTATCAATGACCAAATTGGTGTGCAGCACAGGCTAAACCCCCCCGGGACACATGAACAGCGCTCTTTACCAAGGTATGTAAATACTGCAGCTATAAGCTCTTTGGACAAATCTGCTCTATTTTTTTCTTTACTCACCAGCAACCCATTTTGTATTTAGGCTCCTGACTTACTGGGCTGCCCTATATTGGACACTTTAACCTGGTCTAGCCTAGTTGATTGGATACTTACTCCTCCCTGGTTATGTTCCATGTTCACTGCTGTGATTAGTCCCGGGTCTGTTTTTTGATTTCTGGCTTTATTTCAGGTAAACTGACATTCTCTGAAACCTTTATGAATGCATATACCAGGCGTCTTCATATATATCTATTTACTAGTTCACGCTCTCTATTTTTGTTGTAGAAATACACGTGTTCATCCTTATATGATGACTCGCTGCCAACCATAGGAGATATATATATATTTTTTCGTGTATCTTGGAGTACTCTGTCTGGTAATTCCTCATTATTATTATTATTTCCTAATCTTTCAATCTGTTGTCTATAAACTCATAGCAGAATTTAAACATATATGACACCCTTTCTGCGTTGTTTCTTCTCTTCTTTTTTCAGTCGCATTGAGCTCTTACAAGCCATACGAATACTTATTTTTTCATCTTCGATGTAATCGGATGGATAGCAATTCTTTTGGTATTGTTCTTTTGGGGATCCCTTGTTGCTTATTGACTCTCAGTGTTTTTTTAAAAAACTTTTAAAAAACTGTTTTGTTTTTGTTTATGTATTTTTTCCTTTTTGCAGATGTATGAAATTAGCAATTATATACTACCAGCCCTCTCTCAAACTCGCCCTGAAGAAGCCGCTAGGCGAAACGCGTAGGCGAGATGCAAGCTAACATTGCTTATGTATATTCTGTATACCCTGTTTTTGTATATTTTATTCTTTGTTTTTGGATTTTATGATATATAATTAAATATTTTTTCTTAACTTTTATGTCCTTGTGATTGCCTGAAAAAGTCCGCCTTTCTACTACCCTATGTAGTATTTTTCTATTTTTGATCCACTGGCAAGGAAATTAAGTGTTACCAGTACCTTCACCAGTGGCTGCACTGCATGTGAGCGGTGTGTCTTGCTGGTGATGTCACCCTGCAGGGTTGTGGTTAGTTCAAGTATTGCATCTGGGCTGAATCTGAAGAGGCGATACACCTCCTCATCCCCCATTCCAAAGAGGCTCATGCGCGTGCGGTATATCCTCTCACGTGCCCGCCTCCTCCGTTCCGGGGGACCCAGTACTAGTGCTAGGACCGCGACTGCCCCTGGCATGTTGGCACACAGAGGTGTTGTCCTTGCACGTGTGGTTGTTCAGCTTGCTAGTTTCGTCGGTAACGCTGCTGCTGTAGCTGCTCTCCTGCTGACCTGAGGCCATCTGGAGTAAAGATAAAGCAGCTATTTGTAGAAATAACTTGCGGCGCATGTAGCCAGCGTATGGTGCTAATCCGTTCGCAAATCGGGAAATCTCCCTCATTTGCATATTTGCAGGGGAAATCAATAGGCGCGACTGATGCGCCAAACGAAATTATGCGCTGACGAGACTCTGGCGTCGGAAAGTTAAGCCGATCGGAAATGGCCCGTTTTCTGTTGCATTTAGTTTGGTGGGTACGGCCACATAGAAACAACGGCGCATCTTCACAGTTACGCGGCGCATATCGAATTACTCCAGCGCAAGTCTTGCTGAATCTGGCCCATAGAGTTAAGGTTAGGCACATTCAACCGCAACGAAAACGAAAATAAAGCAATTTTTTTATTACGGATCTTTCGGTTTTCGTTTTCTGTGCTTTCGTTATCATTTGTTAAAATACCTGAAATTCGGACGAAAATGCATTCGGACGTAAACTAATGCACATGCCCACCAAGACTAACTGTGAGGGCATACAGTGTTGTGGGAACACCAACACCTAAGGCCCGAATTTCTGCAGAGTATAAATGGCAGGCCCCTACTTTCCAACATCCAACTTACAAACGACTCATACTTGCAAACGGAAGGAGACAACAGGAATGAGAGGAAATCTACCCCTAGGAAGGGAAATTCTCTCCTTAATTAATATGGTAAAAAGGTGTCTCCTCTTCACTGAGGCTTTATCACCAATCCTTGTTTCACTAAAAAAAACTAATTTTCAAAAAAAGATTTGTCATTGGGACAGAAAGTGAGGTGAAATCTTCTGAACAGGTGCACAGACAGCAAAACAAATGTTACAGGGGTGATAACCCTTCCCTATGTTTTCCAAAAAGCTTAAAAATAAATGTTTTGGCTGGAGCTACACTTTAAAAATGTAAGGCCGTGTACACACGGCAGGGAACCTCGACGGGCAGAACACATCGTTCCGCCCGTCGAGGTTCCCTGCCGGCCGTCGAAATCGGCGACCCGCCCGTCGGGAATGGCAACCAGCCATTCTTCCAGGCGGGCCGTCGAGCAAATAGAGAGCGTGCTCTCTATTTCTGCTCGACGGGCTTCCCGACGGGAAGCTCGCCGAGAGCGTACACACGGCCAAGGTCCTCGCTGGAATGCAGCTTCCAGCGAGGACCTCGGCCGTGTGTACGCCGCCAAACAGTTCAAAATTACAAACAGATTCTACTTAACAACACACCTACAGTCACTGTCTTGTTTGCACCACCTGTATACTGCTGTTCAGAGTATATAGGGCCTGGGGGCCCCATGCCTTTCCTTTTTTTTTATTTTGGGTGAGGGGTTCCCCTAATATCCATACAAGACCCAAAGGAGCTGGTAATGGCCTGAGGTGGGGGGGGAGCATGCCATTTTTCTCAATGATTTTCATCCATATTGCCGGGACCAGACATTACATTAAACCTGCAAGCAGTTTTAAAAAGAGGGATCACCGCTCTAAGATACTAATCAGAAATTCTCCTCACCTGATCCAAAGCCAAGCAAGGGTGGTGGCAATGCATGGAATGATGCAAAATGAAGGAAAAATGTTCTGGACAGCTGCACTCCAAAAAAAAAATAGCTTTTATTGATAGAAGATAGAAAATGGATGTCCAGTATATATAATTGTAAGCTGACGCGTTTTACACCAAACTTTAGTGCTTATTCATAGCTTACAATGTATATATACTTGTATATAGTTGTATAAATACTGGACATCCATTTTCCATGTTGTAAGCTATGAATAAGCACGAAAGTTTGGTGTGAAATGCATCAGTTTTAACCCGTCTGCTGTGGCATGCTTTTTTGTGGGGTTTTTTGTGTGTTTTTTTGATTTTACAATAAAAGGAATTTATTTTTGGACTGCGGCTGTCCAGAACGTTTTTCCTTCATATTGTGCAAGCAGTTTTAAATTACTTTTTTTTTAAAGGAAATGTCATTTTGTGTTCTAAGCACAGGAAACACGTGTCACTTCACAGGCATACTATAGACACCCAGCAGCTATGATATTTTAAGGAATATTTTACTTGTTTTTTTTTAACTTTAGGCATCATTAAAATCACTGCTCCCGAAAAAACGGCTGTTTTAAAACTTTTTTTGCATTGATACATTTTCCCTGGGGCAGGACCCGGGTCCCCAAACCCTTTTTAGGACAATAACTTAGCCTTTAAAATTAGCACTTTTGATTTCGAACGTTTGAGTCCCGTAAACTTTAACAGGGTTCTAAAGTTTACACAAAGGTTCGGTCTATTCGAAGGTTCTGATGCGAACCGAACAAGGGGGTGTTCGGCTCATCCCTAGTGGTTACACCCTTCCTCTGAGATATATAGGCAATAGTGTGTTTGTTGTATAGTCACATACAGCTTGAGGAAGAGCAGGGATGTTTGAAACTGTACAGTCGCTTTATTCGCTAAACGTTGTATAAAACGTTATGTAATGTACTATATACTGTATATACATACAAAAACCCAATTGTTTAAGGTAGATTTTAGTCCCATGGCAATTTATTTTCAATTGTAAATAATAGGTCTGTTTTAACAATCACTAAAGCTGTATACTCTATTTTCTGTAGTGGCTAATTTTTGTACTCCGCTGACTTATGGAAGCATGTCAGATCTTTTTATATTTAATTTTCTTTCTCTCTTTTTCAGTCTTCATTTCCAGGCTAATGTTAGCCTTAGGACACAAAACTGTTTCAAGATCATTTACTTGGCTGTATGCAGTTCAATAATGTTTGGCTACTTGGGACTTTTTGTGCCTAGAAAAAAAGCATCAAGGTACTCAGATCAGAGAAATATCCCATTGGGAATGAGGAACATGAGCATGTAATTCCAGTTAGTGGATTGTCTCGGCATATCCCTTTAGACATGTAGGAACAGACTTGTCTCCTGCTTCTGTCTATCTTTATGTCTTCTGTGCTAATGAAATGTTTATGACAGTGGAAAGATAGACAAGCAGCTAAAGAGCTCAAGAAATAATTCAGCTTTGTAGACATTCAAGTCTGGTACTAAGAGATTAATGGACTGTGCTTGCTGTACTTAGATACACATATATGTTATGCCTGCAAAAAAAATAAAAAATTCTGGACTGTGCTTTGAATATTATTTTTTTTAGTAAAATCTGTCAGAATAGCTATATAATTGTTGTTTACAGGTTTAACCACTGTTTAGACAAGAACCAAACGGTCGTCCTGCTGAGTGCCAGAGATGTCACTCCTTTATTATAATACATGTAAGTCATACCCCAAACTATTTGTGGTTTAAAACAACTCTGTGAAGAGTAGTGTTGCTCACGAATATTCGCATTGAGAATATTCGCTACGAATATTGCATATTCGAGTATTCGCGAATAACTCGAATATTGCGGCGAATATTCGCTATGGCGAATATTCGTATTTTTTCAAATTTATTTTTAAAACAGATCACATCCTAGTGATCTCCATCGACGTCTAAAAGCATTGCTGGTATGATTAGAGAGAGACCCTGGGCCGAGTAGCTGATGCGACTCTTTTATGTTGCCGAAAATTCGCATTGCGAATTTTCGGCAACATAAAAGAATCGCATCAGCTACTCGGCCCTTCTTTTGCATCAGAGCCAATCAGAATAACTTGAATATTCGGCAAAAGGAATATTGCGCGATATTCCTTTTGCCGAATATTCGAGTTATTCTGATTGGCTCTGATGCAAAAGAAGGGTGGAGAAGCTAATCGCGCAATATTCCTTTTGCCGAATATTCGAGTTATTCTGATTGGCTCTGATGCAGCATCAGAGCCAATCAGAATAACTTGAATATTCGGCAAAAGGAATATTGCGCGATTTTCTTCTCCGCCCTTCTTTTGCATCAGAGCCAATCAGAATAACTTGAATATTCGGCAAAAGGAATATTGCGCGATTATCTTCTCCGCCCTTCTTTTGCCCCCTTATTCTCCTTTCTTTTAAGTAGAGTTAGTGTAGAGTTAGTGTTTAGTGCATATTAGTTTAGTAATACAGGAAATGATCTCCGTTTATGAGAATTTCGCAATCATTTTCGCATTAGCGAAATTTCGCAAAAAATGTTTTGGATAAAATATCACGAATATTCGATATTAGCGAATATTCGCGAATATTCTTCTATATATTCACGCAATATCGCGAAATCGAATATGGCGTATTCCGCTCAACACTAGTGAAGAGCGATATGATGTCTGATGCACAAAATGAAGCCGGAAACAATAAGAATAGTAAGGAACCTGTTTCATTTTCAAGGGAGTAAAAGATAAAAACAGTTTAGTGGCTATGGGCAACTGTTTCAACTTTTTCCTGACTTCACTGTTCTTGATTGTATTAGCCTCAGAGAGTTTGTCAACATAATTCAAAATTCAATGGAGCATCCCTTAAGGGTAAACAGTAAGTTTGCAGTCAGGTGTACAAGAATGAGTTGTTCAAAATGTATGTTTTAAATCCATATGTAGCTCTACCCCCTCAGGAGCCTCTGGATAGATTTGGAACGGCGTGTTACCTTTGTGATGCGTCTAGGGATATGATGATGACAACGTGATGTGAGCAATGATGGAATGTCCAAACAGCAGGGTGTCGTTTTCTGTGATTTTATTCTCTTGCCAAACACGACAAACGATTAACTTGAAGTATACAGAGAAAGACTGGTGAAAGGAGAATTGCAGATTCAGGCCTTAACCATGTAGAAGCAGTCCTTCTTCAACGATACCTTTGCTTCGTCGCCACTCCAGCCAGAGTGGGTATAGTGTACCTGGACAGTCTCTCTCGCAGAACTGGCAGCCAGGGTATCACTCGGAACCTTGAGAAGGAAAACAAGTCTCTGCCACAGACTTGGCTCAAATGAAAGTAGAAGTGGAACCTCTGCCACAGGCCCCTGCTCTGGAACACAGATAAATGGAGCAGATCCTTCTCAATAAAGTAGTTGCCTGAATCTCCCTCAGGTAGTTCTTGGTTTCAGTCACCGACTGACAGGTTGCCATAAGACAAACTCCCAGTGTCCAGTCACCTTGATCCCCGATGGCTTGTCTAGGCCCTATTGGATTGCCTGCCTCCGGGCTTTCCTCAGACTGACTCCCCACCAAACAGCACAACTCGCTTGGGATCTTCTCTCAAAAGATGGGGGACCCAATAAGTCACTGGGTCCCATCACCACTTGAGTTGCTCCGGGCCAACATGGTCCCGGAACCAAAGACAGCGCATAGCACGTGCGCCCCGGCCTGGTAGGCCATATTGCCGGGGCCCATGATGTGCGCACACCCTAAAGGTGGGTGCTGCACCCGGATCCAACCTCGAACTCTCCCGGCCAACATGGCGCCTAACTAGAAGTACCCTCCCACAGCATGCCCCGCGAGGAAAAAAAAAACTCTGATTGGCTGCTGGCAAGAAGGCGCTCTGGCCTGGACTCCACTGCCGCCACCTGTCTCCCTGGGGTGGAAAAGCACCCCAGGAACACAGAATTAACTGACAACACAGCCCATCTAGACAGAAAGTCAAATTTACAGAATTCACATGGATGAGAGCTACATAACTCTCTCACCCCCCTCTAAATTTAAGATAGCACCTGGACTGAAAGTACATTCCTTAACCCAAACTTTGTTTAGGTATCTATCCCTGGATTTCTGGAACACAAGCTGGGGGGAAGTGGGTTGGGACTGTACGATACCAAGCACCAGAAAACAAAATGAAACAAAAAATATATAGAAAAGATGTATAAGATAATTACAAAGATATAAGCTAAAATTGCAATGTGTATTTGAATTGGTGAATAAAAAGCCACCCGAGACATAGGTGGCCAGTATGGGTACATGTCACATAAATGAATAATTGGTCAAAAACAATACAACATGCCACAAAGTAGTGGTCATGGCACAACACTTCATAGACTGTACACTATTAACTGCACGGAAGTGGTCACCTTTTTATTCATAAATTTAAATAAACATTGTAACTTTAGCTTTTATCTTTGTGGTTATCTTATACATCTTTTTTATATTTTTTTCATTCCATTTTCTGGTGCTTGGTATCGTACAGTACCAAATAGGTGTGCACATTATTTTGTTTACGTGTGTATACCTTGGAATTGAACAGATGTAGACAATTGTTTTTTTCTTAAGAAGACAACAATGACACATTAGTCAACTCTTTTCCTTAGAAAAATTGTCCAGTGGTGTTTGCTGTAATTTAAAAATATCCACAGACATCAGGATTGTCACGGCATCTAGTAAAAATTCATGATCAGTCCAATGGTCTGATGGTCATAGTATGTCTTTGGCTACATTTATGGCTAATGCACATAAGTAAATACATTCCTCACGCTAAGCACATTCTGTACTGTTCAACAAATAGACATGTTAGGCAAATATATAATATATATACTGTAGGTGTGAATTTACTAGTGCAGTTGCACACATTTTCCCCAGAGTTTAGTGAATGTGGTGAAGCTTTACTGATTTACATTATTCAATCATGTGGAAGCAAAAATGCTGTTATTTTATTTTCCTTGCTACTGATTATGTATTCTTTATAAAGTGAAACGTTGCCACATTCACTAAGCTGTGGAGAAAACTGCTGTAACTGCATTTACAAAACAATTTTCCTTTTTAAATTCACTCCACAGATGTAAAGGCATAGGCCCAGATTCACATACCTAGGCGCATCTTTCAGCTGGCGTAGCGTATCTTCTTTACGCTACGCCGGCGCAACGTTGAAAGGCAAGCATGGTATTCACAAAGCAAATTCTCTCAACGTTGCGTCGGCGTAACGTATAGTTGTCGGCGTAAGCCGACGTAAGTCAAAGTAGGTGGAAGTGGGCTGGAAGTGGGCGTTATATATTAAAATGAAGCGTGACCCCATGCAAATGATGGGCTGAGCTTCAAAAAACGAACTGCGCATGCGTTGTCTCTTTGACGCATCCCAGTGCGCATGCTCACAGTTACGTCGAAATAGCTGCCTAAGATACATCAATACACTGCCTATGACGTGAACGTAACCTACGCACAGCCCTATTCATGTAGTACTACGTAAACAACGTAAAATACGACGGCTTTTCCCTCGTCCATACCTTTGCATGGGTTGCGCCACCTATATGGGGAATAACTTTACGCCGGACGTAAGCCTTACACAAACTGTATCTTTTCCGCCGGGCGCATCTACGTTTTTGAATCAACGTATCTCACTCATTTGCATATTTGTAATGGGGCGTCCAGCGTAACTATGGGCCCAAGATACCCTGGAGTAGGCAAGTTACGTTGGATGGCAGAAGCCTATTTTTTCAGGCGTATCTAGCTTGGGAAATCGGTGCAGGGATACGACGGCGCACATTTGTACTTATGACAGCGTAGAATTTTGTTAGGACCCCATCACCTAAGCATGCTAGCAGTTTAAAATATCACTATGACACCCAAAAAAAGATAACCCACAAACAGAAAAACGATATTAAATTCATAGTTACATAGTACGTCTGTCTGAAAAAAGACACAAGTCTATCTAGTTCAAGCAATAAAAGGAGGAAAAAAATCCTAAAAACAAAGCAAAAAATCCTAATAAAAAAAACATATAATCCTATATGAACAGTCCTATACCCACAGCTGATCCAGAGGAAGGCAAAAAAAACAGTAAAGCATGATTCAATTTTCTCCAGCAGGGAAATAAATTCCTTCCTGATCACCGATCGTCAATCAGATATTCCTTGGATCAACTTATAAATGTTAATCTATTGAAGATACCAAAAATAATAAGTAAACAGAAAAAAATTCTAACCAATGAATACACTTAAAGGCCAACTGAGCCATGTTTTACAGTCATAGCCTGTGTTCTTCTAGAGCATATGTTGCTCTTGATGTGGAATCAGCAGTCTCTCTGCAGAGGTCTGACACCCCCTGATAACTCAGTCAGCAGTTAGGCCCCATACACACGAGCAGACAGATTTGTTCAAATCAGTCGGGCAGACTGATTTGAACAAATCTGTCTGCTGGGGACGTATTGGTTTGATCCTGTACACACGATCAAACCAAAATCCCCGCCGGCAGACAGCGTGCTCACGTGGCGGTGACGTTGACGCCGCCACGTCACCGCACCAGGAAGTAAATCACTTCCGCACATGCGTCGAATCCATTCGACGCGTGTGCGAGAAGACATGTCTGCTGGTTAGCGTACAAACCAGCAGACATGTCGGGCGGACGGGTTCCCGGCCGACAGATTTGAAAGTATGCTTTCAAATCTGTTGGCTGGCCAAATCCGTCTGCTCGCCCGTACACACGATCGAATCTGTCTGCTGGGACGGTCGGGCCGACCGTTTCCAGCAGATAGATTTGATCGTGTGTACGCGGCCTTAGACTTCTCTGCAGCATGCTTTGCTGACTTTCTTTTGAAAAAGCTAGCTACCGAGGTGCATGCGCGCAGGCTAGAGGGGCTGACATATCAGGCTAGAGCTCCGATCTGTGAGGAGAGATAACCGCGATATAGAGACAGCCCAAAACCAAAAAGTCACAATTCGTAATACCACAAGCCTTAGAGATGAGGGGGACATTTTAAAAGCAAAATGGTGTTTGGAGGTGCCCGCAGTAAGAAAAAACCAAACCCTAGCGGCAGCGGTCAGCAGGCAAGAGGTACCACAAAAAAAAGCACCAGTCTCCACAGTAACATTCTCCTCAGAGAAGAAGAAGGATAATGCTAAGCTGCCAAAACCTGTTATCTCCCTGGATGATACTGACTCTGATACTGAGTTAACCATGTCTCAAACTTCTGCACAGGAACCTTTAGTTCCCTTAAGCATTTTAAAACAATTTGAGAAAATGCTTCACAAAGCACTTAAACATATCTCAGAGGAGATTACAAGCAACCTCACAAGGGAAATAAGAGAGCTGGGACACCGCACTGAGGAATTAGTGGAGGAAATTGAGAATTATACCCAAGAATACCTGACTGAATTAGATTCCCTAAAGGAAGAAAATGTCACACTTCAAAACAGATTAGAGGATTTTGAGAATCGCTAGATCGTTAGAAGGTCTAATCTGCGATTCAGAGGAATCCCTGAGTCAGTCATAGATCTACAAGCAACAATTATAGTATTATGTCAGGAATTAAAATCAGGAATACCAATAGAAAGGCTGGAGATGGACAGAGTTCATAGGGCTCTCATGCCAAAAAAAGCAGATGGACCACCAAGAGACATCATAGCTAAATTCCATTTCTACAAAACTAAAGAGCAACTCTTTAGGCCGCGTACACACGGAGGGACTTATCTGCTGAAACGGTCCGACGGACCGTTTCCAGCAGACATGTCCCCTCCGGATTTTGGTCCGATGGCGTGTACACACCATCGGATCAAAATCCCCGCCGGCAGACGTTGACGCCGCCACGTCACCGCACCAGGAAGAAAAATACTTCCGCGCATTCCGACGGACATGTCCTGAGAGGACAAATTGGATCGTGTGTACGCGGCCTTAGATGCAGCAAGAGAAAATAACAATTTAATATTCCAAGACCACAACTACCAGCTGTTTGCAGACCTCTCCCAATTGACAATAACTAAAAGAAGTGCAATAAAACCCCAATTAATGGAGCTTCATCGCCACAACATTAAATACCAGGGCTGTGCAAATTAACTTTTAATCGATCGATTAATCTTTAATTTTTTTGATCGATCAAAATCTTTTTGATCGATTAAAAAATTCTTATGACTGGTACTCACCTCTCTGCCAGCTTCTGGGCCTTCAGGGAGTTCTGTCAGAGATCCGGTGACATCATGGACACCGGCGGGGCTTGCCGTGTCCATCTGAAGGGCTCCTTTGCTGTGCCTTCATATCTGCATGCCGGCGGGACCTTACTATCTGCCACACGCAAGCCAGGGCCGTTTTAATAGCATCTTGGGCCCCTGGGCAAAGAAATGCTCTGGGGCCCCTACAATAATGACAGTGCAGGTAAACAGACATCAAGTAGGTAGAAGGCAGACTGCCTCCCCTGTGTATCTATCACTCTCAGTGCCATCATGGGGCCCCCAATTTTGGGGCAGCGTAGGCTCAAGGACCAGCTGCTTTGGGCAAATTGCAGGGGCCCCCAATGCAGCTGGGGCCCCTGGGCAGTGCCCAGGTGTGCCCTCTCATTAAGACAACCCTGACGCAAGCGCTGTTACACTTCCCTCTATTACTTCCCTCTGTCAACCTGGGATTCTACAACCATCCAGTGGGAGTTGTGATAGTTCCCTTCATGGGACATCTACATGCCGATGGACTGATGTTAACCCCTCCTCATCTGGATTCAGCAGTGATATCGTTGTACACATTTTTATACCAGTATCATACTTAGCTACATGTTTTTATGACTGCTTTTGCTCCCATTTGGTATTACTCGCACCATTTTTACAGTTTATGTAGCTACATCGATTTTATCTCCAGTGCAATATTTATTTTGTTACCTACTTGAAGACTATAAACGTTTTAATGCTATTCCCATCGAGCGCTGCCTTTGTGTGTTTTTTTGTATCCTGCTATCCATTTTTCCAATGGTTGGTAGCTGCACTGGAAATCGGCCTGCAAGGAGTTCAGCTAAAAGTAGTTGGATCTGTATGTGCGTTATAATTAATCGAAATTAGTCGATTAATCGATTAAAAAAAAAAACGATTAATCGAACACAAAAATTTTGATCATTCACAGCCCTATTAAATACCTATGAGGATTCCCATTCTTCCTGCGATTCACACATCAAGGAACCAGATTCTCATGCAGAACACCTGAAGAACTTCAGCAAGCACTTCTAGACCTCAAGCTGACTGAAGAGACCCCTGAAAACATTACCTCACGCAAAAGAACAGCCTCAGCTTCCTCCCTCAGAAATTCTTCCCAATCTAAGCACAGAAATGGCAATTCTCATTCCCACAAAAGAGGTTGATTCGCATTTCTTCACCCCAAAGCCAAGAAGATACCATGGACTGACTGACCACTCTTGAAACATTCACCCCACAATTTCTACTTAGGCAGCACCCTCTGGGAAATAAGCACCACAGTTGAAATACCGCCTTTTTTTCTTACTTAAAAGCCTAACTTTTTCCTGATGACTGATCCAAATATGGAATTCAGTCGATTTTTTTTTTCTCTTTTCATTAGATCTTTTTTTTTCTCTCATTTTACTCATTTTTAGATTTTTAATCTTAAATTATTACTACTTCATGGTTATATTTCAACTTGAAGGAACAATTTAATAATTTAACAATGTAACATGTTACATTTTTTCCCATAATGTTATGGACAGTACTGCAGCAAGTTAATGTTATAGTTAAGAATACAGTTTAAACTTTGTCATTACCCCCTCTAGAATCCCTTTAGTTACTATGGATACCTACTTTAGGTACACCCACATGAAATTATTAGTTTGCCAATAGGGTTGTGAACTGTTCTACCATTATTTAAATATCGTGATTTACAGTATTGTTATGCACAATATTGTGATATCTTATGCACCATGGACTAGTTTCCACTTGGGATATAGTCCCATACATGGTAATAGTATTTCCTAAAATCTAGTGTTCTAGAGACAGTGGGGTAGATTCACATAGAGATACGACGGTGTATCTACTGATACACCGTCGTATCTCTGAGATCCGACGCTCGGATCTATGCGGCTGATTCATCGAATCAGGTTCCGCATAGATCTCCCTTAGAGCAGACAGGTGTAAGTGACTTACACTGTCGGATCTTAGGCTGCAATCTCCCGCCGGCCACTAGGTGGCGCTTCCTTTTTTCTACGCGACGACCATGCAAATGAGGAGAACCGCCGAATCAGAAACGAGCGACCGGCCGTCGTTTTTTTTTTTAACGTCGTTTGCGTTCGTCTTTTTCCGGCGGATAGTTACCCCTGCTATATGATTGGTAACTGCGGCGTATCCTATGTTAAGTATGGCCGTCGTTCCCACTTCGAGTTTTGAAATGTTTACGTTGTTTACGTAAGTCGTTCGCGAATACGGCCATACGTAAATTGCGTTAATGTCTAAACCAATGACGTCCTTGCGACGTCATTTGGAGCAATGTACGCTGGGAAATTTAGCCGGCGGCGCATTCGCAGTACGATTGGCGCGGGGACGCGCCTGATTTAAATAGTAAACTCCCCCTAGCCACGGAATTTGCATTCCGCCGGGGGATTTACGATCCACCAGGGCAACTTACGAGGCAAGTGCTTTCTGAATACAGCACTTGCCTCAAAAACTGGCGCTGGCGGATCGTAAATAAGATAGATCACGCGGATCAAAAGATCCGCTGATCTATGTGAATCTACCCCAGTATCTAGAAATTTTGGAATTTTTTCCCTCCCTTTATTATTTAGGCGGCTCTCCAGCACATAGAAAGCCCATCGCCTCACCTTGCTTTCCTCGGATCCCCGTAATAATATGTAGGGGTTCGATGAGAGCACCCTGTCCCCTGATGGGGGGTTTTACTCCTCAGCACGGGCAAATCTCAAATATTTGTATTCTCTTATTGTTTTCAGATGTCATCATTTTTTCAGTTCTTTATTTATTTTTTGAGTTTTCTAGCTCTGGATCCCCTTACCCTCTATTTTTTCTTCCGTCCGCGAGGGTTGGGCCGAGAAGTCGTCATGTCAGCACAACCGGTAAGAGTAGCTTGTTGATTTGGTTACCATGGCTCCGTTAAAGCGGAATTCCGGCCACAATATCACTTTTTAAATATAAATACCCCTGTAATACACAAGCTTAATGTATTGTAGTAAAGTTAGTCTGTAAACGAAGGTCCGTTTTGTTAGGTTGTTACAGCATTTAGATACTTTATAAAACAGGAATTGACCGGGGCCATGTTAAGTGTGGGAATCCATGAAGCCAGACTGTATGACTTCCTGGATTTCAGCCTTGCTGATCTCGCACATGCTCAGTGCTGCACAAGCAATGTAATAGCTTTCAATAGCAACGGGAGTGTCAGAGGAAGTTGCCGCCCCTTATCTATGCAAATCTCTCCTCCCCTCCTCCTTCCAGGAACCAGTAAATATACAAAATCATTTAAAATTGAGTTCTGTCTGTGATACATTTTTTATTTGCACTAACATACAATTTTCCAGGACAAGCTTTCGGGGTGTTACCCCTTCACCCCGAAAGCTTGTCCTGAAAAATTGTATGTTTGTGCAAATAAAAAATGTATCACAGACAGAACTCAATTTTATCTGTCACAATTGCACTAATACGGCTACAATCACGATCACAGCACACCGCACCGATCACAGCACAACACAACGGTGTGACAGGGGCCAATGCGGTGTGACAGGGGCCGGTGTGACAGGGGCCGGTGTGACAGGGGCCGGTGTGACAGGGGCCGGTGTGACAGGGGTCGATGCGGTGTGACAGGGGCCAGTGTGACAGGGGCCAGTGTGACAGGGGCCGATGCAGTGTGACAGGGGCCGATGCAGTGTGACAGGGGCCGATGCAGTGTGACAGGGGCCAATAAGGTGTGACAGGGGCCGATGCAGTGGGGCCAATGCAGTGTGACAGGGGCCGGTGTGGTATGACAGGGGCCGGTGTGGTGTGACAGGGGCCGGTGCAGTGTGACAGGGGCCGGTGCGGTGTGACAGGGGCCAGTGCGGTGTGACAGGGGCCAGTGCGGTGGGGCCAATGCGGTGTGACAGGGGCCGGTGCGGTGTGACAGGGGACGGTGAGGTGTGATAGGGGATGGTGCGGTGTGACAGGGGACGGTGCGGTGTGACAGGGGACGGTGCGGTGTGACAGGGGACGGTGTGACAGGGGCCGATGCGGTGGGGCCAATGCGGTGTGACATGGGCCGATGTGGTGTCACAGGGGCCAATGCGGTGTGACAGAAGCCGGTGTGGTGTGACAGGGGCCAATGTGGTGTGACAGGGGCCGGTGCGGTGTGACAGGGGCCGGTGCGGTGGGGCCAATGCGGTGTAACAGGGGCCAGTGTGGTATGACAGGGGCCAGTGCGGTGTGACAGGGGCCGATGCGGTGGAGCCGGTGCAGTGTGACAGGGGCCGGTGCGGTGTGACAGGGGCCGGTGTGGTGGGGCCAATTCGGTGTGACAGGGGCCAGTGCGGTGTGACAGGGGACGGTGCGGTGTGACAGGGGCCGATGCGGTGGGGCCGGTGCGGTGGGGCCGGTGCGGTGTGACAGGGGCTGGTGCGGTGTGACAGGGGCTGGTGCGGTGTGACAGGGGCCGGTGCGGTGTGACAGGGGCCAATGCGGTGTGACAGGGGCCGATGCGGTGTGACAGGGGCCGATGCGGTGTGACAGGGGCCAATGCAGTGTGACAGGGGCCAGTGCGGTGTGACAGGGGCCAATGCGGTGTGACAGGGGCCAATGCAGTGTGACAGGGGCCAGTGCGGTGTGACAGGGGCCAATGCGGTGTGACAGGGGCCGGTGTGGTGTGACAGGGGCCGATGCGGTGTGACAGGGGCCGATGCGGTGGGGCCAATGCGGTGTGACAGGGGCGGGTGCGGTGTGACAGGGGGCGATGCAGTGTGACAGGGGCCGATGCGGTGGGGCCGGTGCGGTGTGACAGGGGCCAGTGCGGTGTGACAGGGGCCGATGCGGTGGGGCCGGTGCGGTGTGACAGGGGCCGGTGCGGTGTGACAGGGGCCGGTGCGGTGGGGCTGGTGCGGTGTGACAGGGGCTGGTGCGGTGTGACAGGGGCCGGTGCGGTGGAGCCAATGCGGTGTGACAGGGGCCGGTGCGGTGTGACAGGGGCCGGTGCGGTGGGGCCAATGCGGTGTGACAGGGGCCGGTGCAGTGTGACAGGGGCCGGTGCGGTGGGGCCAATGCGGTGTGACAGGGGCCGGTGCAGTGTGACAGGGGCCGGTGCGGTGGGGCCAATGCGGTGTGACAGGGGCCGGTGCGGTGTGACAGGGGATGGTGCGGTGGGGCCGGTGCGGTGTGACAGGGGCCGGTGCGGTGGGGCCAATGCGGTGTGACAGGGGACAATGCGGTGGGGCCAATGCGGTGTGACAGGGGCCGATGCGGTGGGGCCGGTGCGGTGTGACAGGGGCCGGTGCGGTGTGACAGGGGCCGGTGCGGTGGGGCCAATGCGGTGTGACAGGGGCCGGTGCGGTGTGACAGGGGCCGGTGCGGTGTGACAGGGGCCGATGCGGTGGGGCCGGTGCGGTGTGACAGGGGCCGGTGCGGTGGGGCCAATGCGGTGTGACAGGGGCCGGTGCGGTGTGACAGGGGCCGGTGCGGTGGGGCCAATGCGGTGTGACAGGGGCCGGTGCGGTGTGACAGGGGATGGTGCGGTGGGGCCGGTGCGGTGTGACAGGGGCCGGTGCGGTGGGGCCAATGCGGTGTGACAGGGGCCGGTGCGGTGTGACAGGGGATGGTGCGGTGGGGCCGGTGCGGTGTGACAGGGGCCGGTGCGGTGGGGCCAATGCGGTGTGACAGGGGCCGATGCGGTGGGGCCAATGCGGTGTGACAGGGGCCGATGCGGTGTGACAGGGGCCGATGCGGTGTGACAGGGGCCGATGCGGTGGGGCCGGTGCGGTGTGACAGGGGCAGGGGCCGGTGCGGTGTGACAGGGGCCGTTGCGGTGTGACAGGCGCCGGTGCGGTGTGACAGGCGCCGGTGCGGTGTGACAGGGGCCGGTGCGGTGTGACAGGGGCCGGTGCGGTGTGACAGGAGCAAATGCGGTGGGGCCAATGCGGTGTGACAGGGGCCGGTGCGGTGTGACAGGGGCAGGGGCCGGTGCGGTGTGACAGAGGCCGGTGCGGTGTGACAGGGGCCGGTGCGGTGTGACAGGGGCCGGTGCGGTGTGACAGGGGACGGTGCGGTGTCCAACGCACCGATCACAGGACAACGCATTGGCCCCGGCACACCAAAATCGGTCCCTGTCACATGTTCCCAACAGAGAGAGAGAGAGACAGGGGTGAGAGAGAGGGTCAGAGAGAGAGAGACAGGGGTGGGAGAGAGAGACAGGGGTGGAGAGAGAGAGAGAGAGAGACAGGGGTGGGAGAGAGAGAGAGAGAGAGAGATACAGGGGTGGGAGAGAGAGAGGGTCAGAGAGAGAGAGACAGGAGTGGGAGCGAGAGAGAGAGAGAGAGAGAGAGAGACAGGGGTGGGAGAGAGAGAGAGAGAGAGACAGGGGTGGGAGAGAGAGACAGGGGTGGGAGAGAGAGACAGGGGTGGGAGAGAGAGAGAGAGAGACAGGAGTGGGAGAGAGAGAGAGAGAGAGAGACAGGAGTGGGAGAGAGAGAGAGAGAGACAGGGGTGGGAGAGAGAGACAGGGATGGGAGAGAGAGACAGTGGTGGGAGAGAGAGACAGGGGTGGGAGAGAGAGAGACAGGGGTGGGAGAGAGAGAGAGACAGGGGTGGGAGAGAGAGAGGGTCAGAGAGAGAGAGAGAGAGACAGGGGTGGGAGAGAGAGACAGGGATGGGAGAGAGAGAGAGAGAGAGACAGGGGTGGGAGAGAGAGAGGCAGGGATGGGAGAGAGAGAGAGGGTCAGAGAGAGAGAGAGAGAGACAGGGGTGGGAGAGAGAGACAGGGATGGGAGAGAGAGAGAGAGACAGGGGTGGGAGAGAGAGAGAGAGAGACAGGGGTGGGAGAGAGAGAGAGGGATGGGAGAGAGAGAGAGAGAGACAGGGGTGGGAGAGAGAGAGAGAGAGACAGGGGTGGGAGAGAGAGACAGTGGTGGGAGAGAGAGACAGGGGTGGGAGAGAGAGAGACAGGGGTGGGAGAGAGAGAGAGACAGGGGTGGGAGAGAGAGAGGGTCAGAGAGAGAGAGAGAGAGACAGGGGTGGGAGAGAGAGACAGGGATGGGAGAGAGAGAGAGAGACAGGGGTGGGAGAGAGAGAGGCAGGGATGGGAGAGAGAGAGAGGGTCAGAGAGAGAGAGAGAGAGACAGGGGTGGGAGAGAGAGACAGGGATGGGAGAGAGAGAGAGAGAGACAGGGGTGGGAGAGAGAGAGAGAGAGAGAGACAGGGGTGGGAGAGAGAGACAGGGATGGGAGAGAGAGAGAGAGAGAGACAGGGGTGGGAGAGAGAGAGAGAGAGACAGGGGTGGGAGAGAGAGACAGGGATGGGAGAGAGAGAGAGAGAGACAGGGGTGGGAGAGAGAGAGAGAGAGAGAGAGACAGGGGTGGGAGAGAGAGACAGGGGTGGGAGAGAGAGAGAGAGAGAGACAGGGGTGGGAGAGAGAGACAGGGGTGGGAGAGAGAGAGACAGGGGTGGGAAAGAGAGAGAGGGTCAGAGAGAGAGATGGAGCAGGGTCTGATCAGTGGAAGTGCTCATTTGGAATCGTTCCCAGGGGCTGGCTCACTATATTCAGCAGCTTGTCAGCGTGGCTGCTTGTTTTTAATCTTGACGCCCACCTCCCCTTCACAAACGAGCACACAGGAGGCACGGGACTCAGAAGTGTGAGGCTGCTTGTGACAGACATGCTGGAGGTGGATTGGATGAGCACACAGGAGGGGCGGAACTCGGAAGAAGTGAGCATTTGTTGTGCCTGACGACATGATCTCAGAGGGGAGGGATTCAGCTGAGCTGGACAATGTTCACACAGAGTGTCAGAGGCAGAGCTAAGAGCCGCGCGGGGGGGGGGGGGGCGCCGCGCCGCTGACGCTGCAGACACAAAACAGTTGCTTGCCTGTCACACGGTTCTGCTCGAAAATCACACGATGCTACGGCCAGGGCCTCCTGGGCTTGACGACAAACATCTCCCAGGAGGCAAAGCAGCACTGATTGACGGCCTGCGGCGCGGCGGGGGACAGAAACTCACATGGACAGCACAGTGAGATTTTAAAATCCAAAAAAAATAGGTGCCAATTCGATTTAAGGGGGCAGTATGAAAACTAATGATATAAAGTTGAAAAAGAGGGTGGAGCTCCACTTTAAATATTTTATCCTTAAATGTGCAAGGTCTTAATGTGCCCCAGAAATGTACAAAAGCCTTCAGATAATTTCAGGCCAAGAAGACACACATTCTGGCCCGGATTCACAAAGCACTTACGCTGACGTATCTCGAGATACGCCGCGTAAGTGTAAATATGCACCGTCGTATCTGTGCGCCGTGCCCACAGAACTAAGATACGCCTAAAAACTGACTTCATCCGACCGATGTAACTTGCTTACGCCGGTGTATAGTTACGCTGGACGCATTTGGCACTCCCATTGATTTTCGATACAAATATGCAAATGAGGGAGATACGCTGATTCACAAACGTACTTGCACCCGGCGCATGTTTTTTTGCGTAAGGGTTACGTCCGGCGTAAAGTTATTCCCCATATTGGAGGCGCAACTTATGCAAAGGTATGGACCAGGGAACGAACGCCGTCTAATTTTACGTAGTTTACGTTGTACGTGAATAGGGCTGGGCGTAGGTTACGTTCACGTCATAGGCAGTGATTCGACGTATCTTAGCCAGTTGTTTCGACGTGATTGTGAGCATGCGCACTGGGATGCGTCCAAGGTACGATGCATGCGCAGTTAATTTTAAAGCGGGGTTCCAACCACAATTAGCATTTTTTAAATGTATGTCCTTTCATCCTGCGTTTTTATAATATAAATCCGGTCACTTACTATTTTACAATCCGCCACCGCTCCGCATAGTTATTCAAAAAAGATAGTTTATAAAACTATGTCTACATGGTTGTCATTTTGCTTGTGGGCATTGTAAAGCCTACAAGCACTTACTTCCTGAAAGTCTTGGATGGGGAGTGATAATTGGGCAGCGCACTGCATCCTGGCAAATGATGACACATTCCCCAGAGCATTAGAGGAAGATGATGTCAGAATCCTAGGTGATTGCAAGGGCAGATTTTGTGGGACCGCATAGCAACAGGCATTTTCCAGATGAGTAAAAAAAATGTTTTTTTGTTTTTTTATTTTTTAGGTCTAATGAGAACAATAATGAAAAATAAAATTGGGATGGAAACTCCACTTTAAGTACTTTTCTAAAGCTCAGCCCATCATTTGCATGGGGTCACGCTTCATTTAAATGTATCACGCCCACTTCCAGCCCACTTCCACTTACGCTGCCTTACGCCTATGACTATACGCTACGCCGGTGCAACGTTGGGAGCATTTGCTTTGTGAATTCCATGCTTGCCTCTCTGCGATGCGCCGGCGTATCGTAAAAGAGATACGCTACGGTGGCATAAATATGCGCCGATGTATGTGAATCTACCTCTCTATGTTTTCAAGAGATGCATTTTACAAATTCAACTCCTACATTTTTCAATATCTCCTATCCACAGATATACACAGCTTCGGCTTCTACTAAAAAGAGGGGCACTCTAATAGCATTTCATCGTGAAATACCATTCTCACTACATTCTGAAATAAAAGACCCAGAAGGCAGATACCTAATATTAACAGGTTATGTTATGGAGACGGCTGTGACTGTGGTCTCTTATCCGCCTAATCAAAACCCTGTCCCTTTTTTGTCACATCTTTTTCAAACCATAGATACCCACAAGATATAGGCTCTCATTGTCTGTGGTGATTCCAATCAGGTCCTCCTCCCGTTTCTGGACAAAACCCTGTATATCCCACCAAGATATCAAAATAAAATGACTCTCTCTAATCTTATATCTAAGTATAAATTGGTTGATTCTTGGAGAGAATCTAATCCTACTGTAGCGCCCCTGTACTTCCAAGTATGGACACTGTTAAATTTAGAGGGGGATGAGAGAGTTACACAGCTCTCATCCATGTGATTTGTGTTTAGTGCTGTGCTGTTGTTTCATTCTGTGTTCCAAAGATACCTTTCCATCTTGGAATGACAGGTGGTGGCAGTGGAGACCAGGGAGAGCGCATTCCCGCCAGCAGCCAATCAGAGGAGGTTTTCCCTCACGGGGCATGCTGGGGGAGGGTACTTCTTTAGGGCGCCATCTTGGCATCGGGAGTTGGAGGTTGGATCCGGGTGCGGCACCCACCTTCAGGGTGCGCGCATATCACGGGCCCCAGCTACACAGAGTTCCTGACTCTGGGCCCTCATGGCCCGGAGCAACTAAAGCTGCAGAGAGGCCCCAGTGACTTACTGGGTCCTCACTTCTATGAGAAGATCCCAAGCGAGTTGTGCTGTTCGGTGGGGAGTCAGAGGCAGGCGATCCAATAGGCCTAGATGAGCCATCGGGGATCAAGGTGACCGGACACTGGGAGTTTGTTCTATGGCAACCTGTCAGTCGATCACCCAAAATCAAGACCTTCCTGAAGACAATACAGTCAAACTACTTTACTGAGAAGGAATCGCTCCACCAAGTTACATTCCAGAGAAAGGGCCTGTGGCAGAGGTACCACTGTCTTCTATTGAGCCAAGCCTGTGGCAGAGGTTTGCTCCCTTCTCAGAGTCACATTTTCCTAACAATAGACATTGTACCAGAAATTGTTAATTCTAATATTATACCGTTCCCATGCTCTGATCACAATGCTGTATACACCACCATTGCCTCAACAATAGCTAAGAAACATGACCCAACATGGTACCTCCCAGAAATATTACTTAAATCCCACATATTGACTAACAATTGAACAGGCCCTAAAAGAGTATTTAACCCATAATACGAGCCCAGACATTTACACACTCACAATTTGGGTAGCACACAAACCAGTTTTAAGAAGTACATTCCAACAGCAAATGGGGATACTTAAAGCGGAGGTTCACCCTGAAAATCAACTTCTACCATCAGATCCAGCATACTGCTACATCTGCAGTATGCTGTTTTTTTATTTTTTGCTGTACTTACCGTTTTATTGTAGTTCTCATTCGGCTCCGAGCTGATTCCCTGCGGGGAGTAGGCGTTCCTAAGTTGAGGCATAGATGATTGACGTGCGGGTACAGCGCGTCACGCCTTCCGAAAATAGCCGATGTGAGACTCAGCTGTTTACGGCGCTATACGCGCCTGCGCCTGCCGTGTAGAGCTGACTGAGCAGGCGCCGTAAAAAGCAGAGTCCCACTTTTCGGAAGGCGTGACACGCTTTACCAGCACGTCAATCATCTACGCCTGGTCTTAGGAACGCCTATTCCCCGGGGCAGAGAGAACCCGGAAGCCGGGTGAAAACTACGATAAGATGGTAAGTACAGCGGGGGGGGGGGGGAACCAGCATACTGTAGATGTCAGCAGTATGCTGGATCTAATGGTATATAGTTTTTTTTAGGGTGAAACCCCGCTTTAAAAAATAATGTAAAAATCTTGCTATAAAATTAGAAAAGGAATTTAACGCATCATGTATAGCCTTCCAAAATGACCCTAACTCTGCCGCAAAAACACGTCTAGAAAAAGTGTGTTTCGAATATGACCTGTTCCCAACTGATTCAGCCTAAAAATCACTGCATAAAACCAAACACACGTTCTACATGAAATCTAACAAATTTGGAACACTTCTGGCTAGAACACTGAAGTCCATCAACAAATCATTTAAACCCATTAAACTTAAATTGGCAAATAATACATCCACTAGTAACCCACTTAAAATAGTGCAGACATTCAGCTCTCATTTAAAAGCACTTTATACTGAATAAAATACCTTTAATACTGCTGCTGCAGACACTTTATTCTCACATTTCAGTCTTCCACAGGTGAATGAATCTCAAAAATTATATTAGAAAAACCTATTACAGGAGAAGAAGTAGCAGCAGCCATAAAAAAGCTTAAAACAAATAAGAGACCAGGCCGTGATGGATACCCGGCCCTTTATTACCAGTCTTTTAAGGACATAATCTCCCCCTATTAGCAGAAGTATTTAATGACTTACTGGAAAATAAATCCTTTAGGCAAGAATCATTGATGGCTATCATATGCATGATTCCAAAACCGCATACAGATGATACCCTTAGTATAAATTACCGCCCTATTTCCATGTTAAACATCGATATCAAACTATTAGCAAAAATTTTAGCAAGCCGCCTCAATAAAATCATTGGTACTCTCGTTCACCGGGACCAAGTTGGCTTCATGCCCTCTCGCCAGGCAGGGGACAATGTACGTAGGGCGGTCCTTTTAACGCATATTGCTAAAACATGTCGTATCCCATCATGTCTTCTCTCATTGGACATCAAAAAAGCATTTGATTCTATTTCTTGGCCTTATTTGACATACACCTTACAAAAATTGGGTTTTGGCCCAAATTTCACAAATAGGATAATGGCTTTATACAATAAACCAAAAGCTAATGTCAAATATGCAGGATATAAGTCTGACCCATTTAATATTGAGAGAGGCACTAGGCAAGGATGCCCACTCTCTCCATTATTATTTGCTCTCCTTATTGAACCGATTGTGCAAACAAATAGATCCGACCCCAAAATTACTGGAATTGAAATAGGAGGACACCAGCACAAGGTAAGTCTATTTGCAGAAGATATACTCCCATTTCTTTCATCATCTCAAGTATCAGGTCCTAATCTCATCCCAATCCTCAATAACTTCGCAAAACTTTCTGGACTATACATTAATCCTAAAAAATGTATAGCGTTAAATATATCTCTTACTAGTACGGAACTGAGCTCTTCTAAAATAGGTTTACCCTTTACATGGACTGATAGATCTATCCTTTACTCAGGGCTTTTTTTCAGGGGGAACTTGGGGGAACTCAGTTCCACCACCTCTGGCTCAGACCCTTTTGTGCCCGCTCACCACAATCACTTGTAAACACAGAAGTCTGGTTTCGGTGTTTACAAGTGACAGTGCTGCACTGTGTGTAACCACCTGAATTCTGCACTCTGTATGTAATGCAATCCTGGTATTTAATGCCCCTTTAAGACCCTTCTACTGTTTGTGAAATCTGAACAGGGTTGTGGTTGAGTTCCTGCACCTATTTTCTGAGAAAAAAAGCTCTGCCTTTACTTAAGGATACATCTAAGGCCGCGTACACACGACCAAATCTGTCTGCTGGAAACGGTCTGCCAGACCGTCCCAGCAGACAGATTCGATCGTGTGTACGGGCGAGCCGACGGATTTGGCCAGCCGACAGATTTGAAAGCATGCTTTCAAATCTGTCGGCTGGGAACCCGTCCGCCCGACATGTCTGCTGGTTAGTACGCTAACCAGCAGACATGTCTTCTCGCACCGGCGTCGAATGGTTTCGACGCATGCGCGGAAGTGTTTTGCTTCCTGGTGCGGTGACGTGGCGGCGTCAACATCACCGCCAGGTCAGCGTGCCGTCTGGCGGCGGGGATTTTGGTTTGATCGTGTGTACACGATCAAACCAATACGTCCCCAGCAGACAGATTTGTTCAAATCGGTCTGTCCGACCGATTTGAACAAATCTGTCTGCTCGTCTGTATGGGGCCTCACAGCATCATGGACAGAATTATTCTTATACAACTATCCTACAATTCTAAAACAAGTATGGAATCTAATGAATTCATGGTCTCAACTCCCATTATCATGGTTTGGAAGAATCAATGCAGTCAAAATGACGATACTACCTAAGCAACTATATTTATTCAGAGTATTACCTATCCAAATTCCAGCATATTATTTAAGAATATTACAAAGAAAAGAATCGTCATTTATCTGGGGCACTTCTAAACCGAAAATAAAGTTACATACTCTATATCTCCCTAAATTAAATGGAGGTCTTAGGCCGCCTACACACGGAGGGATATGTCCGCTGAAACAGTCCGACGGACCGTTTCCAGCGGACATGTCTCCTCCGGATTTTCATCCGACGGCGTGTACACACCATCGGATCAAAATCCCCGCCAGCAGACAGCGCAGTGACGTGGTGGTGACGTTGACGCGCCACGTCACCGCACCAGGAAGTAAAAAACTTCCACGCATGTGTCGAATCCATTCGACGCATGTGCGGGCAGATATATCCGCTGGTTAGTGTACTAACCAGCGGACATATCCGACGGACATGTCTCCGGCTGACAAATTTTAAAGCATGCTTTAAAATTTGTCCGCCGGTCAGACATGTCCGCTAGCCCATACACACGATCGGATTAGTCTGCTGAAACGGTCCATCGGACCAGTTTCAGCGGACAAATTCGATGGTGTGTACGCGGCCTTAGATGTCCTAATTTTGCATACTATTACAGGGCCAACCCGATCCCAATTTCCAACTTACTTTGGACTTCCCCAAAAGACCGTAAAGGGCTACAAAACACCATTATTAGGCATTTTCTTTTCCTTTAGGATAGATTCAAAATTAGAAACCGATTCCAATCTCTCCATAATCTTTTATTATCATTTTACAAAAACCCTACCTTTTATCCTGCATGGGTCTCCCCTAGATCCTTTAAAGAATGGGCTTTGCGGGATGTCCTATATTTGTATAAATTTGTAAATGCATCCTTATTTATTCCGTTCCCAACCCTAAGGCCTCGTACACACGATCGGACATATCCGATGAAAACGGTCCGCGGACCATTTCCATCGGATATGTCCGATCGGGAGTTTGATCCGATGGCGTGTACACACCATCGGATCAAATTCCCCGCCACCGGACGGCGCGGTGACGCGGCGGTGCCGCGGCGGTGACGTTGACGCCGCCACATCACCGCCACGTCACCGCACCAGGAAGTTAAACACTTCCGCGCATGCGCCGAATCCATTCGGCGGCGGCGCGGCGGCGGTGGGGGACGACATGTCTGCTGGTAAGTGTACTAACCAGCAGACATGTCGGGCGGACAGATTCCACCGGATGGATTTCAAAGCATGCTTTGAAATCTGTCGGGTGGAGAAATCTGTCCGCTAGCCCATACACACGAGCGGAGATGTCTGCTGAAACGGTCCATCGGACCGTTTTCAGCGGACATATCCCCTCGTGTGTACGAGGCCTAAGAGAAACATAAGGCCTACCACAGTCGGAGTTATTTAGATATCTTCAAATAAAAAACTTTTACACACCCTTAGAGTCGGTTCACACTGGGGCGACTTGGGCTGTAGAGAAAAACAATGTTAGTGAATGGGAGCGGTGTTAATACACACTACTCAAACGCAAAATGGGCAGTTATATAGGGCTTAAATATAACTGCCCATTTTGCGTCACACCCAGGTTAATATTAACTATCTCATTTTATTTTAGCTTAATTTTAATTATTTACATTATTCGTAATTTTTAATTTTTTATTTTTTAGGTTGGTTGTTGTCAGCATTATTACCATAGTGTTGCATACACTTCAGGTATGCAAAGTTTAAAGTAGGCCAATTTGACACGAGGATATCTGGGTTCAAACATATCTGAGAGTGAAAAATAGTCATTACTGACTTGCATATATTTATATTTGTATTTACAAATCCTTTGTAACTACTGGCTTTTTAATCTGCTGTCAACATTATGTATTGCGGTTGCAAATATGGAGACTGCAGTAACCGGGACAGAGGCTGTCGTGCGATCGTTTTTGCCCCTCCCATATGTTGATTGACAGACCTATATTACTAGCCCATAGCGTGCGCCAGGTACGCTTCCTGATGACGACAATAACGAAACGTACGTCGAGGCGGTACCTGGGCACGCAATAACATACCAACTTCCGGTCCTCTGGTTTCCTAGCCGACAGCGGTGGAACGCACGCCGACTTTACAGCCAACGACCACAGCTCTCTCCATTATCCCTATAAGCCTACAGCCTCAGTGCCGGGATACGGGCACCATCACAAGTAAGAGGCCACTCGGCACTGTAAATTTATTTTTGATATATTAAACCGTTTTACACTATGGAGATTGTTCTCTCTCTTTTATGATGCCCGCACACATGTCCATCAAGTTTTATCGGATCGTCCATGTTAAGCAGTTGACTCACAAGCTCAATTGACCTTATTTTAAATAATAGGTCAACATCATCTGGTAAGGAGCCATCTATCCTCACTTGTGGTGATCTTTTCTGGTGATGGTGGAACCATTATTTGGAAGACCTTTTGAGCACGGAGCACTTTAAACTTCAATATTGCACACTATTGCTGGTGCAATAGTATTATATATGGACTTCAGACAATATATTGTCCACTGCACATTGCATTAATTGTTTGTACTATCACAGTTTTGTTGTCTGTTGTAATTTACTTACTTGTGATTGCTCTATTTAGCTAGTTCACACTGATCATCCTAAGCACCCCACCATTTTTTAGCACTTTTGTATATTTATATACTACCTAATTTCTTTAGCGCCCCTATCCCACTCGTACACAAGCTATAATCCAGCACTCTGCATTATCTAGGGAGCAGCTTCCACTTGCAACCAATTGCACCCCCCCTCCCTCCTTTTCCTATTTTTGGCGCGTGTTTCCCCTCAATTCTACTGCGACATTATGGCGGACACTTTGACAAATTTTTGGGACCATTGGCATTTTTATAGTGATCAGTGCTATACAAATGCATTGATTACTATAAAAATGCCACTGGCAGTGAAGGGGTTAACACTAGGGGATGAGGAAGGGGTTAGTCATGTTCCCTGGGTGTGTTCTAACTGAAGGGGGGTGGGACTGATATGGGAAAATGACAAATTGCTGTTCATACATTGTATGAACAGATGATAGGTAATTTCCCCCCCTGACAGCTCCCGGTTCTCGCTCTGTAAGGAGCGATCACATGTGCCCGGCGGTGATCACACCCACCGGGCACGTGCGTCGGATATCAGGGGCGAGCGGCCCTAGTGGCTGATTCGCAAGGGGAGCCGATCTGCCGCCGTATAAATGCGGCGGCTGGTCGGCAAGTAATTAGTAAATGGACTACAATCTCCCCATATACCTCTTTAATAATTTCTTAAAAATCCACTTTTCTATCCTGCTTGGTCTTCCCCTAAATCTTTTAAAGCATGGACCTCCACTTATCTAACTCAACTCTGTGAATTAGCATCCTCTACATCATTTAAAACTCTCCCTGACTTATGTGAAAGTTACAAACTTCATAATTCAGAACTTTTTCGATATCTTCAGATTAAAAACTTTTTTTATGTCCTATAAACAAGGAAGAATCAATTTAGATAAATTAATGTGCTTTGAAAATATATGTAAACGTGACCCACACACTAAGGGACTTATTTCAACTCTTTACACTCATTTTATTACTAAGCCCAACTCAGACCCACTATCATATGTAGGGATAAGCTTTATGTTCGGGTCGAATATGAGTTCGATTCGAACATTGGCTGTTTTTGGGGTGTTCGTGGCAAATTTCAAAAAGTTGTGGAAATCCTTTAAAAGTCTATGGAACAAATCAAAAGTACTAATTTTAAAGGTTAATATGCAAGTTGTCATAAAAAGTGTTTGGGGACCTGGGTCCTGCCCCAGGGGACATGTATCAATGCAAAATGGCTGTTTCAGGAGCAGTGATTTTAATAATGCTTAAAGTGAAACAATAAAAGTGAAATATTCCTTGAAATTTTGTACCTGTGGGTGTCTATAGTATGCCTGTAAAGTAGTGCATGTTTCCTGTGTTTACAACAGTCTCTGCACAAAATGACATTTCTAAAAGAAAAAAAGTAATTTAGAACTACTCGCGGCTTTACGAAATTTAAAGGAATAATTCACTTTTAATGTTTCACTTTAAAGGAGTTGTAAAGGAAAAAAAAATGCCTAAAATTAATGTCTGCGAGGTAGAAAGACAGAATAGTGTAATTATTCTGTTAAAAAAAATTGTAAATACCTATTAAATTCCTTTATCTATATCACCTCCGGCGTTCTAGTTTCTGTTCTCTCATTCACTTCCTGGTTTGCGGTGCTCGTTCATGTAAGAACTACATTTCCCAGTATGCATTGCGGCATGCCCAGTAATTCTCACATCCTTGAAGTCTCTAAGGCCGCGTACACACAAGGAGATTTATCCGAAGAAAACGGTCTGACAGACCTTTTTTATCGGACATGTCTGCTGGGCTATTTCGGTTTGATCAGTGTACACACGATCAAACCAAAATCCCCGCGGACAGACAGCGCGGTGACGTGGCGGTGACGTTGACACTGCCACGTCACCGAACCAGGAAGTAAAATACTTCCACGAATGCGTTGAATCCATTTGACGCATGCAGGGGATTTTTGTCCGCTGGTTAGGCGTACTAACCAGCAGACATGTCGGACAGACGGCTTTCCAGCAGACAAGTTTTAAAGCATGCTTTAAAACTTTTGTCTGCTGGAAACTGTCTGCTAGTCCGTACAGACAATCGAATCTGTCCGCTGAAACTGGTCTGCGGACCATTTTCAGCAGATATATTCGATCGTGTGTACGCAGCCTAACACGTAGAGAGCATCCTGATGCACAGATGTAGTTCCCAGGGGGGCGAGCACGTCACTGACCACCACAGTAAAGCCACCCTTCACGGTGGTGAATAACAATCAGACAAGCAGGAAGTGAACAGAACAGAGAAGAAATAGAGCAACTTCTGAGCAAAAACGAACAATGAGGAAGTGAGGAATGTCTGCAGGTAAAGGATGCTTATTATGAAAAAAAAAATTCCTTTACAACCCCTTTAAGCATTATTTAAATCCCAAAAAAAGCAGTTTTTAAAAGTTTTTTTGATACATGTCCCCTGGGGGTAGGACCCAAGTCCCCAAAAACTTTTTTTAAAAATAAATTGCATATTAACCTTTAATTTTAGCACTTTTGATTTTTCATGTTCGTGTCCCATAGACTATAACGGTTCAAACTAATTTTTTGCCTATTCTGCTGCAAACCGAACCGGGGAGTGTTCGGCTCACCCCTAATCATATGTGGCTAAGTAGGAGATGAATTTTGGGTTTTCGTTGGAAGCAGCCGATTGGGATAAGGTTTGAATCACAACTAAGTTATCCTCAAAAAGCTGCCTTTGCCCCATACACACGATCGAAAATTCCGACAGCAAAAGTTGGAATTCCCGGCAACAAAAGATTGAGAGATGGTTTTCAATTTTTCTGACGGAAAAAGATTCCTATGGGAAAATCTGATCGTCTGTAGCAATTCCAACGCGCAAAATTCAGACGCATGCTTGGAAACAATTCGATGTATGCTTGGAAGCATTGAACTTCATTTTCTCATCTAGTCGAAGTGTTGTACATCACTGCTTTCTTGACGGTCGAAAGTTCAGAGAACTTTTGTGCGACCGTGTGTATGCAAGCCAAGCTTGAGCGGAATTCCTTGGATGTTTTTTCCGACGGAAAATCTAATCGTGTGTACGGGGCATAAGAGACAAAGTACTCATGCAGTGGTATTTTGTCCCTGTCAGAATTGTGAAATATGCTCTAAATTATTTGCCGTCTTGTTTTCATGGCTGGGGTGATTTAAGATCACATCTCCATACTTGGTGGGATTGCTCGGTAGCAAAAAAAATCTGGAAAGGTGTACCATATTTCTTATGATTTCAACACTGTTTTAAATCCCTATCACTCCTGATCCTACAATAACACTTTTAAACTTAAAACCGGCCACTCTCTTATACTGCCTATTCAAACTGCTATTACAGATTACTACAGCCACGAAACAAACAATTGCCAAAGCTTGGGAATCCCCATCCTTAATATTCGCTGAAACAAAAATAGAGTTAATCAAGCAATGATCCATGCCAAAACAGAGGCTATAAAATATCCAACTTTGAGAATATATGGAATTCCGGGGTGACTCACTTTTTGACTTCCAATTTTGATGCTTCCCTACTAAGACCTTGGTAATCTCGATTTATACTTTCATTCTCTGCATTAATAGTAAGTGTTTATTACCATGTACCACCACGGGGACCCCTACTACCCCTCATTCCTTTTTTCCCTTTTTACCTAAGATTAGGTAATGTTTTAGTTAAACTACTTTTAGTTTATGTTGGAACTACAACTCAATATTGTTAACATATATGTGATCTTTTCTTTTGCTGCCGCCATATGTACTTATGTATTTTAATTGTTAAAGTTCAATAAAAAAAAAAAAAAAAAATTGACAGCAAAAATCAAACAAATGCAAAAAAAATTAAAGTGCAAATACAACATTTTATATAAACAAAAAAAGTGCAAATATGCTCAAAAAGTGCAAAATGCATGAAATATTTGTGCCTATGGAGAGACTGTGAAAAGAGGATGATCATCCCAAGATCAGCAGATGAGAATAATAGAAAGCTCCTGCTCCCAGAATACACAAATGACATACCACCCATGGAAAGAATGCAGGGGATTGCCAGAGCCAAATGACTCCCTATACAGAGTGGTCATGTAGCACTTGTGATGTTAAAAAATCCTCTCACATTCACATGGCCCACAGGTAAGTATGGCACCCCAGAACAATCTGCCTCCAGGTTCGTTCTCGCACAGTTCACAGCCCAGTCATGCAGAGTATGCAGCACTTTAGTTACGTGAAAGGACATCCACATGCCAGATTCCAAGATGGTTGGTCACCATGATAGCCAGGCTACTAATATTTGTAGCCTACATGTTTCTCTCATGAAAGGTTTTCTTTAAAGTGACACTGTCTCCATACCCATTCAAGGCAAAGCAACAATGTATTTGTAAATATTTCCCCCCACCACTAACCCTGGACACTTACCTAACCAGCAAATTAGCCCCCCCCCCCCATCACTTTCTATGTTCTGTGGGGGCTGAAATTCCTAATGTTGGCTGCTGTATGACACTAAAGAGAATGTGTGACAATGTTTGACTTAACATTTGCTTGCTAGACCCAAGCACTGTATCTTAGGAAGTGGTTACATGCTCCTCCCCAACCCAGAATAAATTGGGTATTTGCAGCTGAAATGGAGGCAGAAGCAGTAAGGAAGCACGGCAAGGTGAGTTTTGGGTGCAAGAAGGCTTTATAAAGTGATGGATACTTTTCTCCAAATGGCCAAGGGAACAGTGTCTCTTCACAGAATTCTGGTCTAATAAGAAATCAGAAGACTGTTTTCAAATGGTGACGTCTTGTAATTACTATATAATGTACAGTAGATCCAATTAACAGTTTTACCATCAAACTATGCAATTTTAGTGTAGGGATGAGCTACACTGCCCTGGGTTTGGTTCAATCAGTGTTTGGTGAACTTCCAAATAGTTTGGATGCTGAATCTGAATTGCATAGTTACATAGTTAGTCTGGTTAACCACTTACCAGCCGCCCCACTGCAGATATATTGCAGCTCGGCTGCGCGAAGCAACGTACCTGTGATTGTGTGGGCGCACACAGGAGGAGCACGCATGCATGGGGGGGCGGTGGACTTGATGTCTGCCAGCCACCCATAATTTCTCCTCACAGAAGCAGAAGAGTGATCTCTCTACTCCCTGTTAGTCCCTTCCCCCTACAGTAAGAAAGCTCCCCCCTAGGGAACACTTAACCACTTTATCGACCCTAGTGTTAACCCCTTCCCTACCTGAGATTTTATACAGTGATTAGTGCATTTTTATATCACTGATCATTGTATTGGTGTCACTGGTCACCAAAAAGTGTCACTAATGCCCTGTACACACGATCGGATATTTGATGGAATCTAATCCGATGGATTTTTTCATCGGATATCCGATAAGGCTGGCTTTCATCAGTCTTGCCTACACACCATCGGTTAAAAATCTGATTGTGTCAATGTTTCCAAGCATGCGTCGACTTGAGCATGTGTGGATTTTTGACCGATGGATTTCCCCACAGACGATTGTTTTTTTCTATCTTTTTTTAACCATAAGAACATTTTAAAACAGGTTCTATTTTTTTCACCGATGGATAAAAAACGATGGGGCCCACACACGATTGGTTCATCCAATGAAAACTGTCCATTGGTTCATTTTCATCAGACGAACCGATCGTGTGTACAGGGCTTTAGGGGTCAGATTTGTCCGTTGCAATGTTGCAGTCCCACTAAAAATTGCAGATCACTATCATTACTAGTAAAAACAGCTAGTAAAAACAATGACTGACACTCTGCATGTAGAGTGTCAGTCAGAGCTAGTCTGCAGGTGGAGTAGGATGCTTTTGACGAGTCTGCTCTCACTCAGGGACAAGCTAGACAGTCAGACAAGTCAGGCAGGTTTTCTCCTCCCAGCCTCCCAGCCCCCGACGGCAAAGCACACACCACCGCTTCCAGGACCCAGCTGATTCTCTCTCCCCGTTGGCCCCCGGCTTTCGCCACCCCCACAGACTCCTTCCTACAGGTAAGGCCCTGCATTACCTGACCACTGGTCCATCCTCCTGCCCCCTACCTGGGGGCGGTTTGCGGCCGTCCTTTTTAGGATAATGTCACGTACCTTACCAGAGGCCGAAGTGCTGAGAGGGCTTCCCTTGCGACTCGAGTGCAGAACGCCCCCTGGAGGTGAGACAGGGGACGCTATGCCCAGGGGTGCAGGAGTTGCCGAGTGAGACTTGCTGGAATGATGCCAGGGAACAGATGTGCACCAGGATATGTAGTCCGGCAGGTGTACCACGGAAGTACCAGTAGGTTGGCAGGAAACCCAGGAGCGGAGTCAGGAGCCGAGCCGAGGTCATACACAGGAAGCAGGAAGTAACTGGAGCAGGTCAGAAGGCAAGCCAAGGTCATACACAGGAATCAGGAAGTAACTGGAGCAGGTCAGAAGGCAAGCCGAGGTCATACACAGGAATCAGGTCAGAGGACAAGCCAAGGTCATACACGGGAAGCAGGAAGTGACTGGAACAGATCAGAAGGCAAGCCGAGGTCATACACAGGAATCAGGAGCAAGGAATCAGTATCAGGTCAAGGACTGAAGATCATGCAGCAGTTTGGTAACTGCTGCAACCAGGTTTAAATAGGCACTGACGCCTGGAGTCCCGCCCGTATTGCGTGCGTAACGGTGCGCGCGCGTGCACAGTAAAGAACAGCGTATTCACTGTGTTGTTGCCCGTATGCGCGCGCATGCGCCTGGTGCTCGTATTTGCGGGCATTATGCTCGTACTTGCTCGCATGCGCCTTGTGCTCGTATGTGCGCGCATGACAGGTCTGCCAGTTCTTTCACGGCCAATTCTCTGACAGTGCCTCCGGATGCCCAAACGTACTTGCTTCTCAGGATACTTTCTGAAGAATTCAGACAACAGTTTCGGGGCATGAACATCTTTTGCAGGTTCCCAAGAACTTTCTTTGAGAGAGTAGCCCTTCCATTTTACTAGGTACTGGATTTGTCTACCTCTCTTCCGACTATCCAAAATGGCCTCCACCTCGAATTCCGTGTCCTCACCCACTGTAACTGGAGGCGGAGGTGGGTCTTCTCTTCCAGGAAAAGAACCGGTGGTGACTGGTTTGAGAAGTGAGACGTGAAAGACTGGATGAATCTTGTAGGTGTTTGGCAGGGACAATTCGAAGGCCACAGGATTGATTTTTTTCTTAATTTCAAAAGGACCAATGAATCTAGGACCCAGTTTCCGGGAAGGGCAGGACAGTTAAAGGCCCCATACACACGATCGGACATATCCGATGAAAACGGTCCGCGGACCATTTCCATCGGATATGTTCGATCGGGAGTTTGATCCGATGGCGTGTACACACCATCGGATCAAATTCCCCGCCGCCGGACGGCGCGGTGACGTGGCGGTGACGCGGCGGTGACGTTGACGCCGCCGCGTCACCGCCACGTCACCGCACCAGGAAGTAAAACACTTCCGCGCATGCGCCGAATCCATTCGGCAGCGGCGCGGCGGCGGTGGGGGACGACATGTCTGCTGGTAAGTGTACTAACCAGCAGACATGTCGGGCGGACAGATCCCCACCGGATAGATTTCAAAGCTTGCTTTGAAATCTGTCGGGTGGAGAAATCTGTCCGTTAGCCCATACACACGAGCGGAGATGTCTGCTGAAACGGTCCATCGGACCGTTTTCAGCGGACATATCCCCTCGTGTGTACGCGGCCTAAGGTTTAAAGTAGAAAGCCAGACCTTGTCTCCCACTTCCAGAGTCGGACTCTCTTTCCTCTTCCTGTCATAATATTTTTTATAGTCCTCCTGGGATTTTTGCATAGTTTCCTGAAGAACCTGTAAATTTTCTTGGAGAAAAGTTAATCTATCTTGTACGGCAGGCACCGTTGCTTCAGGAACGGTATTGGGCAGGAAGGATGGATGAAATCCGTAATTTGCCCAAAACGGAGACTGGTTAGTGGTGGAGTGTACCAAATTATTGTATGCAAATTCGGCACATGGCAGTAGAGCTACCCAATTGTCCTGAGAGGAGGAGGAGAAGCAGCGGAGATATTGCTCTAGCGACTGATTGGTTCTTTCTGTTTGGCCATTACTTTGTGGATGATAAGCGGATGACAAGCAGATTTCGATGTTCAAGGCTTTACAAAGGGCTTTCCAAAACCTAGACGTAAATTGCACCCCTCTGTCGGATACAATACTACTGGGTATGCCATGCAATCTCACGATCTCTTTAATAAATATATTTGCTGTATCCATGGCCGAGGGGGTACCTAATAACGGCAAGAAGTGGGCCATCTTCGTTAGCCGATCGACCACCACCAGGATCGTGGTAAACCCTTCAGAGGGAGGTAATTCCACTATGAAATCCATAGATATAGCTTTCCATGGGTGGTCGGGGACGGGTAATGGTCTTAACAGGCCCCAAGCTTGTGTGCGGCTTCCCTTACTTCTGGCACAAACTGTACAGGAACTTACAAAGTCCTTGCAATCCTTCGTCAGGTCAGGCCACCAATAGGATCGCTGAATCAGCTCAAAAGTCTTATGGACCCCAAAATGACCAGCAAGCCGGTGTTCATGGAGGGTCTTGAGAAGCTGAAGTCTGGCTCCCTCGGGAACAAAAATCTTATTCCCGTGCCACAGGAGCCCTTCTTGTCTTCTAAATGCCGAACTCTCGGCTTCAGGACATTGAGCAGAGGCTTGTTCCAGAGCTGACTTTAGGTCGGGTTGGATCAACAAAAAATTCTGAGGGGACAGGATGGTGCTGGGAACGACAGTCTCTGGGGTTTCTGGGAAGATGCGTGAGAGGGCATCTGCTTTACCATTTTTGGAGCCTGGGCGGTAGGTAAGATGAAAATTAAATCTTGAAAAGAATAAAGCCCATCTGGCTTGCCGTGGTCTTAGTCTCTTGGCAGATCTGAGATATTCAAGATTCTTATGGTCTGTGAATACCATGATGGGGTGAGCAGCACCTTCAAGGAGATACCGCCATTCCTCTAAAGCAGTCTTAATTGCCAGTAACTCTTGATCCCCCACGTCGTAGTTCTTTTCGGGCTGGCTCAATTTTCGGGAGAAAAAAGCTATTGGGTGTAGCAGAGATTTAGGGACTTGACGTTGAGACAAGATGGCCCATACGGCAACTTCTGATGCGTCGACCTCAAGGACATAAGGCAACGTTGGGTCCGGGTGCCGTAGAATAGGAGCTGAGGTGAACAGAGTCTTTAGTTTATCGAAGGCCTCCTGAGCTTCCTGGGTCCACTGAAAACGGGTATGCTGGCGGGTCTGCTGGGTAATGGGGGCAATAATACCGGAAAAATCTTTAATAAACCTTCTGTAAAAATTGGCGAACCCGATGAACCTCTGAATGCCTTTCTTATCAGTAGGAGCTGACCATTCTAGGATAGCGGATACTTTTTGAGGATCCATGGAGATTCCAGATGTGGAAATAATTAGACCCAGGAACTGTATAGATGACTTTTCAAACTCGCACTTTTCCGCTTTTGCGTAGAGCCCGTGCAACCTTAATGTGGCTAGTACCTTCCGGACATGGGTTCTGTGTAATTCCAAGGTGGCAGAAAAAATGAGAATGTCGTCTAAATAAACAATTACAAAGTAATCCAGGAACTCTCTGAAGATGTTGTTCACAAAATGTTGGAAGGTTGCCGGGGCGTTACATAGGCCGAAAGGCATGACGAGAGGCGGTCTTCCATTCATCCCCCTCCCGAATGCGCATGAGATTATAGGCACTTCGGAGATCCAATTTAGTAAAGACTCGTGCAGTACGGAATCGCTGAAAAAGTTCGGGTGGGAGAGGGTACCGATTTTTGATGGTAATTTTATTAAGTTCTCTGTAATCCACACAGGGTCGGAGGGTGTGATGTTTCTTCTCTACAAAGAAGATTCCAGCACCGGCTGGAGAGGAAGATGGGCGGATGAACTTCTTTTCCAGATTTTCGTCAATGTATTGACGCAAAGTCTCAAGCTCAGTCTCTGAGAGTGGGAATATTCGCCCAAAGGGGATTTCCGCACCAGGCAACAACTCAATAGGACAGTCGTACGGACGGTGCGGTGGTAAGGTATCGGCTTTCTTTTTGTCGAAGACGTCTAAAAAGTCATGCTAAACTGAGGGAACATTTGGATTGGAAGTAGGGGCTGGCTGGACGGTGAGACAACTGGGAGAGGCTGAGGCTTCTGGCTTTATACAGTGCTGACGGCAGTCCCCCGATTTGAAGGAGATACTCCCTGTGCTCCAGTCTATCTGTGGACTATGTGCCTGCAGCCAAGGGAGTCCCAGGATCACAGGAAACATTGGTGAACAGATAACATCCAAACAGAGAAATTATTGATGGCCAGAATCAGTTGAGGCAAAAATGGGTAAAGTCTCTTGGGTGACAGGCCCTGAGCAAGGTGTAGATCCATCGGCCAAATGAATCTCAAGTCTCTGTTCTTTTTTCCGCAGGGGGATCTGGTAGTCCTTAGCAATGGAAATGTCCATAAAGCAACTACAAGCTCCGGAATCGATTATTGCTGGAAATCTGACCTCCCCCCTGGCCAACTGAAACGTGATATGGAGCACCAGGTGAGTTGAGGAGGGTTTCGGGACTCGGAGATGCAACAGGTTACGGGGAGAGGGCCTACAGGGCCGGGTTGGACAGCTGGAACGAAGATGTCCGGCCTGTCCGCAGTAGAAGCAAAGGTTCGCCTGCCGGCGGTACAGTCTTTCATTCGGGGTCAGGGCAGGGCGAACCGTGCCAACCTGCATAGGCCCACTGTTGAACGTGCCTGAAGAGTGGGATGCGTGAGCGGCTGGAACCATAGGCTGAAAGTGAGAAGGCCGGCCAGCACGTTCAGACTGTCGCTCCCGCAAACGCCTGTCAAGTTGGATGGTTAGTAAAATGAGCCCCTCCAAGGTGGTAGGAGCCTCCACTCGTGCCAACTCATCTTTGATAGGCTCAGACAGGCCAAGACGGAATTGATGCCTGAGAGCGGCCTCGTTCCATCCTGTGTCTGCAGCCCAGTTGCGAAAGTCCACCGTATAGTCCTCAACAGGGCGCTGTCCTTGTCGTAAAGCGTGGAGGGCTGCCTCCGCAGTGGCCGGTCGTTGAGGATCATCATATAAGGTGGCCATAGCTTTAAAAAATGAGTCCAAAGTGTTGATGGCGGGGTTCTTCTGTTCCAACAACCGATGGGCCCAGGATTGAGGTCCCTCAGACAGCAAGGTGATAACAAACCCCACTTTAACAGTTTCAAGAGAGAAAGTCCTTGGCTGCAGGGTCAGGTACAGTATACAGGAGGCTTTAAACGCTCTGAATTACTTTCAGTCACCTGAGAAGCGTTCTGGAGTGGGTACATGGGGTTCCGGAGGAGGGAACATCGTCTGATTTGGAAAGTTACTTCCTAACTGAGAGTAGCGTTCCTGTAGGCCCATCACAGCTTGCGTCAGAGCTGCGACCTGCTGGCACAAAGTCTCGAGCGGGGAAGCACCTCCGTCGGCCTCTGAAACTTCTGGCTGCATGATACTGTCACGTACCTTACCAGAGGCCGAAGTGCCGAGAGGGCTTCCCTTGCGACTCGAGTGCAGAACGCCCCCTGGGAGGTGAGACAGGGGACGCTATGCCCAGGGGTGCAGGAGTTGCCGGATGAGACTTGCTGGAATGATGCCAGGGAACAGATGTGCACCAGGATATGTAGTCCGGCAGGTGTACCATGGAAGTACCAGTAGGTTGGCAGGAAACCCAGGGGCGGAGTCAGGAGCCGAGCCGAGGTCATACACAGGAAGCAGGAAGTAACTGGAGCAGGTCAGAAGGCAAGCCGAGGTCATACACAGGAATCAGGAAGTAACTGGAGCAGGTCAGAAGGCAAGCCGAGGTCATACACAGGAATCAGGTCGGAGGACAAGCCAAGGTCATACACGGGAAGCAGGAAGTGACTGGAACAGATCAGAAGGCAAGCCGAGGTCATACACAGGAATCAGGAGCAAGGAATCAGTATCAGGTCAAGGACTGAAGATCATGCAGCAGTTTGGTAACTGCTGCAACCAGGTTTAAATAGGCACTGACGCCTGGAGTCCCGCCCGTATTGCGTGCGTAACGGTGCGCGCGCGTGCACAGTAAAGAACAGCGTATTCACTGTGTTGTTGCCCGTATGCGCGCGCATGCGCCTGGTGCTCGTATTTGCGGGCATTATGCTCGTACTTGCGCGCATGCGCCTTGTGCTCGTATGTGCGCGCATGACAGGTCTGCCAGTTCTTTCACGGCCAATTCTCTGACAGATAAGCTGCGGCTTTTCGCTCCGGGTTAATGGTAGTAACAGCCGGGCAAACACTCCCCTACACCCACATCAGGAGCAAAGGATCCCCCCTCACTTCCCCGCAACCGCCCTGGACCTTCCTGGACAAGATCGGGGTGGCCGCACCTAGGAAAGCCCCCGGCTTCAGCCGAGGCCTAGCGGCACGCTGGCATCAGCGGTCAAACCTATGAACGCCTCCCCTGTTGAACTCCACTAAAGCCCCAGCTCCCCAGGACTCCACATGGTCCCCCAGGATCTCCACTGCTGCCCCCTCGGTGTCCCAGTACCCCAGCCCCCGGATTGGGCCTAGTCCCGGTCGGTGGCCATCTTGGTACACCCAAGCTATTGCATAAACAGGAATATCACTCACCCCCACCTCCCTGCCACAGCCCGTTTTACTAGAATTGGCGCATCGTTCAGTATTTTGATCCAGGGTTTGCCGATCGTCTTTGAGGGGTCAGGAAGGAATTTTTTCCCCAGTCATTGCAGATTGGCCAGCACGCCTGTTTTTTTTTTGCCTTCCTCTGGATCAAACAGAGAGGGAAGACTTGACGAGTGGCGTCCCACTTGGATTTTTTTCCTCCCATCACTATCTCCCCCCAATCAACATTACTTTTCCTGCGTTTTTCTGCTACAATGAGTAATCTCAGATACTCTGCAGAAATCATCTGAGAACTAAAACCATTCACCTCAAACTTACCAGTTGTCACGAAAAACGCTCTAAGGAGTGAGCAACTCATAAGAATCGATTGACGACCGACAGTCAAACATCATAAGCATTTACCCCAGCCCAAGTGCATATCATGCTCTTTGGTCAACACGAGATCGGCAGTAAAACACCGACAAGAAATCCATGATTTCATTCTACAAACTATTTAGACTGCCTTTTTATCACAGAAAGCTGGCTTATAGATGACTGTAACACCATTCTAGGAGAACTGGTGCCAGAAAATGTTCGTATTATAACAGAAAACAGAGTAGGGCAAAGAGGAGGAGGCCTGGCGGTGATCCACAAGACTCACCTCGCGATCACTAAACCAGTCCTTCAGAACCCACTTCCATTCATGGAAACCCTCACTCTGCAACTACAAACAAATCCCCAGGAGACAGTCCATATTCTACTCTGCTATAGACCACCGGGTCCAAAATCGCAGTTTTTCCCATCATTGACAGAGTTCATCTCCACTTATAACCTAAACAGCAAACACCTTTTGCTGCGCGGGGATTTCAACCTCTGGGCAAATTCCTCACAGAATCCTGTTGCCGACGCCTGCATCAACCACTTGAAAGGATTAGGTCTGCAGCAACTAGTATGTGGGCCCACACATGCTTCAGGTCACACGCTCGAACTCATTTTCAGACAAGATCTGGAGTCGTTGCCATGGACAGATCACCATGCAATTAAATTCATAATTACCAAAAATGCCCCCTTAACAAAAACGCTAAAACCGTTGACAACACACTGGACTAGATCCCTGAAGAAGCTCCATTCGGAACTCTTCAAAACTACATTAGGGAACAAAATAAAAACTATCCAACTACATCGAACAGCCACAGAAACCATGGATGCCATAAACACAGCTCTAGGGGGCGTGGCTGGACCTTGAAGGAAGATGGACGCTACATCTCTTAGCTCCTGCCACCCCGGAACAACTTATGCTAGAAAGAGAGCACCCAGCTCACCACAGCCTTAGCTACAACCATGGGCACCGCGTCTAGAGCCTCCTCCACCTCACGGTCCAGGTCCCCCAGGGAAAGTTCAGACACTTTGGCTCATAACATCCCGGATATGTTCCGGGCCCAGAGAGGAAACATGGCGTCCTCCCGCCAGGGACTCGTACCAGGCCTAGCGACAACTCCTCAACAGGACCACTCAGAAATCGTTCTCAGACCGCCACAAGCGGTTCCACAACCGAACCTTTTGCCGAGTGACTCGGGGGCACGTGGCCCCGCACAGCAACGAGCTCTCACCATCGAGGATTTACGGAGCGTGGCCACCGACATTAAGGACACTTTAGCTGCGGCCATCTCTGAACTCCGGCTGGAGGTTCGCTCCCTCAATGACAGGGTTGCCCGCACGGAAAGCACGATGGAGGACCACAAGCTTATCCTGCAACGATCGACCAGGACGGTGAATGACCCTACCCTTCACTTGAGGGATATAAACCGCCATTTGGAAGACCTGGACAATAGGGGATGCAGACACAACTTGAGGGTCCGGGGTCTGCCTGAATCGTTCGAAGGGGACCACCTCATGCCAGCGGTGGTGGAGCTGTTTAACTCTGCCCTCGGTAGGCCCCCTCAGGCACGCATCGACATGGACAGAATCCACCGAGCCTTACGCCCCAGGGAAGGGAAACGGATCCCCCTCGGGACATAATCTGCTGTCTTTATGACTTCAGGCTGAAGGAAGACATCTTAAGAATGGCCAGAGGCAAACACTTGGCATACCGAGATTCGCCGGTCCAGATCTTTCAGGACCTGTCCGGAATCACGCTTCAACACCGCAGGGACCTTAGACCCCTGTTGGAGGTTCTCCGTGCCAAAAACATTGGGTATAAGTGGAAGTTTCCATTTTGCCTGTCGGCCTCCCACCAGGGCGGCACTGCGTTGCTGAAGGTTCCGGAGGACTTACCGCGCTTCTGTTACACCCTTGGAATATCCCTCGTCGCGGTTCCGGATTGGTTTTCTGCCTACCGTCAATCAGTGCATCGGTGGCCCGCCACACAAACGGAACCGATGGAGACACAGGCTACCAGACACCGCCGTCGTCGCCCCCAATCGGGCTCCCGGATTCACCCCGGCCCTCAAGCCACTAGGATGGATCGTATGGCCTCCCCTCCGCCGGCTGCTCGGAGAGCCGGCGAGACTACTGAGGCCCCCCGGAAACTACATCCAGTCACCGTTGTGCACTACGTGCTGTTCAAGATGCTATCCTGTCCAGTGCCAGTTATCCCAAGTTAATATGTTGGACTGTTCGGTTAAGTAAGCCTCTCTGTTTATTTTTTCTCTCTTTAACCTAGTTCTTAAATGTACACCTTATACACCAGGGACTGTGTGCTGGGAGATTTTACCTGATTTTATTTGACTGCCTCGGTCGGTGATGTACTGAGACCCGTCTATTGAGGCCTTCTAAGTGACTGTATTGCTGTACAGCCTGAACGAGACGCGTATCACGCAGGGGGCCCAGCCTGCTATTGTCCCCACCTTCTGCTGTGACTCTCAGGACAAGCTGTGCAGTGACCGCGGCCTGGCGTACTCTATCCCGCGTGCTGGCCGGACTACACGCTCAAAACTACACAGGCCAGAATGCTGAGCGGTGGGAATATTTGCCCAAACTACGCATCCCAGAATGCAGACCGGCAGGAAGTTTGCTTTAACCCGGAAGCTCCTTGGTCTCCACCCGTACCTGTCTCCGCCCCGGTGGACGGACGAAACGAACAGCATCCTGTGTCAAGCCCCTCTGCATCCGCCCTTAGGCACCAATAGACTTCCTCTGCCTGCTGGTAAACACGAGACTCTACTGCCCGATGATTTCGGGACTGGACTGTCGCATGCTGGTTAGCTCCCTCCGGGTACCCAGGCTCCTGCACTATCCAGGTACTAGATATTGTCTGATTGGGGCTGGAGCTCCGACCCGCAAGTGCGCAGAGAGGTGAAGAAGCCTGGATGCACCCCCGGCAGGGCTGACACCCCGGAGACTGCATTCTGGTGTGCGTTCCCTGCTCGGATTCTACCGGAGGCTACGATAGGGACTGACCCCTGAGTTGCTTCTGAGGGGTTCCGGGCCCTTACTAACAGCCCTACTACCAGCCCACCCCCTCGGGAGCTCGGTCTACAATACGCTATGGAAATGGTCTCCCCGGGGAGTGGTAAAGCTTAACATCTGGGTATCAGTTTATGGACGCATTTTAAGCCCTGTCCTGGGGGGATGCCACCTCTGTCGTGGCCGACTATGGTGACGTGGCGGCTCCCGGCCGGACCTGCTCTACCCTGGTTGAGCGGTCGGGGGGCAGGCCCACACTCCCCCGATAGTCGGAGGGAGCGCACCCTTTCGGCCCGACGGGGGGGGCATATAATGCCGTGGGTTGAGGGGGCGGGCCACGTGCCGGGGAGGGGGGGTGTCCCCGTTCCCTGGAGGGGCCCCATGCCGTAGGTCCAGGGCTCACCAGGGGGGATGGGGCGGGACCGCTCCTCGGTTAGATAATGTTACAGCCCCTCTTCCTCTGCGGCTGGGTATAGGCCTTGCTGTAATTTAAGGTTGTTCTGGGGTGGTATGTGACCATCTCTGTGTTTTTCCACTTTGTTAGTTTGGTTTAAATTTGTACTTTGAGCAGTTCATTCTCCCGACAGATCCCATCCAACCCCCGAGGAGCTGTACCCAAGGACTTGTATGCCAGTTCGACTGGCGTGCCTGTCTGGGATAATTCCGTACCCACCTACGTTAGGTCCCTATTCCCAGGCTAACGACTTAGCTCTGCTTTCTGATACGAATACCACGCCCTGTAGTGACGGTGTGAATGAGTATCTCCCCCCTCCCCTATTCTGTTCCTGTCTCACCCTCGTCCTGCCCGCCTCACCTCCCCTCCTTCCTTCGGGGACAATGACTGACATACGGGACCGGGTCGACCCATCCCCGGACCCGGGACCACCCTCCCTAAATCTGAAACTATACTTCCTGAACGTCCGTGGCCTCAACACGCCTGAAAAGCGCTCCCAACTTCTTACCTCGATACACAGAGAAAAACCACAAATAGTCCTGTTGCAGGAATTTCAGGTCAGACAGCATCCCCACCCTGAGGAGCCAACACTTCCCAACAGTATTCCATGCCACCAATGACATCTCAAAGTCCAAAAGAGTCTCCATATTGCTCGCAAAACATTGTCCCCTCCAAGTGGAGGATGTTCTTAGGGACCCAGACGGGAGATTTCTCTTCCTTAAGGGGAGAATTCTCGACACACCTGTGACCATTGCTAACATCTACGCCCCCAACTCACAACACGTCCCGTTCTTTAGGAACACTGTTCAACGTCTCATAGCCTTCCAATCTGGTATGCTGATACTGGGAGGGGATTTCAACGTCCCTCTGACCCCCCTCCTTGACACCTCAAACGGGTCCTCTTGTTTAACATATCGCGCTCTCCGAGCTATCAAAACACAGTTTCATTTACTAACTCTACACGACTCGTGGCGTACGCTGTTCCCGATGGTCAAGGACTACACGTTCTACTCGCCCCTGCACACTAAATATTCGCGCATTGACTTTTTCTTCCTCACACAAGCGGACCTGTTCCGCCTGACTGACGCTACTATAGAACCCATGGTGCTCTCGGACCACCACCCGATCACCATGACGCTTACCTGGCAGGGAAGACGACCGGGTCGGTCCGTATGGAGGATGGATGACTCTCTCCTCCTCGATCCGGGGGATTCTGCCGCCATATCTGCTAGTATTGCGCAATACTTCTCCGTCAATTCGCCCGCGGAGACAGCACCAGCGACAGTATGGGCGGCGCATAAGTGTGTACTCAGGGGTGAAATAATTTCACTCATGTCGAAGCGTCGCAAATTATGGTCGGCACGTATTAATGAACTGTCTGACAAAGTTAAGACCCTTAAACTAGCCCATAAACGATCCCTGACAACGGATTCCCTCGAAGCCTTACTAAAGGCCAGAAATGACTTACGAGCAGAACTCCATTCCAGATTGACACACAAATTTGCCTTAACGCAGAAACTGTATTACGAATTCGGCAACAAGTCAGGGAAATTATTGGCTGCTGCCCTACAAAAAAAGAAAGTGGCCAATACAATCCACTCTATAACTACCCCTACGGGGGTGAGCCTGCGCAGGACTGACCTTATCGCTAAACAATTCACATCGTATCTGTCCTCCCTATACAATCTTCCTGCCCCATCGGACGCAGGATCCCCCCAGTCTCGAGAACAGCTCATTGAAACCTTCCTCTCACAGTATGGGTGCCCTCCCGCCCAAATTCCTGACTTCACACATTTAGACGCACAGGTGACGGTGGACGAAGCACTTAGAGCACTACAACAATTGAAACCGGGTAAAAGCCCTGGCCCAGATGGTCTCACCTCTGGTTACTACAAGGCGTTATCCTCCCTATTAATCCCCCATTTTGTCAGAGCATTCAATGATATCCCTTTCTCGCCTACTACTGGCACCGACCTGTTAGAAGCACATATCACTCTAATTCCCAAACCAGGGAAGGACGCCACATTAGTCCCCAACTACCGGCCCATCTCACTGCTAAATGTGAATGTGAAGCTATACGCTAAAGTTCTGGCCAACAGACTTCTTCCCTACATACCGACCCTGATCTCTACCGACCAGGTGGGTTTTGTCCCTGGCAGGGAGGCCAGGGATAACACCACAAAGGCAATAAATATCCACCACTGGATGTCCACGTCTAACACCCAAGGCTTCATGCTTTCCCTTGATGCCGAGAAGGCGTTTGATAGGGTGGCCTGGGGCTATATTGAGGCGGCCCTACGCAAATCGGGCCTACCCGCTCAATTTCTCCCTATGATTATGGCCCTTTACTCAATCCCTTCGGCTAGGGTTCGGGTGAACGGCAGAATCTCAGACGCCTTCTCGGTACACAATGGCACTAGGCAGGGATGCCCCCTCTCACCCCTGATTTTCATCCTGTCCTTAGAACCCCTCCTTAGACGGCTACGAGACAACCAGGACATTAAGGGCGTCACGATACAACGTAAGCAATACAAGGTAGCCGCTTACGCCAACGACGTTCTGCTCTTTTTGACGAATCCCCTAGTCACATTGCCGAATCTGCTTAAAGACTTTTTAAAACGCTTTCCAACCTACAAATTAATTTCGGTAAATCCTCTGCACTAAACATTTCTCTCCCACAGAATCTGGTATCCCTCTGTAGACAAAACTTCCCCTTTAAATGGGAGCCCAACAAAGCCACCTATTTAGGGATCAAGCTACCCGCAAGGCTTTCCGATTTGTACGCTAGGAATTTTTTACCCACCCTACATAGGGTAAAGGAGGATCTGGCTGAATGGAACAAAGGAACATTGTCCTGGTTCGGTAGGGCGGCCATTTTAAAAATGAATATCCTTCCGAGGCTCCTATATCTATTACAGGCAGTCCCTATCAAACTCCCAACTGCCTTTTTGGCTTCCTTTAGATCCACCTGCAGTACCTTTCTATGGGCCAAGCGCCCGGCTCGACTAAAATGGGATAGACTCACTCTACCCAAACTTCGGGGTGGCATTGGATTGCCGGACCTGACCCGATACCACAGAGCTTGTCTGCTGACGAGGGTGGTAGACTGGCATCTCCACGGAACGGACAAGGATTGGGTGGCACTTGAGGAAGCCTTTGTCGGTTTCCGAATCTCCCACCTCCCTTGGATAGATCCAGCCCTCACCCCCAAGTCCTGCTCCATCCATCCTCTGATTAATCCCTTCCTTTCTTGCCTAAAGGTCACAAATGACGGCCCGGGCACGGCCCGTTTCCCTGGTTCTATGACGCCGCTTAACCATAACCCAGGTTTTCCGGACAGTATCGGCACTATCGACCCACAGTCGTCACGGACAGCCCCCTCCCTCCGGGCGTTTCAGTTTTTCGATTCCGGTATACTCCTCTCTGAATCTGCCATGGCTCTGAAATTCCCTGACTTTTACATACCCCGATTCAAATTCTTTCAGCTAAGGCACTTTCTCCAAAGCACACCGGTGCCAGCCCAATGGTACAGGGCCCTCACACCGTTTGAAAAGCTATGCCAATCCGCTGAGCCGCAACGCCATCTGATCTCCGCCTTATACTCTGCACTCACACCTCAATCAACTTCCAATGCCGACATTCACGGAAAGTGGGAAACCGATCTTGGGTTCCCCATTTCCGAGGATGACTGGAACTCGATCTGGGCCAATGCTCACAAGGGCTCTATAAATGTATCAGCTCAGGAGAACAGGTATAAGATATACTCAAGATGGTACAGGACCCCCAGCAATCTACACAAGTTCCTCCCCACAGTTCCCCCTAATTGTTGGAGATGTGCTGCAGCCAAGGGTACTCTTATACACATTTGGTGGGAATGCCCCAACTTCGACCATTCTGGGAGGGGGTTCACGCCCTTATTACCAGAATCACCACGTACACTCCGGACTACACCCCGGCGCAATACCTATTACATTATACTTCCCTACCTAAATCGGTTTACCGAAAATCCCTAGTGCTCCACTTGATAAATGCCGCCACACAGTGTATTCCACTACGCTGGAAGTATCCCCATCCACCCACCATTGATGATTGGCAGAATAGGGTTAACAAAATTGAAGAGATGGAAAGGATTATACATCAAGCTCGGGATGCCTCTGAGAAATATAGATTAACCTGGGGTTGCTGGACACACTACAGGGAATCTCTCCTCCCATGCTCTCTGACGTCCCCCTCTGACACCCCCCCCCCCCGCACTGACGTACCAAGACCCACATGCTCTGACAACTATCTGACTGTCCCCGAACCCCCCCCCCCCGTATTGTCCAGTCCCCTCCCCCTCCACTACCACCTTCTACTAAGGTTCAATCGCCTTGGCATGAAGAGGCACTGTTGGGATGGCATACCCGGATATGTAACCCCGCTGATCGATCGATTAACCTCCTTTGCCGAACGGTTAAAACGTAGACACGGGTCTCATCCCAGATGGCTGGGACACAGCAACTGCCAGGACCACGCTGATCTGCCCCTATTTTTGGACCTCCTTGTATACCCTCCCGCCCACAGTTATGTTCCCTATAGGGGTGGGCGGGGGTTGGGTATGTGCATAATGGTCCCCCTTCTGTCGGTTTCCTCCCAACCTGTTCCCATGCCACGGGTGCCTCCTATGAGTTGTGCAACATGTACCTACTCCGCTAACTTGTTGATTACTGTTTCATGCTTACTCTTCATGTGTTAATCAATTGTAACCTCTGATTAAGAGCGATGTACTACGCTAATGTGATTGCTGTATCCTTTTGTTTTCTTTAATAAAATAAAACAATTCTTTGGAAAAAAAAATAAACACAGCTCTACTGCAGTCAGCCGACTTAGTAGCGCCCAAACGCAAAACCCGCATCTGGAAAAACAATGCCGGCTGGTTTAACGACCAGCTGACGTTGCTAAAGCAAGAGCGCAGAAGAGCGGAAGCAGCTTGGAAAATAAACTCTTCAGAGGAAAACTACACCATCTATAAGGTAATAATAAAAAAAATACCACTATAATTTTTGGGATATATATTATAGCAAAAAGTAAAAAATAAAAATAAATTGTCAGTCTATTATTGTTTATAGTGCAACAAATTAAAACCACAGAGGTGATGAAAATAACACCAAAATAATAAGACATGTGTGGTTCGCTTCTTTCCCGAAATTTCCAAAGTACAGAGTTTAAACAAATCCAAGATAACAAGAAAAAAAATTCAGACGAAATTTGAATTTGAATCATTTTCCAATTTGAATACTTTTTCAAATTTGAATACTTTTTAAATTCGAACACTTTTCAAATTTGAAACATTTTTGAATGGTTTTCCAATGTCCAAAGAGAATAACATAGAATAGAAAAGAAGAATAAAAGAATATAACAGAAAATATAAGAATATACAGTAATATAATAGAGTAAAGCAGAACAAAATAAATTGAAATTAAAAGCATAGAATATAATAGCAAATAGAATAGAATAATATAGAATATAACCATCTTCTGAAATTCGAATTTCAAATATAATATATTTGAATTTGAATACATAAGAATATAGAATAGAATAAAATAAAATAGAGCAGAATAGAATAGAATATAAAATAATAGAAGAGCATAGAATAGAATAGAAATTAAAAAAACAATAGAATAGAATGAATATAACAATTTCCAAAAATTCTAATAGAACCAATTCAAATTTGAATAGAAAAGAATATATTTGAATAGAATTTATAATAACAGAATAGTATAGAATAAACTGAATTGAATAGAAAGAATATAACCATCTACCGAAAATCGAAATTTCAAAGAGAATACATTTGAATAGAAAATAATAGAATAGAAAAAAAAGTGAATAAAATATAGAATAGAATAAAATAGAACAGATAAAAAATAACATAATTAAAAAATAAAAACAATAGAATATAATAGATTAGAATAGAAAGAACATAACCATTTCCCCAAATTCTAATATAATCATTTTGAATAGAATAGTAAATAATAGATTAGAAAAGGAAGCTGGTTATATGCATTCCATTCAATTTTTTTCTATACTAGTGTGTTATTTTCCATTTTATTCAAAATCATTCTATTTGAATTTTGGAAAATGGTTACATTATTTCTATTCTAATTTTATTGTTTTGTTTTTTTAATTCTTTCTATTCCGTTGTTTTATTTTCTATTTGATCCTGTTCTGTTTTACTAGATGGAACAACATTAGGGTCAGGGGGATTCCCGAAACTGTAGACAATGATCAAATCATTCCAGCCTTGCAAAGGGTGTTTATTAGCTTACTAGAAAGGCCTGAAGACACTGAGTGACACATCGAGTTTGTGAGAGCACACAGAGCCCTGAGAGCATGTGGCCCAAACACCATGCCCCCACGTGGCTGTGTTATCTGCTGTTTGCAGAGCTTTGTACTGAAGGAGGATATCATGCAAAAAGCACTCAGGAATGACCAGATTATCAAGGAAGAAATCATAATTCTCTTTCATGACTTGTCTCAAATAACCCTGAAAAATTGTAGGGGCCTGCACCCACTTTTAGACTAGCTCTGCGAGAAATACCTATGTTGCACCAGGCACTTTCCATTTGCACTACTTGTGACTCACAACAGCAGATAGCATTCCCTACGCTCCCCTGATGGTTTACTGGAATTGTGCAGCTGCCTCCACCTGGGACAAGTTGATCTCCCAGATTGGCATCAAGAATTCTGTCTACTCCCTTTGGAAAGTAGCCCCCCTTGTTCGCCATTTGCATCTCCCGAGGAACGTCAGCTTAAGAAGATAAAACAAAGCCGCCAAGGAGGCTCGATCACTGGAACTCCTAATAATAACAGGGCTCACTCCTCCAGAGCCCCTGACGATGCCTAGGTCTAAATTACAGCTTTCAGATATTAATACCATTACTTCAGTTTTGTGTTCTACATCTCCCTTGTTACTCTCACTTGGTTTATCCTTTCTTTTTGTCTCTGATTCACTCTCCCCACAGTTGTACAAAAGAATAATTTACCTTGTCTGACTATGTCAACTTTCGATTGGAAAGGAGTACAGTATGGGTTTATAATCACAGATTATATATCTTGTTACTCCACTAGCTCAGTCAAGCAGTGTGTGGACCGCACAGTCCTTACGTGAAAATGACATATCATGGCCTTCGAACGTCCATAGGCCTATGATTCCTTATTTGGTGCCATAAGATATACTCAGACACCTGCTTGCTTTCAGGAACCTTAGTAACACACGCTGCAGCACTGTGATGCCGGATATACGAACACAGTCACTGACATACCATGTAAATGCATACAGAGGACATTGCAATTCTTTTCAACCTAGAATTGATATATACCTATTAATAGATGGGGGTTGTCTCTAGGTTAACCGAGTTTTTACATTTATAAGTTTGAAGGTTCATGTTCTTTTTACATGCCTTGATATATATGATATTGATAGATTGTAGGACTACAAGCCTAGAGGCTTTCCCCAGTGTCTTGTTTATTTGTTTCTGATATAGTTTCATTCTGCGATATGTTATTTTAGTTTTAAAACTTTTTTCCCTAAGGTTAGCACTCCAACTGTTATGCCAAGTTTCAGTGCAAGTAATGTCCATCCGTGGATTAACATTGACATTGACATTGAGTATTCCCCATCCTACCCTTCACTTAAGGTAGTTTTCACGTTCTGGGTACCAAAGTGCAGAATCACTTCTTTAGATCTGTATTATTTGCCGTTAATTAAGGCTGCAAACCTCTAACCTCCACTTATGCAGTTCTCCACTCTTACAGAGTGACGGGCGGTTTGCTCGGCACTGTTGATACCAGACAGTGCCTCCCTTCGCCCCGCAAAGTGTCCCCTGCTCTGCTATGACAGTTGATCACATCGGAGTACACTACATACAACCTTCTTGATATCTATTTAAAAGATGTTAGATCTATAACTCATTATTCCTTATTTTATTCTATACTGTTTCTATATACTTTGTCACCTACTAGTAGTGGTTGTACTTACTTTTAATTTGACAACGTCATATATACTCATGGGATAACAGACAGCAATTCCAATGACCTCCAGACAAACCTTCAAATAAAAAACCCACAAACACCAGAATATGTGGATAAATATATGGCCACGGCCTTTATTATTGGTTTTAATTTTATTAATAACTTATAACAACTTATTTAAACTTCACCATAGGAATTTTATTTAAAACGACTTACATCTATAAATATAACGGCATTTATTCAGCTCAGCTATAACGGCTCGAGCTGCATTCCAAAACCAACAGGATTTATTAAACTGTCCCCCTTTCAATTTGGAATTATCTCCAATACTCTTTTTTTTTTTGAAAGGTGACCCACCACATAAAAAGGCCGCGACAGGAAAATATGGGGAGGGAGGGTTGGGGAGCTCCTACAGCTGCGCTCTCCCTGCTGTCACTGAAAATTCCAGTCAGGAGCTTCTATAAATACACTACCCTGGGTGGACCTTGAAACCCCTCACTCCCAGTCTCAAGGCTCCCCAGGCAGTTAGTCACGTGTCCCCCGCACCTGGCCAATCCCCCTGCGGAGGAAGGGGACCCTGGAAACTTTCCTGCTGCCGTTATCCCATGAGAAAAGGGGGGGCTAGAAACCCAAATCCCCTTTTCCCACATTCTTACAGTCTCGCTTACAAGTGTTATTTACAGGTCCAAGCTCTCTGAATCTCTCTGCCTCTGTTCCATGGCGTACTCATCTCTGGGACAGTCCCACAGTGATTTCTCACAATATGAGAGGACTGAATATCCCTGAGAAAAGGTCAGCCCTTATACGTAAACTAAAGAAAGGTAGGCCACACTTTACCTTTTTACAGGTAAGGCACTTCAAGACCCATAAGGTACCCAGGTTCACTGATTCCTATTTTACGGAAGCCCACCATGCCTAGCAAAAACAAAGGGGGTTTTAATCCTGATTAACAGAGAGGCTTTCTTTGAACTGATTGACAAACTGACAGGCCCAGAGGGGAGATACCTCTTTCTTAAGGGGAAATATAATGGTATCCAAATCACACTAGCCAATGTGTTTTTTCTAGGGCTGGGGAAATTAACTATTAATTCATTGATGAATCTTTAATTTTTTTGATCGATCAAAATTCTTTTAATTAGTACTCACCTCTCCGCCGGCTTCTGGGCCTTCAGGGTGTTCCCGTCAGAGATCCAGTGACGTCACAGACACCGGCGGGACTTGCCGTGTCCACCTGAAGGGCTCCTTTGCTGTGCCTTCATATCTGCATGCTGGCGGGATCTTACTATCTGCCACATGCAAGGGCTGTTACACTTCCCTCTATCACTTCCCTCTATCAACCTTGGATTCTACAGCCATCCACTGGGAATTGTGATAGTTCCCTTCATGGGACATCTACATGCCGACGGACTGATTTTAACCCCTCCTCATCTGGATTCAGCAGTGGCATCGTTGTAGACATTTTTATACCAGTATCATACTTAGGTACATGTTTTTATGACTGCTTTTGCTACCATTTGGTATTACTCGCACCATTTTTACAGTTTATGTAGCTACATCGATTTTATCTTGTGTGCTATTTGTATCCTGCTATCCATTTTTCCAGTGGTTGGTAGCTGCACTGGGAATCAGCCTGCAAGGAGATCATCTAAAAGTAGTTGGCTCTGTATGTGCGTTATAATTAATCAAAATTAATCGAACACAAAAATTTTAATCAGTAACATCCCTAGTTTTTCCCCAGCACATCCCACTTATTCTTAACGTTTGGTGAAGGAACTTGAGATTTCAGCTCGGGATGCATGACTGACACCTCATCAGTAGAGTTGAGCGGACACCTGGATGTTTGGGTTCGACAGGTTCGGCCGAACTTCGGACAAAAGTCTGGGTTCCGGAACCGAACTTGAACCCCATTGAAGTCAATAGGGACCCGGACTTTTGACTACTAAAATGTCTCTAAAAGACTGAGGCTGCGTACACACGTCCGAGCAACTCGACGGGCGAAACTCATCGTTCCGCCCGTTGAGGTTCCCGATGAGCGATCGAAAAGGTCGTCGAGCCAAATTTCCTCATTGAACAACGAGGAAATAGAGAACATGCTCTCTATTTTGGCTCAACGAGCTTCCCGACGGTTTGCTCGTCAAAAGTGTACACACGACCGGTTTTCTCGGCAGAATACATCTCCCAACGAGCTTCTCGCTGGATTCTGCCGAGAAACTCGGTCGTGTGTACGGGGCCTAAGGGAAAGGGCTAGAGGGCTGAAAATGGCAGCAAAATGTTGGTAAGAGCATGGCAAGTACTCTGAAAATAAATGTGGATAGGGAAATAACTTAAAATAACAGAAAATAAAATAAAAATAGAAAGTAAAATAATTTTGACCTAGGAGGACGAGGTCCATATGGAGTAGGAGGTTGAGGTGGCGGTGGATGTGGCGGTGTAGGTGGAACCAGTGGTGGAGGAGGACGAGGTAGCTAACACAGCTTTTTGTTTTCAATTAATTTATTTTTAAAATTAGGGTACACCCCAAAAGAGTGAGAAAGATCTAGGGTTGCCACCTCATCCCTTTAAACCCAAACACATTAGTAATTACACAGGTTCTGGGGTTAATTTAATGTTGATAAGGCACCAAGTGAGTTTAATTAGCACCTTAATCAGCCAGAGAACCTGTGTAATTAATATGTTTTCGCTTTTAAAGGGATGAGGTGGCAACCCTAGAAAGATCAGAAATACAAGAATGGCTGGGTAAGGCCGGTATACATGTCTATTCTGCACAGGGTACGGACAAGTCCTGTGGGATCCATGCCTGGTTCATTTTAATGAAAGTGAGCTTGTCCACATTGGCTCTGGACAGTCGGCTGCGCTTGTCTGTGATAACGCCCCCTGCCGTGCTAAATACACGTTCAGATAATACACTGGCTTCAGGGCAGGCCAGCACCTCCAAGGCGTAAAGGGCAAGCTCAGGCCATGTGCCCAATTTGGAGACCCAGAAGTTTAAGGGGGCAGACCCATTATTCAGTACGTGTAGGCGTGTGCACACATACTGCTCCACCATATTGCTGAAATGCTGCCTCCTGCTAAAATATTCCATTTCAGCTGGTGGTGCTGTTTGTTGTGGCGTGCTGACAAAGCTTTTCTATATTTCGGCTATGCTAACCCTGCCTTCTGAGGTGCTGGCGGTGCCCCGGCTAAGTTGGCAACCTCTTCCTCCTCCTCTGCCTTCGCCTTGTGCTTCCACTCTGCCCCCGCTGTCAGGTGGGAATTCCACCAGCAGCGCGTCTACCAGCGTGCATTTGTACTTGCACATCTTGCGATCACGCTCCAGTGAGGGAATTAAAGCGGAGTTCCACCCAGGAAAACAACAATTGGTCATCTTGCTTAAAAAAATTAAATAAAAAAAACGTGAAAAAAAAAAAAATACTCACCCGAAATACCTGTTGCTATGCGGAAGTCCGTAATCTGCCTCTTCCACACCGCGGTGTCTTTTCTTCTTCTTCTTCTGCTTGTGAATGGGGCGCGCTGCTTTCTGGGAACTGTGTGTGTTCTCAGAGAGCAGCCGCCCATTCACAAGCCAGCGTAAGACTCACGCAGGCGCTGTAGGAAATGGGCAGTGAAGCCGTACGGCTTCACTGCCTGTTTCCCATAGTGTGAATGGCGGCGCGGGACCCGGAGCAATCGTGGGACCGGCATCGGGGGGGCCATCAGCGCGGGCAAGTAGGACAAGGTAAGTGTCCCTATTTAAAGTCAGCAGCTACACTGTTAGTAGCTGCTGACTTTAAAAAAAAAATTTCGGCTGGAACACCCCTTTAAGGATGGTTCATTGTCCTTGTAACGGGGATCCAGCAGCGTGGCCACCCAGTAATCAGCACCTGTTAAAATGTGCGAAACACGGCGGTCGTTGCGGAGACACTGCAGCATGTAATGTCTCATGTGTGCCAGGCTGCCCAGAGGCAAGGAAAAGCTGTCCTCTGTGGGAGGTGTATCATCTGTGTCCTCTGTATCCCCCCAGCCACGCACCAGTGATGGCCATGAGCTGGTCTGGGTGCCACCCTTCTGTGAACATGGTTCCTCCTCCTCCTCCATCTCCTCCTCCTCATCCTCCATCTCGTCATCCTCCAGAACTGTGCCCTTGCTGGACAATTGTGTACCTGGCCTTTGTTGGTGCAGGAACCCACCCTCGGAGCCACTTGTGAATGACTTCCCTGAAAGCCTTGGAAATGATCCCGATTCCTCCTCCTCCTCCTCCTGCGCCACATTCTCTTCCATCATCGCCCAAAGCGTTTTTTCAGGGAGGCATAGAACTGGGATAGTCATGCTGAGAACGGCGTCATCGGCACTGGCCATGTTGGTGGAGTACTCAAAACAGCGCAACAAGGCACACAGGTCTCGCATGGAGGCCAAGTTATTGGTGGTGAAGTGGTTCTGTTCCGCAGAGCGACTCACGCGTGCGTGCTGCAGCTGAAGCTCCACTATCGCCTGCTGCTGCTCGCACAGTCTGGCCAGCACGTGCAAGGTGGAGTTCCACCTTGTGGGCACATCACATATGAGGCGGTGAGCGGGAAGGCCGAAGTTACGCTGCATCGCTGCCAGGCGAGCAGCAGCAGGGTGAGAACGCTGAAAGTGCGCACAGATGGCCCGCACTTTCTGCAGCAGCTGTGGCATATCGGTTTTACGGAACCTCTGCACCACCAAATTCAGCACATGCGCCAGGCAAGGGATGTGCGTCAAACCGGCTAGGCCCAGAGCTGCTACGAGATTTCGCCTGTTATCGCACACCACCAGGCCCGGCTTGAGGCTCACTGATGCCAACCCCTCATCGGTCTGTTGTTCCATGTCCCTCCACAACTCCTGTGTGGTGTGGGGTTTTTCCTCCAAACAGGAAATGTTTAAAACTGCCTACTGGCATTTACCCATGGCTGTGCTGAAGTTGGTGGTGAATGTGTTACGCTGACCGAATGAGGAGGCGGTAGAGGATGAGGAAGCAGAGTAGGAGGAGTTAGCAACAGGAGGCAAACTGAAACGCCCTGCAATCCTCGGTGGTAGAAGGACATGCGCCAAACTGCTATCCGCCTCAGGCCCAGCCGCCACTGCATTTACTCAGTGCGCTGTTAGGGAGATATAACGTCCCTGACCGTGCTTAGTGGTCCACATATACGTAGTTAGGTGGACCTTCGCACAGATGGCGTTGCGCAGTGCACACCTGATTTTGTCCGCCACTTGGTTGTGCAGGGAAGGGATGGCTCGTCTGGAAAAGTAGTGGCGGCTGGGCACGACGTACTGTGGGACAGCCAATGCCATCAGGCTTTTAAAACTCTGCGTTTCCACCAGAAGGAATGACAGCATTTCAAAGACCAAGAATTTGGAAATGCTGGCATTCAGGGGCAGGGATCGTGGGTGGGTAGGGGGGTACTTCCTCTTCCGCTCCAGTGTTTGGGAGATAGAGAGCTCAACACTTCCATGGGACATTGTGGAGATGTTTGGTGACCCAGGTGGTAGTGTTGTTTGCCGGTCCTCTAATTGTGGGGTGGCAGATGGCACTGTCACTACAGAGATAAGGAGGCCGAGAGGCCCAAGACTGAAGCAGAAGAGGAAGCAGGAGGAACAAGAGACCTTTCTTGGTTTTTGAGGTGTCTACTCCACTGCAGCTCGTGCTTTGCACTTAGATGCCTGGTCATGCAGGTTTTGCTCAGGTTGAGAATGAGAATGTTTATGCCTCGCCTCAGGCTCTGATTGCACAGCATGCAAAACACTCGCGTCTTGTCATCAGCACATTGTTTGAAGAACTGCCATGCTAGGGAACTCCTTGGACCTGGCTTTGGTGTGCTCGGTCCCTTGTTGCGTTGGGCAGTAGCAGGCGTACTGTCTAGGGGAAGGACACTCCGCTTTGACACCCTGCTCCCTCTTCTGCTGTGCTGGTGGCTCTGTGCTACCACCGCCTCTTCCTCCGAACTAGATGGGTCACCTGCATGAGGTTGATTCCATGTGGGGTCGAGGACCTCATCGTCCACCACATCATCTGCCACCAAGTCTTTACCACTGCCCTCCTTGCCGGTCTGCACAATTGCGAAAGCAGCAGCAGTTGGCAACTGTGTTTCTTAATCATCCGAGACGTGCTGTGATGGTCCCCCCATGTACTCATCTTGAAACATAAGTGGTTGAGCATCGGTGCACTTAATCTCTTCCACTTCTGGGGCAGGGCTAGGTGGATGGCCCTGGGAAAGCATGCTAACAGTGTCATCAAAAAGCAGAAGAGACTGCTGCATTATTTGGGGCTCAGACTGCTTGGCTGATTTGCTACAGATGCCAACTCCGATCTTTCAGCACAAGACTGGTTGGGAGACAATGTGAAGGAACTGGAGGCACTGTCAGCAACCCAATCTACTACCGCCTGTTCTGCTCTGGCCTCAACATTTGTAGAGCCGGATTAGGCCCCACCAAATACCACTGCAGGCCCTGTTGCCTACTCGCACCTGAGAAAGGTGTTTCACTTGATTGACCATGTCCTCTCCCTGCAACAGGAGCTCCACCAGCAGCACCACGACCGCGGCCACATCCCTTATTTGACATTCTCCTCATATTTCTCAAATGTAGGATCTTGCCCTAAATGGGTGTTTTTTTAATACAACAATAGAGGAACACTAGCTAAAGTGTTTATCTCACACCGACAGATGGGCAGGAAACGCACCAAAAAAAACATTGTTGGCCAAAAAAATAGTTTTTTTGAATAGCACAATCGAAAACAGTATGTAAAGTGTGTATCTCACACGTACAGATATGCAGGCAAGACTGCAAAGACTGGAGGAAAAACTGTAAAATATATATTTTTGCCCTAAATTGGTGTTTTTTGAATACAACATTAGAACAACACTAGCTAAGGTGTTTATCTCACGCCTACAGATATGCAGGAAATGCACCAAAAAAAAAATATTTGCCCAAAATAATTGTTTTTTTGAACAGCACAATAGAAAACAGTATGTAAAGTGTGTATCACACACGTACAGATATTAGAGAAAACAATATTGCGCTCGTTATTGTGACAAAAAAGCAGCGATCATAAAGTGTTATACTACACAGAAAACAATATACAAAAAATGAGATTGCGCTAAAAATGATGAGTGTAAACTGATAAGTGCTTGTGAAGCAATATCATAAGTGAAATAAAGTTCATATGTAAATCACAAAATCAACACATCCATAAAGGAAAGTGAAAAAGTTTGTGACAGAAGGTGATCCCACAGGTGCCAATGAATCAACTGGAAAAAGTGCTGGGACAGATGAGACCTCCACCGAAATCACAATAAGCCTCTTACCAAAAATCAATGATTTCTTAGTGATAAGAGATCATATAAAGCAGTGTTTTTCAACTCCAGTCCTCAAGGCACACCAACAGGTCATGTTTTCACGCTTTCCATTATTTTGCACAGGTGATTTGATCAGTTTCACTGCCTTAGTAATCATCACAGCCATTTCATCTGAGGGAAATCCTGAAAATTTGACCTGTTGGTGTGCCTTGAGGACTGGAGTTGAAAAACACTGATATAAAGCATGATACGGTCTGGGATAATCGGTGTCATTTAATCAGAGGGTCCAATGGATGGTCCCGATGGGTCATCCACAGGTGCATAAAAAACAAATGCTTCACATAGCATAAAACCTTCATTTATTTGATAGAGAGTAAAGACTTGCACTTACATCAAAGTGAAGAAACATCTTGTGTGTACACATCAGCTGGCCGGCTTACAACAAACAGCCCGTATTTCGGGTAGAGAGATTCTATTGCGCGGTGATGTCAGAACGTCGCCTCCCTACGTTTCGTCTGAAAGACTTGATCACGGGATACAGGCGGCATTCTGATTCACCGCAATATAAACAAAAGACGTCACGTGCAGCCTCGTTGTGGATGAGACACCCAGCCGCACTATCGCCATATTGGTTACTGGAAAGAAACCAAGCAAAAGCTGCGATGCTAACCGCGCTCTGCCAGTACTTTGAGTATACGCTAAAAAAAGGAAAAAACTCAACGGAAGAACAGTCAGAGAATGTATAACACTCCTGAAGGAACAACCATATTAGTTAATCCTTATAAAAACATGTAAGTAAAAATGGTCAACTGTGTCCAATTATGAACACACTATCCCAATGCTCTCAAGTGTATTACTGTAAAAGCTAGCAGCAAGGGAAACAGTTATATTATTTGCAGTAACACACAACGGCAAAAACCTCTATGTACCAAATGCAATTTAACCCTGAATAAAAATAAACAATATCGAAAGTTCAAAAACATTTTAATACAACTAGCCACATACAACAACGAAAGTGGCATAGGGTGGGAGCAATGACTGCAAGATGGTCACTAAACTCAGCTAGCAGACCTGACTATATAAAAAATGCTAAAAAACATATTACTTGTAAAACAATAAAAAAACATGAAACTCCATCCGAAGAGTGGTCCATGGTGTCTGCAATCACATACATCGCAATCATGCATATAAGCCCGTGAAAAAATCCCATAATGTGCCTAATCAAGAGCACAGATATAGATATTAAAATTGGTCGTAAAGGTCAATAACAAAAATTTTTTTGCAAAGACCTAACTGACCCCACTGGGAAAAATGGGAAAAAGGGCCTAAACAGTTGGTTGCACACCACATCGAGCCTGCATATATCAATGGTAACAGACATAGTAATGTAAGTGGGATATAGATAGCACATACAAATCCCTCAGACTTAGTCAAAGAGATACGTAATAAAAAACAAAGAATACTAATATAAAAGCAAGGAATAAACAGTATAAGAACAAATCAATCATGAATTGGCTATAAAACAGTTGACATCAACCTCTATATTGAGGCCAAAAGGTGTATAGCTTTTTAATTTATAAACCCAGGACATTTCTTTTTTTTAAATCATTTATTTTTTTATTGTTTTTATCATGAATATACAAAACCAACAGTCGAGAGTACAGTCAATTTGTTTACAGGGTACATAGATGTATACAAGGTCATCCAGTCTCTACACTCATATGGGGTTGGTGTCATCTAATGCACAGGGCACTAAAGCCCTCGACGCTGTTGGTTGCTGTGGTGTGTTCCTCACCCTCCCCCCTCTTACCCCCCCTCCCCTTCCCACCCTTGGGAGCATACAGTCGTGGTAGTAACTGGATCGGGTCGTAGAAGGTTGCCACTAGTCTCTTTGTTTAATGTCTAGAGCAAATGAGAGCAGGGAGGTAGGGGCTTTCTCGTGGGGAGAATCCTGCCGGGGCCCCTTCGCTAATTGGACAGAGTATTATAGTGTACCCTTTCATTTGAGATTGTTTGTTTCATAGCTACTAACCAGTTCTCTATGGATGGGGGCGCCTGCGCTTGCCATTTTTGAGCAATTAACTTACGAGCCTGGAATAGGCATCTCAAAATAGGTTCAAGGGTGTCTTTAGGCACCCTAGTATCATTCATACATCCCAAGAGGCAAATCCTGGCTACTGGGTCAAGGGCAGATCCAAATATCTCATTTATCCGTGTTATGATTCCCACCCAGAAGTTATGTAGTTCCGGGCACTTCCAAACCATATGGAAAAGATCTCCTTTATTATTACATCTTGGGCAATCATTATTGTGCCTCCACCCTAATTTAAACATTTTATGGGGGGTGTAGTAGACCCTGTGTAATAAAAATAGGTGGGACAGCCTTTGGGCCGGGGCGATAGAAGCCCAAGCTCCCTGATGGAGGATCCTATCCCATTGTTCTGAGGGTATTATACCCAAATCGCTCTCCCATGCCACTTTACTCTTCCGCGGGCCTTCTTTACTTAGTGCCCTCACACCCAGCCTATTGTACGTTGCGGATATATAGCCCTTGGCTTGAGTTGCCTCAATGACAGAGGTCAGGGCAGACATCTGTGCCTATTCGACCGCCTGTGAGGCAAATTGCGCTTGTATAGCGTGGTGGACCTGTAAGTATTTGAAGAAGGATTTATTTGGGATTTTGAATTTGCTTACTAATTCTTGGAATGACTTCATGATGTTGCCCTTGAACATATGCTTTAGGCGACATATGCCTTTGTTCGCCCAGACCCTCGATCCTTCAATATTTAGCACCTCCTGTAAGTTATTGTTATTCCAAAGGGGGGGAGAATTCTGTCGGACCATCATACCCAAAAATTGTTTTTATTGTATGCCATGTTTTAATGGTTAATTTTATGGTCGCGTGTTTGTGGCAGAAAAAATCTTCTAAGGCTTCAACAAGTAATTTGTGTGGGTTGTCTGTTAGCAGGAGTCGGTTATTGATACCACTTCCTTCTGCGGTTCCACAACCAGCCAAATGTTGCAGTTGTGCTGCCAAAAAATATAGTTTTGGGTGTGGAACCGCCATACCCCCCTCTTTAACAGGCAGTTGTAGAGTTTGTAGGCTTATCCTGGGTTGTCCTCCCTTCCATATTAGTTCTCTGAATAAAGAGTCTATCTTTTTAAATCACTTATGACCTATCCATAATGGCGAGTTATGTAGCAGGTATAGTAGCTGTGGCTGCCAAATCATTTTAATTAAATTACAGCGTCCTGCAACGGACAAGGGCAGTCTTTTCCAAATATCACTTTTGTTTTTCCACTTTAATAGTAATGGGACAAGATTTAAGGTGAGGTATTGGGTAACATCTTTTCATCCAGATCCCTAGATACTTAATTTTAGAGCTAACAGTTATTTGAGAGAGACTTGACAACCGCTAGGAGTCCACTGGGTCCACCGGTAGCAGGACTGACTTAGTCCAATTAATAGTGAGACCTGAGAACTGTCCAAATTCCTCCATTAATTGCACCACTTTGTCTAGTGAACTTTCAACATCCCCTAGGAAAAATAAGACGTCGTCTGCAAAAAGAGCAATTTTATCTTCGTAATGGTGTCTTCTGAACCCCATTATGTCCGACCTTGCCCTGGCCATAATTGCTAGTGGTTCCATTGCGAGGGCGAACAGAAGGGGGGACAGTGGGCACCCCTGCCTCGTCCCTCGCACCAGTTGGAAGGTCTCAGATATCTCGGCATTGATTCTAACTTTGGCTCTTGGTTCACCATACAGCAACTTGACCCAGTTAATGTAGAGAGGACCAAACCCGAAACTATCGAGTACTTTCCAGAGATATGCCCACTCGAGGCAATCAAAGGCTTTAGCAGCATCGAGTGACAATATTGCTCTGGACCCTACGGTATCTGTTGGAGTGAGTATGTTTAGAAAAGTTCTCCTGTTGTTGATACTAGTTGCCCTGCCTGGTATGAAGCCAGACTGGTCTGGGTGAATAAGTTTACAGATGCATCTATTTAGCCGGGTTGCAAGAATTTTGGCTAAGATCTTTACATCAGAAGATAGTAAGGAGATTGGGCGACCCAGGACATTTCTAATTTTGAGATGGTCCTCACCAGGTGACTTCCTCTCCAATGGGGGCTAAATTTGTCAATCCCCAAGAACACAGTACCTTTTGGGTTTCTATTATGTGTGGTTAAATAATGTTTAGATACCGAGTGCTTAGTATACCCCAATCTAATATTATTGATGTGTTCATTTAATCGAACCTGTAGGGGGCGCTTCGTCCTGCCCACATACTGGAGGCTGCACGGGGACTGCAGCATGTAAACTACCCCTGTGGTTAAACAGGTAATGAACGGTTTTATTATGTAATTTTTAGATGTACAGGTAGAACTAAATGTAGGGGTCCGCTTGGAACTACATCCGTTAAGACAGTGTTTCTCAATTCCAGTCCTCACGCCCCCCCAACAGGTCATGTTTTCAGGATTTCCCTCAGATAAAAAGGCTGTGGGAATTACTAAGGCAGTGAAACTGATCAAATCACCTGTGCAAAATAATGGAAATCCTGAAAACCTGACCTGTTGGGGGGGCGTGAGGACTGGAATTGAGAAACACTGCGTTAAGAGAACACACCTGGTATGTACCACACTTATAGTAGCCAGTAAGCTCAGCAAAAAACTTTGAGTCCATGTTGGGAGGGTTTAAAATGTTAGGGGCCAATTTTTCCCAGTGGGGTCAGTTAGGTCTTTGCAAAAAAAAAATTGTTATTGACCTTTACGACCAATTTTAATATCTATATCTGTGCCCTTGATTAGACACGTTATGGGATTTTTTCACAGGCTTATATGCATGATTGCGATTTATGTGATCGCAGACACCATGGACCACTCTTCGGATGGAGTTTCATGTTTTTTTATTGTTTTACAAGTAATATGTTTTTTAGCATTTTTTATATAGTCAGGTCTGCTAGCTGAGTTTAGTGACCATCTTGCAGTCATTGCTGCCACCCTATGCCACTTTCGTTGTTGTATGTGGCTAGTTGTATTAAAATGTTTTTGAACTTTCGATATTGTTTATTTTTATTCAGGGTTAAATTGCATTTGGTACATAGCGGTTTTTGCCGTTGTGTGTTACTGCAAATAATATAACTGTTTCCCTTGCTGCTAGCTTTTACAGTAATAAACTTGAGAGCATTGGGATAGTGTGTTCATAATTAGACACAGTTGACCATTTTTACTTACATGTTTTTATAAGGATTAACTAATATGGTTGTTCCTTCAGGAGTGTTATACATTCTCTGACTGTTCTTCCGTTGAGTTTTTTCTTTTTTTTAGCGTATACTCAAAGTACTGGCAGAGCGCCGTTAGCATCGCAGCTCTTGCTTGGTTTCTTTCCAGTAACCAATATGGCTAAAGTGCGGCTGGGTGTCTCATCCACAACGAGGCTGCACGTGACGTCTTTTGTTTATATTGCGGTGAATCAGAACACCGCCTGTATCCCGTGATCAGGTCTTTTAGACGAAACGTAGGGAGGCGACGTTCTGACGTCACCGCGCAATAGAATCTCTCTACCCAGAATACGGGCTGTTTGTTGTAAGCCGGCCGGCTGATGTCTACACATGAGACGTTTCTTCACTTTGATGTAAGTGCAAGTCTTTACTCTCTATCAAATAAATGAAGGTTTTATGCTATGTGAAGCATTTGTTTTGTATGCACCTGTGGATGACCCAACAGGAGATATACACATATCTATGATCCAGGCTGTTTCCATTGGACCCTCTGATTGAATGACACCAATTATCCCAGACCGTATCATGCTTTACAGTGCCTGCCGCCGAGAATGTGTTTTCAGCACGCCAGCATCGCGCTGAATCTCGGCGACAGGCTGCCGATATCTCGCACTCGCTGGAATAGTAAAAGCACATTCCAGCGAGCGCGTCATAGAAGCGACGGGGATCCGACGCGGATTCCCGCCAATTCTACACGTGGGCGGAGTTTGTTATGAATCCTGAACGAGAAATCCCCGCCGGATTTTTAAAGAAAAATCCGGCATGGGTTCCCCCCTCAGGAGCATAACGGGCCCTTAGGTCGGTTATGGGTTGTAAGGAGACCCCCTACGCCGAAAAAACGGCGTGGGGGTCCCCCCACAATCCATAACAGACCCGTATCCAAAGCACGCCGGCCGGCCGGTCAGGAAGGGAGTGGGGGCGAGCGAGCGCCCCCCCCCCCCCTCCTGAGCCGTACCGGGCAGCATGCCCTCAACATGGGGGGGTTAGGTGCTCTGGGGCAGGGGGCGCACTGCGGCCCCCCACCCCAGAGCACCCTGTCCCCATGTTGATGAGGACAGGGCCCCTTCCCGACAACCCTGGCCGTTGGTTGTCGGGGTATGCGGGCGGGAGACTTATCGGAATCTGGAAGCCCCCTTTAATAAGGGGGCCCCCAGATACCGGCCCCCCACCCTACATACCATACATTGTACCCCTACCCATTCACCTGCAAATACAAAGTGTAAACACAAATAAAACACACAGGGTATTGAAATATTTTATTAGTTGGCCGCCGGGGGGGGGGTGTGTATGATCGCTTTTATAAAAGCGCCCCCCTCCGGCGGGCTTCTGTGGGGGGTGGGTGCCGCCGTCTGGTTCTCTTCCGCAGCCGGGGGGCGCTTTGATAAAAGTGCCCACCACCCGGCGGGCTTCTTTCGACGTCTTCGGCGGCGGGGGGGTCTTCTCCCACTCTCCGGGGTCTTCTCCCGCTCTCCGGGGGTCTTCTCCCACTCTCCGGGGTCTTCTCCCGCTCTCCGGGGGTCTTCTCCGCTCTCCGGGGGTCTTCTTCTTCTTCAGGACTCGCCGCCGCTATCTTTGTGTGTTAGCTCAATTACTAGCGGCGGCGGCCCCCTCTTCTGCGACGTCGGCGTCTTCTTCTTCTTCTTCTTCTGCTGTCCAGATGTTGACGCGACGCATCCTTCCGCTGTTATGCCGGGCGCGCGGCTCGCAGCGAAATATATAGGCCTGTCTTGTGACGTCGCAATCCCATCATGCTCCGGTAGGTATCACGTGGGTAGGTAGCACGTGGTACCTACCGGAGCATGATGGGACTGCAACGTCACAAGACAGGCCTATATATTTCGCTGCGAGCCGCGCGCCCGGCATAACAGCGGAAGGATGCGTCGCGTCAACATCTGGACAGCAGAAGAAGAAGAAGAAGAAGAAGACGCCGACGTCGCAGAAGAGGGGGCCGCCGCCGCTAGTAATTGAGCTAACACACGAAGATAGCGGCGGCGAGTCCTGAAGAAGAAGAAGACCCCCGGAGAGCGGAGAAGACCCCCGGAGAGCGGGAGAAGACCCCGGAGAGTGGGAGAAGACCCCCGGAGAGCGGGAGAAGACCCCGGAGAGTGGGAGAAGACCCCCGGAGAGCGGGAGAAGACCCCGGAGAGTGGGAGAAGACCCCCCCGCCGCCGAAGACGTCGAAAGAAGCCCGCCGGGTGGTGGGCGCTTTTATCAAAGCGCCCCCCGGCGGCGGAAGAGAACCAGACGGCGGCACCCACCCCCCACAGAAGCCCGCCGGAGGGGGGCGCTTTTATAAAAGCGATCATACACACCCCCCCCCCGGCGGCCAACTAATAAAATATTTCAATACCCTGTGTGTTTTATTTGTGTTTACACTTTGTATTTGCAGGTGAATGGGTAGGGGTACAATGTACCCCATACTCATTCACTTAGGGTGGGGGGCCGGTATCTGGGGGCCCCCTTATTAAAGGGGGCTTTCAGATTCCGATAAGCCTCCCGCCCGCATACCCCAACAACCAACGGCCAGGGTTGTCGGGAAGGGGCCCTGTCCTCATCAACATGGGGACAGGGTGCTCTGGGGTGGGGGGCCGCAGTGCGCCCCCTGCCCCAGAGCACCTAACCCCCCCCATGTTGAGGGCATGCTGCCCGGTACGGCTCAGGAGGGGGGGGGCGCTCGCTCGCCCCCACTCCCTTCCTGACCGGCCGGCCGGCGTGCTTTGGATACGGGTCTGTTATGGATTGTGGGGGGACCCCCACGCCGTTTTTTCGGCGTAGGGGGTCTCCTTGCAACCCATAACCGACCTAAGGGCCCGTTATGCTCCTGAGGGGGGAACCCATGCCGGATTTTTCTTTAAAAATCCGGCGGGGATTTCTCGTTCAGGATTCATAACAAACTCCGCCCACGTGTAGAATTGGCGGGAATCCGCGTCGGATTCCCGTCGCTTCTATGACGGCTTTGTCTCCATCGCGGCAAGCCAGCTCGGCGCTGGCTCCCGCGATGGGGCTCGTAGGTGGTCAATCTCGCCGAGAAAGGGAGCGAGATTGACACAATATCCCAGTCACCTACTGTATATGATCTCTTATCACTAAGAGATCATTGATTTTTGGTAAGAGGCTTATTGTGATTTCGGGGGAGGTCTCATCTGTCCCAGCACTTTTTCCAGTTGATTCATTGGCACCTGTGGGATCACCTTCTGTCACAAACTTTTTCACTTTCCTTTATGGATGTGTTGATTTTGGGCCAGATTCTCATAGAATTCCGGCGGCGTAGCGTAAGCCAGTTACACTACGCCGCCGCTGCTTGCTGGAGCAAGTGCTTGATTCTCTAAGCACTTGCTCCCGAGGTTTCGCTTACGTCGCGTAAATCGCGCAGCGTAAACCCGCGCAATTCAAATGGGGCGGCTTGTATTTAAATTAAGCGCGCCCCCGCGTCGAACGAACTGCGCATGCGCCGGCCGGGGGAAAAGCCCAGTGCGCATGCTCCAAAGGACGTCACATTTTCTCAATGTAAACGACGTAATCGCAGCGTACGCCAGCCCCATTGAGAATCGACGTACGCAAACGACGTAAACGACGCACAACACGACGCGGTCCCGAGGCCATACTTAACATGGCATCCGACGGGACACGACGGCATCCGACGGGACCTCGTAAGGTTACTCCACATAGAAGCTGGGGTAACCTTACGCGGACGAAAACGACGTAGGCGACGACGGGCCCGCGTAAAAGCGATCGAGAATCGGCGTACTACTTCATTTGCATATGCAAATGAAAAAACAACGTAAAGGCCACCTAGTGGCCGGAGTTGTCATTACATCTACGATCCGAAAGTGTAATTGTATTACGCTTGTCGGATGTAGAAGCGTATCTATGCAAAAGTGATGCTCAGCATCACACGCATAGATACGAGCCAAAAAAAAAGGCGATACGACGGGGTATCTGAGATACTCCGTCGTAACGCCTCTGAGAATCTGGCCCTTTGTGATTTACATATGAAATTTATTTCACTTATGATATTGCTTCACAAGCACTTATCAGTTTACACTCATAGGGCCAGATTCTCAGCGGCGCTACGATGGAGTATCTCAGATACCCCGTCGTATCGCCGTTTTTTTTGGCTCGTATCTATGCGAGTGATGCTTACCATCACTTTGGCATAGATACGCTTGAACATCCGACAAGTGTAATACCATTACACTTGCGGATCGTAGTTGTAATGACAACTCCGGCCACTAGGTGGCCTTTACGTTGTTTCCTCATTTGCCTATGCAAATGAGGCTACTACGCCGATTCCCAATCGCTTTTACGCCGCCCCGTCGTCGCGTACGTCGTTTTCGTTCGCGTAAGGTTACCCCTGTTTCTATGAGGAGTAACCTTACGAAGTACCGTCAGATGCCGTCGGATGCCATGTTAAGTATTGCGTCGGGTCAGCGTCGGCTTTTTCCGTCAATTACGTCGTTTTACTAACTCGTTCGCAAATAGGGCATTGCGTAGTGACGATCACGTCGTTTTGACGTTGGTTTCAACGGCGCTTTCCGACGTGAGCTGGAGCATGCGCACTGGGCTTTTTCCCCGGCCGGCGCATGCGCAGTTCGTTTGACGCGGGGGCGCGCTTAATTTAAATACAAGCCGCCCCATTTGAATTACTCGGGCTTACGCTGGGCCATTTTCGCTACGCCAACGCAAACTACGGAGCAAATGCTTAGGGAATATGGCACTTGCTCTAGTACGATGTGGCGGCGTAGTGTAAATGGCTTACGCTACGCCGGCGAATTTCTTAGAGAATCTGGCCCATAATTTTTAGCGCGATCTCATTTTTTGTGTACACGTACAGATATGCAGGCAAGACTGCAAACACTGGAGGAAAAACTGTAAAAGATATTTTTTTGCCCTAAATGGATGTTTTTGAATACAACAATAGAAGAACACTAGCTAAGGTGTTTATCTCACACTTACAGATATGCAGAAAATGCACCAAAAAAAATATTTGCCCAAAATAATTGTTTTTTTTGAATAGCACAAAAGAAAACAGCATATAAAGTGTGTATCTCGCACGTACAGATATGCAGGCAAGACTGAATACAACAATAGAACAACACTAGCTAAGGGGCCAGATTCTCAGAGGCGTTACGACGGAGTATCTCAGATACCCCGTCGTATCGCCTTTTTTTTTGGCTCGTATCTATGCGTGTGATGCTGAGCATCACTTTTGCATAGATACGCTTCTACATCCGACAAGCGTAATACAATTACACTTTCGGATCGTAGATGTAATGACAACTCCGGCCACTAGGTGGCCTTTACGTTGTTTTTTCATTTGCATATGCAAATGAAGTAGTACGCCGATTCTCGATCGCTTTTACGCCGCCCCGTCGTCGCCTACGTCGTTTTCGTCCGCGTAAGGTTACCCCAGCTTCTATGTGGAGTAACCTTACGAGGTCCCGTCGGATGCCGTCGTGTCCCGTCGGATGCCATGTTAAGTATGGCCTCGGGACCGCGTCGTGTTGTGCGTCGTTTACGTCGTTTGCGTACGTCGATTCTCAATGGGGCTGGCGTACGCTGCGATTACGTCGTTTACATTGAGAAAATGTGACGTCCTTTGGAGCATGCGCACTGGGCTTTTCCCCCGGCCGGCGCATGCGCAGTTCGTTCGACGCGGGGGCGCGCTTAATTTAAATACAAGCCGCCCCATTTGAATTGCGCGGGTTTACGCTGCGCGATTTACGCGACGTAAGCGAAACCTCGGGAGCAAGTGCTTAGAGAATCAAGCACTTGCTCCAGCAAGCAGCGGCGGCGTAGTGTAACTGGCTTACGCTACGCCGCCGGAATTCTATGAGAATCTGGCCCAAGGTGTTTATCTCACACCTACAGAAATGAAGGAAACACTGAGAAACACTGGAGGAAACACTGCAAAAAATTTTTTCCCCCCTAAATGGTTGTTTTTTTGAATAGCACAATAGAAGAAAAGTGTATAAAGGGTGTATCTCACAGTAACATATGCAGTGCTGCTGCAATTAGATTTGTGAAGTAGGACTGACTCCTATATATTTCTCTGCCTATAAGAACATCAGGAACCTTCACCCTAAATTATCTAATGCAGAGTATCTGACAGGAACATATGCAATGCAGCTACAATTAGGTTTGTGAAGTAGGACTGACTCCTATATATTTCTCTGCCTATAAGAACATCCGGAACCTTCACACTAAATTATCTAATGCAGAGTATCTGACAGGAAAATAAGCAGTGCAGCTGCAATTAGATTTGTGAAGTAGGACAGACTCATATCTAATTCTCCCCTATTAGAACATCAGGAACCTTTCCCTACAGTAGCTAATGCTATGTAGATCGCTGAGTATTGTAATTCGATTTCTGAAGCAGCACAATCCTATCTAAATCTGTCCCTGAGAAGAGCAACCAAAAACCAAAAATTGACCCTCTGATGATATAGGAGGCTCATTGTGCTCCATTAGGCCCCATGCACACGAGACGCTGGTAAACTCAAGTTCAGAGGCATTTGGGCATTTTTTTCAACTGCCCCTGAACACATTTAATGTTATCCTATGTGTCCATGCACACATTCACGTTTTTTTGCGTTTTAAAGCAGTTGGGTTTAGGCTAATTTTTTCAGAAGCCAAAAAAATGAGCTCAGACGCAAAAGTTTTCGCGTTTCAGATGCAAATCGCGGCAAAATTCGGTACCGGCGTTTTGCCGCAAATTAGTTTATAGGCGTTTTTAAAGGTGACCTATTTTTTTACATTAGAAATCTCAAAAATGATGGCAAATGATGAAAAACCATTAAAAAACGTAAACAACTGTAATTGCATTGCATTGTGGACAATCCACAACTTGTGGCAGGTGACGTGGCCAGGTGACGTGGCCAGTGGACAATCCACAATTTGTGGCAGGTGACGTGGCCAGGTGATGTGGCAGGTGACATGGCCAGGTGACATGGCAAGTGGACAATCCACAACTTGTGGCAGGTGACGTGGTCAGGTGACGTGGCAAGTGGACAATCCACAACTTGTGGCAGATGTAGTGGCCAGTTGACGTGGCCAGGTGATGTGGCAGGTGACATGGCCAGGTGACATGGCAAGTGGAAAATCCATAACTTGTGGCAGGTGACATGGCCAGGTGACATGGCAGCTGACGTGGCCAGGTGACGTGGCCAGTGGACAATCCGCAACTTGTGGCAGGTGACGTGGCCAGTTGACGTGGAAGGTGACGTGGCCAGTGGACAATCCACAACTTGTGGCAGGTGAGGTGGCCAGGTGACGTGGCCAGGTGATGTGGCAGGTGACGTGGCCAGGTGACATGGCAAGTGGAAAATCCACAACTTGTGGCAGGTGACGTGGCCAGGTGACGTGGCCAGTGGACAATCCACAACTTGTGGCAGGTGACGTGACCAGGTGACGTGGCAGGTGACGTGGCCAGGTGACGTGGCAGGTGACGTGGCCAGGTGACATGGCAAGTGGACAATCCACAACTTGTGGCAGGTGACGTGGCCAGGTGACGTGGCAAGTGGACAATCCACAACTTGTGGCAGGTGAAGTGGCCAGTTGACGTGACAGGTGACGTGGCCAGTGGACAATCCACAACTTGTAGCAGGTGACCTGGCCAGGTGACATGGCAAGTGGAAAATCCACAACTTGTGGTAGGTGACGTAGCCAGGTGAGATGGCAGCTGACGTGGCCAGGTGACGAGGCCAGTGGACAATCAGCACCTTGTGGCAGGTGACGTGGCCAGTTGACGTGGCAGGTTACGTGGCCAGTGGACAATTCACAACTTGTGGCAGGTGACGTGGCCAGGTGATGTGGCAGGTGACGTGGCCAGGTGATGTGGCAGGTGACGTGGCCAGGTGACATGGCAAGTGGAAAATCCACAACTTGTGGCAGGTGACGTGGCCAGGTGACATGGCAGCTGACGTGGCCAGTGGACAATCCACAACTTGTGGCAGGTGATGTGGCCAGGTGACGTGGCAGGTGATGTGGCCAGGTGACATGGCAAGTGGACAATTAACAACTTGTGGCAGGTGACGTGGCAAGTGGACAATCCACAACTTGTGGCAGATGTAGTGGCTAGTTGACGTGGCCAGGTGATGTGGCAGGTGACGTGGCCAGGTGACATGGCAAGTGGAAAATCCACAACTTGAGGCAGGTGAAGTGGCCAGTTGACATGACAGGTGATGTGGCCAGTGGACAATCCACAACTTGTGGCAGGTGACGTGGCCAGTGGACAATCCACAACTTGTGGCAGGTGAGGTGGCCAGGTGACATGGCCAGGTGATGTGGCAGGTGACGTGGCCAGGTGGCATGGCAAGTAGAAAATCCACAACTTGTGGCAGGTGACGTGGCCAGGTGACATGGCAGCTGACGTGGCCAGGTGATGTGGCCAGTGGACAATCCACAACTTGTGGCAGGTGACGTGGCCAGTTGACGTGGCAGGTGACCTGGCCAGTGGACAATACACAACTTATGGCAGGTGACGTGGCCAGGTGATGTGGCAGGTGACGTGCCCAGGTGATGTGGCAGGTGATGTGGCAGGTGATGTGGCCAGGTGACATGGCAAGTGGAAAATCCACAACTTGTGGCAGGTGACATGGCCAAGGTGACATGGCAGCTGACGTGGCCAGGTGACGTGGCCAGTGGACAATCCACAACTTGTGGCAGGTGACGTGGCCAGGTGACGTGGCAGGTGATGTGGCCAGGTGACGTGGCAGGTGATGTGGCCAGGTGACATGGCAAGTGGACAATTCACAACTTGTGGCAGGTGACGTGGTCAGGTGACGTGGCCAGTGGACATTCCACAACTTGTGGCAGGTGACGTGGCCAGGTGATTTGGCCAGGTGACGTGGCAGGTGACGTGGCAAGTGGACAATCCACAACTTGTGGCAGGTGACGTGGCCAGGTGACATGGCAGGTAACGTGGCCAGGTGATGTGGCAAGTGGACAATCCACAACTTGTGGCAGGTGGTATGGCCAGGTGACGTGGCAGGTGATGTGGCAAGTGGACAATCCACAACTTGTGGCAGGTGACGTGGCCAGGTGACGTGGCCAGTGGACAATCCACAACTTGTGGCAGGTGACATGACCAGGTGACGTGGCAGGTGACGTGGCCAGGTGACGTGGCAGGTGACGTGGCCAGGTGACATGGCAAGTGGACAATCCACAACTTGTGGCAGGTGACGTGGCCAGGTCACGTGGCAAGTGGACAATCCACAACTTGTGGCAGGTGAAGTGGCCAGTTGACGTGACAGGTGACGTGGCCAGTGGACAATCCACAACTTGTAGCAGGTGACGTGGCCAGGTGACATGGCAAGTGGAAAATCCACAACTTGTGGTAGGTGACGTAGCCAGGTGAGATGGCAGCTGACGTGGCCAGGTGACGTGGCCAGTGGACAATCCGCACCTTGTGGCAGGTGACGTGGCCAGTTGACGTGGCAGGTTACGTGGCCAGTGGACAATCCACAACTTGTGGCAGGTGACGTGGCCAGGTGATGTGGCAGGTGACGTGGCCAGGTGATGTGGCAGGTGACGTGGCCAGGTGACATGGCAAGTGGAAAATCCACAACTTGTGGCAGGTGACGTGGCCAGGTGACATGGCAGCTGACGTGGCCAGTGGACAATCCACAACTTGTGGCAGGTGATGTGGCCAGGTGACATGGCAAGTGGACAATTAACAACTTGTGGCAGGTGACGTGGCAAGTGGACAATCCACAACTTGTGGCAGATGTAGTGGCTAGTTGACGTGGCCAGGTGATGTGGCAGGTGACGTGGCCAGGTGACATGGCAAGTGGAAAATCCACAACTTGAGGCAGGTGAAGTGGCCAGTTGACATGACAGGTGATGTGGCCAGTGGACAATCCACAACTTGTGGCAGGTGACGTGGCCAGTGGACAATCCACAACTTGTGGCAGGTGAGGTGGCCAGGTGACATGGCCAGATGATGTGGCAGGTGACGTGACCAGGTGGCATGGCAAGTAGAAAATCCACAACTTGTGGCAGGTGATGTGGCCAGGTGACATGGCAGCTGACGTGGCCAGGTGATGTGGCCAGTGGACAATCCACAACTTGTGGCAGGTGACGTGGCCAGTTGACGTGGCAGGTGACCTGGCCAGTGGACAATACACAACTTATGGCAGGTGACGTGGCCAGGTGATGTGGCAGGTGACGTGCCCAGGTGATGTGGCAGGTGATGTGGCAGGTGATGTGGCCAGGTGACATGGCAAGTGGAAAATCCACAACTTGTGGCAGGTGACATGGCCAGGTGACATGGCAGCTGACGTGGCCAGGTGACGTGGCCAGTGGACAATCCACAACTTGTGGCAGGTGACGTGGCCAGGTGACATGGCAGGTGACGTGGCCAGGTGACGTGGCAGGTGATGTGGCCAGGTGACGTGGCAGGTGATGTGGCCAGGTGACGTGGCCAGGTGACGTGGCAGGTGATGTGGCCAGATGACGTGGCAGGTGACGTGGCCAGGTGACATGGCAAGTGGACAATCCACAACTTGTGGCAGGTGACGTGGCCAGGTCACGTGGCAAGTGGACAATCCACAACTTGTGGCAGGTGAAGTGGCCAGTTGACGTGACAGGTGACGTGGCCAGTGGACAATCCACAACTTGTAGCAGGTGACGTGGCCAGGTGACATGGCAAGTGGAAAATCCACAACTTGTGGTAGGTGACGTAGCCAGGTGAGATGGCAGCTGACGTGGCCAGGTGACGTGGCCAGTGGACAATCCGCACCTTGTGGCAGGTGACGTGGCCAGTTGACGTGGCAGGTTACGTGGCCAGTGGACAATCCACAACTTGTGGCAGGTGACGTGGCCAGGTGATGTGGCAGGTGACGTGGCCAGGTGATGTGGCAGGTGACGTGGCCAGGTGACATGGCAGGTGACGTGGCCAGGTGATGTGGCCAGTGGACAATCCACAACTTGTGGCAGGTGACGTGGCCAGTTGACGTGGCAGGTGACCTGGCCAGTGGACAATACACAACTTATGGCAGGTGACGTGGCCAGGTGATGTGGCAGGTGACGTGCCCAGGTGATGTGGCAGGTGATGTGGCAGGTGATGTGGCCAGGTGACATGGCAAGTGGAAAATCCACAACTTGTGGCAGGTGACATGGCCAGGTGACATGGCAGCTGACGTGGCCAGGTGACGTGGCCAGTGGACAATCCACAACTTGTGGCAGGTGACGTGGCCAGGTGACATGGCAGGTGACGTGGCCAGGTGACGTGGCAGGTGATGTGGCCAGGTGACGTGGCCAGGTGACGTGGCAGGTGATGTGGCCAGGTGACATGGCAAGTGGACAATTCACAACTTGTGGCAGGTGACGTGGTCAGGTGACGTGGCCAGTGGACATTCCACAACTTGTGGCAGGTGACGTGGCCAGGTGATGTGGCCAGGTGACGTGGCAGGTGACGTGGCAAGTGGACAATCCACAACTTGTGGCAGGTGACGTGGCCAGGTGACATGGCAGGTAACATGGCCAGGTGATGTGGCAAGTGGACAATCCACAACTTGTGGCAGGTGGTATGGCCAGGTGACGTGGCAGGTGATGTGGCAAGTGGACAATCCACAACTTGTGGCAGGTGACGTGGCCAGGTGACATGGCAGGTGACGTGGCCAGGTTATGTGGCCAGTGGACAATCCAAAACTTGTGGCAGATGACGTGGCAAGTGGACAATTCACAACTTGTGGCAGGTGACATGGCAAGCAGTGTTGAGCGGAATACGCCATATTCGATTTCGCGATATTTCACGAATATATAGAAGAATATTTGTGAAATATTCATTAATATCGAATATTCGTGATATTTTATCAAAACATTTTTTTTGCGATATTTCGCTAATGCGAATGCGAAATTTCGCTAATGCGAATGCGAAATTGATTGCGAAATTCTCATCCGCGCATTCGCATGCGCACAAACAACATGCGAAAACGGAGATCATTTCCTGGATTACTAAACTAATATGCACTAAACACTAACTCTTCTTACACAAACTTATATGACTAAACTAAAGCTATTTTTTTTTTTTTTATATACACAAAACACAGAAGGGCAGAGAAAGTATTCGCGAATATTCGTAATACGAATATTCGCATTGCGAATATTCGGCAACATAAAAGGATCGCCTCAGCTACTCGGCCCAGGGTCTCTAATCATACCAGCAATGCTTTTAGATGTCGATGGAGATCACTAGGATGTGATCTGTTTTAAAAATAAATTTGAAAAAATACGAATATTCACAATAGCGAATATTCACCGCGATATTCGAGTTATTCGCGAATACTCGAAAATTTAATATTCGTGAGCAACACTAATGGCAAGTGGACAATCCACAGCTTGTGGCAGGTGATGTGGCAAGTGACACGCTAAATACAAGTATACTGCTGCTCTTTCAGTTGCTACTCACTTTGTTCTCACAAAATGGCTGAAATGGTTAAATAATATTGTTTTTTGAGCTTAGGGAGGGTCTTATGATGTTTCTTAACTAAACGCCTATAAACGCAAACGCGGTAAAACGCCGCAAAACGCTGCAAAATTTGCGGCAAAAACTGGCGTTTTAAACGCCGTTTTTTGCCTTTGAAAACGTGTGTTTAGATGTGTTTGCATTTGTGTCAAGTGTGCATTGGGCCTTAGAGGGAGCTAATTAAGATGGGAGCCCAACGCACAAGAGGAATAGAATAAGATGTCTCCAAACTGACTGATAAATCCTGAAATTGGAAGCCCAACACAAACAGTCTTTGACAACACAAACAGCAACTGAATTGCTGGAAACTAGGAAAACACTGCAGCAAATACTAGACGCCACTACTAAATTCTTCTTAATTTTTAAGAAAAACATTTACTATGAATATGGAGACAAGACAGGCAAATTTCTGGCTAGGGCCCTAAAAGGTCCTTGTCACAAAAACAAAATTCTAGGTATAAAGAATAAGTAGGGGACATTAGATATTAGGGTGACTTAATTGCCCAACACTCCTCCCGAAACACAAACCAGCAGACGTTCAGGGAAATAGAACACAAATCATACAGGACTACCTGAACTCATCCAAACTCCCTAAACTAACTGACACATATATTGAACTCCTAGGCCGCGTACACACGATCAAATCTATCTCCTGGAAACGGTCGGCCCGACCGTCCCAGCAGACAGATTCGATTGTGTGTACGGGCGAGCTGACGGATTTGGCCATCCGACAGATTTCAAAGCATGCTTTGAAATCTGTCGGCTGGGAACCCGTTGGCCCAATATGTCTGCTGGTTAGTACGCTAACCAGCAGACATATCTTCTTGCACATGCGTCGAATGGATTTGACGCATGCGCGGAAGTAATTCACTTCCTGGTGCGGTGACGTGGCGGCGTCAACGTCACCGCCACGTCACCGACACGTCAGCGCGCCGTCTGCCGGCGGGGATTTTGGTTTGATTGTGTGTACACGATCAAACCAATACATCCCAGCAGACAGATTTGTTCAAATCGGTCTGTCCGACCGATTTGAACAAATCTGTCTGCTCGTGTGTACGGGGAACCTAGAGTAGCCCATTAAAACTTCCAAATTTCGTCTAGCATTAAGACTTAAAGACAGGAAAAAGCCCTGGCCCAGAAGGTTTCTCATCTATCTACTATAAAACATTCATTGACACCCTGATGAACCCCCTCGCAAAAGCACTGAATTTTTTTTCAACACCCAGAGAAGTCCCCCTAACCTTCCTGTCAGCACATATAACAGTCATACCTAAGCCGAATAAAGACCCAGTGCATTGTACTAGCTATAGACCAATTTCCTTGCTAAATTGAGATGTCAAACTACTATCGAAAATCATAGCCAACATATTAATGCCTCTACTGCATGAACTAATTGTACCTGAACAAGCAGGATTCATGCCAGGTAGAGAGGCAAAAGACAACATAATAAAATCACTCAATTTGATCTATGTTGCACGAAGGTGAAAAATGTAAGGCTTTCTCCTGTCCACTGATGTGGAGAAGGCATTCGATCGAGTGGCCTGGGACTTCATGCTGGAGACATGCAGATTTAGCGGATTGGGTACTTACATGATGGCATGGGTTTCTGCGCTTTACAAGAACTCATCAGCCAAGCTACAGTAAGAATAAACTGATCTTTATCAGACTCTGTTCACATTGCCAATGGCACAAGGCAGGGTTGCCCCCTCTCGCCACTCCTTTTCATCCTTTCGCTTGAACCATTTATCTGTCAGGGTCCCAGCGCTCACAGCGCTCAATCCGTGCACAGGCACGTTAGAATCGCGTCACGGCGCGTGCCCGAGTGCGCGGACGTGCGCGCCTCCTCCCGGGACCAATCACAGACCTGACAGGCCTATTTAAACCAGCCCCTGTCTTTGCACAGGTTGCTGGTTTATCGTCAGCTCTGAGTAAAGTTTTGACACTTTGACTTGTGCCCTTTGACCCGGATTTACTTCCCGATTTAGCTCTCGCCTGGAAACCTGACCTCGGCCTGTTTGTGGACTCTGCTGCCTTCTTGAACCCTTTTGACCTCGGACCGTGACCTGGATTTGCTTCTGTCTCCTGCCCTTGGACTTCGGCTTACATACCTGGACTTGTCTTAGCACTACCCGGAACCCGGACTTTTTACCTGTACCCCGGATCTGCTTCCATTCGTCTGCTGGCTTTTGAACTGTGCCCTGGGACTTTACCACTTTCATCTGCCTTGGTGACCCTCCAGCACCTGCAGCACATCTCAGCCTCTGACCTCCAGTACCTGCATCCCATCTACCTACCCACCGGTACCGGTACCTCCTTGTGCCTCTGCCTCCTGTCTCAAATTCCAGGGGGCAGGTGCGCTTGGTCGTAAAGGTGAGCCGTCCTCAGCATCTCGGCCTCGGTAAGTACTTGTGTTTCTGACAGTATAAACCAGCCAGATGTCTGAGGCTGACAGGGCGCGCTCACCATTTGAAACACTCTGCCTGCAAGTGTCCGCACTTACAGTTCAAAAGCTTCAAGATGGCTACCTCCAAATAGATGGCCGTCTCCAACAGCTGGCCGTGATTCCTGGACCCTCATCTCCACCTGCACCACCATCCTCTGGAGCTGCAGCACCTCAAGTCGCCTCTAGCTCGGCCGTAATGGTGACCCACCCGGAACCACGTGTGCCTATCCCGGAACGTTTTTCAGGTGAGCGCCGGAAATACCGGGCGTTTAAAAATGCTTGCTCCTTATATTTATCTCTTCAGCCCAGAACCTTTTGTTCAGAGACTGTGAAAGTGGGTTTCGTCATTTCTCTTCTCTCGGAAGAACCACAAGCCTGGGCTCACACTCTAATGGAGCAACAGAGCCCAATCCTAAACACAATAGACACCTTTTTTGAACACATGGCGAAGTTATATGATGACCCACAGCGTACGGCCACTGCCAAAACTATTCTCCATAACCTTACCCAAGGTAGAAGGCCTATCGAGGACTATACAGCCGAGTTCCGAAAATGGTCAGCCGACACAGGCTGGAATGAGGCTGCGCTAAAATACCAGTTTCGCCAAGGCTTGTCTGAGTCTCTTAAGGACGAGCTGGCTCGGACAGAAGTCCCGGCCACTCTTGAAGACCTGATTCAAACTGCCACGCAGCTGGATCGAAGCCTGAGAGAACGTCGTTCTGAACGATATCAAGTTATACGCTCTACCTGGGCCCATCCAAGGCCCACTCCGGCTCCACAGCCACCTGCAGCTCCTCAAAACATAAACCTCCCGGATCCTGAACCTATGCAAGTTGGATTGGTCCGAGCCCCGCTTACCTCCGAGGAGAGACTGCGGAGACGTCAAAACAACTTATGTCTGTACTGCGGAGAAGCCGGTCATTTCCTTCACTCCTGTCCAACAAGGCCTCGTAAGTCCAAACTACAACCTACTCTCAGCTACAATATTGCAAACCTTTCTCAGGCTCACGTTGTTCTTTTCATTTCCTTGCAGTTACCGGAAGGGGCAACTCGTCTACCGGCCATAGTTGATTCCGGGGCATGCAGCTGTTTCTTGGACACTACATTGGCTCAAAAGCTTCATGTACGCCTTCGCAACAAAAACCATCCTTTTCAAATTCATTTAGCTGACGGTTCTCTACCCCGATCTGGACTTATCACGCAAGAAACCGCACCTATCTGTGCCACCACCGACTCTGGCCACCAGGAATTTCTACGTCTGGACCTCATTCCTTCCCCACTGTTTCCCATCATCCTGGGTCTTCCCTGGCTACAAGCACACCAACCGGTCATAAACTGGCTAAAGAAAGAGGTCAACTTTACATCCTCATATTGTTCGCAGAATTGCCTTCCACCTCCAGTTGTTTCCTGCTCTGCCGTGACAACATCGCCTGAAACTCTCCGGAACGTTCCCTCCGTCTACCTGGAATTCACGGATTTGTTCGACAAACAGCAAGCCGACTGCCTTCCGCCCCACCGACCGTATGATTGCCCCATTGACCTCTTACCCGGCTCCGAGATTCCCTTTGGCCGCATTTTTCCGCTGTCCGAGACAGAATTAAAGGCCCTCAAGGCCTATATTGACGAAAATCTGCAAAATAAATTTATTCGTCCCTCGTCTTCCCTGGCTGGAGCGGGAATCTTTTTTGTTGAGAAAAAAGATGGAACTCTTAGACCTTGTATTGACTATCGGGAGCTCAATAAAGTTACAATTAAAAACAGATACCCGCTTCCCCTCATATCAGAATTATTCCAGCGGTTCCGATCAGCTCAAGTATTCTCTAAGTTGGACTTACGGGGTGCTTACAATCTCGTCAGAATTAGGGCAGGAGACAAGTGGAAAACCGCCTTCAGGTCAAGATTCGGGCACTTTGAGTATCTTGTTATGCCTTTTGGACTTTGCAATGCCCCAGCCACTTTTCAGCATTTAGTTAACGACATTTTCCGTGAACACCTGGACGATTTCCTGGTCGTGTATCTGGACGACATCCTCATTTTCTCACCTTCCTTAGACCTACATAGGTGCCATGTAAGAAGAGTGCTTACCATACTCAGAGAACATAGACTCTACTTAAAAGCTGAGAAATGTGAATTCGAGAAATCTTCCGTGCAATTCTTGGGATTCATTATATCCACCAGTGGCGTCGCCATGGACCCTCAAAAGGTTAAAGCTATTCAGGAATGGCCAGCCCCGGTGGACAAGAAAGGGGTGCAGCGGTTCATCGGCTTCGCCAATTTCTATCGACGGTTCATTGTGGGGTTCTCCTCCATCGTGAGCCCCATCACTCAGCTTACCCGCCAAGGTCATCCTTTTTGCTGGTCACCGGAGCCCAAGAAGCATTCAGGAAACTAAAATTTGTTTTTTCTTCCGCTCCTGTTCTGCGACACCCCGATCCAATGTTGCCTTTTACCTTGGAAGTAGACGCCTCTGAGACTGCTACAGGAGCCGTGCTATCTCAGAGACAAGGGCCAAAGTCCCTACTACACCCTGTGGCCTATGCCTCTCGGAGACTAACTCCGCCCGAAAAGAATTATGATGTAGGTGACAGGGAACTGCTTGCTATCAAATTTGCCCTAGAGGAGTGGAGGTATCTGCTAGAAGGATCGGCTCATCCTATAATGATCTTTACCGACCATAAAAACCTTGAATATCTGCGGACAGCAAAACGTTTAAAGCCCAGGCAAGCCCGTTGGGCTCTTTTTTTTTCTCGGTTTAATTTTCATCTCACTTACAGGCCTGGTTCAAAGAATGGAAAAGCAGACGCTCTTTCTAGAATGTTCCCTGAAACTCCACCCACAACTGAACCGAGCACCATTTTGTCATCTCGGAATTTTCTATTAGTCTCTCAAATCGACCTGTTAAATTCTATTAAGGCTTCATCCAGACAATGTTCTGATCCAGAGGTGTCTTCATTGGTAAAACATCACAATATCTTTTTGTCCCGAGGGAAAATTTTCGTTCCATCAGAATCTAGACAACTGGTCTTGAGCACCTTTCACGACCGTAAACTAGCAGGTCATTTTGGAGCACGAAAGACCAAGGAGATGGTTCTACGATACTTTTGGTGGCCAAGCTGCAGACAAGATTGTAAAGCCTACGTTGCATCCTGTACCACTTGCCAACGTAATAAGGGTCCTAAAACCAAGACCTGGGGGTTACTCAAGCCTCTACCAGTTCCAGAACGGCCTTGGTCTGAAATCTCTATGGATTTTATTGTCGACTTACCACCTTCTGATGGCTTCACCACAATCCTAGTTATAGTAAATCGTCTCTCCAAAATGGCACATTTTGTGCCCATGATCGGTACTCCCTCTGCCCTAGAGACAGCCAAAGTCTTCTTCAGGGAAATCGTCAGGCTCCATGGAGTGCCCAGGAGCATCGTTTCAGATAGGGGTTCTCAATTCACCTCAAAATTTTGGAGGGAACTTTGTAAATCTTTGGAAGTCAAGACCTGCCTTTCCTCTGCCTACCACCCCCAGAGTAACGGCCAAACGGAAAGGACTAACCAAACGCTGGAGCAGTACCTCCGATGTTTCTGTCCCGCCTCTCAAGATGACTGGTCGTCCCTCTTACCTTCCGCTGAATTCGCCTATAATAATTCTGTCCATGCCACCACGAATCAAACACCCTTTTGGGCCAACTATGGCTTTCACCCGCCCTTTCTTCCTGATGCCCTCCCAGAAACACCTGTTCCGGAGGCCCAAGAGCATTTAACGGCTATCCAATTAAACTTTCTACAATTACAAAGAGTGATGCAACGGGCCCAGGAGGACTACAAAAGATTTTACGACAAAGGAAGGAAAGACTGTCCTACTTTTGAAGTCGGAGAAGAGGTTTGGCTATCTGCTACTAATTTAAAATTACCGGTCCCCTCTCGAAAGTTGGGTCCAAGATTCATTGGCCCTTTCAGGATCAAGCGCAAGATCAACGCGGTGGCCTTTGAACTCTCGTTGCCGGATTCCTACAGGATCCATCCAGTATTCTATGCCTCTCTCCTGAAACCTGTTACCCCTGATCCTTTCCAAGGAAGAGAAAGACCTCCGCCTCCACCAGTAGAGGTCGAGGGAGAGGAAGAATTTGAAGTTGAGTCCATCATCAGCTGTAGAAAAAGAGGTAGACAGCTTCAGTATTTGATTAAATCGAGGGGCTATCCCCCGGAAGATAACTCATGGGAACCCGCAAGAAATCTGCATGCTCCACGTCTAATCCGAACTTTTCATCAGGAACACCCAGAATTGATGTCCAGCTTGGGCGTCCGGAGTCCGCCCCTTGGGGGGGGGCACTGTCAGGGTCCCAGCGCTCACAGCGCTCAATCCGTGCACAGGCACGTTAGAATCGCGTCACGGCGCGTGCCCGCGCACCTGGGGCGCGCGCGTGCGTGCCGCAGCGGCGCGTGCACGAGCGCGCGGACGTGCGCGCCTCCTCCCGGGACCAATCACAGACCTGACAGGCCTATTTAAACCAGCCCCTGTCTTTGCACAGGTTGCTGGTTTATCGTCAGCTCTGAGTAAAGTTTTGACACTTTGACTTGTGCCCTTTGACCCGGATTTACTTCCCGACTCAGCTCTCGCCTGGAAACCTGACCTCGGCCTGTTTGTGGACTCTGCTGCCTTCTTGAACCCTTTTGACCTCGGACCGTGACCTGGATTTGCTTCTGTCTCCTGCCCTTGAACTTCGGCTTACATACCTGGACTTGTCTTAGCGCTACCCGGAACCCGGACTTTTTACCTGTACCCCGGATCTGCTTCCATTCGTCTGCTGGCTTTTGAACTGTGCCCTGGGACTTTACCACTTTCATCTGCCTTGGTGACCCTCCAGCACCTGCAGCACATCTCAGCCTCTGACCTCCAGTACCTGCATCCCATCTACCTACCCACCGGTACCGGTACCTCCTTGTGCCTCTGCCTCCTGTCTCAAATTCCAGGGGGCAGGTGCGCTTGGTCGTAAAGGTGTGCCGTCCTCAGCATCTCGGCCTCGGTAAGTACTTGTGTTTCTGACATTATCAGAAGGGTGATGACTGAGCAAGCAATCCAAGGATTTCAGGGAGCAAATAAAGAATTTAAGATAGGAGCATATGCTGATGACCTACTGACAAAAACGCTCACTTCAATTCCAATCCTGATGAAGGAATTCTCTTTTCATGGATATATATCCAATTTAAAAATCAACTATACCAAATCCAAAGCAATGAACATCACTGTCCCAGAAAAAGTCTTTAAAGAGATGCAAAACAACTGCCCCTTTAAATGGGAAGCCTCGGCTCTCAATTATCTGGGGATTTGGCTGACCCCCCCGACTCTCCCAGGTTTTTGAACGGTACTTCTTACCCCTTCATGCCATAATAGCAAGGGAAGGACTTGCTAATATGGCACTCAAAAAAATTCCCTTGGTTCGGTAGAGCGGCCATTTGCAAAATGTCCATTCTATGCAGGATTTTATATTTGTTCAGAACCCTACCCATAAAGATTCCCTAAAGTTTATTCGAAACCCTACAATCAAATCAAATTTAAACTCTATCCAGGCCCAAGGAAAAGGGCAGAATGGGTTTACCTGACTACAGGAAATATTACTATGCATCCCACGTTACCAGAATTATTGACTGGCAGTGCCACCATGACCTTAAGGACTAAGTATCTCTAGAAAATGAACTAAGCCCCATATCTTTGAAATTCTCCCCTTGGATGTTTTGGACAAGTTACCCACTGACCCTAAAACAACACCCCTTGATCAACACCACCCTATCAATTATACACAGGTTAAACAAACAATCCAAGCTTTCCACACCACTGAGTCCACTCACCCCATTAAAAAACAACCCTGAGTTCCCAAAAGGGATGGTAAACCTCAGACCCAAACACCACCCTCCTTGCCAAACATTGCTTCCAAAACACACTGATTAAGATTTCCACACACTCAAATCAGGCAATCATATACCTACCACTTCGAAAATATTGAGATCTGCAGTTACACTAATAGGGATGAGCTGAACAACCCCCGCTCCGGTTTGCAGCAGATCATGCGAACAGGCAAAAAAGTGTTCAAACACGCAAACAACGTTAAAGTCTATGGGACTCGAGCGTGAAAAATCAAAAGTGCTAATTTTCAAGGTTAATATGCAAGTTATTGTCATAAAAAAATTGTTTGGGGACTTGGGTCCTGCCCAATGGGACATGTATTAATGCAAAAAAAGTTTTAAAAACTCCAGTTTTTTCAGGAGCAGTGATTTTAATAATGCTTAAAGAGAAACAATATAACATTTCTAAATGAAAAAAGTCATTCAAAACTACTTGCGGCTATAATGAATTGTCGGGTCCTGGCAATACAGATAAAAGTCATTGAAAAAAATGGCATAGGGTCCCCTTCAAAATCCATACCAGACTCTTCAGGTCTGTTTTGGATTTTAAGGGGAACCCCGCCCAAAATAAAATGGCATGGGGTTCCCCCAAAAATCCATACCAGACCCTTATCCATGCACGCAACATGGCAGGCTGCAGGAAAAGAGGGGGGGGGCGAGAGAGCACCGTCACGATCTGTCTCCATGGGAGACACCCACCGAATGACGCTACACCCGTCATGGCAGCTCTTAAATAGCTGAGGGCGGGGCCCGTAATGTGTGCAGGTGACCCGCCCCCTCTGACGCAACTGGGAAATGCCAGTGACATGTGCAGTTGACCCCACTCCCCGTTTTGCTGTGAAAATGACAATTGTCCCAAAAATGTGTCAAAATTGTCCGAAATGTCCGCCATAATGTCGCAGTCACGAAAAAAAACGCTGATCGCCGCCATTAGTAGTAAAAAAAAAAAAAAAGAATAAAAATGCTATTGCATCCCTTATTTTGCTATCCCTTATTTTGTAAACGCTATACATTTTGCGAAAACCAACCGATAAGTGCTTATTGCGATTTTTTTTACCAAAACTAGGTAGAAGAATACGTATCGGCCTAAACTGAGGGAAAAAAAAATTATATATATTTTGGGGGGATATTTATTATAGCAAAAAGTAAAAAATATTGAATTTTTTTCAAAATTGTCGCTCTATTTTTGTTTATAGCGCAAAAAATAAAAACCGCAGAGGTGATCAAATACCACCAAAAGAAAGCTCTATTTGTGGGGAAAAAAGGATGCCAATTTTGTTTGGTAGCCACGTCGCACGACCGCGCAATTGTCAGTTAAATGACGCAGTGCCGAATCGCAAAAAGGGGCAAGGTCCTTTACCTGCATTTTGGTCCGGGTCTTAAGTGGTTAAATATGAGATCTGGAGTCAAAAAGACAATTTCATCTCATGTTTACACTAAAATGCTATAAAAAAAAATTGTCATTTGAAAAAATTACAACAAAAAAATGTGCCTTCAAGACGTATGGGCGGAAGTGACGTTGTGACGTCGCTTCCGCCCTGCTATGGTATGGAGACGGGTGGGGGCCATCTTGCCCTCACTCGTATCCATGCCACAGAGGGAGAAGGACCCGATCGCCTCTGCCGCTACGACGGCTCCAGTAAGCGGCGGAGGGTGCGGGAGAGCGGCAAGACGGGAGCCCCTCTCCTGCCGCCGATAATGGGGATCTTGCGGCAAATCCACCGTGGCCTGAAGAGATGGATATCTCGGTTGTGGCAGCAGCTGCTGCCGTTACCAAGATATCCCTCTTCAAAAAGAGGACGTATATAGTTGTGTGGCGGGGCTTAAGTGGTTGAGGGACAGACGTCACGGATTCTGGGTCATTGTCGTCCACCCTGGGCAGTCGTCCCACCACCTCTGTGTGTGGCCCTCCTGGCCAGGGGTGCGTGTTTAGAGTTTCCTGGCTCCGGGACCAGGTTGGTCTGGAGTCGTACACTGCTGAGCAGGCCCAGTAGTCAGACTGGGTCTGCCTTGCTAAAGAGGTCCAACGCTGTCCGTCCTAGAGGGAGGAAGCCGTCAAATTAAGTACCTGTCTTGTAGCGCACCCAGCACGAGGCTGGTAAACTCAGGGGAGGCCTGAACTTCATTAGAGGACCTATCACTACTGAAAGGCTGAGCAGTATTCGCCCTTCTTTTGCATGATTCTACAAGTTATTACTTTGAGAAGAGATCCGGGTGCTTATTCCTAAATTGAAAGGATTCTGGACCGATCGTGTCTCCACCTTTGGGAAGGTCAGTGGCATAGACTGTACCGAGGTTCTGTGTGATGCCCTGGCTGCTAGGACTAGTGAGAGAGGCCAATCCAGGGGCACACTACCCACTCTGGCTAGAGTGGCAACGAGAGTTTATGTTTGGGGGCAGGAGTGCTCCCAATCAAGTTTTAGCCTGGACCTACTACCTATACCCTATCTCATCTCTTCAACTTATTGTTCGTTCTTTTACCATGTTCGGTAAATAAAGCAGAGAAAAAGGAATGCAACGTGAGGACATTGACTTTGTTCCAGCTCTCATACAGTACCCTAGACGGCGAAAAATAGAGGTGACGTGCCACCCAAAACAAACCAGCAGCTCCTTCGGGGGTAGTGCTACAATTAATTTTCGAATAGAAAAATATTTTACAACATATATCTTCAATCTTTAACTTTCCCACTCTCACAGGACTTTTCTTAATATTGATTGCAACAAATAAAAATATCTGGAAAGGAATCCCCATATCTCCTCCTAATTCTCCTCCTCTAATTTTGAAACATCTCTCATCCAACATGCTTTTAACTTACTTATATCTAAAGGCCCATACACACGGTCTGACTTTTTGCCAACAAACTTCAAAATGTGTACGCTCCATCGGACAAACTTTTTCTGGTTTAATCGGACAAAAAGTTTGGTCTGCAAACGGACAAACTTTACATCAACAAGAGTCCGATGGTGCCTAGTCTGACCGTGTGTACAGCAAGCAATCAGACTTTTGTACAAAGTACAAACGCGCATGCTCAGAAGCAAAGACCAGCCGGAAGCGTTCTGTCTGGTAAAACTAGTGTTCATATTTGAAAGAGCACATTAGTGACGCGGCAAGTTCTGAAATCAAGAAAAGCAGCGCACATTCTCTTCTATTTTATAATGTGATAATACTAAAAGCTGCTTTGCTGGTGATACTGACAGAGTAAAAACAAATGTCTTTATTTTGGATTAGTGTATTTTGGTTATATGAATCAAACATATTTCTATATTTTTTTGTGGGTCAAGTTAGCACAACCCCATTGCGCAACATCGTCTGCTTGACGAACGGACGTTCAGAAATTAACAAAATTGCACAAAACTGAAAATTGCGAATGCACAAAGACGAAACCTCTACTAACTCTCTATTAGCAGAAGGAGCCCAAAGGGTGACGCCGGAGAATTGAACTTCTTCTTTTAAACTCTCGTCAGTGCGTTGAAACGTCACTACGTTCATGTTTGTTGCTGAAAAAGTCAGAGCGTGTGTATACCATGGGTGTGACCGGACAACTCCCTTCGGACAAAAATCCAAGGGAAAGTTTGTTTGATGTCCGATCGTGTGTACGAGGCTTAATAATGCAGTTTTTACTAAATAATAGGGTTGTCCCGATACCACTTTTTTAGGACCGAGTACAAGTACCGATACTTTTTTTCAAGTAGTCGCCGGTACGGAATACCGATACTTTTTTTAAATGTCCCCCACAAATGCAGTCATGTCCCCCACAAATGCAGCCATGTCACCCATATATGCAGCCATGTCACCCATATATGCAGCCATGTCACCCATATATGCAGCCATGTCACCCACAAATGCAGCCATGTCACCCATATATGCAGCCATGTCACCCACAAATGCAGCCATGTCACCCATATATGCAGCCATGTCACCCATATATGCAGCCATGTCACCCACAAATGCAGCCATGTCACCCATATATGCAGCCATGTCACCCATATATGCAGCCATGTCACCCACAAATGCAGCCATGTCACCCACAAATGCAGCCATGTCACCCATATATGCAGCCATGTCACCCCTACCTAGCCACCGCCGCCCGGGGAACATCACAGCATTTATTTGAATAGCTGTAGTGTTCCCGCCCATATAGACACTCCCCCTTGCTCAGGATTGGACAGATCATGATCACCCATCCAATTCCGAGCAAGGGGGAGTGTCTATACGGGCGGGAACACTACAGCTATTCAAATGAATGCTGTGATGTTCCTGCACAATGTTTAACCCATGCGGCGGCGGGTTTCAATGCGTCGGCGGCGTTGGGCGGCAGCGGCGGGGGGGGGGAGTAGTCTATTCTGGTATCGGGGGTATTTGCGGGAGTACAAGTACTCCCGCAAATACTCGGTATCGGTCCCGATACCGATACTGGTATCGGTATCGGGACAACCCTACTAAATAAGTATACAAAGTTGATATTGATTTATTTTCCCGTCTCCATCTAATTATTTGTTCTATTCCTGATTCTGTCAAGGAAAACCTTGTGCAGAAAGAGCATGGGCAAACTGCATATAGCTAAACACATAGGGCCAGATTCAGGTAGAAGTTATGCGGCTTATCTGTGGATAAGCCGCGTAACTTCTAGCCTACGCCGCCGTATCTGTTTTCTGTATTCAGAAAACAAGATACGCCGGGATTGAGTTCAGATAGGAGCGGCATAATTGTATTTCGCCGTCGTATCGGAACTGCAATTTTAAAATGGCCACTAGGGGCGTTCCCGCTAATTTACGCAGAGAATATGTAAATCAGCGTTATACGCCAATTCACGATCGTACGCGGGCCCGACGCAGTGACTTTAAGATGTTTCCGTAAGAGATACGCGGCATAAAGAAAAACATGCCCCCTAGGTGGCGTATCCTATGTTAAGTATGGCCGTCGTTCCCACGTCGCCATTTGAAAATTTAATTTTGTTTGCGTAAGTCGTCCGGGAACGGGGCTGGACGTCATTTACGTACACGTCGAAAACAATGACGTCCTTGCGACGTCATTTTGCGCAATGCACGTCGGGAAGTTTTTGGGACGGCGCATGCGCAGTACGTTCGGCGTGGGAACGTGCCTAATTTAAATGCTCTACGCCCCCTACCCGGCTCATTTGAATTACGCGGGCTTGCGCCGGGGGATTTTCGCTACGCCGCCGCAACTTTACAGGTAAGTCCTTTGTAAATCAAGCACTTGCTCTAGTAAGTTGCTGCGGCGTAGTGTAAATGCCTTACTCTACGCCGCCGCAAATGTATGTGAATCTGGCCCATAGCTTCCTGGAATATTGCATTTCTGCATTTGCATTTGCATTATTGAGTTCTGTCATTCCTGCAAAGGATATCTTGAAAGAAAACAACAGTTATATAAGCATATGTGAGTGAAATGTTCCCTGGGCATGCTCAGTGCTAAAAAAAAAACACAATCAGTGACTCATCTCTGCTATCAGCAGCGATTCCCCAATGGCAACATAATGCAAATAAGATGTCACAAAAAATGTCACAAAAGAACATGGGCCCTTCAGTCTGTCATGGATTTCCCCCAAAATCACTAACATATCCGTATCTGAGCATATAGTACTGAAAGCTAGGAAAGGAGAGTGGAATAGCCTCGTATCTATGCGCGTGATGCTTAGCATCACTTTTGCATAGATACGCTTCTACATAAGACAAGTGTAAAACCATTACACTTGCGGATCGTAGTTGTAATGACAACTCCGGCCACTAGGTGGCCTTTACGTTGTTTTCTCATTTGCATATGCAAATGAGGTAGTACGCCGATTCCCGATCGTTTTCGTCCTCGTAAGGTTACCCCAGCTTCTATGTGGAGTAACCTTACGAAGTACCGTCGGATGCCGTCGGGTGCCGTCGGATGCCATGTTAAGTATGGCGTCGGGTCAGCGTCGGCTTTTTCCGTCGCTTACGTCGTTTTACTAACTCGTTCGCGAATAGGGAGTTGCGTAAATGACGCTCACGTCGTTTTGACGTCGGTTTCAACGACGCTTTCCGACGTGAGCTGGAGCATGCGCACTGGGCTTTTTCCCCGGCCGGCGCATGCGCAGTTCGTTCGACGCGGGGGCGCGCTTAATTTAAATACAAGCCGCCCCATTTGAATTGCGCGGGTTTACGCTGGGCGATTTACGTGACGCAGGCGAAAACTACGGAGCAAGTGCTTTGAGATTAAAGCACTTGCTCTAGTACGATGCGGCGGCGTAGTGTAAATGGCTTACGCTACGCCGCCGGAATTCTATGAGAATCTGGCCCACAGTATCTCACAAAGTGAGTACACATCTCACATTTTTGTAATCAATCTTCTCATGTGGCAACACTGAAGAAATTACACTTCATGTAAAGTAGTGAGTGTACAACTTGTATAACAGTGTATATTTGCTATCGCCTCAAAATAACTCAACACATTAATGTCTAAATCGCTGGCAACAAAAGTGAGTACACCCCTAAGTGAAAATGTCCAAATTAAGCCCAAAGTGTCAATATATTGTGTGGCCACCATTATTTTCCAGCACTGCCTCTTGGGCATGGAGTTCACCAGAGCTTCACAGGTTGCCACCGGAGTCCCCTTCCACTCCTCCATGACGACATCACAGAGCTTGTAGATGTTAGCGACCTTGCGCTCCACCACCTTCCATTTATGGATGCCCCACAGATGCTCAATAGGGTTTAGGTCTGGAGACATACTTGGCCAGTCCATCACCTTTACCCTCAGCTTCTTTAGCAAGGCAGTGGTCATCTTGGAGGTGTGTTTGGGGTTGTTATTATGTTGGAGTACTGCCCTGCGGTCCAGTCTCCAAAGGGAGGGGATCATGCTCTGTTTCAGTATGTCACAGTACATGTTGACAAGCATGGTTCCCCCAATGAACTGTGCCCAGTGCCAGCAGCACTCATGCAGCTCCTAGACCATGACACTCCCACCACCATGCTTGACTGTAGGCAAGACACACCTGTATTTGTACTCTTCACCTGGTTGCCACCACATATGATTGACACCATCTGAACCAAATAAGTTTATCTTGGTCTCATCAGACCACAGGACATGGTTGCAGTAATCCATGAACTTAGTCTTGCTTGTCTTCAGCAAACTGTTTGCAAGCTTTCTTGTGCATCATCTTAAGAAGAAGGCTTCCTTTTGGGATGACAGCCATGCAGACCAATTTGATGCAGTGTGCAGCGTATGGTCTGAGCAGGCCAACCCCCTTACCCAACTGACAGGCTGACCCACCCACCCCTTCAACCTCTGCAGCAATGTTGGCAGCACTTATACATTTACTTCCCAAAGACAATCTCTGGATATGACACTGAGCATGTTAACCCCACCACTTTGGTCAACCATGGAAAGGCCTGTCCTGAGTGGAACCAAACTATTGTATGGTCTTGACCACCATGCTGCAGCTCCGTTTCAGGGTCTTGGCAATCTTCTTATACGCATGGCCATCTTTATGTAGAGCTACAATTCTTTTTTTCAGATCCTCAGATAGTTATTTGCCATGAGGTGCCATGTTAAACTTCCAATGACCAGTATGAGAGTGAGTGAGCACTATAATACCAAATTTAACACACCTGCTTCCCATTCACACCTGAGACCTTGTAACACTAATGAGTCACATGACTCCGGAACATTTATATTCCTTTTACTTTCACTTCAGCGCTGATATTATTTACTCATGCACTTTAAAAAAAAAACAACCGATGGAAGGCAAATTGTAGTTTTTCTGGTCATATGACGTCCTGGACATTCAGTGGGGATATCTGAATGATGCCTGCAGCTCCAGGCATCATTCAGATATCCATCTCTTCAGCACCATAAGAACAATCATAGCGGTGATTGATAGTTCTTATAGGCGGCGGGTGGGGACGCCATCCCTTCCGCCGCCATCCGGTGCTTTTCCGGGCTCTCCTTTGCCATCGGAGACCCGGAGAAACGATCCGCCGGTGTCGGATGGAAACCATAGAGTAGACTGGTGATCAGAAGGTCACCAGTCATCTCTATGATCGTCGGAGGCCCGGCGCGATGTTATGACGTCACGCCCGGGTCCTGGAATGTAAACACAGCCGCAATCGCGGCTGAAAGCATTAGATCTGTGAATTTTTTTTCACAATCTAATGCTTTTCAGCCTGGAGGAGAGATGTGGGGTCTTATTGACCCCGCATCTCTCCATAAAGAGTACCTGTCACAAACCATTCAATTTTTTTAAAACGTCGTTTTATTTAATCACAAAAAATGACCGTGTGTACGCGGCATAAGACATCTTCAAACCGCCCTCTTCTTGCAAGCACTATTGGATTGGTACCCAAAACTGTTTCTCTGTGAGTGGAAATTCCTATGCCAGCAGACGCAAAAGCAGAATGCAGCATTTCTCGAAGCAAGGTCTGGAAGTGCTGCATTCTGATAGCCCTCTGTGATGGTGGTAACATTTCCGCCATGTTTTGTTTGTACCGGGGGTCTAAGTATGTTGCCACCCAGTACTGGTCCTTGCCATTTATGCTTTTTATATGGGGTCCCTCTTAAAACACCAGAGCATGAAGGCCCCTATTTGCACTAAACTGGAAGGGCTGAACTGGCCTGGCTCCTGCTCATTATCCAGGATAATGTCATCCTCATTCTTCTCCCCTCATCCACGGACAACACCAGGGATCCCAGAAAGGTTTAAAGCATGCTCTTCTTGCTCCTCCTCCGCCCCGGTACCATCCTTCTCTGACTCCTTTTCAGACTCCCGTTGTTGACCTGTCTCAGGTGGAGTAGCTCCCCCTGGGAATTCATCCAACATTGCGACTTCCTCATCTTCCTGCTCCTGTTCCTTGACGGCTTGATCAATGACATGACGGTGATCTCATCAAATGGTCGCAGAAGTCTGCATGAGTCGCTCATGAGCAGCCACTGGCGCGGTGCGAAAAAACCAAGCTCCCCAGAACCTGTCCTGCCGCAGAGTTTGTACAGGTAGTCGTTAACTGCACAATTCTATCAAGCATATACAATGATGAGTTCCATCGCGTCAGGCAGTCACAAATAAGACGTCTGACGGCAGGTTGTGTCGCGGCTGAATGTCAGCAAGGCGAGCCATGGCCATGTGAGATCTTCTGAAATGGGCCGAGATTTTCCTGGCCTGCCGCAAGACATCCTGGAGCCCAGGGTATTTGGCAATGAAGCGCTGCACGACCAAGTTCAGGACGTGTGCCATGCATGGCACGTGTGTAATTTTGCCCTGTTTCAGCACACTCAGCAGATTGGCACCGTTGTCGCACACCACTTTACCAACTGTCAAATTGAGCGGTGTTAGCCACTGATCTGCCTGTGAACGCCAAGCTGAAAGGAGTGCAGGACCAGTGTGGCTCTTGCCTTCTAGGCACAACATATGCAGCACAGCATGGCAACGTCTCACCTGGCATGTCGAATAGGTTCTGGGGATCTTGGGCGGCGCAGCAGAAGAGATGGTAGCATCGGAAAATGAGGAGTCAGCCGAGGAGGAGAGGGAGGATGGAGTAGGAGGAGGAGGAGAAGAAGAGGCAGGCCTGCATGTAATCTGTGGCGGTAAAACCAAATCTACATGGGTGCCACGGGTTACATGCTTGACAGCTATCAGAAGGTTCACCCATTGAGCAGTGAAAGTTATATACCTTCCCTGCCCGTGTTTGCTAGACCACGTGTCTGTGGTCAGATGTATCTTGGCACCAACACTGTGTGCCAGATATACATTCACTTGCTGCTGAACATGGCCATATAGCTCTGGGATGCCCTTCTGTGAAAAAAAAATTCCTTCCTGGGACCTTCCATTGTGGTGTCCAATGGCCACAAATTTTCGAAAGGCCTCCGACTCCACCAGATTATATGGCAGTAGTTGGCGGGCTATCAGTTCCAACAAGCCAGCGGTCAACCGTTTAGCAAGAGGGTTATCTGGCATCATCTTTTTTTACGATCGAACATTTGGGCCAGGGAAGCCAGCCTTTTTGCAGAAAAACTTGAGGAAGGCATGATGGAAGGTGGCGTGAAGGACAATTGTGAGCATAGAGGGGAAGGAGAAGGAGAAGAGGCTGGACGGTGAGAGCCTGGAGTGTGGCTTTGTGGGTTCTGATGGCATTGCTCCCACTGGGCTCGGTGATGGGAGGCCAGGTGCCTTCTTAAGGCAGTCGTCCCTAGGTGAGTGTTGGGCTTACCGTGACTTATGCGTTGACTGCAAAGGCTGCAGATGGCAACACTATTGTCTGCAGCAGACACTTTAAAAAATACCCACACAGCGGAGCCATGGGCCGGGGGCCCTGGGAGCACCAGATGTGACCATACATGGTGGATGCCTCGCTCCTGATACATTAGGAGTCTGCTTTTGTGCAATGTAAGTTCGGCCTATATGTTGGTCCATCTCTCCCTCTGAACACCCCTCCTCTTCCTCTCTTGTGGGCACCCATGTGACGTCTGTAGACACGTCATCATTGACGTCACCTTCCCCATCACTAACAGTAGAGATCTCGAAGTAGGCAGCAACAGCGGGCACCAACCTTCTTAGGCTGATCTTTGTACTGTCGTCAGACTGCTGAGTGCCGGCTGTTGCTACCTCCTCTTCCTGATCCAATGCCAAGAATGGCTGCGCATCCGAAATGTCTTCTGATGGATCAGAAAATAATTCCTGTGACTCAAGCGGAGGGTAAATGGTGGTGGTGGTGTTGGTGGCAAGCCACTCAACCAAGTCTGGTGCGTCCTTTGACGTAATCAAACAAACATTGTGCCACTTCCCACTTTGGCTCCGGCCTGGTGCTCCTGTCCTACCCCTACCACCCCTGCGGAAGGGCCTGCCTCTTCCTCTGCCTGTCATTTTTAAATGACCCTGTGACAAAAGTCTCTAGAGAAGTGCAGTATATGTGGAAGAAGGTATATAACAAAATCTGTCGTTTTGGGGGGCCACTGGTTTATTTCACTAGTTCTGAAACTTTTTTCAGGATTTTTTTTTTTTAATGTGTGTACCAGAGGAAACGCAGTGAAAGAGGCAAAAATCCAGCAGTAACCAAATACACCGCCAGTCACAATGCTGCACAATACAAATCCACTAAATTATATGCTTTCTATATTCAAAAGTATATTATAAGTGTATATTACACCTATATACTGCAGTGCACAGCAAGTAGCACACCTATACCAGTGCTTGAAAGGACTTGTTAGGTAGCGATTTTTGTCGCTAAACGCTGTCCCTGTTGGAAAAGCCAACCTCGCCCTACACTGACAAAAAGTATATAAATGTATTAGACACCTATATACTAAAGCAAGTAGCACACCTATACCAGTCCTAAAAGGACTTTTGTGGACCATTAGATAGCTATTTGAAATAATACAGCCTGTCCCTGCTCCCAAACACAGCACCCTTTCTCTACACTGACAAACAGCAGAACGTAAGATGGCCGCCAGATCAGGTTTATTTATAAGGTAGGGGGTATGTCAATGTGCTGAAATGTCTCAATTGGCTGTCCTGCACCACCTGATGGATGTGTCATAGGTAGAGTTGAATGGACAGCTGGATGTTCGGGTTCGGACCCGAACCCGAACTTTAAAAAAAAAGTTCGGGTTCGGGAACCTGAACCTGAACCCGGACTCCGAACCCCATTGAAGTCAATGGGACACGGACTTTTAGTAAAAAAAAAAAAAAAATGCCCGGGGGTCCCCCCAAATTCAATAAACAGACCCTTTAGGTCTGGTATGGATATTAAGGGGAACCCCGCCGTCAATTTAACAAAAAAAATTACGTGGGGTTCCCCCCAAATATCCATAACCAGACCCTTCAGGTCTGGTGTGGATTTTAAGTGGAACTCTACCCCAAATTTTAAAAAAAATGGCGTGGAGTTCCCCCTAAAATCCACACCAGACCCCTTATCTGAGCATGTTGACCTGGCCGGCCGCAGAAAAGAAGGGGGGACAGAGTGCGGCCCCCCCTCTCCTGAACCACACCAGGCCACATGCCGTCAACATTGGGAGGGTGCTTTGGGGTGCCCCCCAAATCACCTTGTCCCCATGTTGATGGGGACAAGGGTCTCATCCCCACAACCCTTGCCCGGTGGTTGTGGGGGTATGCGGGCAGGGGGCTTATTAGAATCTGGACCCCTACCATTTCACGAAGGAAGTGTATATAGTAATTTTCAGGGGAAAAAAACACACACACCGTAGAACAAATTACTTTATTAATTAAACCAAATAAAAATCCATCGGTGAAAATAGACGATCGATGCTGCTCCCTGCTGCAACGCGCCGGAGCTTTGACGTTTCTTTTATAGGGGAGGCGGGCCACGCGTCACGTGACCCCGTCATGCTCTGACGCAAGGGGCATGTCTTGGCTGTCCCAGTGACGTAGCACAGTGTGCGTCAGAGGGGGATGGGGTCATGTGACGCGTGGCCCGCCTCCCCTAAAAAAGAAATGTCAAAGCTCCGGCGCATCATTCGCGGAGCTGTGCTCTGAATGGATGGATCTTCTCATCGCTGGACCAACCAGCCGTTGTTGGAGAGCTTCCACCGTCGCTGGACCGATCACCCGGCGCTGGATAGAAGACAACGTTGGAGCAGGGAGCAGCATCGATCGTCTATTTTCACCGCTGGATTTTCATTTGGTTTAATTAATAAAGTAATTTGTTCTACGGTGTGTGTGTTTTTTTTTTCTGAAAACTACTATTTACACTTCCTTCGTGAAATGGTAGGGGTACAGTGTACACCATTACCATTTCACACAGGGGGGGGGCAGGATCTAGGGGTCCCCTTGGTTAAAGGGGTCTTCCAGATTCTGATAAGCCCCCTGCCCGCATACCCCCACAACCACCGGGCAAGGGTTGTGGGGATGAGACCCTTGTCCCCATCAACATGGGGGGGCACCCCAAAGCACCCTCCCAATGTTGAGGGCATGTGGCCTGGTACGGTTCAGGAGAGGGGGGGCCGCACTCTGTCTCCCCCTCTTTTCTGCGGCCGGCCAGGTCAACGTGCTCGCATAAGGGGTGGAGTTCCCCTTAAAATCCACACCAGACCTGAAGGGTCTGGTTATTGAATTTGGGGGGACCCCCACGCATTTTTTTTCCCGAACCCGGACCCGAACTTTCACCAATTATTCGGGTTCGGGTCCGGGTTCGGGAAAAACCCAAAGTCCGTACCGAACCCGAACTTTACAGTTCGGGTTCGCTCAACCCTAGTCATAGATCAAAGTTCTTACCCATGTAACATTGCGGACCGCCGCGAACATCGGCAGATGTCCGATGGTTTGATGGACCGCGAACGACGAAAGTTTGCTGCCTGGAGAAGCGGCAGGCCATCTCTAGTGAAGAACCCCCTATGCAGTATAAGGTTAAACCGCTTCTCCTCCAGCCTCATTGTGTGCCCCTGTGTCCTTATACACTCCCTAGGACTGAATAGTTTAATTCCTATGTTGGGATCCCCATTGAGATATTTGTAGATTGCTGTACTCCAAGTTTCCTCTTAAGGGTCTCATCTCCTGCGAGAATAAATTTAGTGTTTGCAGCCATTCCTCGTAATTGAGGTCCTCCAGTCCCCTTATTAGTTTTGTTGCCCTTCTTTGGACTCTCTATTGTAATTGTGGCACTGTGGCGAATCGGCGGGGGGGGGGGGGGGTGCAGGGTAAAACCGCTCAGCGCTGCACCTACAATCCCCTCCTCTCGCGGCCGCGGGCTGCCTGTGCGATCCCGGATGAGCAGCAGAGCGAAGCGGCCTCCCCCTCCCCTGCTGTGCATGTGCCGGGCACTATCCGACGGCGGACACGTATCGACGGGACACCCTGCTGATCAGAGGTACTGAAGGGGGGTGCACTGAAGAGGGGGGCTGCACAGAAGGGGGGGCTACACTGAAGGGGAGGCTGCACTGAAGGGGGGCTACACTGAATGGGGACTGCCTGCACTGAACAAGGGCTGCATTGAAGGGGGGCTACACTGAAGTGGGGGCTGCACTGAAGGAATGGGGGGCTGCACTGAAGAGGGGGGCTGCACTGAAGTGGGGGTTACACTGAATGGGGGGTTGCACAGAAGTGGGGGGGCTACAGTGAACGAGGGCAGCATTGAAGGGGGGCTGCACTGAAGTGGGGGGCGGCACTAAAGGGGGGGCTACACTGAACGAGGGCTGCATTGAAGGGGGGCTGCACTGAAGGGGGGGCTACAATGAAGGGGGGCTGCACTGAACGTGGGCTGCATTGAAGGGGGCTGCACTTAACGGGGGTCTGTGTAATATGCAGGAGGTGCGGAGGTGCAGGATGCTCTGTAATGCAAAGGTGCCCAGAGGTGCAGGGTGATGTGTAACGTAAAGGGGTCCAGAGGTGCAGGTTGCTGTGTAATGTAAAAGGGTCCGGAGGTGCAGGGTGCTGTTTAATGCAAATGGTTCCAGAGATGCAGGGTGCTGTGTAATGTAAAGGGGTCCAGAGGTACGGTGCTTTGTAATGTAAAGGGTTCCAGATGTGCAGGGTGAAGCCGCCTCCCCCTCCTCTCTGTTTATGTGTAAAACAGGGGGGCGACCTGCTGTGCATGTGCCAGGCACTATCCGACGGTGGACACATATCGACGGGACACCCTGCTGATCAGAGGTACTGAAGGGGGGTGCACTGAAGAGGGGGGCTGCACAGAAGGGGGGCTACACTGAAGGTGGGCTGCACTGAAGGGGGGGGCTACACTGAATGGGGACTGCCTGCACTGAACGAGGGCTGCATTGAAGGGGGGGCTACACTGAAGTGGGGGGCTGCACTGAAGAGGGGGGCTACTCTGAATGGGGGGCTGCACAGAAGGGGGGCTACACAGAAGGGGGGCTACACTGAATGAGGGCTGCATTGAAAAGGGCTACACTGAAGTGGGAAACTGCACTGAAGGGGGGCTACAATGAAGGGGGGCTGCACTGAACGTGGACTGCATTGAAGGGGGGGCTGCACTTAATGGAGGTCTGTGTAACATGCAGGAGGTTCGGAGGTGCAGGATGCTGTGTAATGCAAAAGTGCCCAGAGGTGCAGGGTGCTGTGTAATGTAAAGGGGTCCGGAGGTGCAGGGTGCTGTGTAATGTAAAAGGGTCCGAAGGTGCAGGGTGCTGTGTAATGCAAAGGATTCCAGAGATGCAGGGTGCTGTGTAATGTAAAGGGGCCCAGAGGTGCAGGGGGTTGTGTAATGTAAAGGGTGCTGTGTAATGTAAAGGGGTGCAGGGGGTTGTGTAATGTAAAGGGGTGCAGGGTGCTGTGTAATGTAAAGAGTCCAGTGATGCAAGGTGCTGTGTAATGTAAAGAGGTGCAGGGGGTTGTGTAATGTAAAGGGTGCTGTGTAATGTAAAGGGGTGCAGGGGGTTGTGTAATGTAAAGGGGTGCAGGGTGCTGTGTAATGTAAAGGGTCCAGTGATGCAAGGTTCTGTGTATTGTAAAGGGGTCCAGTGATGCAAGGTGCTGTGTAATTTAAAAGGGTGCAGGGGTTTGTATAATGTAAAGGGTCCAGTGATACAGGGTGCTGTCTAATGTAAAGGGGTCTAGTGATGCAGGGTGCTGTCTAATGTAAAGGGGTCTAGTGATGCAGGGTGCTGTGTAATGTAAAGGGTCCCAGAGGTGCAGGGGGTGTGCAATGTAAAGGGGTCCAGTGGTGCAGGGTGCTGTGTAATGTAAAGGGATCCAGAGGTGCAGTGTAATGTAAAGTGGTCCAGAAGAGCACGGTGCTGTGTAATGTAAAGTGGTGCAGGGGACTGTGTAATGTAAAGGGGCCCAGAGGTGCAGGGTCTGTGTAATGTAAAGGGGTTCAGAGATACAGGGTGCTGTGTAATGTAAAGTGGCCCAGAGGTGCAGGGGGTTGTGTAATGTAAAGGGCGCTGTGTAATGTAAAGGGATGCAGGGGGTTGTGTAATGTAAAGGGGTGCAGGGTGCTGTGTAATGTAAAGGGTCCAGTGATGCAGGGTGCTGTTTAATGTAAAGGGGTCTAGTGATGCAGGGTGCTGTCTAATGTAAAGGGGTCTAGTGATACAGGGTGCTGTGTAATGTAAAGGAGCCCAGAGGTGCAGGGGTATGTGCAATATAAAGGGGTCCAGAGGTGCAGGGTGCTGTGTAATGTAATGGAGTCCAGAGGTGCAGGGTGTTGTGTAAAAGGGTCCAGCAGTGCAGGGTGCTATGTAATCTAAAGGGGTCCAGAGGTGTAGGGTGCTGTGTAATGTAAAGGGGTCCAGAGGTACATGGTGCTGTGTAATGTAAAGGGGTCCAGAGGTGCAGGGTGCTGTGTAATGTCAAGGGGTGCAGGGTGCTGTGTAATGTAAAGGAGCCCAGAGGTGCAGGGTGCTGTGCAATGCAAAGGGGTGCAGGGTGCTGTGTAATGTAAAGGAGCCCAGAGGTGCAGGGTGCTGTGCAATCTAAAGGGGCCCAGAGGTGCAGGGTGCTATGTAATCTAAAGGGGTCCAGAGGTGTAGGGTACTGTGTAATGTAAAGGGGTCCAGAGGTACAGGGTGCTGTGTAATGTAAAGGGGTCCAGAGGTGCAGGGTGCTGTGTAATTTCAAGGGGTGCAGGGTGCTGTGTAATGTAAAGGAGCCCAGATGTGCAGGGTGCTGTGCAATGTAAAGGGGGGAAGGGTGCTGTGTAATGTAAAGCAGTCCAGAGGTGCAGGGTGTTGTGTAATGTAAAGGGGTCCAGCGGTGCAGGGTGCTATGTAATCTAAAGGGGTCCAGTGGTGCAGGGTGCTATGTAATCTAAAGGGCCCCAGAATTGTAGGGTGCTGTTTAATGTAAAGGGGTCCAGAGGTACAGGGTGCTGTGTAATGTAAAGGGGTCCAGAGGTGCAGGGTGCTGTGTAATGTCAAGGGGTGCAGGGTGCTGTGTAATGTGAAGGAGTCCAGAGGTACAGGGTGCTGTGCAATATAAAGGGGTGTAGAGGTGCAGGGTGCTGTATAATGTAATGGAGCCCAGAGGTGCAGGGTGCTGTGCAATATAAGGGGCCCAGAGGTGCAGGGTGTTGTGCAATATAAAGGGGCCCAGAGGTGCAGGGTGCTATGTTATCTAAAGGGGTTCAGAGGTGTAGGGTGCTGTGTAATGTAAAGGGGTCCAGAGGTACAGGGTGCTGTGTAATGTAAAGGGGTCCAGAGGTGCAGGGTGCTGTGTAATGTCAAGGGGTGCAGGGTGCTGTGTAATGTAAAGGAGCCCAGAGGTGCAGGGTGCTGTGCAATGTAAAGGGGCCCAGAGGCGCAGGGTGCTGTGTAATGTAATGGGGTCCAGAGGTGCAGGGTGTTGTGTAATGTAAAGGGGTCCAGCGGTGCAGGGTGCTATGTAATCTATAGGGGTCCCGTGATGCAGGGTGCTATGTAATCTAAAGGGCCCCCAAGGTGTAGGGTGCTGTTTAATGTAAAGGGGTCCAGAGGTACAGGGTCCTGTGTAATGTAAAGGGGTCCAGAGGTGCAGGGTGCTGTGTAATGTCAAGGGGTGCAGGGTGCTGTGTAATGTGAAGGAGTCCAGAGGTACAGGGTGCTGTGCAATATAAAGGGGTGCAGAGGTGCAGGGTGCTGTATAATGTAATGGAGCCCAGAGGTGCAGGGTGCTGTGCAATATAAAGGGGCCCAGAGGTGCAGGGTGTTGTGCAATATAAAGGGGCCCAGAGGTGCAGGGTGCTATGTAATCTAAAGGGGTTCAGAGGTGTAGGGTGCTGTGTAATGTAAAGGGGTCCAGAGGTACAGGGTGCTGTGTAATGTAAAGGGGTCCAGAGGTGCAGGGTGCTGTGTAATGTCAAGGGGTGCATGGTGCTGTGTAATGTAAAGGAGCCCAGAAGTGCAGGGTGCTGTGCAATGTGAAGGGGTGCAGGGTGCTGTGTAATGTAAAGGAGCCCAGAGGTGCAGGGTGCTGTGCAATATAAAGGGGCCCAGAGGCGCAGGGTGCTGTGTAATGTAATGGGGTCCTGAGGTGCAGGGTGTTGTGTAATGTAAAGGGGTCCAGCGGTGCAGGGTGCTATGTAATCTATAGGGGTCCAGTGGTGCAGGGTGCTATGTAATCTAAAGGGCCCCCGAGGTGTAGGGTGCTGTGCAATGTAAAGGGGTCCAGAGGTACAGGGTGCTGTGTAATGTAAAGGGGTCCAGAGGTGCAGGGTGCTGTGTAATGTCAAGGGGTGCAGGGTGCTGTGTAATGTGAAGGAGCCCAGAGGTGCAGGGGGATGTGCAATATAAAGGGGTCCAGAGGTGCAGGGTGCTGTGTAATGTAATGGAGTCCAGAGGTGCAGGGTGCTGTGTAATATAAAGGGGCCCAGAGATGCATGGGGTTGTGTAATGTAAAGGGTGCTGTGTAATGTAAGGCGGTACAGGGGGTTGTCTAATGTAAAGGGGTGCAGGGTGCTGTGTAATGTAAAGGGTCCAGTGATGCAGGGTGCTGTGTAATGTCAAGGGGTGCAGGGTGTTGTGTAATGTAAAGGAGCCCAGAGGTGCAGGGTGCTGTGTATTGTAAAGGGACCCAGAGGTGCAGGGGGTTGTGTAATGTAAAGGGTGCTGTGTAATGTAAAGGGGTGCAGGGGGTTGTGTAATGTAAAGGGGTGCAGGGGGCTGTGTAATGTAAAGGGTCCAGTGATGCAGGGTGCTGTGTAATGTAAAGGGGTGCAGGGGGTTGTGTAATGTAAAGGGGTGCAGGGTGCTGTGTAATGTAAAGGGTCCAGTGATGCAGGGTGCTGTGTAATGTAAAGGGGTGCAGGGGGTTGTGTAATGTAAAGGGTCCAGTGATGCAGGGTGCTGTGTAATGAAAGGGGTCTAGTGATGCAGGGTGTCCCATTACCACTGTATCTTTTATTGTATTGCTTTTAAGGATGGAGGCATCTCGCTCATGGTGGCGGTGCATCAGATCATTGCTATGTAATCATAATGTCCTACAAATTTCAAGAACTTTTATTGTCAGTATTGAAATTCGGCTCTTCATTACTACTTATCATTGAAGATTTGGATCAGCATTACATTTGGTTCAAACCCAGAGCTTATACCTAATAAGCATTCTACCCAAATCAATTATGAAATTATTGTACATGTAAAGATCACTTTTCTATGATTAGCAGCTAAGTTTCAGTATCTTTTATTTTCTAGACTTAAAAGTAATTACATTGGCGCATATTTTGACCGGCGTAGCGCACCTCCTTTACGTTAGACCGGCGCAGTGTAGAGGCGCAATCACCGTATCCTCGTAGTATTTGTGCAGAAATTTGCGCCGGTGTAACGTAAATTCCGAGGCGTAAGGCGGAGTAATTCAAATTGGGAAGAACGTTGGCGTGTTACATTGAAATGAGCCATGACCCCATGCAAATGAAGGGCCGTCCGGATCGCGAATGCGCACATGAAGCAGACCATGGTCAGCACCTCTCTGCGCATGCTCACAACTCGGGAACGGCGCAATCAGTGAAATTGGAAGTGGACCCGGGCAACTTAGTGAACTACGCAGAGAGCTTAAATAGACAGACACAAACACCCTTCCTTTGCAAAAGTACATCCCTTTGTATCCCTTCCTATACAGCAAGGTGCTTTTGTTCTGTTGTGTGTTCGCGTTTGTTGCGTTGTGACTTGTCTTTGTGATATTTGTTGACTGTTTCAGCTAGTGTTTTGTAGAATCTATTTGATAGTGTTTTTTGGTGACTGGTTGTGAGACTTTTTGGTTGATAGATTTTGGTTTGTTTGTTTTGTTGCTTGATTTTTCCTGCTTGTTTTTGTGAGTGATTTTTGGTGATTGTTTGGGAGAGAGTTGTTGTATGAATATGACTGAGAGGAAGCGCAAGAGCAATTTTACTTTGGGGGAGAAACAAATTATTGCCCGGGCCCTTACCCAATATGGGCGTTTCCTGCACGGTCCAGAGAGTGCCAATACCACCCCGGCCAGGAAGAAGGAGATTTTGCAGAACATTACCGACCAGGTAAATTAATTGGGGGGGGAGACCCGGACACGCGAGGGGATCGTCAAGAAGATCAATGATCTGCGGCGTCTGGTCCGAAAGAAGCTGGCCAAAATGGCAGCCCATGCCAGGGGCACTGGAGGGGGCCCACCATGCCCTGTTAGGCTGACAGCGGAGGAGCGTGTGGTGGCCCAGACCTTTAATAGGCAACAAGTGGAGGGCCTGCCTGGCTATGACTCCAGTCAGGAGCCCGTGATGACAGGTAAGGTTTTTTTTTTCCTATCTGGTGTGTAGCATGTGTGTGTGGGGGGGGGGAGGGAATATGTGGCAAGTGTGTGGATCCTCCAACCTGTGAATGTTTTGTGTCATCCACAGATGTGCAGGAGGGTGCTGGGCCATCTGGCCTGACTGCACCATGCCCGGGACACCAGCCTGATGAGGACCCCAGACAAGACCGGAGTCCTCCCCCTTCCCAAGGGCCTCCCCTTCTCCCCGGGCCACAAGCATCAGCTGAAGGCAGGAAGTCGTCCCAGAAGACCAGGGGGTGGCCGAGGTTCTGCCCGCCAATCTCAGAAGGGACCAGGCCCTTCAGACCCACCATCTGGGACAGGTCAGCCAGACTTTGGTGCGGATGGGGGAGAGCCTGTCTTCCATAAAGGATATGCTTGGGGACCTGGACTGCCACACCCAGGCTCTTACAAACTGCCTAAACGAACTGAAGACTACTACAACAGACGTTGGGCAGGATGTGAGGGCCCTCACCCAGGCTATCCTGGCCAATACGGCAACACTAAGTGCTGGCCTGACCAGAATTGCCGTGGCCTTGGAGGGCAGGCCGCCAGGTGGGCAGAGACCAGGGGCTGCTCCTCCTTCCCCGGATTACCCCCCCTCCCCATGAGTCTCCCCTGAGGTGCCGGGGCCGTGGCCGTGGGCGCCCCAGGCGTGGGTCACGCCAGAGGCATTAATTTGGTTTCCCCCTTTTTTTCTTTTTTTTTGTGCTGGACTTTTTTTTTTTTTGCTGGAAATGTTTTGCTTTTTGCTGGACAATTTTTTTGGGGGGTTGTGAATGAATTTGGAATGTGGGGGTGACATTCCTGCCGGAAAAGGGGTGTCATCCTCATTTGTGGTGGAGAAGGGTTCCCTAGGACCAGGGAGAAGTGATCCCCAGGTCTGTGTGAATGGTGTATGAATGTACAGTGACATAATTGGAGCCGTGGCGTGGCGTTGCTTCTCACAAGTCCTGCATGGTGGGCTTGTGCTAATCCAATTTGATGAGGATGTGATGTGTCTGTGCTAGGGACCACAGTGGTGTGCATGCATGCATTCTCATTGTGCCATGATTAATGTGTGTGTTTAACGTGCAAAGATGCCTAATGTGAGCTGTCTCCTGGCTGCTCTTCCCTCAGAAGACGGGGTTAGGGGGGGATTGTCTGGTTCAGGGGTCAGGTCATCACGTATGTCAATCTGCAGGCCCTTTCTCACTGCAAAGTTGTGCAGCATGCAACATGCACCGATGATCTGGCATACAAAGTTTGGGGAATACAACAGGGTCCCCCCAGACTTATCCAGGCATCGGAAACGTGACTTCAGGAGGCAAAAGGTGCGCTTCACCACTGCACATGTTTGGGCGTGGGCTTCATTGTATCTTTCCTCTCCTGGGGTTTGGTGGTTCCGAATAGGAGTCATGAGATGGGGTCCCAGTGCATATGCAGAGTCACCTGTGTGGTGGAGAGATTGATCTTCATATTTTATACCAGGGTAACCAGTGCAAAGATGAATGTATGTTTTTACTGGACTGGTTCAATTTTAAGATATGACAAATTAATAGCTCAGCTGTTCTTTAAGAAATTAATTCCTTCTGGTAAAGGTCCCAGGTCATAATCAAATTAGCTAAATTGTCCTTTTGTCTTGAAGGGAAGCTAAAAAAAACTCCATCACAGCAGGGGCCCTTAGAATGTTAGTGTAACATAGTTAGTCAGGTTAGACAGATGGTCAATCTACACATCAAAGGATTGCTTGACAAGCCAGTCCAAGAGTTTGTACATGCTAAAAACATTTCTTTAACCACTTCAATACCCAGCCATAGAAAATTGACGGCCTGGGATGGGATTTACCATCCTAAGTGGCCGTCAATTGACGGCCTGGGCATTGCAGGCGAATATCTGGATGATGCCTGCAGCCAGAGGCATCATCCAGATATCCTCTTCTTCAGCCGACGATTCTGCACAATGTAAGAACGATCATAGCGGCAGTTCCACCGCTTGATCGTTCTTACAGGCCGCGGGAGGGGACATCCCCCCCCTCCCGCCGCCATCCGGTGCTTCTCCGGGCTTACCTGTGCCTTCGGGGGCCCGGAGAACGAATCGTCGGCGGCGGCAGGAAGCATAGAGATGACTGGTGACCAGATGGTCACCAGTCATCTCTATGACCGTCGGAGGACCCAGGCGCGATCTGATGACGTCACGCCCGGGTCCGCGTAAGTAAACAAAGCCGCAATTGCGGCTGTAAGCCCCCATTCATGAGATCGGTGAATTTTTTTTCACCGATCTCATGGTTTCCAGCCTGGAGGAGAGATGTGAGGTCTTATTGACCCCACATCTCTCCATAAAGAGGACCTGTCACACACATTTCCTATTACAAGGGATGTTTACATTCCTTGTAATAGGAATAAAAGTGGAAAAAAAAATGAAAAAAAGTGTAAAAATAAATAAAAAATAAGTCAAAAAAATAAATAAAAGATAAAAAAAAAATTAAAACGCCCCTGTCCCCGATAGCTTGCGTGCAGAAGCGAACGCACATATGTAAACGCCGTTTAAACCACATAAGTGAGGTATCGCCGCGTGCGTTAGAGTGCCAGCAACGAATCTAGCACTAGATCTCCTCTGTAAATCTAAACTGTAACCTGTAAAAAATAAATAAAGCGTTGCCTATGGAGATTTTTAAGTACCGAAGTTTGGCGCCATTCCATGAGTGTGCGCATAATTAAAGCGTGACATGTTGGGTATCTATTTACTCGGTGTAACATAATCTTTCACATAATACAAAAAAATTGGGCTAACTTTACTGTTTTGTTATTTTTTTAATTCATAAAACAATTTTTTTACAAAAAAAAGGCGTTTGAAAAATAATTGCGTAAATACCGTGCAAGATAAAACTTTGGAATGACCGTCATTTTATTCCCTAGGGTGTCTGCTAAAAAAAACATATATAATGTTTGGGGGTACTGTGTAATTTTCTAGCAAAAGAATGATGATTATTACATGTAGGAGAGAAGTGTCAGAATAGGCCCGGTATGGAGGTGGTATAAAAGCCTGGTATTGAAGCGGTTAAATGCTTGAAAATGCAACCAATCAGATACTGATTGGTACTCTGAACCAATGAATATCTATACTTGAGATTAAACCAATCTGGTTGTAAGGCAACTTTACACCAATAGCATCCTAAGGATTTTGAATCCTGTAAAGAGAGGGTAGGGACCAAGTAGAGGGTATAAAATCCGAAGGCCATCCGATAGCTCAACCCTTTTCCTGCAGACGATGATTTGAGCAAGACACAAGACAAGTAAATATATCTTCCTCCCTCTATCCACCTCTCTTCCCCCCTCTCTCTCTCTCTCTCTCCCTCTCTCCCCCTCTCCCTCTCTCCCCCTCTCCCTCTCTCCCCCTCTCTCTCTCTCTCTCTCTCTCTCTCTCTCTCTCTCTCTCTCCCTCCATCCCTCTCTCCTTCTATCTTAAGATTTTTCCTAAGAGTATATCAGGAGTCCATGGATGTCTATTGTAACCATATCTGAGTTAGGCCTTAGTTATCTTTGTGATCTGGCAACCCTATACATGTAACATCACCTAGGGACATTTGGTAACCTCTAATTCTTACTTTTCTTCATCTCTGTCATTTTTCCTTTCTTATAACTTGTGTCCATATTCTGATGTGTCTATTGAAGAATATTGTAATTTGTGTAATTGTGTATCACCTTGGTTTTAAAGGAGATATCTGTTATGTTAATAGCCACGAATATCAGATTAATATAAACTTCTTCTATGTAACAATAAATTTAATCCTGTTTTTCTTTTTCACACCCCTATCGTTTGCTTTAATTTTTATATAGACAAAAAGGTTTTTATAGCTTATATTAATTATTTACGTGCATAGTTAAGATAGCCAAAACACCTGTAAGGGAAAAGACAGGAGGATGTTAGTCATGCATGTGCCCCTTGTGATGTGTGCATCATGGGGGGGGGACAGTCATGCCTGCCACCCATGTCACTCACCAACCAGCCAGGTGTCCCCATACACGTTCTGTTCGAATTCCATTGGGATGGGGCTCTGATTGTATATGTAGCTGTCATGGCTGGATCCGGGGTGTTTGGCATGGACGTGTTATATGAGGCCTTGGGCATCGACTATCACCTGTACGTTCATGGAGTGCCAATGCTTCCGATTGCGGTATATGTGCTCTGTCTCACGAGGGGGCTGGAGTGCCACTTGTGTGCAATCAATGGCCCCCACGGTGCGTGGGAATCTGGCAATTCTGTAGAAATCTATCATTGCCTTCAGCCGCAGGTCCTCCTGGGTGGGTTTGATGATTTGGTTGGCCATGCATCTGAGGATTGCAGGGATAACCTGGTGCACACATCTGCTCATGGAGGATTGTGACATCCCAGCCACCACTCCACTTGTTCTTTGAAACGAGCCACTGGCAAGGAAATGGAGTGTTGCCAGGACCTTGACCAGTGGCTGCACTGCATGTGAGCGTTGTGTTCGGCTGGTGATGTCCTCCTGCAGGGTTGTGGTTAATTCCAGGATGGCATGAGGGGTGAATCTGAAGATGCGATACACCTTAGAATCACTCATGCCCAAGATGTCTCTGTGTGTGCGGTATATCCTCTCCCGTGCCCTCCTCTGTGCCCTACTCCATTGCCCTCCTCCTTCTTTGCTCCTCTAAAGTCATTAGTATAGCTATGAGCAAGGATGCCCCTGGCATGTTGGCATAAAGTTTGTTGTCCAGCAAGTGTGACTGCTCAGCTCCTCACTAACAGTGTTGCTTTAGCTGACATGTAGACGGATTGTCTAATTTTATTCCACCTTTTATATGGTCTAACTTTAGACAGGACGTGCAGCTGTTGCGCACAGCGCGTAGCCTGCGCTGCACCAACTTACTTTTGTGGATCCCCGTAACTCCCTCATTTGCATATTTGAATAGCAAATCAATGGTGTGTCTAGCGCAGTTTTGCGCGGACGGATACGCCAGGTATCGAAATGACGCCGGTCCAAAAAAAGTAGATTTCATGCGTATATCGTTTTGGGGATGCGTTGCATCGATACGCATGCGCAGATTTAGACTTACGCCGCGCATCACCTGTAACGCCGGAGTAATGGCTCTGTGAATCTGGCCCATTTTTTTTTTTGACGGATTGGTGAAGGGTTCAGCGCTCTGTTGAGGTTTTTATCACCATCTGTTTCAACATTGGTTAGATTTACTGTCAGTACTGGTGTCCATTGTCATCAAAACAAAACATAATATTATAATATGTTAAAAAGAGATACAATTTTGGGTATGGAGTTGGGTGTATGGGAGGATGTACTGTGTTTTACTTTGTTTTATTTTTTTATTTTTTTTATGGTTGAACTGGATGGACTTGTGTCTTTTTTCAACCTGACTAACTATGTAACTATGTAATTTTATCAATAAAAAAACCTCTAATTAATATGCATGTAAAAATTATGGGCCTGATTCAGAGAGCCGTAACTCCTGTCTACCTGGTGTTAGACTGGAGTACTTTCAAATTACGCGCGTTTTTTAGCTAGTCTGAAACCACAAACCATGAATAG